>RWGY01000005.1:1902336-2514931 GCA_007726485.1 Eragrostis curvula
GAGAGGACGCCGGGGTCCGGGCGGCGCGGAGCGGACGCCGCGGCGAGGGAGGCGCGGAGAGGACGCCGGGGTCCCTGGCGGCGCCGCGGAAAGGTCGCCGGAATGTCGTCGCCGTCGCCTCTCTCACTGTCTCCCGGTGGTTGTGCGAAGGCGAAAATTCGGACAGACGGAGAGGGAAGGAGTTGCCTAGCGAGAAGGGGAAGGAGGCGATTTTGTCGGGACTGGGGGCGCGGGCCGCGCGGCGGCTGTTTTCTCCGCTTCGTTTTGGGCCGCGTGCACGCAGGCCAGGCCCGCGCGAGGACGGACGCGCGCTAAGGACGGAGCGCGACCGTATGCGGAATAGAGTTTCCGAAATCCAAATATCAAAATCCAAATTAAGTTCAGTTAAGAAGAATTCTAATCCAATTCAAATCCATTTGAGAAGCCTTATCATTCAATCCAGTCCAAGTCCATCCAACTATCCATAGACCAGCCAAACTCATACCTATAACACGTCGTCCGCCATGGATCGAGGTAGATCAGGATTTGATTTAGGCTTATTAATTTGCACAAAATAGCTGACCGTTGTACCGAGTCATCTCTAAAAATTTCAGTTAATTTTGGCATCAATTAAGGTGTGAACGTGAAGTTTTAATTTTAGGGTCCGGCTCTTGACATGGATCCCACATATAGATATAGCGTACAAATTTGCACAGAGTAGCTAACCGTCATGTTGAGTCGTCTCTAAAAATTTCGATCGATTTCAGTGAAATTTTTAGGTGTGAACGCGAAGTTTTAGTTTTAGGGTCCAACTCTTGATGTGGGTCTCACGTACAGATATTGACACCGATTTGCATGAAGTAGCTGGCAATCATAGTGAGTAAGTTTAAACAAATTTTAATTAATTTCAGTGAAAAAATATAGTGTGAACACGAAGTTTTTAATTTTAGGGTTCAACTTTTGACATGGATCTATGAAGCTAGAGATGATCCAATGTTAATCCAGAGGATATCCAATAGTCCATATAAAGATTGGAGCCTACATCCAAATACATCCAAAATCCAAATAAATCTAATCTACTTGAGTCCAATAAGAAAAAGTCCAAGTAAACTCTGGACATTGCAAATCCAGTCCCACGTATACTTCGGAGTATTGCTCTATCAGAAACATTTCAGATTCAATTTATCTCTGCAAACTTCTAAAACTCTTTGGGTCTAGGTTCGTGAAAGGGAGTAGCATGATTAAACTATCTAATATACCCCTAGTATAATTGTTTCTATTTTTACAAAAATAATAACATCTAATATAGTTCTTGTAAAATATAAAACATGAAGACAAAATACAAAGATCAATAGAAAAATAACTGGAAAAGAAAAAGAAGAAAAGAGAAAGTTGATTTGGGCTTATGATGTATATTTGTTTGGCCCATCCAGCCCACTACCTTTTTGGTGCATGAGTCCTTGGTGCAGCAGCTTCACGACGCAGATTCTTAGGCAGAATTAGTTGTTTTTCAGAAAAAGTGATTCTAAGTTGATTATGTGAACTGATCCTTTCAAATGAACGAAAAAACTAGGAACCGAAAAAAGTTTGCTTCTTCTGAATCTACGAACTGATTCTCTGTACTGATTCTAATAATTGATCCTAGAGAATGAAAAAGAACAACTTTCAACCACACAATCACTTTCAGAGAATCCCTTAAAAAAAGGCTCTAGACATCCTAAAGTCATGACCCAAATGAACTATATATTGTCCCTTTGTCAACCTCTAGCTCTTCTTCGTTAAAGCGCACCCACGCTCGTAACAGCAAAATGAATGCTTCCGCCTCTGTATTGTCGTTCCCCCTCCATCAAAATTGAAATTGTCGTATTTATTGCTGGAGTGGTAGTGACCTAGTTGTGATGGAGGGAGACAACATTTAGGATGCGATGACGGAGGTTACTAGCAGAGAGTGTTTCTCCCGCAGCACACCTCTTCGCGGCAGAGGCAGGACATCTTCCGAGGGCAGGAAGAGGGGGGGGGGGGGTTCATCTTCTTTCTTCTTCCTCCAGCCCCCTCTTGACCCCCCTCTCCCCACGCCCTCTCTCCATTGATCTCCATGGAGCTTCAGAGATTTAGTGCGGGGGGGAGGGGGGGAGGGGGGGGGGGGGGGCTTGAGCCCCGCAAAGATCAGCCACGGACTCTCCGAGATCGCAGAGCAGGCCAAGAGCCGTGCCGAGGTCGCTAGGTACGTCGTCTCCCTGTCTGTCTGTCGCCAATGGACGAATCGATGTTAATTAGTACCTGCACTTGGGCCTCATGGTGTATCATGAACCGCTATGGCATTGGTGTGGTGATCGAGCAGAGCAGGCCGCGGGAGCTGAGTATGCTCAAGGGGCAGGTGGAGTCGGTGTGAAGCTCAAAGGGCTCCACATGGAAGGTGTCCAGCACCACTACACCATGTAGAATATTCATCGCAGTATCCTTCAGGCCGCAAACATGGAATATTGGAGTGTGCATCAATTTATTTAATAAATCACGCCAGACAGAATTCGAACTCGACGAGACCTCTGACTCTGATACCATATTGAGTTGCATGCACCAACCAGTTCATCCAAAAGCCTAAGCTAATAGAGAAAGATGGGCAATTCACTTATACTTTAACAATATGAGATAAGTTTCAGAATGGTAACTAAGCAACCAAGAAAGTGTTCCTTCTATGAAACACCATTTCATCTGTTTCTCTGTAGTAAGCAAAAAAGATTGTGATTCAAAAAAAAAAAAAGGAAAAAAAGAAAAATCTCACCGATTCATGCGTGGATTGCTCGTTGTGGCCTTTGTTTTTCTTTACTTTGAGGAACTGTTGTGCCCTTTGTGGGTGTGTATGAAACGGCTTCGATCCATTTTAGCAATGCAAGAACCTTAAAAAACTTAAATGTCAGACTGTCAGACGAAATTGCGGTTCAACACATTTGAGGTTTTGGCCCAAAACTTGTATGTAGCTAGGCGCTAGCTACCTTTTGTGTGTCGGGCTGGGTTACTGATTCTGAATCTATTACATAAATGTTTCAAAACTGAGGCCACAATTTTGTGACTAGCCCTCCTGGTGGTTATTAGTATTCAAAATTTGTGGCCGAAATAGTTAAACAACTCTGTAGTACAAATAACGTGGTCAGTTTATTAATTAATTTGAGCCAATTTGAAAAGAAAAGAAAATGGTTACCCGAACTCTTACCTAGCACATTAACAGAGTCTATATATTAATATGACATTTTAATTACATTTACCCCCCATTCCTATGTATAGCAGGATTTGGTGGAACCTCCCAATGACTTGCTTCGTTTACTGCGACTCTTTTTTTTATTACAAAATTAGCGTTTCAGCCTCCTACTTAGGTGAGAACGCCAGGCAAACTGAGGGTCGTTCTCAGCTATGCCGTACGTGTGGTGCACAGCAGCAAAATAATTTTATACCACCTGGCAACCATTTCTACTTCACGGCAACGCAGATGCTCCTTTCCATCGAACACATCGTACAAGCACCGTCTTTCTTCCTTTCATACATACAAACCACTCGGCGCGCCATTGCTATATAAACACACACCAACCAAGCTTAAAACATCACCAAACAAAAAGCATACCAGCAAGCAATTGACAGGCCTAATCGGATCAACCATGGCCATCCCGAAGAAGGCCTCGCTCCTCGCCATCCTCGGCCTCGCCTTCCTCTGCGGCGCCGCCCTCGCGGCTCGCGAGCTGATCGACGACGACTCGGCCATGGCGGCGAGGCACGAGCAGTGGATTGCGCAGTACGGCCGCGTGTACAAGGACGCCGCCGAGAAGGCGCGGCGGTTCGAGGTGTTCAAGGCCAACGTGAGGTTCATCGAGTCGTTCAACAATGCCGGGGCGAGCAACGGCCGCAAGTTCTGGCTCGGCGTGAACCAGTTCGCCGACCTCACCAACGACGAGTTCCGGGCGAGCCAAGACGAACAAGGGATTCAAGCCCAGCACGGTGAAGGTCCCCACAGGGTTCAGGTACGAGAACGTTAGCGTCGATGATCTTCCGGCGAGCGTCGACTGGAGGACCAAGGGTGCTGTCACTCCCATCAAGGACCAAGGCCAATGTGGTATAAATAATTCACATTTTGTTCATTTTATATCGGTGGCAAATGTGCCAACACAAATGGTGACAACTTTTTTTTTGCAATGGCACGTCTACTGAACATACATATTTAATTCCATCTTTATCTTAAAAAACATAATTAATTCCATTACTGCAGGATGCTGCTGGGCGTTCTCGGCCGTGGCCGCCATGGAGGGCATCGTGAAACTCAGCACCGGCAAGCTCGTCTCCCTCTCGGAGCAAGAGCTGGTGGACTGCGACGTCCACGGCGAGGACCAGGGCTGCGAGGGCGGCCTGATGGACGACGCCTTCAAGTTCATCATCAACAACGGCGGCCTCACCACAGAATCCAGCTACCCTTACGCCGCCGCAGACGACAAGTGCAAGAGCGGGTCAAACAGCGCCGCGACCATCAAGGGTACGAGGACGTGCCGGCCAACGACGAGGCCGCGCTCATGAAGGCCGTGGCCAGCCAGCCCGTGTCCGTGGCGGTGGACGGTGGTGACATGACATTCCAGTTCTACAAGGGCGGCGTCATGACCGGCTCGTGCGGCACTGACCTCGACCATGGGATTGCGGCCATTGGGTATGGAGTGGCCAGTGACGGCACCAAGTACTGGCTGATGAAGAACTCGTGGGGCACCACGTGGGGAGAGAATGGTTTCTTGAGGATGGAGAAGGACATTTCGGACAAGAAGGGCATGTGTGGCCTCGCCATGGAGCCTTCCTACCCAACCGAGTAAATAGGCAGGGCCTCCACATGCCCCAGTTCCAAGCAGACGGAGTAAATAAATAAATGGATCCCTCTTTCTCTTATTGTCATGTATAGTTTGTTCATATGTGTGTGATTTGTGTTACAAATTGATCTATGTACATGATGCACTTCAGTATTTGACCAAGATGACCTGGGTACACTGGATGTGTAATGAATTATTCATGACTACATTGTGCTTACGGTCTCTGGAGCTAATATTCAGCAAGGTTGAACACACAGGAGCAGCATTGTCGTATGTCCCAAGTTATTAGAACAGGAATTGGGATGGAACCAGCAAAGGCATCCGCTCAAATTTTGTTTCCAACAGACTGCAGCCTTGCAGAGTGCAGAGAGTGCAGCGGGGTAGTGACAGATAGCTGATACACATTACTCAACAAACCAATCTCTTCAGGTTCAGGATTGTTCGAACTGGTTCATATTCTTCTTCACCAAGTTCAGTGCTTCAGTAGACATAATAAGATCATCACATGTTAGTTGGCCATATCTTCAGACCCTTAGGGTCGTGGGTTCTGGAAGTTTGGTGCGAAATTTCAGCCGTGAATTTGAATTGTGTTGAGGGAACGAAGCCTTCAACACACTTCGTCACGGGATGTCGTGATGGTCAAAGCCCTTTTGTAGTCCGCGATGCCGGATGAAGGGTTGGAGTAGGGCGAAGCCCTTTTGTATCGGTCGATGTTGTCCGTTGTGGTCGTGCGTCGAAGCCCTCAAGTCATCCGCGTTGTTGGATGGAGGGTGTTGTGCACACGTTGGAGTCGAGTCGGAATGAAAGTCATAATGGCTCCTGGCCCAAAAAACCGTCCCTATTACAGAGACTCTCCCTATATTTATAGGGGAGGGAAGAAATTGTAATTAGATATAGGTTCTTAATCAAATCCGTTACGTCTCTCTGCTGTTCACTAGTCTCCTTTCTCTCTCACACCTTCCCTTTACCCTTCGCTAAGGTCGGGAAGGCTTCGCCTTCATTGGTAAGCTTCGGCATTATTCCCAACATTAGCCCTCAACTGTTGATGTATTGAGGCAAAGCATGCATCAGAAACAATTAATATATTTGTGAAATAATGTCGTGACTTTTGCTTTCCAGATTCTTCCATGCGTCGTCGTCTTGTGGTGTCCTTTTCTTTTCGTTTTTTGATGCATGGCCTCTCTCTATATATAGCTTGCCCATGGTCCTTGCGGGTTTTACATTGATCAAAACCTTTGCTTTTTGTAATCCCTTCGGTCTTAGCTTCGCCCCGTCTTCACTTTGTTGATCCCCGATTCTTTAAAACGGGTGACCCCTCTCTT
Source organism: Eragrostis curvula (assembly GCA_007726485.1). Lineage (NCBI taxonomy): Eukaryota > Viridiplantae > Streptophyta > Magnoliopsida > Poales > Poaceae > Eragrostis > Eragrostis curvula. The sequence goes on from RWGY01000005.1 coordinate 1,908,473, forward strand.
TCATTCTTCTTTAATATGACTGGCTCACGAAGGGGTAGCGAAGAGGCCCCGAGAAAAAAAGGATAAAACTATCATGCCCTCTTCTAAGAATGAGCTGGGTCATGATGATAATGTCCCTTCGGCTTCAACGACACTTGTTGCTTCCGCTCAGGCTTTAGCGTCTGCTTCTGTTTTGGGGGCATCTTCTAAGCCATCAATTCCTTTTAAGGAGCCTAGGATGGCTTCGTTGATGAACACCCTAAGGAATAAAGGTCCCATTGTTTCTTCGAAGCCTGTTGATAGACCTCAGAAAACGGCTGGAGCTTCGGAGCTTTCCAAGGACAAGGCTTTGATTGGTGTAAGCAAGGCAAAGATCCAGGACAAGGCTTATGGTGTTTCTTCTGATGTCGAGATCCAGGACAAGGAAAGCTATGTCGCCATGTGGCCCATGTCAAGCTTTCTTCTAACTGGGTGTTGTCCAGTCTAGTAAGCCGAAGGCCCTAAGCTTGAAGGCCACGATTCAGGACAAGGCTTATGGTGTTTCTTCTGACACCGAGATCCAGGACAAGGAAGGCTATGTCACCATGTCAAGCTTTCTTCAGAAAATGATGTTTAACCAAGTCCGTGGAGGATTATAAGACGAAGGTCTCTCTTTGGATAAGCATATCAAGTCTCTGGATCTTGCTCTTTCTAAGCTTGATGGGGACAACAAAGACCTTTGAGACAAAGTTCAGTCGCTTAGGTTCGCTCTACGATCAGGTGAAGCAAACTCTTGTTTTGCTTGGTACGAAACCTGATGATCTTCCTATGGATGCTTCGGCTGACATTCATCATACTTGGCTTGCTTACAATGTCCCTTATGTTCTTGGAGCTTCTAAGAACTTTTCTACCAACACCATTCATCTTGTTGTGCAGGATCTCTTTCATTCTCTTGATGCTGATCGTAGCGACGCTATTCCTCAGGCTGTCAATGATCATTTCTCATTTGGTTCAACTGATGAGACTTCAGATCTTATGTATTCAGCTCTGGAGAAGTTCGCCAAGCATATTGACAATTCTTTTTGGAGCAGGGTTTTTGAGATTGGCCAGCAGCCTCGAAACGAGGTACAAAATGTCTTCTGAGGGCTTCGGAGTTCTTTACCTGTTTGATTCGAATTTGTAATTCTGAGTGTATCTCGCGAACATGTATTTTTTATAATTGTAAACTATTTTTTTGTGGTTTTATGTTAATTTCTTTTGCTTCGTACTAATTTGTTAGGCTTCATCTGATGTTTCTTTGAGTGAGTTTGCCACTTCGAAGCATCTTTCCAGGAGGCTTTGTCGAGGGGGGCTCCGATTGAGGTTTACAACTCTGCTTCGGACATTAACTTGACTAGTGATTCTGAACCATCTTCTCCCGGAACTCGAATTGTGCCCCCTGATTCACTACCTTCAGGTGGTTATATTGCTTTTGGAAATCGTGCAGAGTTGGGCTTCGATTCCTTCAGGAGCATCAGAATCGAGGAGGTAGGAAGTCTCGCGGGTGGAGTTCATCTTCAAGGGGTGTCGTTTCCCGGAAGAAGCATGGTTCCCGGGGTCGTTGTTCGTTTTCAAATAAAATTGAAGGATCATCAACTACTCCGATGCTCTTTCGAGAGTCGAGCAAATGAGTTCTTCTGGAGTTGTAGACCATATCTTTACGAGGCCTTATTCGCCTTCGAATGGCTATGACTTCGATGAATTCTGTGCAGTTTGTGACATGTTGATTGAGTTAGGACTCCTTGTGAAACAAGAGCCTGACGATGGTTCTTCTTGAATTTTGTATTTTGAATGTCCTGTTGAAATTTTTTGATAAAGTTTCTTGATAAGTTTTATATTGTGAAAGAGCTCTTCTTCAATATCTTATTGTGGCTTTCGTGCGATGACCTTATGTATTTTTTCTAGACTTTGAATTTTTGCATAGTTTAGATGTGTAAACTTTTCTCTTCGTATTTTTGATCCTTCGATGTCTCGAAGTTAGCTTCGCATCTTTTTACTATGCTTCTTCTTTTTCCACATCTTTTAGCTTGATGATGTTAAAATTTTGAGGAATCTAGGCTTTTTGCCTGACTTCCTTTTGAGCCTTATGTACGAGGCTTCAACTTGTTCTTGCGTCGTTCAATTTTTATGCGCGAAAATTTTGCTTTCTTTTGAGAACTAAGATAGACTTCGTTTTATCGAAGCTAAGTTAGTTTGTTTTATTTCTGTTAGGAAGAGTTTTCTGCTTTCGCGAAGCCCTTGTACCCTTTGATTCTTTTGGAACGTGAATATCGTTTCTCATGATACTCTCTTTCCGATGATTGGGGTGATATCAGTATTGTTTGATGCCAGAGCTAGTTTTTTCTAGCCTTTTTGCTCACTTCCTTTCGACCTTTTAGCTTCGTCATGAGTCTGCGCTCGAGGCTTCGAATCTTTTGAGGGTAAAAAAATAACTAAGAAGTTGAATGTTACAATCTTAGAGGGTGTCTCATTAAAAAAACCTCACACCCTTCGCAGAGCTACCCTCGTGAGGAAAAAAACACACCCTTCGCATGTATTTTTCTTGTTTACACATAAACTTTGTGTATCTTCGCGAAGAGTTCTGCTGATGACTCTTCGAAGACACGACGTGCGATGTCCATGTTGATCTTTGCGGAAATGGGGAGGCCGAATATCTTCCGAGGAGTCCTATTTGCTTGAGGTTGGTGCCGCAGGAGGTGTACATTTTTCCTTTCCTGGGTTTCCTCGTGTTCGATGGTTCTTGCTTGTAGTTGATCACTGAAGACTCTGATTATGGAGATTGGTCCAGGTATTTTCATGCAAAGATAGGCTTGATGAATGACAGCTTCGAACTTGTTGATGGATCCTCTTCTGAATATTGCATTGTACGGGTACATGATGTCGACGACATCAAAGACTTTATCCTCCGTTCTTGCATTTTGACCTTCGCCAAAAGTTACCGGCAAGGTAACCTTCCCCATTTCTTGTATTACCTTTCCAATGAAGCCTACTAGTGGGATTCCAGCTGGTTGTAGCATTTCATTTTCTAGCTTCATCTTACTGAATGTTGACGCGAAGAGTATATTTGCAGAACTTCCTCCGTCGATGAGTATTCTGAGGACATCAAAGCCTTTGATGTTTGCTTTTATCTCGATGTGAAACCACCTAGTCTTTATATAAGGCGTTCCTGCTGATACATGTTGCACCCTTCGCATGTACTCCTTTCTGGCCCTCTTTGAGTCCAATTGTTGCATGGAACCTCCGCTGATTGCATGTATTGTCATCCATTGCCGTGATTGCTCGTATCTGGTGGAGGTAGTAATGCTGGTAAGCTTTGAGGTTGGGAACTATAGTAATACTAGGGAGCAGATTGCGAAGCTGCTTGTGGATATGCAACAACATGATTTACTGAATGCGAAGGTTGTTGGGGTTGTGAATTGTTGTTTTGTGACCAGTTTTCGCGATAATTGCTTGTGTGATGAATTGTTTTCCTTGCTTATTTTGCCTGCAACCAAGCTTGCTTGCTGGCTTGAATGTCCCGGCACTGTTTCGTGGTGTGTCCCTTGCCTTCTCCATGGTACTCATAATAGAGAGAACGGGAGTTGCTTCTTGAATTTTGCTCTCTATTTATGTCTTCGTGGCTTTTTTCATGGTGGCTTCGTTCCTTTCCTCTGTCATCTTCTCTTGACCTTTTTTCGTCTCTTATTTCTTCTTTGTTTTTGAGGTTGTGTACTCTTCGACTACTGTTGTCTCTTGTATTTTCTTTATTGTTGTCGTCTACCTTTGCTACCTGTTTGCCTCTTTGGCTTCCTTTGCTTTCTTTGATTTGGGTCGGAGGGGGCATGCTTGAACCCCATCATCCTTGTCATGGCAGGTCCGCGCATCGCATCTGTCCGACAGCGCCACCATGGAAGGGGATTGGGAGTAGTGGCCGGACATGGACGGCGTGGGTGTGTTTGATTCTCAATCTCTACCTGCAAATTTTAATGTCCATATCATTTTGTAACCCGACGTACTGGTTATGTTTTCAAACTCTCTGGCAGAAATGTTTAAACAACTCTGTAGTACAAATAACTTTGCCAGTATACTAATCTGAGCCCGAATTTGGATAAAAAAGTTGCACCTCAACTCATACTTAGCAAACATGTGCATGCGTTAGCATAGTCCATATACACGTGGTCAGTTTATTAATTAATTTGAGCCAATTTGAAAAGAAAAGAAAATGGTTACCCCGAACTCTTACCTAGCACATTAACAGAGTCTATATATTAATATGACATTTTAATTACATTTACCCCCATTCCTATGTATAGCAGGATTTGGTGGAACCTCCCAATGACTTGCTTCGTTTACTGCGACTCTTTTTTTTTATTACAAAATTAGCGTTTCAGCCTCCTACTTAGGTGAGAACGCCAGGCAAACTGAGGGTCGTTCTCAGCTATGCCGTACGTGTGGTGCACAGCAGCAAAATAATTTTATACCACCTGGCAACCATTTCTACTTCACGGCAACGCAGATGCTCCTTTCCATCGAACACATCGTACAAGCACCGTCTTTCTTCCTTTCATACATACAAACCACTCGGCGCGCCATTGCTATATAAACACACACCAACCAAGCTTAAAACATCACCAAACAAAAGCATACCAGCAAGCAATTGACAGGCCTAATCGGATCAACCATGGCCATCCCGAAGAAGGCCTCGCTCCTCGCCATCCTCGGCCTCGCCTTCCTCTGCGGCGCCGCCCTCGCGGCTCGCGAGCTGATCGACGACGACTCGGCCATGGCGGCGAGGCACGAGCAGTGGATTGCGCAGTACGGCCGCGTGTACAAGGACGCCGCCGAGAAGGCGCGGCGGTTCGAGGTGTTCAAGGCCAACGTGAGGTTCATCGAGTCGTTCAACAATGCCGGGGCGAGCAACGGCCGCAAGTTCTGGCTCGGCGTGAACCAGTTCGCCGACCTCACCAACGACGAGTTCCGGGCGAGCAAGACGAACAAGGGATTCAAGCCCAGCACGGTGAAGGTCCCCACAGGGTTCAGGTACGAGAACGTTAGCGTCGATGATCTTCCGGCGAGCGTCGACTGGAGGACCAAGGGTGCTGTCACTCCCATCAAGGACCAAGGCCAATGTGGTATAAATAATTCACATTTTGTTCATTTTATATCGGTGGCAAATGTGCCAACACAAATGGTGACAACTTTTTTTTTTGCAATGGCACGTCTACTGAACATACATATTTAATTCCATCTTTATCTTAAAAACATAATTAATTCCATTACTGCAGGATGCTGCTGGGCGTTCTCGGCCGTGGCCGCCATGGAGGGCATCGTGAAACTCAGCACCGGCAAGCTCGTCTCCCTCTCGGAGCAAGAGCTGGTGGACTGCGACGTCCACGGCGAGGACCAGGGCTGCGAGGGCGGCCTGATGGACGACGCCTTCAAGTTCATCATCAACAACGGCGGCCTCACCACAGAATCCAGCTACCCTTACGCCGCCGCAGACGACAAGTGCAAGAGCGGGTCAAACAGCGCCGCGACCATCAAGGGGTACGAGGACGTGCCGGCCAACGACGAGGCCGCGCTCATGAAGGCCGTGGCCAGCCAGCCCGTGTCCGTGGCGGTGGACGGTGGTGACATGACATTCCAGTTCTACAAGGGCGGCGTCATGACCGGCTCGTGCGGCACTGACCTCGACCATGGGATTGCGGCCATTGGGTATGGAGTGGCCAGTGACGGCACCAAGTACTGGCTGATGAAGAACTCGTGGGGCACCACGTGGGGAGAGAATGGTTTCTTGAGGATGGAGAAGGACATTTCGGACAAGAAGGGCATGTGTGGCCTCGCCATGGAGCCTTCCTACCCAACCGAGTAAATAGGCAGGGCCTCCACATGCCCCAGTTCCAAGCAGACGGAGTAAATAAATAAATGGATCCCTCTTTCTCTTATTGTCATGTATAGTTTGTTCATATGTGTGTGATTTGTGTTACAAATTGATCTATGTACATGATGCACTTCAGTATTTGACCAAGATGACCTGGGTACACTGGATGTGTAATGAATTATTCATGACTACATTGTGCTTACGGTCTCTGGAGCTAATATTCAGCAAGGTTGAACACACAGGAGCAGCATTGTCGTATGTCCCAAGTTATTAGAACAGGAACTGGGATGGAACCAGCAAAGGCATCAGCTCAAATTTTGTTTCCAACATACTGCAGCCTTCCAGATTGCAGAGAGTGCAGCGGGGCGGTGACAGCAAACAGACAAATTACTATTGAAGTCTTCAACACAAATCCACAACACGGAACCAATGTTAATAACTATGGTTCAAAACATAAGTAACACTCCCTCCTTTTGTTTTTGGGTGACGTTCAGACAAAAATGGTAGTTCAAATTTTGAACCAAAAGCTTTGTCGAAACATCAAGAAAAAAGATCAGAGGGAGCAGCTGATCGAAATTACTGACTAAAAACAGACACAAAATACTCAACAATAATAGAAGGGCTCCAACTAATCTCTTCAGGTTCAGGATTGTTGGAACTAGTTTCGTATTCTTCTTTCATCATGTTCAGTGCTTTAGCAGACATAATAACATCATCACATGCTTGTTGGCCATATCTTCAGAGGTTTAGGGTCGTGGGTTCTGAAAGTTTGGTACGAAAATTTCAGCCTAATTTGAATTGTGGCAGTATTTTTCAGAAACTAACTAAAATCGTTATAAAAAAGCTTCCTTGTTCATGTCCCATATGTAACAAACCATAGCCAAGCTTAATTTCGGAAACTAACTAAAATCATTATAAAAAAGCTTCCTTGTTCTTGTCCACAGAGTTAATTAGTCCTTTTTAAATAGAAGTAGGTCCTCTATTTAGCATTACCTACCATCCGCAAATTAGCAGTGTCTACCTAGCCCCACCCCCCCCCCCCCCCCCCCCCCCCCCCCCCCCCCAACAAAAAAAAACCCTTCCTCTCTCTTTTTCCGGCTTTTGGGCTAACGGATCAAAAGTTAATGGCTGTTTATTGGTCAGGGTTTCAGTGACTCTACAATCCAGCTTCAAATCACTTAATGTGGGCCTATCTGTGCCGTAATCTGGCAAAAGCTGGCCTTGAGCGGATTCCTGAATATTAAAATTTTGAGGAACACATTGTGCAATCTGAGTCTAAAGCTGCCTTTTTGTTCCAACATCATATACTGAAGTATAACGGGGGCCTAAAACGACTTATCCTCCAAGATGGAAATGAGATCGAACTTTGTTAAAAATTACCACATCATACTGTTTAAATTGATGAAACTGGACAAGTTGTTTGCATTTCATCATTTGTATGTCTTCAAGATTAAGAAATAGAAAGAAACAAAAACACAATTATTATAGATATATAAATCTGACTATTAGCCACAAGATGCAGGTGTCAAACCTTCGGATAAGTCACAATATTAGTATTTGTAACTGCATAAATTAGACAATGGGATGTACAGTACAAATACAATGTTCCATCCAAACTTTGGATTATGGCCCCACAATTTTCCATCTTATTTATTACCAGACATGCATCCCAGGTAGCAAACTAATCATGTATTACATGCTTAAGAATCGGATTTGTGCATAAACCTGGAAGGCTTCTGCAATCAATACAGCAGATGGCATGCCTTCGAATGAAAAATTGTTAAATCGGTGTTGTGCCAAAAGATCAAGTATACCCCCTTCGTCTTTAAGAAATTATCTTGTATTTGAAGAACTTTGCTTCTAGTATTCAGATTCACGTGAATCCAATTTATTTGATTTACTGAATGACTGAAAGTTTGGGGGACTTCATAGTCATTTGTCTAATAGCTGTCCTCGTCGGTTGTCGGCCTTCTCAAGGAATAGCGCAAGCTATTAACAAGAACCTGCACAGATAAGATTTATCAGAACAAGGGTCAAAACACCGTAATGATATGAGTTCGATGAGCATCAGGTGCCAACGAAGGAATAGCGCAAGCTATTACCTCTTGCAAAGCCTTGCTCAACGCCTTGCCCCTATAACTGACATGGAATTTTGCTTTAGCCAATAGCCCCTACAAGATCCAAAATGTCAGGATTCAGGAGAAGAATAGTTTCCTATGGAAAGCACTTGGAATAACTAGTTTCACCTCAGTGTCAAACTCCCCAGATTGCACATTGACGTTGATATCTGAGATGATCTTCACAAGATCAATCAGCAACCCTGGACGGTCTGCTGTTTCCACCACAAGTAAGCTGAAAGCAACAGTGTAGGATGTCAAATCAAAGTGATATTACAAAGTAGACAATTTCAAATAATCAAGCATTTCCATTGACAAGATATCTTCAATGGGTCAAGCAAAAAGGGAGTGTAACATCTTTAATGATTAGATATAGGCTATGTATTTGTTTCTATTAATATCCTTGAAACAATTATCTGGTTGTAGTCATCTGAGATGGTAAAATGCATAAATGAAAACTTAACCTTGGGTCAGAGATTTTCTGTACAATGACAAGCCTTATCACATGTAATAGTCCATCCTTAGTTGATTATAGTTCAATACTATATATGTATTTGGATGGTGACAACATAACGTAATTATCCGTACAAATTAAAGAACACTGCACCAGGCATGTCAGACAGTTTACCTTCTTTCAGACCCATCATCGTAAATATCTATGTGGGTTGCTATGTCCAAATCAACCTGCCAATTTAAAAGTAAACAATAGACATGTAAGGTCTACAAGTCTTCAGCACATAGAAATAGAGATGTAAATCTGATACTATACCAGGTAGCAATTTCATGGCCCTAATAGCATGTGGAAGTCCACCCAATTTTGCTCCAATAAAAAGAATATGATATAAGATATGCCCAGTCCAAGTTTTAGCATAATTAGATTTAGCAAACCGAAAGTTAGAAAACATGCAGTATACACCTTAAATTTGCTCTTTATTTCTCATAACAGGTACAAATATATGGGGTGGTTTTTGGAGATCCCCACAGATACATTGAGCTTCTAATGATTTTTTCATGTTCCTGCTCTTAAAGATTTTAAGCACTAAAAATGTGTGAGTCACTGACTCATAATGAATTTAGTCAACTACCTGTTCGGTAGGCGCTTCTGGCCCAAAAGTAGCACCCATTGCTAATTTACTGCTAGATTCCTGGTAGCAGATAAACAATACAAACGATTTGGTCAGCAAAATTTACATTAAGGAAAGCAAGCAATGAAAATTTAAAGCTGGGGGTAGTTACCGGGTGATACTGTAACATGTTATTAATAATCGTCAGACGTACCGCTTCTAACAACTCTGGGTCATCAATTTTGCGGCCAGTGGACCTGTAGAGTATTCCGGTCACTCATTCTAGGCAAGAACTGATAAATGCAGAAGGTACAATAAACAAAAATGTCATATTCTGATGAATTAAAAGATTAATTAGATAAGATATTCGTGTGTCAAGTTTTATGTATCTGATGAAATAGCTACAAAAAGGAGATTTACTTACAATTTTGTTATAGCAAACTTGTTATGCTTGCCTGAAGCATCAAGGCAGACACTAGCTTTAACGACATTGAGCCCTAAGCCCTTCAGTGCATTCATCTGAACATTGAACAAAGCACATATAGTCAGCATATTTTATGTAGATCTATAATAGGAGAAATATTAATGAGATTTTGATCACTAGTGATCAAAGTACTCTGAGAACTACATACCGTGTCAAGAAGATCACCAAGACGGTCACCCAAAGTTATTTCTACAATTGTTGCATCCGGATCTGAGTCTTGGTCTATTATAACTTTCGGGATAGGGTCTGTATCAGTGTTGCTCCCATCCTGCTAACCAAAGTATGCGTTTGAACATGCAAGTTCATCCAATGTTTTTTTTTGTAACCTACGCTATGTACCTCAACAGCCGCAGGGGAAGCAGCCCTAGGAACCCTCACAGCTGGAGAGGACAATCTAGCGAAAGAGAGGAAAATATCAGTTGTAAAAGCTGCAGAATGAATGAGAAGGATATTGGAAGAGTTCCAAACAGAAAGATTATGACTTTTCAAGCGATAAAATAAGAAAATGGCGATATGTAGTACCAACATCACTGCACTGCAGAGTCACAACTATAGCACGAACATGCAAGAGCAACTCCTTTTTCTTAGACCACAGGAGTGAAAATATGTTCAACTAGGTTGATACTCAACGTACGTTGAAAAAAACTAGCCGGTAATTGCTATGGGAGACGGTTTGAACAGAGGAATAGTCCATGAATCGGATTATGAAATTTCTTTGCTCTATTCCAACAGCGAAATGAAGGCGAAGCATCCATCAGTTATACACCGAAGAGCTCACAGGTATACAAGTGGAGTATCAGCCTGCTGAGCACACTCATGGCATCACTAATTAGGACCTCCAGATAGCTAAATGTCATCCAACGCAACCAGAATATGACCCTGAGAAGGTTTACAACTCTTTCTGGATCGCTCGACTAATAAGCAGTATATACTGCAACTCAAACAAATGAATCAACTAGACTATGTACTAATAACATTCCAAAAGCATAAGATACTCAGATTCTAAAAGCTCAAACCTTATATAAAACAACGTAAATTAACAAAAAGGCTAAGCAAAGGCTCGAAATCTAATGTAACCAATCAAGGTGAAAGGGGAATAAAAATGAACCTTGGCCAATCCCCTCACCTTAGATTAGCGGACGTCGCCGGCGCAACAGCCCGCCAGTTGACCAGACCCGCAGCCCCGCGTCTACCCAGCGCCGCCTGCGACACGCCAGCGCACAGTCGGAGCGTCCCGGCGGCGACTCTCACGGCCATTTCGGCCATCGCTCCTCCACGACACGGGCGGACGGAGATCCAATCCGGTCACGTCGTCACGAAGCCGTGGGCAAAGAAACAGTGAGCGGGTGGATGAAGAGGCGGTGCTACAAAGGCGAGGGCGATGGCGATGGGATCATGACGAGGATGTCTACGGCTGTCGCGGCGGCTCTATCCATAGGATAGGGGGGACGGGAATGGGAGGTGGGCTGTGCTCTCCCCCCTCTGCTCTCCTCCTCTACCCTTCGCCTCACCTCACTCACCTTCCCTGCCTCTCCGGATATATATCTGCATATATTTCACTCTCGAGCACGCACTCTCTCGCTCTCTCTGATGACCCTTTTGTGAGAGAAGATCTGGAGTTTTGCAGGAATTGTGGTCCGGGGAGAGGACAGGTGCAGATAAGTTGGTTGGGATGGTTCGGTTCTTTGCTGAATCTTGGATGTCTGGTGCGGACCGTAGAAGAAAGAAATTATTTAGGAATATGTATAATTACTGTGTATCAAGGAATTTGGTGCCTTATATATTGATGACGTAAATATGTATCGAGAAAACTGTACACAAAAACTTGATACTCACTAAAGTCACCAGGCTTAACTCCTATGGCGAAAACCACACTGTGCGCGTCACCATATTACATTTAATGCAACAAAATCATTTCCTAGCAATGATTAGGAAGAAACAAGGAGGCATAGGGAGTCCATTTTGTTTGTTGGCATCAAAATCCATAATAGAACGAACATTTTTTTTTATGGGAATCAAGGGGAAAAAAACTGAGAGCGAGATTAAATCACTCATGTGTATGTTACTTATTTCCTTTTACTAATTGTTTAGGACATAGATTCATTTCTTCAATATATACCTTTGTCTATTACTTATTCTAAGAACAAGTTAACATTTTTTTTAGAAATGCAATTATTTGAACGGAAGATACCCTCTTCGATATTTTAAGACAAATGTTAGGATAACTTACTTGGCTCATTTTTAAGCTAAATAAATTGACCTAACATCATCAATAGAAAAAAGGATGTGGAGACTATACTTTGCTTTCCATTAAACGATAGTGTTGATGTAAGAAAAACATAGATTGGTCATGAATCTTGAAATGTTTGGATAAGCATTTGACTTTATTTAGGCGTATTGTATTCTTTTTCTTCTTTAAACCTAAAAAATTACCTTTGAAATTGCAATCCTATATTATTACCATGTCATCAGATATATTCTTCAAGCAAAAAAATATTTTACGTTTGGGGTCAAGTTTTAGACAATATGTGGATGATTATCATCTAGTAAGCGGTCATTGCGGGACTTGGCTGTGGACTAAACTGCTCAAGATCATGCGATCACTCGGTGCCATTTTCTTGGTCCTAGTGGCTATGGTTGAACTAAAAATAAGACGTTAATAGATTGATTGATGAAATTGTCATGAAAGTGATTGCTTTAATGATTCCAGTTTGGCGAAAAAAGTGTATTTTATGATTTATCCATCCTCAGACGACGAGGGGTGAATGGTTGTCGGTTTCGTTCATCTACCAGACCGGTTCTCTTTTTTTTTTATTAATATTTTTTATGCACCGCTAGCGCTCCATGAGACCCAAAATACCGAAAGATATGCATATTTAGAATTAAGTTTAGAATTATTTACAATTTAGAATTACACAGAAAACATACTAACACCACCACATTGCCTCTCTTTGATCCTACCATTTGATTAAGATCCAGTATGCATAATGTACAAAAAGAAAAACATGCTTGAATAGCAAGCAGAACACAATCTGGAGCTTTCTGAAAAAAGTTAATTTCACAAAACCAAAACTATTTGTGCCACTAGTACACAAAATCACAAGTTTTGGTCCTAGACCTACTTGTTATCCTCTATTAGCTCTATGCACTTTTGTGTGACTGACATGTGGGATCTAGTTTTGTTTTGTGCAACAAGTGCTATAAATAATTGGGGTTTTGTAAAACTGATTGCAATGTGGTTTTGTAAAATTAACTCTTCTGAAAACTTCTGGAAGCATTGTACAGTACCAAAACACTCCTTCCCCCCCCCCCCCCCCCCCACCCCCCCCCTCTCCCTCTCTCTCTCTCACACACACACACGCTCAGTTTTAGAGATAATTTCTATCGTTTTTTTTTTGTCCTTTAAATAGTACGAGCCTAATCTGTCAATCTGCGGCTTATATAGGACAATACTGAAGGAGGAATCATTATTGTGTTGTCGGTATATGGAGAAAATGATATGACATTATTTTCCCTCTCAAAGAAAAATACAATATTGTTTGGTACGCTGTCACACGCCGGTCCAGTCAGCTTCCGCATGGGTCCGGGTCATCAAAACGTCCTTCGTACATGCAACAAAACGACAAATCTATTATCCACTATCGTTTTGATGGTTTCGCTCCTTATAAAACCATTTATACTTGTGATCCTGAAATCACATGCACGTTCAAGACACCAACGATTATAGGAACTGAGAAAAATATCAGATACCGACGATTCTCAGAGCTGTCATCCTCGCAGTCCCACCTTCCCAGATCCTAAATAGTACTCCATCCGTCCACAAATGTTAGCATTTGTTGATTTTTAAAGAACACGTTTGATCATTTATTTTATTCAAAAAATTAATAAATATATTATTTATTTTGTTATGAATGATTTTATCACTAGATATATCTTAAATATGACTTACTTGTTTTAATATTTTTCATAAATTCTTTGAATAAGACGAATGGTCAAAAATGTGTCTAAAAGTCAACAAATGCTAACATTTGTGGACAGAGTGAGTAATTCTGTTCAGCTAACAGTGTTTGAAATGATATTTTATTTTTCAAAATATGTGTATATCGACATACATAGTGATGTTCGATTTTTCTAATCGCCAAGTATTCTACTCCGTAACTACAGAATCTGGTGCCGAAAAGGACCAACATTAGCATACATTGGTACGGCAGCAACATCACAGTCGCCAAAGGTAAGAAATGCACCATTGAGACCGTGTCATATCATGGACAACAAGCTAACTTCAGTTCAAATTCTGAACTGCAATGCACATTCTGAACTACTGAAAGCGTACACAAAAGGACATGACAAACACTCCTGTAAAGTCCAGAACGTCTATTTTGATATTTTTACAGGGATCTAAGGTAACTACACTGCCCTTTCTCATACGGTAGGGTCACATTTACGCTACATGTAAACTATGAGGTGACCAGGTTAGCCATGCCGGAGGAGATGCTCCTGCACATCACTGCATAGCCAGCGCCTAGACTCTGGGCTACCGCGGCAGGACAACATTGTCCTGCGCCATACCTCAAGTGCTTATGCTAACAAAAGAGGCCTCACATGGCGTGCCTAGCAAAAACAGAAATTCGCTGGGACAGACATATTTTACACCTCCGCCGACGCCTCTCGCTCGCCATCCAGACCACTTAGTCTCCTGCTGTTGCGTAGTCAGTAAACTTAAGGACATTTTTGACGGGTCAAACAGAAGAGAATTAACAAAACAAAATGTATCATATCACCTTGGTTTATCCGACTTGGTGAAGTGCTTTGACATGATCGATGCCTGCAAATCCACTCTCCAAATGTAGGTTAGTCAGGAGTATAAACATACTGGAGATGGAAAACATTGGCAACAAAATCTAAGCATGGGAACTTAGACCGGAATCCATAGCACAGTTTTATCATCTACCATGTACAAGATCATAATCACACCAAAAGTGGTAATAAAAGAACCACAAACCTGCTCTTGGATTATGCTTCTAGCTTCGACCAGTTGAGCTTCAAGCTCAAGCTCACGCTCGGTAGCTTCTGAGGTCACTTCAGCACCTTTCTGAGCATCTTGGAGTTGAGTCATTCGTGCCTATGTAGTAATCAGGAATGACTTAACTAAACACATGCTACTCTTATTGAAGTAACTAGATATATGAGATCAATAATAGACAATTAACATTGGTTATTAAGCGATATTAGTCTTAGTTTGGATGTACCTTTATTGAAGCCATCTTTGTGCGCAAACTCTCTTCTATCTGATCTCTAGCCATGTGAAACGGCAAGTCAAAGACATCCTGCCAGGTGGAAGCAGAAGCAGAAAGAAATAAAATTCATTACATGACTCCAATATAGTAAAAATATATCTAAACCAATAAAAAGCAGCGTGATTTGATAAATGACAGCAAACCATGTGAATTCAAATAAAACTAAAAAATATAAAGAACTTTGATCATACATACCGTCTTACCACCAAGTGGGGACTGCGGAGAACCCCCATCCTTTTTTCCATTGCCATTTACAGTAGCCTGTGATGATCCATTTGGAGCATTGAGGAACTCACGCATGTCCATCTGAAATAAAACAATTTCACTCAGGTTAACAAAGCATTCAATACTTTATAAGCAGATACATGACTGCTAACGAATCAATGTTACCCCAGTTTTTTCGCTCATAGAATAACAGCACAACAGCATTGTACAAAAAGGTAAAACTACAAGACTGCTAAATATTTTTCCAGGCTTGCCAACAAACTAAGCATAATATCAATAATATGTAATAAATACCAAAAGAACGTGAGAATTCCGCAAAACTTCCAATAGATTGATCAAACTATCACAGAATTACATAACTAAGCGACCTGATCATTGAATTACTGGTTCAGTGACAATTTTTTCACAAAAAGTACAGATTTAAGGATCCTGGCTTTCCTGTTGCACATTCAAGCAGCTGGGCTTCACTTGCAATGGGAGATAATGCCTCTAAGATACATAGATTTGCAATAATTTCAAATTAAAATTCATATTTATCAGAAAAATACCCTTAGATTTATAATTTGGGTTAATTGGAAATATGCCATTATAAATTTACTGGTTTTGAAATATAACACTACAAATCATGAAACCTGTCCACTGCCATTACAATTTGTCTGTTGTATGAAATATGCCATGGGCATACATTTTCTGTCCGTATTTTGCACGTACTGGACCAAAATGCCCCCATCTTCAACCTCAGTCATTTCTTACCTACCATCAAACTCCTGCCATCTGAATCCGCCGTGCGTGCGCCCAAGCCAGCCCGCTGTTGTGTGGAGGCGTCGCGCTTGCGCCGGAGCAACCCCCGCTGTCGCCCGAATCCGCCGCGCCGCGCGTGCGCCGGAGTAAGTCTTGCCGTCTTCCGAAGCTGCCGCGCCGCGCATGCACTGGAGCCCGTCCCACTGTCGCCCGAACAGGCCACGCCACGAGTCCGCACTAGCTGGTCGGCCACCACGGAGATCATGACGCGCGTGCACTGGAGTCAGTCCTGCCGTCGGATGGAGCCGCCGCCGCGCCGCGCGTGCGCTGGATTCTGTCCTCGGATGTGCGATTTCAGGGCCGGCAAGCTGCTGCCCAGCGCGACTTCAATCTGGAATCTGCGGACAGTATTGGAGCTCGGTGGTGCACTTGAAATGGTGGCTGGTGATATTAGAGGAGCTCATTGGTGCTCTGGAGAAGCCAATCGACTTTCATCCGATTCAGTTTTGCAAACTCAATTGGGGCCTGATACAACTTAGTGTAGGCGCGTGATTGCCTCATGAGCCAAGTAGTGGGAAGAGGGTAGAGGACAGGAGGAGCAAGGAGGACCAAGTAGAAATCTTACGGTGGCTCACTGGAGAGAGAGGATAGCTCGGCATGGCAGCCATGGAGAATTGGGAAGGAATAGAGGAAGACAAGGGTATTATTGTCTAAAGTTTCATATAGTGGCATATTTCAAAGTATAACAAAATTGTAATGGTACTTACCAGATTTCGAGATTTGTAGTAGTATATTTCAAAACCGGCAAATTTGTAATGGCATATTTCCAATTAACCCTAATAATTTTACATCATGCTAATCTGTTTTCTGTGATCCCACTGTAAACATACAATAGGTTGGTCAACCTTTCTATATCGAAATTTATTTGAAGATGCCAGCAACAATATGGATTTCTATCGCATATATCAATAGTCATTAACTAAAGCAGGAGTTGAATCAGTAATGCTACATTCCTATTACCTGCATTGAACGTAACATTCCCCGTAAATCAGCATTCTCTTGCATGAGTTCTTGCTTCTTCGCCTCATATGCATCAGCCTGAATGTGCATTCAATATACTAAGAACATATTCAATCAGGTATGCATCTCAAAAATGCATTACTCCTTACAATCATTTTATAGTAATCGTTGTCATTCTTTTTTCCGGTCCACGTTCCACGTTGCCGCCCCTCTTTCTGTTAAATTAAGTAACCAAATCATCAAACAAAAGCCTTTTAACAAGGTACCAGCGTGAATACCAGTCAAGATTTGTAGTAAAGATTTGTAAGCACATCACCTGCAGCAAGTTCATTATTTCCATCCCTGAACGAGATGATTCCTTTTTCTTCTCCATCAACACTTGGTTTAGCTTCTCCTGGAAAACAGAAGAGAAACACCAACCGGTTATCCCTCAGATTTCATCAACATGCTATTTCTTTTTCTTTTTTTGAAACAGGGAGTCCCACCTCCTTTCCAAAGAAACGGTGGTCCAAATTCTTTACATCATAGTGTGACAACATAATGAGAAAGGAAAGACTAACAATGGACCAGCTCCCAACACCCCTAGGCCCTAACCGACTATCTGGATTCAACATGGCTATGCTATGTCTGTTAAAACACCATTTTTGAAAAGTAGAAACACTTGCCTGCAGTTTTATGTATTCCTTCTCCCTCTTCTTCATTTCATGTAATTGTTGGGTCCGTACTTGCTTGCAAAAGAAAGAATAGCATATCAGAACGGGTCCAGATAATCTTATCACCAAACATTGTTGCCATTCTCCATAACAAAAGGAAACAAACAAAAGTGGCCTTTCAAAGGAGAGGAGTAAATTATGGCAATCTAACCTGATTCCCTATAACCATTTTTTGAAATTCATCACGTTCCTGCTGCAACTTATCAATCTGAGCTTTCAAAGCTGCAGTATTTTTGGCCTCCTGGTAATTTAAAAGAAATTTAGAATTCCAATTTCCAATAGTGGCCAAGCATCCACAAAGGAGTTAACATACGGTTCGAGTAAGGGTGGCTAGCTCTCTATCTTTTGCTGCTAATTGAGCATCCATCCTTTCGATCTTGGCTTCTAGTCTTGAAATATCAGACTGCATACTGAACATTGTGCACCATAAGTCAGGTGAAGCATTAGCAATATATCTCATAGTGATCAGGTGAAGCAGCATTTGGTAAATTCTTCCCAATGCTGCAACCAGTTGCATCAATGTTGCAACCCTGGATGGCAGCAATGTACATGGGACGAAGACCATGATGGGCTTATGTCTTCAAGCACTCAAAAAAATGAAAAAACATACATGCAAAAAGAGGGATAACAAACTAATGTATATGTAGGCATGTAGCTCTAATACTGACATGCACGGCAAAACAACGCCCTGCAGCACATAAGCACTGTGAAGGCCGACAGACACTGAACAGTTAGTACCATGCAGGTGCAACTAATGATGACAAAGGGAACAACTCATTTAGTTGTTAGGTGCGCCAAACTAGGGAGATATTACACATTCCACACGGCCAGCACGCTGTATAGATAAATAGGAGATCCAAGCACTAAAATTACAATGGCTGTCACTCAATTGCCCCAGGGCAGAAAGTGGTACTGTCAGGAAAAGAAAAATATGTGCTAACGTGATGTCAAGGACAACAGCATTTCATAATTGTCTGTTCAAGATTCAAAGGCAGTCTTGGAAAATGTAGTTTTGTACTTTATACCAGAATGAAATGAATTATGGTCTAGTGTTGACTAATACATTGCTGAACAACTGTACTTGCAAGATTATTTTCGTGGGACTAATAAATTAAGGGCTAACGTATAATTACTTGGTAGAGCAAGTAACAATAGTTCACTTTATTTTCACATGACTTTCTACTTAAGGGTCTATGAAACAAAACTTTGGCAATGATTGATAACAAGCAATTCATGGATCAGGCATATTTCAGCTTTCATAATGCGGGCCTAATCTATAGAATCACTATTATTAACATGACAAATTGACGGCATCAGCAATCATAATCATGTACAAGGTCATAAAAGCAAACAAGAATGACAAAATTGTTGTCATCTGAGAGGCACACCCAGCATTCATGACTACCAACCAATACTATGCACTGTCCTGTGTCACTTATCTGAGCTACCATCCAGATCTGAAGAAGACGTCCTAATTAACACAGGCTAAGCACACTCGAAGTGTACCCTGAGGCATAAATGGAAGAAATGGTGGAGGAAAGGCTCACCGCTGCCGCAGATCATTGGTAGACTCCCTGAACTCAATGTCCCTCTGCCGCTGCTGCAGCAGGGCATAGATGCAGTTGCATGTCCTGGCGATTGAAATCTGCGAAATGGAACCATAAATTTTAAGAGAAAAAAAATACTTGAACAATTGGAAGTTTTACTTCATAGGTCGACGCGCAAATTACGACAAATGTTGCCCCATTCTACTACCAATAAGAACTCAAAATTCACAACGTGTAGAGGACATCACATTTTGAATTTTGAGGTCTGAGCTTGGTAGTAGAACAACTGAATTATAAAATAGAGGAATGACATTACATTCGACTAATTGAAAAAAAAAACAGGGAGCTAATTTTCTGAACAAAAACTGGGAGTGTAAGAAAATAATATTCCTAGAGTATGCTAAAAGTAAAGAGACCACAAAGCAGTTATTATCTAGCAAAACGGACAAATGTGAAATTCCAGAAAACTCAACACGTTGGCCTCGGGAATTTGCTAAAAAATCAGGCCACCTAAACCGCAGAAAAAGCTGAAACCCGCGATAATCAGAAGTAAACAAAACAGAGCAACCGAAATGCGTAAGCGGGAGGCAAGGCAGAGGGAGAGCGGACCGGATCGGTGGCGAAGAGGTCGAGCGAGGCCGGGAATCCGAAGGTGACGAGCGTCTGGTTGAGGTACTTGGCGCAGTGCTCCAGGTTCCCCGCGTTCGCGAACGCCCCGCCTCCGCCCCCATCGGCGAGCGACGGCGGTGGCTGGAGATGCTGCGACGAGGCCTGCATTGGAACGTAACGAGGTCAGTGGGCGGCGGCGGCGAGGAGGAGCGGGCGGCGGATCTGGGGATTCTGGGCGCTAGGGCTTTACCCGGAGATCGAAGCGCGACGACATCCGGAAGAGAGCGAGACGACGGAGATCTGGTGGGGGAAACGAGGCTGATGGGTGGACGGGGACGAATTGAATCGGCGACGAGTGAAGCAGCGGCGATTTGAAATGGTGGCGAGGGGAAGTGGGGGAAGAGAGAAGATGGACGAGGATGGTGTGGTGCTGGCCGGCAACGGTAAAGGTGGGGCCAGCGTGTCAGTGACAGAGAACAAAGAAGGGGAGAGATCTGGGAGGGAGAGACCGCGGCCCACCGGCCATTGACGAAGCGGGCCCACGAGCACGTGACGTGCGGGATTAGAGCGTGATTGGCTAATTAGCTACGTCGATTTTTTTTTTAAAAAAAAGGGGTATAATCGGGCTATCGGCATCTGGAGGTCCAGCCGATCTTCCGAAACGAGACCCAGAGTTTTAAAGGCCGTCAGTCATGATAAGGTTGACTATTTAATTTACACCCTCGAAATACTATTTAACTTAGCCACTAGATTACTAATCCGTATTTCTTTAGTTGGTTAAGTATCTTTTGTAAAATTAAACAATAAGTGATTTTGTCACTCACGAAAAAATGATTTTTTGCTCATACATTCCACACTATGAAATACAGTAATTGAAGTACGCTGTACAGCTATAAGACCGGATTTTTTTACAGCTATCCGAATCTATTTTACAACCATTTTGTTGCTACTTTTTTCCAAACACTATCCTTACTTACCTCCAACATGATCACATGACAAAATCTTTGGCTTCCAAGCATCCCGACTAGTTCATAATCTGACAATGAGTAATGACAAGACGCCAAATACAATGTGAAAGATGGAGCTAATTCTTGGTGAAATGTAAATTCTTTTATAAAAATGGGCCATAAATTAAACTCTTTTATTTGAAAATGGATCATATGTTGGTGACAACTTCATATTGTAATTTTACTGGCATGATAATTTGGTGCAATTTTTTCCCAATTATTTGCTACAATGGCACAGTCAACAAAATACATTATCCAAAACAGATCAAACGTGGAATATATGGCTACAAGATTTGAGAGCTTGAAGAAAGATAAACTGCAAGTAATTAATCAACACCATTCATCAACATGAAAGAAAAGTAAATAAATGAAACAACACATCTCGTGAATTCGGGTCTTGTTTCATATCTGGGCTGGGATGTGCGCATATGTTTATATCCAAAGGGCAAACGTACAGAGACATAAAAACGTTCGGCCTCATGCCCGCAGACCCCCGATTTGTTTCGCATGTGACCCCAACAAGGCACCCATGCTTATCACGTCACAAAAAGTCAAATAATTTCAAGTTCTGTTATAAAAAAACTTCTAATACTAGATTTCTAAATCGAACCTAGGATATAAAATGAATCTATAAGTAGTGAAAATGTATTTACTCTATATATTTGGTACAATGGCAATGATGAGTAAATAAAGTGAAATGTATGGTCATATAAGTGATTCCTGTGCCTTCGTCCCCCCGCGCCGCCACGCCCAGCTTCCGTTTCTCCTCTTGAGTTCAAAAAAAAAAAAAAAAAAACTTCCGTTTCTCCTCACGCCGACGCGGCCGCGGCTCCCTCAAGCTCCGAAGCTCGCCACCGCGCGCCGCGCCGAAATCCGTCGGCAGCAGCTCCTTCCAGCGCTCGAGGTCGCCATCACGCGCCCAGGTTCGTGGAGATACCGCCGCGTGGCCACGCCGAGATCTGCCTCGCCGCAGGCTCCGGCCGGCACACGGGCACGCCCGCGGGTGGCGGGTGCGGGCATCGTTTCCTGCACGTGGCGGGGATTGCGGGCGCGGGCACGGGCACTTGCGGATTTGTCGAGCTGATATCCGCGGGCGATTTTATCCATTGCCATTTTTACCCCCGCCCATCGGTTTCGCCGTCAGAACGCCACCCGGACGGCCGGCGCCCCGTTTCCATCGACCCACCTACGCGCACGCTATAAACCAGCCCCCACGGCGCGGCGGCGGATGCCCCCGCATGCGCCACCGTCTGCTCCTCCGCCGTGCGATGCCGCTTCCGCCGCCGCAGCCTCCTCCCACGCCCCGGACGCCGGGGGTTGCCGGCGGGCGTCTCTTCGCGTCGCTCCAGCTGCCGCCGCCTCTCCAGTCACGAAGGTACCGCCCTTTCTCTCTCTCCTTCCATTAGTTCCTTTCCTTGCCTGATCTAGTAGCTGTTCGGAGGATGGCTGCTGGGAGCTGTGGAAATATCAGTTCCAGTAGAAAAAATGTTGAGGGTGTGGTAGATTCCTGGGGAGGCACGGCTGACAAGTGAGATGTTGGGTAGTAGCTAGAAAATACTTGACGCTGGTGGTTGGTTTCTCTGGGGGACATGGGCGGTCGGTGCAAAATGGAGCATGCTTTTTTTTTGAGATATCGTTGGAATTTGGATTTTGCCACTCTTGTTTGATTGATGTTGGTATGCTGTTGTGATTCATGAGTAGGAGATTTCACCGAGCGTCCGAAATGTCATAGGATTTTTTTTCTCTACCTTCTTAGTTGGTGGAATGAGTACAAACTCGGCCTGAACAAGTCGACGCGATTGAGCTGGAACAACTGGCCGGTAATTGAATGAACTGTTATGGTTTGTGGATTTCGAGTTTGTTTCAGCTGCAGGAATGCACTAGTTGCTGATACGTTCTTGCTCTTGATAAGTGTGGTTCATCCAGCTTCTTGCAATGTGCTGAACTCGAATATTTTGTTTCATGAGGGGAGTTTAACTGTGCCAAATAGTTGAAGTTTAGTTTTCGAGTGGTACAGTTATTTTCTAAGCGAACTTCCCTTCGTAGAAAAACCTTGAAATTCTCGGAAGAAGCTTCTATCCTATTGTTTACCGATCCTTGTTATTTTCTGTTATGCTTTTACTGAGCTTTTGCCCCTTTTCTTGATTTGCATGTGCCTTGTTTGATACATCATTACATCCCGTAACACTTGGAACATGTATCAATATTTTTAGCTTACCTTCCTAGTAAACGAGATACTAGAAACAAAATCATTTTGAATATCCCATTTTGAGCATACTATAATAATGTCTCATAGCCAAAGGACTTCTTGCTGATTGGTTAGGAGCTCCAGCGGCACCTCCTCAGGTCTCGAGTTTGATTCCCGGTGGCAGCGAATTTCGGGCTGAGGTTAAAAAAATTCCCTCGCCTCTCCCAATTCCCAAAGCATGGTTGAAAACCCAGCCCAGCTGGGCTACGGTGCTTTGCTCCGGCCTTGTCTCACCTGGGGAGCGGGTCCTGTGTAAGGGTGGGAGGGGGGTTCGGGGATTTTCTCGGCTGGTGTGAGAAGGCTTTCTTCTTCTTAACACAATACCGCTGGTGGAGGTCAATCCCCCCGGCCGAGTTTTTATAATAATGTCTCATATTTGCTATGTATTGAGCATGTATGGTACCAGACCCATGCATAACATTGGAATCTTGGGTGAGGCATATTTCTGGATCAAATTTTGATGCAAAGGTGTACGTGTCAGCTGAACTTAATTGGGTTTGCACAGCCAAATGATGCTAAAGTTATATTTGTGAGGATGCTAAAATTATAATTTTTAGGGTGCAAACCAGCAAACCCAGTTGAATAGAGATGCTCTTGGTTGAAATTTTCTCCTAAATTAGGAAAATGCTGGACTTAACAGAATACACTTCATGTCCTTTATTATACTTGGGAACAGTCGATCACCCTTACTTGTAAATTGTAATTGTCACATTGCGCATTAAGGAAACATTGATACTAATGTATGCACTAATTTGTCAGTGAGGTGCATGTTTGGTATCTTCTGCCTGATGAGTTGAATGATGCCTCCCAACTGAAGATGTACATGGAGCTCCTTTCCCCTTCTGAAAGGAAGACTGCATTGTCAATGAATGGGGAAAAGCTGCAGAAAGGAGCTGTGCTGTCCCGTGCGTTGGTGCGGACCACACTCTCGAGATGTATGAACTCATCATCCATCTGTTGAATTTTATGTTGCATTTAATTTTCATGCCTGGTACAACCATCTAGTAAATTTAGTTATTTACTCTTGCTATTGGGGGTTCCTGTATTGTGAAATAAACTATATATGTTAGATTGATTAGTGTATTCTGGTTGGGACTAACAGAGTGTAAAAGTTTGTCCATGGTGGTGTTTTAACCTTTTGTGCAATAATTATTGGACCGTATAGTTGTAATTTTGTAAACTGGCAATTGTTCATTATTACCTGGAAAACTAGATATCTTTGGAAAGTAATAATGAATGTCGTTATGAAGGGATTGGCTGTTTCATGCATTAGATGCATGCAATTATTCTTTATACTTTGCTTCTATACAGGCAGATACCTTTCATTTGCACAATTATTTTTCTTGTATTTAAGTTATCATGGTAAAATAGTTCTGAAATTTATCATAGATAGCAGCCTTGAAATATGAGAATGAGCATTCAACCCGCCTCATGGAAGTTTTGGACATGTTTCTTATTGTAGTTTGGTAGTTTATTATGAATATGTTCTTGTTCCTTATTTCGTGATGTATAGCGCTGAACATATTTCCGTGGCATTATTGATATGTTTGCTCTAATTTGTTTGGACTAGACTAGATACAGAGTGCAAAATTGATCCAAGATCGTTTGAGTTTAAGAAAAACAAGTTTGGCAAACCTGAGGTAAGATGTTACAAATTAAGCTTTGGAATATTATCTTTTTTCTGCAGTTAGCTGTATTGAGTTTTCTTCTTTTTGCCATATTTTATCAGATATTGTGGCAATCAGATGATGTCAGGATGGAATGTCCTTTGCATTTCAATATTTCACACACATCTTCTTTGATTGCCTGTGGCATAACTATGGGTACTCCTGTATGTCCATTTTCGCTGTTGCTATCAAAGTGAGATAGAATTGTTCATAATTCTGTTGACGTGGAGCTTATTTAATCAGTGTTGCTTGTTTCTTTGCTATCTTAGATTGGCATTGACATTGAAGAGAAGAAAAGGAAGACTGCCAAGAGTATCTTGTCTCTTGCTCGGCGTTATTTCACCCCTCCTGAAGTTGACTATCTAGCTAAAATTCCAGACCCTGAAGCTCAACAAAAGGAATTCATCAAACTATGGACTCTCAAAGTTAGTGATTCTGTGCCCTACTTAATGTCTCATCTTCATGCAACTAATTGATTTTTTGATTTACCGGTTCCTTAGAACAATGAACATTGACTGGTAAATGTTTTATGTTGCAAATATATGGATTCTTAACTGAATCAGCTGCCTACTACTTGAATCGTACTATGACAAACTTCATTGTCATTTATTCAAGAAACACAAGTATTTAGTGTGATGATATTTTTGTGGTAAATTATGAACTCTTAATGTAAGCTATTGAACGAGGTTTGGATGGATCTGATTCAAGGAGATGCGAGGGTCATTTGGATGTGCATATGACGAATAACTCCTACATAGATAAATACATCATTTGTCAGGGACCTATAAGCTCCTCACTCTTCTCCGATCTAGTAATATATTTAAATCTTATATCTGATGCCTTGGTCACATTCCCCACATTAACCGAGACTAGCAATAATGATTTTTTGAAATGACGCTGCTTACATGAGTTATCTAATATTGTTTTCTTATATTGTAGGAAGCATATGTGAAGGCTCTTGGAAGAGGGTTTTCAGGTGCTCCATTCAACAAGTTTTCGATCATGTTGGCAGCAAAAAACGGAATTCGAATTTCTGTGGTATGCATTTTTTTTCCGTATTTTCTGTTCTTGTCATCTTCAATATGTGCCACATGTGGAGGGGCTCTCCTAAACTAAGTTATTGACACAATTTTTTCTGGGTAGCGAAAATCGCCAAATGTTTTTGTTTTTGGGCTCTCTTGAGTTTCTTCCAATAATAGGCATTGGGCAATTAGGGTAAGTTACAGGGGAGAAGTCATGAACAGCCAAGCCCCAAATTGGCACAGTGGTGAGTTTCTAGGGGGGGGTAGAGGTGTTTCTTTGTTCATCGTCCAGTTTGGATTGTGTGACTTCCAACATGTGAGATAGGTGGGACAGTATTGTTTAGTACTTCTATATTATTTGCATTCGGCCCTAAGGTGTGTAGTTAAGTTCTGGCATGCCATGGGTGGGGCCTAGAACGATACTGGCAAGTAAATCTATATTATTTGCATTTGACCCAAAGGGATTTAATTGTGCTTGTGCATTTATATAATTGATTAATTTGGGACTGATCCTCATCAAATTCCAAAGATGCAACTTAACAAGGATTATTATTGTTAATTTGGAAGCACCTGATCTGATGTCTTTTCTTTTCCCACTTTCCAGGATTCCAACTCGAGCTGTGACAGTCTGTCGGAGAATTGGCAGTTTGCACTTGCAGAACTAAACAGCTCTCATTACATGGCAGCATGTATAGAGGATGACTCAAGAACTTCAGGTTTGCACTTTGCATACTAATTTTGTGGACAACATCTTTTCACCTTATTCTTTCAGTCATTCATTGCTGGTGCATGTTGCAGGTTCTGGAAATGGCCAACTGTCGCTAGGATTGAAAGTATGGAAGACTATTCCATTCGTGGAAGATACACTTGTTTCTGGAACTGAAGCTGTAAAACTCATCTGTTGAGGATCTGACTTCCTAGCTGGATCTGCTCATATGATTTCACCAGATGACAATATGATAAGATAATTTGTATTTTGGACAAATTATTCGGAGAAAATTTGAGAACTAAGTGAAGCTCGGAGTATTTGTGAAGCGCTGATTAACTGATCACTGACATGTGCACTATTGAGGACTGGGGGAATTGCAACAACATATATATCAGGTTAAGACTTCTAGTTGTTAGCTTCAACATACCACGACATCTTATTTCCAAAGGAATAAACTTTCTTTTCTAGAAGGCCAGATTTTAACTGATTAGTCTAGGATGCTAGCCTTTTCTGACAACTACTTTGGGATCTACGTCATTTTCCTGAGTTTGAGATGTGTTTGGGATCTGCTTCTCCCTGCACAGTGCAGTTTCCTATTGTGCTTGAATCCTGAGTTTGTGATGTGTCTGTCATAGTTGTCCCAAGATGCATGGCTGGAACAGTATCGGTTTATTACATGCTTTCTTTTTTTTTTTTTCTGCATTTGAATGGAAGAATACTATGCTTGTAAGGAGCTACTACTTGCCACGGATGGAAGTGTTGAATACATAGGTGCATATAACGAGGTAGCAACAGAACTGACATATGTTCTTGTGATATCAATAGCAACAAAGGGAAATGTTGTGGATGTGTCCTCTGAAACGAAACTGGAGTATGTCGCAGTAGCAGACATGTTCTCTGCAAAATGTCTGAGTTGCTCAGTTTTAACTTTGTGAATGTAAGTAAATGAAAATAATTGCGGCAGGGAGCCGTTCTCCTCCGGAGATTACATGGTGGATGATATATGCCAGTTGTAATAGGAAATTTCATCATAATACACTAACATTGGACATAACTTAGCAATTTCTAATGTACATACAAAATGTCATTCATTTCTTCCAATTTTCATATTAAAGCACATCTAATGGTTAGAGTTGTCCAACGGATATTTCTATATTTGGATTTTGACTCATGAAAACCAAAACATGTATTTTTCTTTATCAATTTATAGTTGCATGGCCTTTTTTTTATCAACACACAACTAGGAAAAAATGTTGCTTAATGTAGTAAAATGGTAAACTGAAAATAAATTTTGTAGGCAGCCTTTCATAAGTTATCCGTGGGCTAAGGGGCTGTTGATTTCCAAATTGTAGTTTTCAGTTTACTTTCTTTCTCCAATCATCTCCATAGAGAGCTTTTCTAATATGGTTCCTCGTATCGAATTTTCCTTACAATGGTTGGCAATAATATAATTATTGTGACATCCCAACCCAAGGCTTAATAGGATTGATAGAATACTCATGTCAACAAGTTGCAACTTTTTTTCCGGAAGCTCATCTCGAAAAAAACTCCAAGGTTAAGCGTGCTTGGCCTGGAGCGATGGGTGACCGACCGGGAAGTCATTCCCGGGTGCGCACGAGTGAGGACAAATTGCGCAGAAAAGACGTGTGTTGGTCTGTGAGGTCAGTCTTGAGGTCCTAGAGAGCTGCCAGGCGTAAGCGGGCCCGGCCTCGGAGAGGCGGGACGTTACAATTATCATGGATAAATTGATTTGCATTCTTGAGTCTAAGTTGCGAAATGAAAAAAAAAAAAGGGAAGAATCCAAAAGAAAGATGAGGAAGTCCAGCACGCATAGGACATCAGCCTTCAGATAACGGAAAACAAAGGTTATGTAGTTTTGAAATTTCAGTAGTTTTGAAATTTCAGTGTAAAAGCGCGAAAAAAATCCAAATGCTAGAGGTGCTGAGACGAGGTGGCCAAGATGGTGAATGGTCAGAGTTGACGGATCGATAGATCAATCTGTGGAAACTCTAACCAGCTGATGCTGTCGTCGTTGGTCGTCCCATGGTTTTGCAGCGCGGGCAAAACAATGGGCTGGAACTGCAGTGCAGCTCATGCTCTTGCTCCGGTGGTTGGAAAGCTCGGCCGGGGGTGGTTGCATTGGCAGCTCTGACTGCTGACATGCACCGTTGTCTCTGCCTCTGCCCAGGTCTAGTAGTACGAATTGAAAGTGGCGCATGGACCAGCCGAATCGTGGCAACCCTGTCGCCAAGGACTTTGATGAATGGACATGTCGTCGACATAGTGCATATGGTTGCCGAGTCATCGACCGTTTTGTTTGTCAGCTCTGCATATGTTCAATGGGTTGAACTGCGCTCAATTCTTCAGGGCGCGTTCGGCGTTTTAGAGGCTAAAATTTAAAACAGTTTAAACAAAAAGAATCTTGTCTTAAATAAACTTTAATTACAAAACTAACTGCAGAACCCCCCTCTAAATCGCGAGACGAATTTAACGAGGGTAGTTAAGCGGTGATTAGACGATATTTACTGTAGCATTACTGTAGCAAAACATAAATTAATTAGGCTCATTAGATTCGTCTCGTAAAGATATACCTATCTGTAAAAAAGTTTTGTCATTAGATTTTATTTAATACTTCTAAATAATAAGATTATCTTTAGAGTTAAATTTTAGAGGCTCTAAACACACACCCAACGCGCCCTCAGTATGCGTGCTGATTTTAAACAGTCTGATACCCGCGCTCAATTCTTCCTGACAGCTTAAAGCAGAAGTCAACGGGACGGGCAGAGCTGAAGCGTTCCGGAAAAGTTCCATGAGTTTGTACTGAATACGGGTTGTCCGTGTCTCTTTCCTTTCGCACGCATTGAATTTGAATTAGAAAAATATTACGCCCTCAAAGAAGAGCCAACTATCAACTACTCCTAGTCGGGCGCGTTCGGTGCACCTGTTACCTCTCTAAAATTTAGCTCTAAAAAGAATCTTATTATTTAACAGTATTAAATAAAGTTTAATGACAAAACCTTTTTACAGATGGGTACATCTTTACAAGACGAATCTAATAAGCCTAATTAATCTATGTTTTGCTACAGTGATTCTACAGTAAATATCGTCTAATCACGGCTTAATTACCCTCGTTAAATTCGTCTCGCGATTTAGAGGGGGGTTCTGCAGTTAGTTTTGTAATTAAACTTTATTTAAGACAAAATTTTTTTTATTTAGACCCCTCTAAATTTTAGCCTCTAAAACGCCGAACGCGCCCTAGTATCAACGCACTGGTTATAAGCTGAGTGCATTGCTAGAGGCAACAGAAAAATAAACGGTAACGACCACGTGTGTACACCAAGACTTTTGTGACTCGTTCTGGAGTCGGAAATTCAGAAAGATCCATACTTGGCATGCTGCTTTATCGGGGACATTTCAAGTCATAAAAGGATGACTAGGCTTTTGAAATTGAGTTGGCATGTGTGTGTATGCTCGCTTTCGTTGCATTCCAAACAATAAGTCAAACGCCAGCTTCCCTGAATTCCGCTTTCACCCTGTTACGTGTGTGCATCTTACCTGAAGGTTAAACTTTAACCCTATCACATAATATTTTTTTTGTCATTTATGAGCATTAAATAAAGTCAAATAATACTCCTAAATACCATGTTTTGGCCTTTTTGGACAGCTACTGAGCGAAGCATTGTTACTAGCTGGCTTGTTGTTTCACCCGAAATTACTAGCTGGCTTGTTGTTTCACCCGAAATTGTATCTCCCGACGACCGAGTAGACTACAGAGGGAGGCTACACAGAAGGCTGCATCCAGCCTTGGCTTCATGTGGCAGAGCAGACTGACAAGTAGGCCCGCCACTCTGAATGACGTGGGCGATGACCTCCCACCGAACGTCCATGCACTGCACCCAGGAGAATCTTGATCTGATGTCTCTGGCATCAGAATTCAGAAGCATCCCTTTGCTTCGCTGCGCTGTGACGTCACCCGGCCGCCGTGGCCGCCGCGGCATCTGGATGGGAAGAAGGCCAATGCAAACTGCAACAGAACTCCACATCCGTGTGGCTCTGGCTTGGCTTGGCTCGGCCTCCACGCGCCGCGGGCCGTGGCTTGCGGACCAATGCAAGGCAAGAGAGTGAGTGAGAGATGGCGACAGCGCGTGAAGCTCTCGTCTTCTAGAATTGTGACGTGGACTTGGCTTCTTGCATGTGCGTGCGTCCCGTCGATGGCGAGGTTCCGTTGCTAACGAGCGGACGACGTAGGACGTGCCTTTGTTTCTAGAAGTAGAGCGGTGATCGCACGGCCAACCGGGTGTCGTATCAGGCCATGTTGCGCCGAAATGTTAGGGGACCGCAGTTGCTTGTTTAGTTCGGTGAACATGATTCGATTTGACTCCTCGTCGTGTCAAGTTTTGTTGAACTTGGTGGCCTCAAAGACCGACCGGGCCGTCATTGCAACTTGTTGATTCAACGTTGCAAGCTTCTTCGGGTCTACTCGTATAGTATTTCAGTGCACCAATCCGAACAAGTACATTGTTGCGTTGACGTCAATAATTAATACAGGATCTTACAAGACCTAATTTACGCGAGGCAGCGGGATTTTCAGGCGAGCGACCAGAAGAAATGCGCAAGCACGCGGTTGTGATTCCGACAAATCTGGATCTCATCACATGACCGGAGTAATAAAGTATACTCTCTCTGTTTAGAAATAGATGTCATTCTAATTTTGGGCACGGGAATTAGGAAAAATGAAAAAGATGGGTGTAGTGAAAATAAGGAGGAGAGAGATAAAGATAGAGATGTAGTGAAAAGAGATAAAGGTGCATTGAAAAGGTAGAATGAGATGTATTGTTGAGGAGAGTGAGTATATTTTACGAGTTAATGATGTGACATCTGGAGTATCTTCAGGCCAGCTGAATTTATCCGGAGAACATGACAGTGCACCGTACATGTGTCGTGTGTGCAGTGTGCTGCAGAGCTTGCCATGGCTATGATGAAACTCGGTTGGGCCACTAGTGCATCAATAAAAAGAATAGAGAAACTCTTTCTAAATTGTAAGAAAATCAACTGTACGTGGAGCAGATTCATTTCGCATGAAAACATAGCTAGAAATATCGATGAAACGTGAAAAATCAATTCATGACTAAGGTTGGCAATTTCGTTTTGACCGGAAAAACCGGACCGGACCGAGATGTCCGGTTACCGCAAAAACCGGAAAAACCAGTCGAAAACCGGATCAAATACAAATAACAAAATTTGAACAAAAAAGTGTCGAAATTTTCGATAAACCGGTCCGGTTCACCGGTAAACCGGACGAAATTTCCGGTAAACCGGACTAGAATTCAGAAAACCGGTTTAAAGAGAAAAAATGAAAAAAAAATACAAAAAATGAAACATTGAAACAAATGGAAACAAAAAATATGTTAAAAAAACTAGATCAAATTTACAGCCCAATGGTGGAAATGGAACACGTAGATTCGATCGTTTGGTTTGTAAAAAAAATCAAGGAAGGTTGCTAGTTTGAATTTTTCTTCTTTTTCAACCCAGAAAATTTGCGTGATTTTTTTGACCTATCAAACGATTGAATTTTTGTGTTCTTGTTCCACCATTGTGCTTAAAGTTTCATCTAGTTTTTTTACATATTTTTGTTTCAAATTTTGTCAAATTTTCAAATTTTTTTGAATTTTGAATTCAAAAACCGGAGAACCGGGTAAACCGGACCGGACCGGACCGGTTTTTCCAGTTTTCGCGGTAACCGGTCCGGTTTACCGCGGTTTTGTAAACCCTGTTCATGACTGACAAGGAATTTTTTTCTGGAAAAAATACTGTCCACGATCATTTGAACCAGCATTATGATGTTCAATAAAAAAACATGGCAAGCATTATGATGTTTAATAACAAAAAAAAAAAAAAACATGGCCACTCCATAAAGTTGTTCTGCTTACATTAGCTAGCTCTGGTTCAACTGCATTAGCTTAGGTAATTCATGTCAAAGTAAGGCCCTTCTAAGAAAACAATGATCAAATTAAGGTCTCGGTAACCAATTCTTTGTACGACTTAACTACGAGTTGCCTGTCGACCAAGTCCCGGTCTAGCTAGGAGCATCTGATGCTTAGCTCAGGACAAAACGATTAGCCGCGTTAGTCACCAACACTCTTGTTCAGAGGTTTGGTTGTTTTTTTTTT
Organism: Eragrostis curvula; assembly: GCA_007726485.1. Lineage (NCBI taxonomy): Eukaryota > Viridiplantae > Streptophyta > Magnoliopsida > Poales > Poaceae > Eragrostis > Eragrostis curvula. Next base: position 1,940,970 of record RWGY01000005.1, read on the forward strand.
TTTGAAAGCCACATAGTGGACGATTATATTTTGAAAGCCCCGCCGCCGCCTTCCCAGCTCGCCGCACGGCTTTCCGGCAGCTTACTCCGGCGGCGGCGAGGGGAAGATGAGGGGAGGAGGTGGGTGGCGGCTAGGGTTCAGGTCGCCTTCCGAGTCGCCCGTGACCGAGCGACGCGGGGGCAGACAAAGACTTCCATCGCTTTGCCAGAGGTTTGGTTGTTGTGGTTAGACTTTGTTAATTTATTCAGACCGCTGTTGAAACAGTGCTAAACGCACGAATGCCAACAACCCACTGGGCCAAAAGGTCTGGTTTGTCTTGTGTTTATCAGAAGTTCTGTTCTCGCTTTATTTCAGGAGCGAATTCTTCGATGATCTATTTAGGGTGTGTTTGGTGAAAATGGCTTCAGCTTCGGCTTCACTCTGACACAACTACTGTTCAACACTGTAGCTACAGTAATAAGCCAAGAAAAGCACCAAAAACCAGCTTCCCTGGCTTACCTATTTTTCTATCAGGATGAACAGTGACCAAAAATAGCATAAGCCGGTGCAATAAGCTGTCCCAAACGCACCCTTAGCTTATCTCATATTAAAGACATGCTTCATGTTGCGAAAAATAACCATTCTTGAAGCCAGCCGACCTGCCATCCAATTTGTTTTATTCTTCCCCTTTCCATGCGCACTTGTTGAGCTCTCAGAAAAGTCCATAGCTACATAGCAATATTACGATGTCAGAACAAAAATTCTAACACCATAATTCAAAGATGAAAACAAACTGATAGATTCTATAAACAGATTCCAAGTCACAATGAAAAAGTTGCAACAAACATAGATTTTATAAGTATATTGTCACACACTTGAATTCACTATACCATGCCCCTGCTGGAATTCACTACAACTCAGTTCATGTGTTGGGCAGGTCAATTCCGACATGTAATATATTACTTTTTGACATTACAAACTGATCACAAATTTTTGAAGATTTGTCAAGTGTTTTTTTGGACATATATAGACCTCTTTCCCAACATTTTCTTGTGTCCCCAAATATAGTGGTTTTTTTTGGGTTTGTCCTAAGTCAAATATTTTAATTTTTTTACTCTCAATAACAACAACAACAACAACAACAACAATAATAATAATAATAATAATAATAATAATAATAATAATAAATATTGACAATATAAGAAAGATATTACTACATTCATCATGAAAACTATCATAATATGTAAGTTTTAATTTAAAATATAGATATATTATAGACACTGTTGGTTAAAGTTTAGAAAGTTTAACTTAGTACAAACCAGAATGCACTATATTTGTAGACAAAAGGAGTAATTCATAGTTGACAAAAGTGGGTCATATATAGTGTAGTGATTGCTGAAAAATCCACAATTTGTTAGGGAGGAGCTTTTGCATACTCTTGCAATCCATCCTTTTAAAATCCAGTCTACAATTCTACACAGTGACAGGTTTCAACAATATGAGGCTCAAATAAAGAGGCTCAGAGCTGCAGGCTGCGCAAAATGAAAGACAAGTTAGAACGTAGAGTTAGCTAAGAGCTAGCTGCCAGCTCTTAGAAAGGATTGATGAAGAGTGAGATCCATATTTAAGTCTTTCATTTTTCTTAGAGACTAGCTTTTGAGGAAGGGCTAGCAACATTCTCTCTCATCCTTTTCTTCAATAAATAATTTTAAAAAACAGCTAAGAGTCCGCTTTTGAAGACGCTCTTAGCAGGGGCGGAGCTTAGTGATGGCCAAGGGTGGCCATGCCCCCCCCCCCCCCCCCCCCCCCGCCATCACGTAAGCACCATTGTTTGTACAGTAAAATTGCTACTGTTCATGGAATTTGAAGCAAAATTACATAGGCCGGCCTCCCCTCAAGTCTGGTTGAAGCTCCGCCACTGGCTCTTAGGAAAGTTGATAGAGTCCTAAATTCGTGTGTGTCGTATATGTCAGCCTTCCGGTGGGACTCCACGACATTAGGGAATACTATTGTCTGACCAATTAAGTACTCTACTGTTACCAAATGTAGATAGAGTTCTAAATTCGTGTGTGTCGTATATGTCAGCCTTCCGATGGGACTCCACGACATTAGGGAATACTATTGTCTGACCAATTAAGTACTCTACTGTTACCAAATATTTCTTCCTTATCTCTTCCTCCCGGGATATTTTTAAATAAACTGATAAAGGATCTCTTGCAGAGCCCGAGCGCTATGCTTCCGCTTCCTTGAAGAGGGTCAAGTTGGTACAGAGTTGATATTTCTTTTTAGCAGGAGCAGCAGGAGACGGAGACACGAATTATACTGAAAAAAGGCATTAGAACGACCACGTGAGTACACCTATAATATATAATTGCCAAATGGAGAGATCAGTTCTGGATCAAGTCAGAAATTCAGTAACTTTCCTATCTGGGACCATTTATAGTCAATGGATGATACCGTACCGCTTCTGAAATTGATTCGTTCATGCATGCTCGTGGACACGCCTCTCTTTTGAAATTTATTTCTCCCTGGTCGTCGTCTCTCAAGAAGCTGCATGCCGTTGATTAACGCATAAAACCTGACACGATCGGTACTGCAAACTGCTGTTCGCCACATATTTTTTCTTCCCAAACGAAACATGTGTGATAACTAGTCCAAACACACCAATCAACTTGCTACGAAGATATTTGTACATAAAAAAATCGTGTGCCCACATACAGATGAAATGCTTTCAAAAAGCGAAAGGACCTCAATAACACTCTGTTTTGACTTCCCGCGAGAGGGAATTTTTTAAGATTAAACGACATTCTGCTGTCAGTGGTAGACGATGTTCTTGTTGTCGACAGCGAGGCGCAAATGGTGACTTCGTCAATTTCGCGGGTTTGCCGGTTTAGTCTTCGAAGATGCTCATAGAGATAGGGTTTACGTTCGTGCTTTTATAGAGACGAGTGTGCGTGCGTTATGAATGTCTATGTTGTACTGTGTAATCGCAAAAAAAAAAAATGCTCTTGAAAAGTTTGATCAGTTTGTACTGACAGCAGTTCATCCATGCATATGCATGTGTCTTTAACATACAAAAAAATATGTCTTCAAAACGAACCACAACAAGATCAACAACATTTCTTGAAAGTTAATTATAAGTAATCGAGGATTTATGCTTTCTACTTGCTCTATCCAGAAATATAAGCATTTTTTAGTTTGGTTAGATTCAAACTTTTTTTACTTTGACAATTATTAGAAAAAAATCATTAATGTTGATAATATTAAAATGATGTTACTAAATTTATCGTGAAACATATGCAACCTTTTTATTATTTACTTTATGAATATTATCCGTCAAGTGGAAAACTTTGGTTGACTAAACTCAGAAATGCTAATAGTTAGTATTTCTGTACGAAAGGAGTAGTAGTTAATTAATGGAAACCTTTTTGGTACAAAATTTTAGTATTCTCTATAAGAAAAGCCATTTAGTGCGATAATGTAAGAAAAAAGTTCGGGCCGCGAAACAGTGGAAAATTGTTCAAAAGGATAGCTATGACCTCTTTATAAGCTGATTTTTTTTACTTTTATAGTATGAGCAGCATGTAGATGGCTCGACGAAGATATGGAAAAGACACGATTACAAGCACGTGTGTACACTAAGACTGTTGTAATTCATATGGAGTCAGAAAATTCAGAAAAGATCACATCATAGCAGGATGACCACGCTTATGAAATGAGTTGGATATATGCTCACGAATAGTATCTCTCGCACGATGCTGCATGCAAGGCATATAAAACATGGCAGTTATCACTACTGCATGGTTGCTACGTTTTTCTTTCAAATAAAATCTTTGCAGCCCCAGGATCTGAATTTCTGCGTTTCACCTCTCACCTTCGACCTTTGCTGCTCAATCCCGAAATCTGACAGTCACGAAAAAAGTTGCTATGACTTTTTGCTGCACTGGGATTCAAACGATAATAACATTATAATATTACAAAGTACTACTTCCTCTGTCCCGTTTTATAAAGCGTTTTAAGACTTTGAATTTGTTCTATGAATTTGCTTGCTGACAACGCTGCTGCCAGGATGACTTTCCTTCGTTTGCCCGTTGGCCAGGATGGTGAACCAGAGAAGGGTGCACTGCAACCATCTTTTTCATTCGTTTCCTGTTACCTTCACGTGGCAGGCAAGCCATCACGGAATGAACTGAGTGGTGGACCTCACGCCCTTGATGACGTGGGTGATGACCTCCCACCCGCTAGATCGAGGTTATAACTGTTACAAAACAACGTCATCACGGATCCTCGATTCCGTTTTCCCTTGTCCCGGCAGCAGATGAGGCGTGAGGTAGATGGTAGAAGATCTCCCGTTTCCCTTCCCGTTCCCGCGAGCGCACAAGGAAGAAGAGACACGAGACAAGTATCGTAGGTGGAACTCAATTCTCATTAATCAAAGGGGTACACGGTTCCATTATATAGGTGGGAAAACCCTTCAGGGGTAGATTCGGTATTAGCCCAATAACCCTTAGAGATTAAGGGTTTACAACACTCCTCCTTGGGCGAATACCGCGATCAACTCATGCCTCATTAAAACTCCGAAAAACTCAGTGGGAAAAATATGGAGAAAGAGTACATAGCTACCGCTAGATGCATTGCACTTGTTGCCTCGTCAAAAACCTTATGTGAGAAACTTCAGGAAAACTCACTAAAGGGAAAAAGAGTACAACGATTGTCTTCAGGACTAAAACATGATCTTCAGGATCATAGTGTTCAGGATCTTCGGGATCCACGAACAAGGGCTACTGTTCAGGGGCGATCTCCCCCTGAACCCTGCAAGTCTCTCAGATGTCTCATGCCGATCCCTCGGACATATTTCCTAAATACAGTAGTAGGAAGAGATTTAGTGAATAAATCAGCTAGATTATCACACGACTTTACTTGGAGAGTCCTCACAACACCTTGCTCCTGGAGCTCGTGAGGGTAGAAAAACTTAGGCGTAATATGCTTAGTTAAATTAGTTTTTACATAGCCCGTTTGCATTTGTGCGACGCATGCTGCATTATCCTCGTAGATAATTGTGGGGGTCTCGACGGAGGCAATTCCACATGACTTCAGGATATGGTTTGACATCCGTCGTAGCCAAACACATTCACGTGCGGCTTCATATAGTGCTATTATCTCTGAGTGGTTTGTAGACGTCGCTACCAAGGTCTGCTTACACGACCGCCACGATATGGCTGTACCACCGCAAAGAAACACAAAACCAGATTGAGATTTACCGCTATGGGGATCTGACAGATATCCAGCATCTGCATAGCCCACCAAGGTCAATTCTTTTTTCTTCGGGAAAAACAGACCAAGATCTTGAGTGCCTTTGAGGTATCTAAGTATCGTCTTAACGCCGACCCAATGCCTTCTGGTTGGGGCTGCACTGTATCTAGCTAGCAAGTTCACCGCGAATGCAATATCAGGCCTGGTGCAATTCGCGAGATACATAAGTGCTCCAATAGCGCTAAGATAGGGAACTTCAGGTTTCAATAATTCCTCATTGTCACCCTTTGGTCTAAATGGGTCTTTATCTTTATCAATTTGTCTCACGACCATGGGACTACTCAAAGGATGCGCCTTTGACATATTAAATCTCTCAAGGACCTTTTTCGTATAGGTCGACTGGTGTACTAATATTCCTTCAGGGAGATGCTCGATCTGCAGGCCTAAGCAAAATCTGGTCTTACCCAGATCTTTCATCTCAAACTCCGCCTTGAGGTAGGTACTCGCCTCCTCAATGTCCTCTGCGCTGCCTATGATGTTTAAATCATCGACATAAACTGAGATGATGCAAAACCCATTCTTGGATTTTCTAATAAATACGCAGGGACAATCCTCGTTATTCACATAACCTCTCTTCAGGAGAAAGTCACTTAGCCGGTTATACCACATCCGGCCAGATTGTTTAAGCCCATACAGTGACCTCTGCAATTTAACACTGTACATGTTGCGATTGGCTTTATGATCCGGAATTTTTAGCCCATCAGGGACTTTCATATATATATCCGAATCGAGTGATCCATATAAATATGCGGTCACTATGTCCATTAACTGCATTTTAAGATTTAAACCTGCTACCATTGTTATAAGATATCGGAACGTTATGCCACTCATTACAGGAGAGTATGTTTCATCGTAATCGATGCCGGGTCTCTGCGTGAACCCTTGTGCTATGAGCCTCGCTTTATATCTTATCACCACATTATTTTCATCCCGCTTCCGGACGAATACCCATTTATGCCCTACAGGGGACACATTGGGGGGCGTGCGAGCGACAGGCCCGAATACTTGCCTCTTCTTAAGCGAGCTCAATTCCGTCTCTATTGCTTCTTTCCATTTGACCCAATCTAAGCGCTTCCGGCACTCTGCCATGGACTTTGGTTCAGGATCCTCATCGATCGCCTCCGCGACCTTAGAGATGAAATGTATGTCGACAGTTGTAGTCTTTCTATTATATAACTCTCTTGAATCAGTATAGTTGGTGGCAATTTCTTCATTTACATCATGCAGCTCATCTTGATTTCCCAAATTGATTGAGCGTGGTTGTTCCGCAGCCCTAGTGCTCTTAAGTTTATTTGTGCGCACTTTTGCACGAGGGCCTTTACCTTCAGGGTGTGTCTCTACAGGGACTACTGAATGGGAGTATAATGCTTGTGCTCCGGTATTTGAACCTTGCAGATGTCTCCGCGTGGTTCGTACCGAATCATCCGGATCTCTCCCCCTCTTCCGAGGATTGGGGGATTGATTTGAGTTCATGCCCTCCAGGGGTATCTCGACTCTCTCCGGTGCATTAGCAGCAGGAATATGCGATTTAGAAACTCCTCTTATATCAGTAAAAGCATCAGGTAGATTATTTGCTAATTGTTGCAGGTTTATTATTCTTTGAACTTCAAGTTCAGTGTCTTTAGTGCGTGGATCAAGCGATTGGATGCTACTGGCACTCCATTCAATTTCCCGGCATTCTTTAGAATTTAGATACAATCCTCCCCCTAATGTCGGGAAGTTATCTTCATGGAAGATCCAGTCAGCGTATCGAGCCGTAAACAGATCCCCGGTTTTAGGCTCTAAATATTTGATTATGGACGGAGTTTCATAACCAACATAGACCCCCAACTTCCGGTGAGGTCCCATGGTTGTACGCTGGGGTGGTGATATCGGCACAAATACAGCGCATCCGAATTTTCGCAGATGGGAAATCACTGGTTCTTGTCCACGCGCTAATTGAAATGGGGAAGCAGAGTGATATGCAGTTGGTCTATACTGGATTAATGCAGCAGCATGTAGCACTGCGTGACCCCAACAACTGGTGGGTAGCCTGCTATCTTGAAGAAGTGGTCTAGCGATTAATTTAATTCTTTTTATTAAGGACTCAGCAAGTCCATTCTGAGTATGAACATGGGGTACAAAATGCTCTACGTCAATGCCCAAAGACATACAATAATCATTAAATGCTTTCGAGGTGAATTCACCAGCGTTATCCATCCGAATTGACTTAATGCGATTCTCCGGGAAATTAGCACGCAAACGGATGATTTGGGCAATGAACTTAGGAAAAGCATGGTTCCGCGTAGACAACAGGCATACGTGGCTCCATCTCGTAGAAGCATCTATAAGAACCATGAAGTATCTAAATGGTCCGGACGAAGGATTAATCGGACCACAGATATCACCTTGGATTCGCTCCAGGAAATCTAAGGACTCAGTATTTATCTTCAGGTAAGAAGGTCTAGTGATTAACTTTCCTATCGCACAAGTTGTGCAATTAAAAGCTTCAGGTTTAGGAAAGTGTGTTGTTTTAATGCTATGACCAGCAGAGCTATTTATGATTTTACGCATCATTGTTAATCCAGGATGACCGAGCCTTTCATGCCAGATTCTAAAGGATTCTGGGTTTTTGAATATTGTAGGCATCGCAATATATTCTTCAGGAGGCTTAATTGATGTGTAATATATTCCAGAGGAGGTTCCAGGCGCTTTTTCAATCACTTTTGTTGTATCACCATCAGACTCCGTGATATACAAGAATTCGGCCTTGCCTTCGCAAGCAGTATTCACATGATAACCACTGCGACGGATGTCTTTAAAGGTGAGGAGAGTACGTTCGGCTCCCGGATACAAGAATGCTTCTTCGATGAAGATCTTAGTATTATTAGGGAGCACTACGGTGGCTTGACCTGAGCCAACGATAAGACCATTGCGTCCGGCAATAGTTAGTAAATTTTCAGTCCTTTTCTGCAGTGTCTGAAAATACTTAGTCTCTCTAAGGATTGTATTTGTGGCAGCGCAGTCCACCAAGCAGGGTTCTTCTTCAGCCTCCATAGGAATATACGACTCTTGTTCAGTTGTTCTATTAAGAGGTACAAGTGTTTTTTTTATTTCAGCATGCATTCGGGATGAGAAGAGAACACGTTACGTGAAAATATATGTCACGCGTACCAATAATAGACTAGTATTCAGAAGCAATCACGTAAAGAACAAGACCAAATATAATATTATGGAAACAAATCACGCTAAAGTTCTGCTGGAAATAAAGCACACGTACTAAACGAATATATCTAAGCTAATGACTTGATAACTAGGGACTACTCCATGTCCCCGTAGGTGTCCTCATTAAGGAGGTCATCCTCGTCGAGGTTGTAGTCATCATCGGAGTTCTTGGCGGCATCATCAGAGGTGGAAACAGGATCAACATCCATAGCTTTAGTCTCCGGCTTCTCACTAGGCTGGGGTGGCTCAAGAGGTGTCGCAGTCTTTGTGTCTTCAGGCACCATAACTTGGACAAAGTGAGCTTCCGGGTTCTGACGCTTCTTCCACTCTTGATACAAGTGGATCAGGTGTGGCTCTGCTGTGCAAGTGCGAGACCAATGCTTCTGGGATCCGCAACGAAAACAGCCCTGATTGGGGTGCTTAGCCCCGTTTGCATCACCTTTAGGGCCCTTCGGACCCTTGCCTTGGCCATTGGGCTTCTGACCCTTTTTGACGTGCTTCTTAAACTTTCCACCCTTGTACCCCTGTTTAGAACTACCAACATGCCCTTTGTTCTGCGAAGGAGCCTGGCCCTTGCCGTTCTGGAAAGTAGCATGTGCTTCAGGCACCGCTTGTGTACCGGCAGGGCGCATGTTGAAGTTTTTCATCAGGAGAGCATTCTGAGTCTCTGCAGCAAGCAAGACATGCATCAGATCAGCGTACTTCTTGTACTTGTTGTTGCGGTACTGCTGCTGGAGCACCATGTTGGTTGGATGGAAGGTCTCAAGAGTCTTCTCAATCATCTCAGACTCACTGACTTTCTGGTCACAGAAGCGAAGCTGGCCAACGATGCGATGAAGCGTAGTGTTGTACTCCTCCACCGACTTGAAATCGAGGAAGCGAAGCTGGTTCCAATCACGCCTAGCTTGAGGAAGAATCACCGTCTTTTGCTTGCCGAAGCGTTCCCGAAGCGCCGTCCAGAGCACGAGAGGGTCGCGCTCTTCCAGGTACTCCATCTTCAGGTCGGGGTGGATGTGGTGCCTCAGGAAGATGGAAGCTTTTGCCGCCTCATGAGGCGGGTGTTCAGGAGCATTGGCAGCACGCGCGGCGATCGTGTGGCTCAGCTGCATCGCCGCCAAGTGGAACTCGCAGTCCACCACCCATGTCTGGTAGTTCCTGCCATTCAGGGCAAGCTGCTGGAACTGCTGAGCGATGATGTTCGCCATAGCCTGTTCATGCAAAAATACTTCTGGTAAATATAGCATGAATTAGCTGAGAACAAATGTGATGTATGGTCGGATGTAATACCAGAATCGTTTCATGCGTGTACTGATTTTCTAACGATATACGCGGCCTCAAGGCAATATAGCGAATAGTATATTATATGCCACAGCAGAATCAGTATTCACAGGTTACTGTACGAACAACCAGGCGTTCATGCAGACGAAGCATTACTCACGTCGCTGTGCGGTGACCGTGACAACCCGCGGCACCTGGAAGAAGGCCAATGTGATACAGAACGATGGCATGGCTTGGGGGCCAAGAGAGTGAGAGATAATGGTGTTGGGAAGATAGCTGCGATCTGAGTCAAGACACGAACCATCATCAGAAGCAAGACACACGCGAAGGGGAACGGCCATCAGCGAAGGCGGAATGGAGGAAGCCGGCAACCAGCGAAGGCGGAACGGAAAAAGCAGACGGCGCAGGAGTTCGAATTACCAAGCTAAGAGCCATGCTGAAGTAGCCAATGGCATGCATGTAAATATAATCATCTCACCCCCTATAAATATGGAGGGAGATGATCGTGTAAAGATATCTGGTTTTTGGGGGCCTCGAGCCAAAGACAATCATTTGCATCGCACTCGATCCTCTCAACACTCCAAACCCCTTCGCCCGGCATCGCGGGCAAAAGAGGGCTTCGCACGCCTAACTACAGGGAATCTGAACGAGCACATCTTCGTCCGGCATCGCGGATAAGGAAGGAGGGCTTCGCATCATCCGATAGACGACGATATCCATCAAGGAGGGCTTCGCAGGGTAATCCGAAGGCACTGGAACCCATCAAAGGCTTCGGGCGAGCAAGACTTTATCAACACTCCGTTGGAGGGCTTCGACACGTCACACACAGACCTTCGATCCCCCAACATTTGGCGCCGTCCGTGGGTTGAACCCACAATGAAAAGAAAGCAAGACTGTTTGCAAAAGGTGATAACATCGAAGACTACTTGCAAACAAAGCGGAGCAGAACAAAGAAACACAAGACGAAAAATAAGTCATTCATTAAGCACGAATTTACTGAAGTACAAATCGAAACCGAAGACTACTCAGAAGTATTCGAAGCAAGAAGCAACACAAAGAAGAATACAAGGATCTGCTTCTTTGATTTACTACGAGTTCGACTAGCCACCCCAACTGACTGCGAAGGTTTAGTTTAATGATCTTCGGAGCCTTCGTCATCGCTAACAATAATCACCCCTGGAGGAACGATAGCAAGAGGAACAGGATCTCCAGAAGATTCGACCATCAAACAATTATCGACGACCCTATCAAGCTCCGCGAAGTGATCTACAAGCTCCTTCGCAAGAACATCTCCACGCTTAAATCCACCACGAGTAAGAGCCTTCAACACTCCTCGAGAAAGCCGGTCCCACAAAGCCTCCATGAAGTAAAGAAGATCGAAAGATTTGACAAAAAAAAATAGAGACACCTCGTGTATATATACACCAAGGAAGAACATTCTAGACGCCTACAGAAATATCTACCCCTCTTTTATAATAATATAAAAAGAATGGAGCCTTGTCGCATTACAAGACAAGATGATAGCAACCTGCTATAAAAGCAGATGTTTCGGATTCGCCTACAAAAGGCAGAAAAACAAATTTACCTTCGAAAGAAAGGAATCGAAGCCAAGTTTTCAACATAAAAAAAAAACAGAGCCTTGTCGCAATACAAGACAAGATGATAGCAATTCGCTCTCGAAGACAGAAATTCGCCAAAAAAGGCAGAGAAAATTTTTCGCCTTCGCAATAAAACTGCAAAGCGAATTCAAAGGCATAAGAGCCGAAACGGTAATTTTTCGTCAGAAGCAAAATTACCATTCAAAGGCTGAGAGAAAGCCGACCAAAAACAGTCTTCGCCTAGAAGAGCGAAGCCAACATTGAAGGAAGGGCTCAGAAAGCCATCATAAAGAATTCATAAAAACTTTCGCAAAAGCAGCGAAGAAATCAGCCACAAAAGAGGCTAAATAAGCCAAGAAGATGAACACGATGAACAAAAGTACACCTTCGCAACAAGAGAAGACAGGCATAGGAAAATGAAACATGCTCATGCATACTTCATCAAAAGTAGACGAAGGCTGACGAGGTTACAAAACAACCTAAAGCATCGAGATATCATCAAAGAATATTTCAACAAAACTAGCTGACGAAGGGCAAAAACAGAGAAAATAATCACAATTATGACAAGGTGCGCATGCACAAAGCTACAAAAATTCGAAGGCTCAAAACAGAGCTCGAAGTCATCGCAGAACATAAAATGCATGAATAAGGTATTTGATGCAATGAAGGTTTAGAGTTTCGATAAAGCAAGTATTACATCAAAAAGGAGTATCCAAAATAGATACAGAGCGAAGGACATCCAAAAGGGCTATCTACAACAGCTAATCGAAGGAGTTCAAGAAAAATCTTCGGGAAAGTCAGGGACAAGACACTTGACCCTGTTCCACCAAAAATCATTTATCAGGCCAACACACTTGCCTTCGACAGCTCCAAAATCATGAGAAAGATCCGAGGGTTTCATTGAAAAATCAGGACGCCCAACCAAATCAACAGCATCGCTGCCTTCGCAAGAAAAGCTATGAAGGAGATCTCGAATCATAAGTACCACAGCATCATAAGAAAAGCGCCTGCATATCTCGGCAAGACCAGCCAAGTTCAAGCGAAGCCACTCATTCATAACCTCCAAAGAGACATCCGCCGGTACCTCGTCATATTTCGCACCAAGTGCTTGAAACAGCTCTTTGACAAGATCACAAAGGGCAAGAGATTTAGCGAAGGAATTATCAGCAGAAACGATCTTCAACTGAGACGCCTTTGACAGACGAGACGAAAGATGCTCATTAAATAACTTCTCCTTCTCTAGCGAAGCTTTCGTTTCTCGAATCTTTTCTTCAAGGATAGACAAATCAGAGACAAGGTTAGATTTATGGCCTCGAAGAACCTCAACTTCAGCTAGCAAGTAGGACGCGGCAGCAGAAGAAACCTTCAGGGAATCATCCTTCGCAGAAAGAGAAGCCTCGAGAGATGATGCGAGTAGCGAATCACCAGAAGAATTTTGGAGCTCACGAGCACAAGCTTGAGTAAGAATAATAGATTGCAAAAAGGAAGAAGCGAAGCTATCAGAAAAACAAAACACGAAGTACACAAAAAAAAAGGAGAGATACTAACTTTGACTTGATGAGCAACCAAGGAACGGAAGAGGACGTCACCCGAAAGGTTCGACAGGCCAAGCTCAACCTTCGGAAACCGGACCTCACGGGCAGCAGATTCAAGAGGACCCGAAGCCTGAATGTCGTCATTAATGGACGATAGCATGGCCTCAACATCCAGTTCAAGAGACCCAGAGCTCGAAGCACCTAAAAAAAAAAGAGAGAGACAAAAGAAGAAGCAAAGGATCGTGAGAATAATAATAAAGAAAATGAAAGAAAGAAGAAAGCAAATCAGTCCTCTGAAAATGAATACCAGGATTTGAAGATTGCGAAGGTGGTACAACAACGTCAATCGAAGGCAAAGCAGTGCCCAAAGAAGAAATTATATCCTGGCTTGGAGTTGAAACATCTGAAAGCTTCCGTTTGCCAAGCAAACCAAGAAACGAAGACTTCCTCGGAAGATAAAAAGTGCCATTCGAACCCTCAGGGAGCAGCTGACAAGAATTGACTAACTCAGACCTTTCTATGATCCTATCCGTACGGATAACGTCCGAAGCAACAGTTGGAGACCTTCGCAAAACCTCCGAAGATATTAATGAGGAACCTCCGCAAACAGTATCGGGCACAACGGGAGGCGCAGCTGAATTCGAAGGATCGTCAGGAGACGGTTCTTCAAAAATAAGAGAATAAGTCGGCATAAGAAGAGAACCTGGCGGAGGAGAAGGAATTTCAGCATTCCTAGGAACGGACTCAACCTCGGGAGTAACAACAACCAGCGAAGGATCCATCTCAACAGTCGAAGAGCCTGAAACACTAAAATATGGAAAAATATCTCCTTCACACGAATTGTCCTCAGGAAAAGGACGGTTGTGGAGACACAAGTCGAAGCTCAGATAAAACCGATTTATCCGAACACCAATGCCCCTTCGAGTACTTTCAACCCACTCCTTCTGAGAGAACTTCCCAAGAAAAGAAGTAACTCGGTCTTGAGGCGACCAGAGATTGAAGCCTGCAAAAAGAACAAAATATAAGCAAAAGGAATATTAAAAAAGGAAAAGGCAGAGGAAGCAATCAAAGGCAACGAAGCACAAGGAAGAGTCATACAGGGTCCCGGTATCGAAGGAAAAACTGGCATACTTAAGCCAAACTTATTTCTACCAAAACAAGAAGGCCTCCAACCATTACGAGCTAGAGGAAGAACACCAGCAGCGAAGCATTCCTCCAAAATATCACGAAGAGTCATCCTCTGACTAACCCTTCGGAAGGCATCGACACATCGAGAAATAAAGCGATTATGCGGAGGCTCGAAGTTGTTGATAATCCATATACCAGCGGCTTTCCCAGTATAAAAATCGATAGCAGAGTATTTATAGTAGAACCAATCTTTCACCCATTCATCAAAAGGAGGGAGATCGAAGCTGCCAAGAGGCGTCAGAAACCCCTCCCTAGCCTCAAATTCAACAACTCCGAAGCAAGAGCTGAGATGGTTCTCATGATCATAAGTAGGAATGTGCCGGGCTTGGTATACACAATAAAAAGCATGAGGTTCAGGATTTAACTCTTCGCTGATGCAAGCCCAAGCGAAGGCAGACATGGTTGCAACAGCAACAGGAGTAAGATGATGAAGCTGGAGCGGTATAAGAAAGAACGCGAAGGATAAAGCTCGAAGGTGGAAAAGATAGACCGGCATCCAGAAATGACGAAAAAACAACAAACTCATCGCTTCGAGGTCTTAGGCGGACTTCCGGAACTTGCTTCGGACCATACAGAGGAAGTCGGATCGAATCAATATCGACAAGATCAGACTCCGAGTAGCACTTCGAAAAAATACCCTTATAACGGGAGGCGGAGATAGACCTTGTGAAATAATAACCAGCTCGAAGAGAATGGAAACCCCTAGGAAACGCTGCCGACTTCTGCCTAGCCATCGAAGGAAGAAAAGAAGTACCTTCGAAAGAAGAGATGCCAACAAAGCAGCCGCGGCGGTAAAAAGATACGGACGGGAAAAGGTGAAAGCGACGCATATTTAAAGACCCGCCGAAAGCTGGGGACATTGGGGTGAAAAACTGCACAACCAAGGGTTTAAGCAAGAAAGTGAAATACATTAAAATATACATAACAAGAAATAAAATAAGGAAAAAATCGCAGCTGACAAGATAACTGCCTCAAGGAAACGCCTTCGCTCACTTCCTTTCAACAGTTGAGGGCTAATGTTAGGAAGATAGCTGCGATCCGAGTCAAGGGACGAACCACCACCAGAAGCAAGACACACGCGAAGGGGAACGGCCATCAGCGAAGGCGGAATGGAGGAAGCCGGCAACCAGCGAAGGCGGAACGGAAAAAGCAGACGGCGCAGGAGTTCGAATTACCAAGCTAAGAGCCATGCTGAAGTAGCCGATGGCATGCATGTAAATATAATCATCTCACCCCCTATAAATATGGAGGGAGATGATCCTGTAAAGACATCTGGTTTTTGGGGGCCTCGAGCCAAAGACAATCATTTGCATCGCACTCGATCCTCTCAACACTCCAAACCCCTTCGCCCGGCATCGCGGGCAAAGGAGGGCTTCGCACGCCTAACTACAGGGAACTTGAACGAGAACATCTTCGTCCGGCATCGCGGACAAGGAAGGAGGGCTTCGCATCATCCGATAGACGACGATATTCATCAAGGAGGGCTTCGCAGGGTAATCCGAAGGCACTGGAACCCATCGAAGGCTTCGGGCGAGCAAGACTTCATCAACACTCCGTTGGAGGGCTTCGACATGTCACACACAGACCTTCGATCCCCCAACAAATGGCGACATCGAGCTAAGCAGAGCGCGGTGCTCCTGGTCCTGTCCTGTCTTCTAGAAGATTCGTGACGTGGCTAGTTTTGGTGCATGTGCCTGCGTCCACTCGCGTCCGTTGCTAACGAGCGCGGACGCGCGTACGTCTCTAGATGAGAGCGGCCGGTGATGAGATCGATCGGACGGCCAACGCATCAACTGTCGTATCAGGCATGTCGCGCCGAAATGTTAGTCACGGCTACTTGTGTTATTTCGGTTAGAGCATCTCCAGGAATGGACCTCAAAATAAGACATTTATTTTTCTTTTCCAGGCCGGTATGCAAAAATGTGGGCTCAAAATCTAATTTCAACTCCAACAGTAAACTGGCATAAAACCCTATTTTGTTGAAAAAAAACGATAGGACCCACAAATGAGAGAGAGAACCCTAGGAATGAGGTTTGGAGATGAAATTTAAAAAGGCATGCAAAATGAGAGCTAAGTAGGATTCCTACTGGAGATGATTTTTTTTTATTCAAAACCCTAAATAATATAATAGAGGCCTAAGTAAAAATCTTTTTATATGATTTGAATTCTCTATAGTGTCAAGATTTTACTAGTTTATTGCACTTGGTGGCCTCGACCCTCGACACCGACCCGGCCGTCGTTACAAATACCTGTTTCGAATGCAAGAATTGATTTGTTGACGTCGAGAATATTTTTGTTTCCTGCGCTGCCAATAGAGCAAAAAGGAGGAACGTGCAAGCCACACGCAAGATTTTACTAGTTTATTGCACTTGGTGGCCTCGACCCTGGACACCGACCCGGCCAGCGTTACAAATACCTGTTTCGAATGCAAGAATTGATCTGTTGACGCCGAGAATATTTTTGTTTCCTGCGCTGCCAATAGAGCAAAAAGGAGGAACGTGCAAGCCACACGCAAGATTTTACTAGTTTATTGCACTTGGTGGCCTCGACCCTCGACACCGACCCATCCGTCGTTACAAATACCTGTTTCGAATGCAAGAATCGACCTGTTGACGTCGAGAATATTTTTATTTCCTGCGCTGCTAATAGGGAAAAAGGAGGAACGTGCAAGCCACACGGTGGAGATCCGGACGCGGAGCAGGGACAAATCTGGATCTCATCGATGGATGAATGGACGTTTATTTCCCCCGCAAAAGAACTGTACTAGTAGTCTAGTACTCTACCAGTTAATGACGTGACAAGACATCTCGAGCATCTTCTCCGTTGGTTCTGGCCTGGCTTTTTAGCTGCATTTATCTCAGGGATGGAGACACGGGCGAGCAAGATGTGCTGCAGAGCTTGCCATGCCTCCATGATCAACACGGGCCACCAGTTTATGCCAGTACACTACGTACTGTTGTGTTGTCTCCCCTTAGCTACTCTTTTTGTTGATTTTTTGTTTGACTATTTGTTTTATTCAAAATATTTATAAAAATATCAAAACAAATATGTCATGTTTAAAATATATATAATAATAAAATATTTCATAACAAAATAAAAAATATTTTCATTAATTTTGTAATAAGATAAATAGTTAAATGTGATGATTGAAAGTTAACAAATGTTAACATTTGTATACGGATAAAGTAGTAGTCATCATTTGTATTGTAGAATGGATAAATTCTTACAAATACGTTGTAGTAGGAAAAAAAATATCTAGTGTACGTGGAGCGGATTCATTTCGCTCATAAACATCGCTAGAAAAAATTATCCTTTTTTTCCTTCAAAGCACACGATTAATATTGGAAAAACTAAACATTAAAAGGAGACGTTGTTCCCGTCGAGAAAAATGGAGAGGTTAATTGTGCCCATTTCAATGAACATCAAGATATATAGAATGAAGAAAAACATGGTTATTCCTTCGTAGCAAAGTTGTTATACAGTAGCTTGCTCTGGTCCAACTGCATTTGGTCAAATTAAGGCCATCTAAAAAAACAAAGATTGTAGTAAGGTTTTGATGACCAGTTCTTTGTACGACTCAGATGCGGGCATCGGATGCTTAGCTCAGGACAAAACGATTAGCCGCGCGATATGAGTTACCACCTTGTGTACAGAGGTTGGTTGTTCGTTGGACTTTATTAATTTATTGAGACCACTGTCGAAGCCAACAAGGCAACAACCCACTGGACCAAGACTGGTTCGTGTCGCAAGCTGGTCAGAAGTTATGTCCTCGCTTTATTCGGGAATAATTTACTCGGCTCTTGAAATCAAATGATCGAGTATTTGGCTCTGATTGGCATGACGCTGGCTTTTGAATGACCTTCTTATAGTCGATGACATCGTTCTTCAGAGGCATAGGAGGTAGTAATAGAAAAGGCTTAACATAATTTGGACACGTGAGTACACAATGTACGTACGTGGAATGTGTTTGACGAGCATCAATGGCAACGCGTCCTGCTTTATTTGTCGGCCAAGATATTACCAGCAGCAGTATGGAAGCAAAGCATGATCTGTGAGTACAAAGTGCAGTGAATATTCCTTCCATCTCAAAATATGGAAGATCCAAAGCAACTTGAACCAAAAATAGTCTTTTTGTGATAAAAAATTATTATACCTCTCATTTTATCTTCACTCACTCAACCACTAACCCTCTCACCAACCTCAAAAATTTGTCTTATATCTAAAATCTCTTTTTTTTTGCGAGGGTAAAATCTCTTATATTTAGGTGCAAATTTCAAACGCTCTATTTTTTTTATAAAATAGGATAGAGAAAGCACGGTATTATAGTAGCAATCATACTTGGACACGGATGAAAGACGTAGTGTTCTGTACAATTCTGTCTCACGAGTGCATGAGGCCGGTTCTCTTATGATGTCAGTTGGAGATGGTCGTGGTATATAGACCTTTACTAAGTTGGTACTTTGTTTTTTCTTTTCTTTTTACACGAGAAGCAGGAGGCGGAGACATGATTTTTTTTTTTTTTGAACTGAGACACAAATATGTCGAAGTAACTAAAGGTATGGGAACGACCACTTGAGCACACAAAAAAATGTCAAAATGAAGCTACCCGCTCTGGTGGACTAAGTGAGAAATTCAGCGGCGTTGCTATCTGCGACGACCTTCTATAGTCAATGGATGATACCGTATCGCTTCTGAAATTGATTTGTTCATGCTCGTGGAAGCCTCTCTCTTTTGGAATTTATTTGCACCTGTTCGTCGTGTTAGTCTCTGTCCCTCCCAAGAAGATGCATGCATGCCGTTGATTAACGAACAAAACCTTACACGATCGGTACTGATAACCGTCGCCAGCAGTGATTTTTTTTTTCTTCCCATCCGAACCATGTGTGATAAGTCCAAGTACAATAATGAACTTGCTCCATCCGTTTTTTTAATCGCCAGTGAAAAAAGACAAAGGAAGTGTATAAGAGTAGCGAATCAAGTTTCTCTAGATTGTCAAATAGGTTAATTACATGGGCGGAGCTACATAAGTTCAGGGTGTTCAATTAAACACCCATGAGTTTGGCAGGGAAACAATCATTAGAATGCTATAATGAACTTTGGTGTCTTTTTTATGCCTCTGAATTACACCCATACCAAAAATTCTAGCTCTGCCAATTCTCACTTCGGAGTAATGTGAAAAACAACATGCGCAAAACATTGCTGACTTCCCCCTCCTATCTATCATACCTAGTGCACGGCGGAGACGAACAAATAAAGCAGACATCCCTGGCTCCACGCCTCCATGTGCTGGCCAGCAATTGCTAGATCAGTAAACCCTTCTCACTGCCGGACGAGCTAACCTTGAAATGACGTGGGCAGGGCGGAGCTAAGTTAGTGGTGCTGGGTGTAAATGCACTCACAATTTTTTGAAAGTTTTTTGTAATTAGCTTGTTTTCACCATGTTGACATCCTCTAAATTTCATATTAAGCACTTTTAGACAATTAAAGTGTCATTTTTGTACCACACAAGTTTTGTTCTAGCTCCATCATATTGACGTGGGCGATGACATCGCCAACTGAGCTAGAGATAGACGTCCACCCCGCCCCGAAGGGATCTCCGGATCGCATCGGAGACGTCGCTTGCTTAGCTTAGCTGCGGCGTGACGTCACATACCGGCCGAAGCGCGTGGCCCCGAGTGGACGCACCTGCGCTGTACTCCAAGCTAGCCCGTGGCCACCGATCATCTAGAATGCTTCATTTTTGGAGATCACCGATCTTCTAGAACTAGTAGAGAGAAGACGGCGGGATTTTTTCTGGGATGGAGGGATTTTTTTCTTTTATAAGTAAGTTTGACACGTGAATTTGGATCGAGATTTGAACGTGATAGTGCACCGTACTGCAGAAAAAGGAGCTGGTGCAGAGCGTGCCATGTCTCCATGGCGAAAAGGGGCCAGTTCAGACTAGTACACTACTAATGTTTCCACAAAGCACGGCTGCTGGTTTATCAAAACGGGAATAAAAAACAAGGCTACTGCATCATTAAATTAAAATAGAGAAACATTTTCCCAAATAAAACGTAAAATTTCTGAGCTCGAGCCGTTTCGCGTGAAACATCGCTGGACAAGGGTTAATGAAAAAGACACTAAAGATCTGGACTCCCAATTGCAAGCACCTTTTCACGGTTCATGAATTCCGACACTTTGTTTCTTTTTTCGTGAAAGCTCGGATCATAGTGATTTTACAGTTCAAAAACAAAAGTATGAGATGTGACACACAAAAATGCATAAAGTAGTGTAGAAAATGGGGTGTAACTAAGGATCTATTTGGGTGTTGTGGTTTTTCAAAACTAAAGTAGTAAGAAATCATGATTTAGAAGCAAGCATCTGGTTTAGAGAAAAGAAGTCAGGAGAAGTTTTTAAAACCTTAAAATAGTTGTAGTTTTAGCAATACCATGCTTTTTAAAACTGCAAAATTTGATACATCCAAATACCTTCGTACCTATCAAAACTAAAGTGTTTTGCTAAACAATAGTATTTTTACAAAACTTTAAAATACTTTGTATCCAAACAAGGCCTAATTGTTCTAGCATACTGTAGTAATTAAGCTGATCTTTATATGCAACTAATCAACATGAACATTGTAAAAACATAAGCAATATTGAAAGCAGGCACATACAAAACATGAAGCAGAATACTACTTATAGCTAGCTCTGGTTCAATTGCCTTATGTTAATTTGAATCAAATTAAGGTCTCCACGAGATGCTTTGACCATTCTCGCCTCTCCTGCTGATCAATTGACATTCCTAACTTTGCAAAATGTTTAGCAGCGTCCGTATCAACTTTATTTTAACTGCTTGTTGGTTGGCTACGGTACTTAGCGAGTCGTTTTAGCCATCAGAAGAGTCAATTAGTTCAGTTTGGCACTGCATTACCTTTTCAAATCACTTGTCCTATACAACTTGACGAACTATTTCTTCGGAAGCATTGAATCATTTACAACAGGTCTTGTTTTCATTTATGGTCCAAAATATATCAGCAACAGTATACTCTACTGATGAATTATGTGGATCAGCTGATGCCAGATGGGATCATGTACCACTGAACCTGGTATATTGTGGCAGCCACGCCACAGCCATACCTGTATATTGTACGTAGCTGGACACATGGCGCGTGAAGTACTTTTTAGAAGTACTAGTTTATTAGTTCCTGCGGCGTACGACCAGATCGGCGGACCTGGTCAGCAGTCCGTTCGACGGCTCTGCACTGCCAATTGGAGTTGGACGGCCTTCTCCTCCAAGTCACTCTCTCTTGCGTTACGATGCTTGTCTTGTGAATCTATACATTCTTTCCTTGCCATGTTTTGCTGTCCAAGAAACCGCCACATTTACTTGCATTCCCAGCTTTACAGAAGTACCAATCAATTAATAGTATCCTCGAACAAAATTTTCGATCCGTGCCCAGATACGCAAGTCGTGCATTGTTTATTGTATGAAGTTTCATACAGCTTGTTCGGTACAGATGCGGCAGCAGCAGCTCAAGAGAACAGAGTGAAAATTACTTTCAGAATTTATTTGTAGGTACTAAAACAGAAAAGGTACAATAGTCTGCACACAACTATTTTATGCAAGCATCATGAGCTAGATTCTGTTTTAGTTTTTGGAGATCTTGGTGATTTAAACTTATCCGTTATGTTTATACTATGATAATTGGTAAATACCATTTCATGTATTTTTAAAACTTTTTATGTGGTGTAACACAGGGCTACTATAACCGTTGGCAGTGCTCGGAGTGGTGGTCGATGTGCGGTGTGCCACGCCCTGTCTGCCAACTCCACAGTGGCATGCAGTTTGGGTAATATAAAAATACAAAACAAACGCATGATCCTCATGTGAAGAGGAAATGTGTCTCGCGTGAACTACAAGCGCTTTCCTGGTAAGCGCATGCAAATGCAATACTACTCCAATTAAAAACTGAACGAAGCAGGCATGCCAGTCAAAAATGTTACTCCCTCTGTCCCCAAAAGAGTGTCGCTGTTGACTTTTAGATATCATGTTTGACCGTTCGTCTTATTCAAATTTTTTGTACAAATATTATTTTTTTTTTATAAATTGTTTTATCATTAAATATACTTTGCTCATGACATATTTGTTTTGATATTTGAATAAAAAATTTAAATAAAACAAATGGTCAAACATAACATTTAAAAGTCAACAGCGACACTCTTTTAGGGACGGAGGGAGTAACACTTTTTATTACTACTTGTCAGTGAAACTGGCAGCACCTGCCAATGCACGTCGCCTTGTGGCCAGGAACGGAAAAATAGACTACTATGCAGATTAATGGATTAATTATCATGGCCTTTTAATTTCAGAGAGAAAAAAAGAATTTATTTCACGACTCCTTAGCTTAATTTAGCACGCCCTTTCTCAGAGCTCAAATTTGCGTCATCAAACAAAGTATGGAGTGAGTGAGTATACTTGAAAGCTACGTAATATTTGTTTTTGAGTGAAAAAATACGCAATATTTCTCCCCATGCCTCCGGCACCCACACGCTTTGCGCGCCTCGCGGGTCGCGGCCTCACGTCCGGCCGCCACTGGCACGCGGGCCCCACCGCAACGCGACGCCACCAAGAAGCCACGCCCCATGCCCATACACCACCGCTCCGTTCCCAAACCTACCCCCACCCCCGTGCGCCAGGGCCCCACCTCTCAGCGAAGCCTTCTGCCTTCCTCCTCCTCCTCTGCGCCGGTGGTGGTAGGTGGTTTGACCGCGCCAACCCCACCGCCCTGGCACTATATAAACCCCTCGCCTCCTCCCGCTCGCCGGCAGCAGCAACTGCGGCAGCTGTATCAACCAGAACCAGAACCCGTTCCTCGCCGCGTCAAAAGCATTCATTCATTCAATTCAATTCGTTTCGTTCTCTTCAATTCACTGCTCGCTCGCTGCCACCTACCACCCGTCACCAACCAACCCCGGCCGGCTGAATTCATCAACCTAGGCGAGCGAGCCAGCGAGCGATCCATGGACTCGGCGTCGACGGGCGCGATGGAGCTGGTGGCCGCGCTGCTGCGCGGGGTCCCGCCGGAGCTCCGCGTCGAGGGCGCCGAGGGCCGCGCGCTCCTCGCCACGCTCGCGGCTGCCGTGCTCGGCGCCGCGCTGTTCGTGCTGTGGCGGCGCTCGGCCGGCGGGAAGAAGGGGAAGAAGGAGTCCAGCGCCGCCGCGGAGGCCGCGACTCTGGTCAAGGCCAGGGGCGCCCAGGGCGCGGACGAGGCGGCCGACGACGGCCGGAAGCGCGTCGCCATCTTCTTCGGCACGCAGACCGGCACCGCCGAGGGGTTCGCCAAGGTAGTACTACGAGATTGCTTGCTTGCAGCTCTGTTTTGTTTTGCGCCGCTGATGAATTGCTCTTACGTCATCAGCGAAAAAAATTCTTGCAATTCCAAGGGTGCAGGGAGACTTTTAATTAAGCTGAAAAAATAGTTCTTGTAGCTGATGCAGACATATTTTTTTTTAAAAAAAAATTCGTCCATCGTTTTCTTGCCGGCCTCGAGGAGGGTCGCTCTCGCCGGAAAAGAAATTTCACGCCACACATGAAAGATACAGCGAGATTTGATAAATTTGCGAAAAACAAATTATTCTTAACCAGACTTTTCCGGTGTATTTTTAGTCCAACACACCACTTGCTTGCTTGAGAAAGTCAAGCGCACGTTTCCAGCAAGAAGCCAACGGCATATGCGGTTGCACAATGTTGACCACGAATGAGCAACACAATTTGTCCGGCTGGAAGGAATTAGACTGTCAACTGTCAACCATCAAGGAGTTGGTGCCGCTAAGCGACCTCCTTCCAACCTTCTTCCTGGGCCCCAATCGTCAAATACTTTTCTTGAGTTTCGTGTGTAAGGGAGAAAGTACAAAAGGGAGTATTGTTTGGTAGATTGTGTTGGGTGGGAAAAGGCCCATGTCTTTTCTAGATTTATATTAGCTATTAACCTATAGCTATTTATAGTCTTCAGTATATTCAGTTCTCTTTCAGAGTACCGGCCTTCTGATATATCTGACCTGCTGAATAACAGGCACTTGCTGAGGAGGCGAAAGCAAGATACGACAAGGCAATCTTCAAAGTTGTGGACCTGGTAATTACTGATAAACGCACAAAACACTTGAACAAAAAGAACTGCAGTCAGGAATGACCAGTTCAAGTATGGATCACTTCAGATGGTCTTATGCACAGAGTATGGTTCTTTATAGGATGATTATGCGGCTGAGGATGAGGAGTACGAGGATAAGTTGAAGAAGGAGAAGATAGCCTTGTTCTTCGTTGCAACGTAAGACATTTGTTCTCTCCTGCACCTCTGATTATTTCACTTCTTTCTACAGCACAACATGGAATGATCCAATAAGTCTTGGAACTGTGCTACATGTTTCTATAAAATACCAAACATTGACATGTTGTCCAACATTATAGTGGCCTCTGCATTGTGCTGCTTTTTTTAATTATTTTTTAGCAAATTTTCTTTTTAATAACAAACAGTGCAGCTAACAACATAGGGCATCTTTACAATTGACTGTTATTCATTTATTTATTCTGGAATACTAAATTCAAATAAATGTTACTTATGTATTGTGCTGTACTTTCAGGTATGGTGATGGTGAGCCAACTGACAATGCGGCTAGGTTCTACAAATGGTTCACAGAGGGGAATGAAAGGGGAGTCTGGTTGAACGACCTTGAGTATGCTGTGTTTGGTCTTGGCAATCGTCAGTACGAGCACTTCAATAAGGTGCCCACAGATAAAATTATCAAATTATTTTATCATATGTGTGTTGCCCCATTTTAGCATCTTGCTTTACTGTGTTCATGATCTTCATTTTGTGCTTCCGCCTGCAGGTTGCCAAGGTGGTTGATGACCTCCTAACTGAACAGGGTATGCCTGATGTCATGACTACTCCATCATGTTGTCCTATTTATTAGCTATTCTGTTCAGCTGATCTTATTTGTGATTTATGTTTGTTTTAGGTGGAAAGCGTCTTGTTCCAGTTGGCCTTGGAGACGATGATCAATGCATCGAGGATGATTTCAATGCATGGTATGGTTTCAGGACGATGATCAATTGCTGCTTCAGTGTTATTTAAGTTGCTCTTCCTGAAATCTTTGTGTCCTCAGGAAAGAAGCTCTCTGGCCAGAGTTGGATCAGTTACTTAGGGATGAAAACGACGTTTCCACAGGAACTACGTACACAGCTGCTATTCCTGAATACCGGGTCGAATTCGTCAAGCCTGAGGAGGCAGCTCATTTGGAGAGAAACTTCAGCCTTGCAAACGGTTATGCTGTCCATGATGCACAACATCCCTGCCGGTAAGAATGTTACTACCTCAAGGCAATAATGGCTGGATACCTCGATACTGTTTTGTTATAACACTGGAGTTCAAGTTATTAATTCCAAATATTCTGCACATCTTTAGGGCAAATGTGGCAGTGCGCCGGGAGCTCCACACTCCTGCTTCTGATCGTTCATGCACTCACCTCGAGTTCGACATTGCTGGAACCGGTCTTACGTAAGTCATATTTAAAGTTATGAGCATTGTCCTTTGTGAGAAATAGGCTCTGTTAGAAAAATTAAGTTGCATGTCATTTGTTGCTTGTTTTATCGAAATACAAAAGTGGGAGGGAAACAGATTAGTGTAATACGTCGATAT
Organism: Eragrostis curvula; assembly: GCA_007726485.1. NCBI lineage: Eukaryota > Viridiplantae > Streptophyta > Magnoliopsida > Poales > Poaceae > Eragrostis > Eragrostis curvula. The sequence goes on from RWGY01000005.1 coordinate 1,966,742, forward strand.
TCCAATTAATCTTTCATTGTCTGAGCATCTTCATATTCCTAACATACTTCCACAATGCTGCTTATCAGGTACGAAACCGGTGATCATGTTGGTGTATACACTGAGAACTGTCCTGAGGTTGTTCACGAGGCAGAGAGGTTGTTAGGCTACTCACCAGAGACATTTTTCACCATCCATGCAGACAAAGAGGATGGTACTCCTCTAGGTGGTGGTTCTCTTGCTCCTCCATTTCCCTCACCCATCACTGTGAGGAATGCACTTGCTCGATATGCTGATCTTCTCAATTCACCAAAGAAGGTAAGCATCTTATCAGTCCAAAAACCCACATAATCTGGTAATGTTATAATTAAAGTGTCTTTAATAAAATGATCTGAATGGTTTGCAGACTGCTTTGCTTGCGTTGGCTACTTATGCTTCAGATGCTGCTGAGGCTGACCGTCTGAGGTTCTTGGCCTCTCCTGCTGGGAAGGTCAGTTTCTGTCAGGAATCCATGCAACTTCTCTTCATTCTGTGGAACTCTTAGGCGTGAGACTGAGCAGCCTTGTTCATGATGCAGGATGAATACGCACAGTGGGTTGTAGCAAGCCAGAGGAGCTTGTTGGAAGTCATGTCAGAGTTCCCTTCGGCAAAACCTCCTCTAGGAGTCTTTTTTGCAGCTATCGCCCCTCGTCTTCAACCGAGATATTACTCAATTTCATCTTCGCCTAGGTAAATAACCTCACTTATATTTTTTCTTCTGAATCTGACTAGTTTTTTTCCATGACTTATATTTGCTTTTGTCCATCAGTATGGCACCAACCAGGATTCATGTTACATGTGCGCTTGTGCATGAAACAACTCCAGCTGGTAGGATACACAAGGGAATTTGCTCAACATGGATCAAGGTAACTAATCAAAGCTATGAAACTCCAGCTGTTTGTGATTGTTGACAAAAATGATAAATTTTTCTTCTGCTGATCATTTAATTTTCCCCTGCAATGCTTGCCCTTAACAATAACCACCGAAATAGTTGCATTGGTATTTGGAAACGAAAGTGATTCTTGACCCAACTAAAAAAAAATATATGTTTCATGAATGATCTGCATTAAATGGAAAACATTATCATTAATAGCAGACCATCAAGAGATTTATCTGAAGTAACTTTGCCATCCCAATTTGAATTGCAGAACGCTGTTCCATCAGACGAGAGCAAAGACTGCAGCTGGGCTCCTGTATTTGTGAGGCAATCCAACTTCAAACTACCATCTGATCCTTCAGTGCCAATTATCATGATTGGCCCAGGAACCGGTCTTGCACCCTTCCGTGGCTTCCTACAGGTTTATTTGCGATCCAGCATACTTCTCAGTTTCTTGTATTCATTGAATCATTGGTCAAATTGCTAATTTGCAAACTTCATTCATGATACAGGAGAGGTTAGCTCAAAAGGAGTCGGGAGCTGAGCTTGGTCGATCAGTGTTCTTCTTTGGATGCAGGAATAGCAAAATGGTATGCAATGCACCAGACATACAATTGACTTAATAGTAAGATATCTTTACTATAGGATCTAGCTGACATAACTGTAATTTCGCAGGACTTTATCTATGAGGACGAGCTGAACAATTTCCTTGAGCAAGGAGCATTGTCTGAGCTGGTTGTTGCGTTCTCACGACAGGGGCCTACTAAGGAATATGTGCAACACAAAATGGCACAGAAAGTAATTCAACTGCCTCCCATCTGCTAAAGTTTTGCCACTCTCCAGTCCCTAATCTCGTGGCTCATATAGTTCCTACATTGATCTATTTCCAGGCATCTGAAATCTGGGACATGATCTCTCAAGGCGGTTATATCTACGTTTGTGGTGATGCCAAAGGCATGGCCAGAGATGTACACAGAGTTCTTCACACCATCGTTCAGGAGCAGGTACTGATCTAGCCATCTAATCCCTCTGTTTTTGTTTTGTTGACGTTAGGACAGAAAATAGTGCAAAAAATGAACTATCTTTATTGTGCTAACGTCATGAAAATAAAACCAGAGGGAGTAGGCCTCATGTTCATTGGGCAGTACTTCTTGACCACTATAAATTCTTCATTATATGTGCATATGTTATTTCTAATGCAAATTCTAACATTTTGTTTTGGAAAAAACAGGGCTCGCTTGACAGTTCCAAGGCTGAGAGCTTTGTGAAGAGTCTCCAAACGGAGGGCAGATACTTGAGGGACGTCTGGTAAAGGGGCGGTTGCTCCGGGACATTAGAAAATGCCCAATATTCATGGGGCACAAGATTCATTCATATTACAAGAATATACAAGTGTAGAACTATTGCTGGAAGGGTACTGACAACTGACTAAAGATCAGATGGTTTTAGTGCTCTACTTTTTTTATTCTCTTTTCTTATTCTTTTTTTTTTCTAAGATCCTTAAGAGGTTTTGCATCTGTGTATTATAAATTCTTTATATGTAAAATACGAGGACAATTTTGACAATAAGTATATGACGACTTTCATAGCTGTCTCAAATACTTGAAATTTGATTGGACAGAGGACTCCACACACACACACACACACACACACACACACACACACACACACACACACACACACACACACACACACACAAACTAAGCCCCAGAGGAAAGGTCTCTCTCAGGTAATTGCAAAGAGAAGCACCCGAAACTGAGGTCGATCAAAGTCATGAAAGCCAGTTCATGTACACAGCGAGCCACCTCAATAGATTCATTCTTAACACATATTTGATCTTTTTTGGTGCGAGACCAATAACACTTTGGTCAGTGGACAATAAAGTTATCGTCATCACTGTTTTTTTAAATAAACATGTAACATTTTGATCGGGATTTTCTAGCTGATAGTAAGATATAGTTAGCTATTTTTTTTCATAGCAATCAGTTTTTCCTCCATAGCAATTTGACACATAACCTAGTGCATTTTTGTGTACATATGAGAATTGATTGATTTCATTAGCGTTACAAACAGTTCTTTCACTCAAAACAACAAAGAAAATCGATTGCAAATTTATATATTTTGATATAAAAATTGACAAGGAATATACATAAATATGTCCATGATTTATTGGCACGCGCAGATAGCAGAAATGCAATACACAAGTAATGTACAAATCAATTGATGAATACAAATATGTTTAATGTGTAGATCTGCCGAAGAGGAAGCCGACAAAATCCGACAAGACAATTTTTTAGAGCTGAATTGATGTTGACAAATTCTGAAAAATTCTCCAAAATTATGTTTCATGGTATTTAATAAAAATACTTTCAAGGTTTACTTCTGTTGGAGATTCTCATGTGTTCCTCAAACGTGATTGACAATTTGTTGATTAAATCTGAACCTTGAAAGTAAACCTAGGTGCAATTTTAAGAATTTCCTTGAAGGTTCCCTTCTAAGGTCTAACAATTTGTTCAGAATTGCACCTAGGTTCCTTCAGACACGCACCTAGGTTCCCTTCTAACTAGTTTCAGAACTGCATTTTGAAGGGAATTCTTCAGAATTGCACTTAGGTTTACTTTCAGGTTCAGAATTTCACCTAGGTTCCTTCAAGGTTCACCTTGTTGTTAATAATGGTAGGTAATTCTTTCTTTCCCCTTCCGGCCTCGTTTGGATAGGCGTGTATTTATGTGGATTGCGGCCCAATCCACGCCGCGGAGAGAGTCCAGACCCCCGCGCGGACGAAAATCCCGTCGCGGGCAAAAGTGTGTTTGGCACCGACGTGGATTGGCCCGGCCCGCTCCCGACCCACGCCGATCGGCGTGGGAATCCAGCAACTCCGTCGGAGGCCGGGAACTATTCGCTCGCTCTCGCTCTCTCCTGGCGACGGTGACGGCGCGCTCACCGGACGAACCCACGGCGACGGCAGCGCTTCTCCAGGCAACGGTGCGACCTTACTCCTCCTCCTCCCCTCCGCTTCCGTCCCCTCCTCCGCTCCCCTGTTTTCCCTCAACCTAGGGTTTGATTGATGGTAGCATGTGTGAATCTTGATTCGCGACAAGTGCGAGCATGGCAGGGGATGGTGGTGACGCTGTTGCACCGATGTGCCATCTTCGTTGATACATTCAGGTCTGGACTCTGGATGCCCATGTGGTTCCACCGCTGCCTGCCATCTCAGCTCTCTTTTTTAATTTCTTTCCCATGCCTGATCGTTGCGAGCTAAAAATTTATTGGTGAATGGATGTGACCATATAGATGTGGCTGGCTGCTGGTGCTAGTGCGGATGCGTCATGGATTAATCCCTAGTATGTTGGTTGCTTATGCTAATATTTAGGCGATATGCTTGCTGATCAATATGTATTTAGGTGATTGCTAATATTACTTGCGCTCAGAGCAGATTGTGTGGCTATGGTAGTTTTGAACAATGGGCATTCAAAATATCACTTGCTGATCGATGTTGCCAATACTGAAATATCAACTTTCAGATCATGAAGGATTGAAATTTGTGCTGCTTCTTGTAGTGTTCTCTGAAATTTTACCGAATGCCCATTGATTTCTGAAATTTCATCCAAGTGTGTGTGTTGTGGGTTGATACTCCTTGTGTGTTTTGAACTTGAGAGCATGGCCCTCAATTTTTCGCAGGGCATTAGGTTTTATTCCATTAACATGTGTCAATATTTGTATTGCTTTCTAGTCATGAGTGCCGGTCCATTTAACATTTAGTTTATCACTCGTAAAGCCGGACCAGGGTCTGCACTCATGGAACAAACCATTGCTGGGATTATTCAGTTCACCGTTCTTGTCTGCAAAAAATTTATAGAAAAAGTCTTATAGGCATATTTAAACAGAATATAGGTTGATTGTATATGGATCAACTAAAAGTTATATAGGCATATTTAAACAGAATATGTCCCTGCTGTAAAACAGGGTTGACTGCTATACTAACCTTACTAAGTTACTTTGTAGCAGAATGGAGAGAAGTTTATTTGTGCGCTTCTTTTTATACATGGCGATGGATTTGTGCACTTCTGTTTTTTTAGCACTTCTTTTAATACTTATGCTTATTTTCCTTTTATGTGAATGCTTAATGCAACAGTAATGTTTGGAAAAGGGTCGCCAAAGATCAACTTATTACAAGCTGTAACCATGCAAAGAATGTCACCGAGGAATGGTGGTAAACGGAAGAAGAGGTCACCAAAAGGTACTTGTTCTAATTTGTTACCATGAATAACTAGAAAGCAACAACTTAATTTCCTTGCTGAACTACAAAAGTTTATTGTAGCAGATGATGTATAAGCTTTCTCATATTGATTTATTTAACTTGCCCTTGTTGCTATAGGGGTTGGTTCTCGAGCGAATTGGAATCCTGGGTTGGAGAAGGGTTTGGTTCAGATACTTAAGAATCACGACAATGATTGCTATAGGGCCCAGAATGGTTGGTCATCGGAGGCCTGGAACCTTATGGTGCGAAAGTTTCAAGATCAATTCCCATATGTGCAACTAACCAAGGATCAGATTGAAGACAAAGAGAAGGAACTGAAGAGAGATTTTAGTGTGCTGAAGGAGGCCCGAAAACAAAGTGGGGTACATTGGGATGAGAAGCTTTGCATGATAATCGCTGAACCTGCAATCTGGGCTAATATCATTGAGGTATATCTCAATGCTATCCATTTTTTTCTCGCTATATCTCAATGCTATCCATTTTTTATATTCTGAGTCCATTCTTGTATGTTGCAGTCGTGTCCTAAAGCTAGTAAATTTTAGAGAAAAGGCTTCCCTCTTTATGATGAGTTGGACAAACTATATGCTGGTAGCTTTACTTTCATACCAACATAGCAGCAGTATGGTGCATTTTGCATCTGGTGAAACATCATACTCATGTGCACTCTTTTGTGCAGGAAAAACAGCAGAAGGAAAATTTGCCTTGATCTCTCTTAAGCAAAAAGAAGATGATGAAGTCAGGATTGTGCAACCACCAAAGACGAAGGTTATACGTGATGGAGCTGTGGATAGCTTAGCTTTTCTATCTGGTTACCATGATGATTATCAACATGATGACAGTGACGATGACGATGTGAGGATAGTGCAGCCAAATCAAAGATGTGCTGCTACATCCTCAAAAAGGGACAAAAGAGCTGCTGATAGATATGAAGAGCTTTCTGCCTCAGGAGCTAAAGTTACATCTACCACAAGGGAGAAAGGGACTGCTACTCAAAGAGATGATGATGTGCCATCTTCCTGAAGGGACAAAGGTGCTGGCTCTAAGGCTCAAGGGGACAAAGCTATACAAAAGAGAAAAACGGTTGAAGATGTTGCTGATCTTATGGGAAAGTACGTTGAAGTGAAGACAAAATAAGTAGAGGAGGAAGCCGCGGAAGTTGCTGAATTTTCCATCAAAAGCTGCAACGCTTTGTTGGCTACAATGGAGGAACTATCCTGTGAAGAAAGAGCAGATGCCTATGAAGTCTTTATGGATGCTCGGAAAAGGGAGGTTTTCATGACCGCTGCTGATCTGGCTTCACGCTTAATATGGCTGAGGAAAAAAATTGTAAGTGCCAGATACTTCTCTAATGTGCAATTTTGTTCCAACATATTTTCTAGCCTTCCTTACTGATTGCTTGGCTTGAAATGAGAGATAATATCTGATGTCTGCTTGCATAGGAACATGTACATAGTGCTTATCTGAAACTTGATATATTTAGAGACATTGAACAAAATAAAAAGGCTTTGAAGATGTCTTTCATGATATATCTGTGATGATGTGAAATATATGGTGGTAATTTTTTAACCATGTAATTGTTCATTTTGTTGCAGAGGCTGATCAACTCTAGTTCTTAGACTCCATCTGTGTAGAGGCTGATCACGGTTTGTTGGATCTGCTTTAATATCATTTTTTCCTTTGGAGTCCATCCGAAGTGTGATTCATTATTTAAATATCTATTGTCTGTTATGGTAGCACGTGTGATTAGAACAGGTGTTGCTGATTAGCGAACTGGTCCAATTTGACTGTAACCAAAATTTATATTTTCCTTTTTGTAGCCTGTGATCGTAACGTATAGCAGAACTTCACCTGTGCTATCTTGAAGAATCTACTATCTTCAGTCTGAATTTTTTCTGGATTACCTACTGTTAATGCTTGCAAGCTTGGAAAACTTGATCTGCTAGCAAGCTTGGTTTTAACCCTTTCCCATTACGGCTCATCTTTTTACCGTCAGAGAATTGTTTTGTGTTAATCAATCTATCACTCGGATTGCTGTGATCTATTCATTTTGGGTTGTGACATCTGTCTCTTTTTCAGAATCAGAAGAGGACTAGTTTAAGCTGGGAGCAATTGGAATGATGTGGACTGCTAGCAGCTGATTCCATCACAGCATGTTTATTTATCTGTCTATTTTCTTGAGAAAATGTAGTGCCAGGACCTCTGACATGAGACTAGTGCAAGGCACGTGATGTGAACTGGTTAGAAATTTATTTGATGAATTATTAATAGCATGTATGCAAGATTTGATGCCAATACCGGAGCATTTATCACTGTGATTCACAGTGATTATATAATGAGACTAGTGCAAGACATGAGATGTGAGCTGGTTAGAAATTTGTTTGATAAATTATTGACAGTATGTCTGCAAGATTTTGATGCAAAGACTATAGCATTTATCAATGTGAATCATCCTTTCGGTGTCTCTTTTTCAATAAATAAATATATAATGTTTGCAGTGACAGTGATGATTAAATAATTGTATGGCTGTATCAGTTCAGTTCAGTGTTCTATTGTGATTTTGATCGACGTACTGTGCAGCACAGCAGCACAGAGGGCAAATCATACAAATCCACGCTGATACCCGTCATTAGCCAAGCGCACCATCGGGTTTCCTCCGCTGGTTCTCAATCCAAGGTGGAACGGGAGTGCGGAAGGGATCAACCCAATCCCGCGGTGGTTCTGGTCACACGTGTGTCGCAGTCCCCCGATGCCAAACGAGATTGGGTTTGGCATCAACCCAGCTACGGTGTGGGCCGTAAGACAATGACAACAACCCAGCTTTGGTAACCCACTCCTCCACGTCTCCGCCGCCGCCGCCGGCATCCTTGCTTTCCCCGCGCCGCGCACTCGCATGGCGCCACCGCAGGCGTCGAGGACGGCAGAAGCCACGGCACGGAGCGGCGCACACGTGCTCGAGGTCGCCGAGTACAGCCGCTGCTGTAAGGGGCCCCACGCCGTCAGGTGCGTCACGTCCGCCGCATTCGCCGCCGGTGGGTACGAGTGGGCGGTCCGCTTCTTCCCCGGCGGCGGCGGCGGCTGCTCGGACTCGGAGGTGGCGTACGTCTCCGCCGACCTCGTGCTCGTCACCGGCCGCGCCAGGGTGAGGGCGTCCTTCAATCTGGGCCTGGTCAACCGCGCCACCGGGCTGCCGGCGTTCGCGCCCGAGGACGCTACGGCGGTGTTCGACACCACCGCCGCCGTCAGCCACCGCAGCGCCTCGCACTGCCGGCCGCGGCTCATGAAGCGCGACGAGTTGGAGGCGTCCCCGGACTACCTCGGTGACCACGATGCCGTCGCCGTCGCGTGCGTCGTGACGGTCGTCGGCGGCGGGACGGTGCCGGAGGCCGAGGTCGCCGCGCCGCCCGACATGGCGCAGCACCTCGGCGAGCGGCTACGGACGGGGGACGGAGCGGACGTGACATTCGAGGTCGACGGCGAGGAGCTCGCCGCCCACAGCATCATCCTCGCCTCACGGTCGCCGGCCTTCGAGGCAGAGCTCTGCGAACCGACGACGTCAGACACGCACCGTGTCACCGTCCATGGCGTCCGGCCTGCCGTGTTCAGAGCATTGCTGCATTTCATCTACACGGACACCGTGCTCGCCGTGGATAATGACACCGGCACAGGCGAAACGAGAGAATTCTACCAGCATTTGCTCTCGGCCTCTGACCGGTACGCCATGGAGAGGCTCAAGGCGGTGTGCGAGGTCGCACTTGCCAGGATGCTCGATGAGGATACTGTGGATGTGACATTTGCTCTGGCTGACAGGTATGGTTGCAAAGGGCTTGCAGATGCTTGCGTCGATTTCATCAGGTCTTCCCAAAACATTGATGATGTCGGAAGAAGCATTGCAGAAGGCACTAGGTAGAACTAGTTTGGCAGAACCTTGTACGGTAACGTTGTTTGAAGACTGGAATCTATGAGATTAGAAGACGTCATTTTTACTTGTCCAGTCCTAACGCGCAGTTCTATGTTTTGATGTTAACATTGCACTGAATGAACTCGACTCTGTTCTTGTTCACTCTTTCAGAAGCAGAACATTATGTGCTCTGTTCATTTAGGCAGGGATAGTAGAAACACTTTGTTCATTTCAGAAGCAGAACATTAGCCAGCCGCTTTCATAAGTCTAAGAACTTTCATTTGAAGGGCGGTAGAGCAATTTTACAATACAGGAGTTCGAGTTTTATACTGTCCTGAGACAATTTTCAACTCGGCTTATCCATGGGTCTCACACGGTCCCAATATGATGCTAGTGACTAGAAATGTTTACATAGGCATAATCATGTTAAGATAAAGGAAAGAATGGAGGATGGAGAACAGAATCAAATAGTTCATCACAGAGAATTTTCAAACTAAGCAGGTTTGTTCATGTGGTCAAACTGGCAGGAATTCTCAAACAGGATGGGCAGAATGCGGGAAACACTTTCGTTATGAAAAAAAAAAAAGGTACATACAAGTAGTAATGCCCAAAATTTAGAGACAAAATGAATCCCATGGCTCCTGCAAGTCAGAGGGAAATTTTACAGTACTCGATTCCGATTGTTTTCAGTTCAAAATAAAAAAATGTAAAATAGTTTTTCTTGTCAGGACAATGCGTCAAATATGGTGAATTAGGATACATATGGTCAAAGCAAGCTAAATGTGTCATTAATGGACAACAGAATCTAGTAGTTTAATTCTGATGTTACTTGGAACCCTCCTCCATAAATATGATCTCGGACATGTAGTTCAATCCAGTTTTAACTGAAGCAAGTCACTGTACCTAATTTCAACTTTCCGTAACTCATGCATTCTGTTAAAAACGGTTTTGTAAACATGTCATCCAGGATGAAAAATTGTCAGTTGCAAATCAAGCAAACAGCTTCCTGGTTTGTTATCACAGATTCATTTTCTTTCTTTTTATTTTTGAGAAACTTTCACAGATTTCTTACTTATGCTATTGATGTGCTTTAGCGCTGTTGAAGAATCAAGCATGTTACTCTGTGCGGACAGTGGACGTCCGGAAATGAACGACCAATCAAATGACAGTGTGCAAAACATGTCCACGTCACGAGATAATAAAAATTACTAGTATTATAAAAACAAAACTCGCTGGTATTATGATCTAACGGGAACTGCGACCGTCGGTAAGTATCATATTGGGATCATCTTCAGCGTTAGGCTGGTTTGATACACATCTGATTATGACGTTGTGTGTGAGTTGGGGGATCTTCAAATTCTCACCAAAATAGACTCAAGTCCGACGAACAACATACTAAATGGGGCATGTGCCCCCACTGGGCTTTACCGGTCTCATCGGAGACGATGTCGACCATGATGTGCCATGGGATCGCCATGTCTGCAAAAACAAGATGCAGGTTGGGAGCTTGACATTGCTCCTAGGTCCTTTGGCGAGTCATTGCGCTATAGTCTGATTAACTTATAAAGAGGGGTAGAGGGAATCGGGTACCACGCTAACCTGAGTAGGGATTGGAGTCAACTTTGATTCTTACATGTCCTTGTCGCTTCTTGATTGTCTCGATGCCTTATATTTTTTTCCTCTTCTTTTCTATATTAACTGTGAAGAGTTTCGACTCAGATCATTATTGGTGTACGCTTATTCCCGATTGAGTGTAATATTCAGATATGAACATTTCAACTTCAACTCAAGAAAAGTGTGTTTTCCATGATATGGCATGGTTGAGTACGACTATGGTTCTAGATACTCAGGAACACAGTTCATTTTTTCGGGAAAGACAATTATTGATGAGCCGTACCTCATTATTATTAGGTTATGAACCCAAGTTCGCCGAGTATAAAAACACTACCATTATTTTGATGTGGTTGTGTGTTTTAGACCATGAATAGTGTATTAAAAAAAGAGACAATAGCGTTTTAACTATGATTCTAGACTTTAATTGCGTTTTCACCATTGATTTTTAGATATTATAAGATCACCATTGATTGCTTTCAGATTTTGTAAGATCACCATTGATTTTTTGGAAACTGATGATAAAATCGCTAAACTATTTTTCAAGATCACCATTGCTTTTCGAAAACTGATGGTAAAATCATAAAATCTGAAAACCATTGGTGAAAACACAATTGGAGTCTGAAAGGATGGTTGTTTTGCAATTGCCCCATTAAAAAAGGTATGTGAAGTGCGTGCCTGAGTATTTAGAACCATCAGCATACCCAGGGCCCGGGCTTGACATTTTGGAGGCCCAAAACGAGATCCTGTACGAGGGCTCTTTTTTTGTTATTATATATATAATATATTCGCCAAACTATTTTGGTTGCACCGCTATTATTTCAATGCAACATAAAAATAGCATCCAAATCATAATGTTTAAGGACTTAGTATTACTTTAAATATTATTTGTGGTTAGCAAGCAAAGATGAAGAGAAAAATTAACCTTTATGGAGTGGGCACTAGAAAAATTTAAATGCACAACTGACATTGCAAAGCATGCTTGGCTACTTGTGATGTATCCTTTTGGTCCATGAGACCATAAATTGTCGCGTTGGGGTCTTGTATTGTATGGGTTTGAGTGGTCTAGAGAACAATTTGGGCTGCTAGCCGCAGTTGGAGCCACACGTCAGTAAAAACCTCGATCCGGGAGGCCAAAATGTTGTGGAGGCTGGTATTGTCTTGAAGAGACTATTCACAAGATTTTTGCATGAGACGGTCCTTGAAAGATACCAGAGGGCAAGCATTTTCGGTAACGTTTTTTGTTGATTTTCATCATGCATAGCAAACTTACCAAACGGGCAAGCATCCTAAATGAGGCCGACACAATGCCACTATGTGATATTTGGACTACTCCAAATTAATGTAAGCACATTTAAATTAAGTCTAACCATCAATTCCAAGTGGTCACAATATTTTTTTTTGTTAAGGATTGGGAGAAGTATTTGATTTTAAAGTGTGTAAAATATAAAGTTCAAAGTTGGAAATAGGTCAAAGTGGGTGACTCAATGATTTGCAAAAAAAAAGAAAAAAAGTGGGTGACTCTAGGGTTAAAATGAAAAAAAATCATTAAAACTTAAAAGTGAACTTTTTGTTTTGTTTTGCAGAAATATTCGAATAATTTATAGTTGAATGTTCCGAGGAAATACAATCAGGATAAAATCCTTCGATAAGAGTTACAAACGGGTTTAGAGTTTAAACCATGTTCTAAGTTGTAGCGGATCGGGTTCAAGTTGTAACCCGCGGGCGCAGCAGCAGCTTCATCGACTCAACCCCCCTCGCGGGCCGGCTGGAGTCACGCAACCGCCGTCCCCTCGCCGGCACGCTCGCCGCCCGACTCCTCTCTCCTTGCCGGCTCTAGCGCCGCCTGACCGCGCAGATAAAAGGAGTCGAAAAGGCTCGGCAAACTGCAAGCCCTTCACTTGCCGCCCCACGCAGCAACCGCGCCGGCCGCCGCCGCCGTTCGCCTCGGGCGTCCTCGATCTCATCCCCTGCCTTCCTCGAATCCTTTCCCGATGGTGGGCGGAAGCAGCCACAACGAGTTCCGGTTCTTCCTCTCCTGCGACATCAGCCTCCCGCTCACCTTCCGTGTCCTCCACGCAGGTAGACAACTCCCTCCCCTCCACTCTCCTCTCCTCGATTCACTCGATTCGCTCGCCGATTCCACACGCGTCAATAGCCCGTCTTTTCTGCTTCACTATCAAATTCGCCCCAACTGCGTTACCAATCTTAATTTTGCCCCCCTTTTTTTTCATTCATATTTGTAACTGCTACCCTGGCTGTAATTCAGTGCATCCCCTTGTCATTACGCGCATATTCTTGAAATTTTATTCTGTTTACTTTCAACCGTCATATTTTTGCCTCTCTGCATTCCATCCCATAGGATAAACATATGCCACTTCTAATTCTGTGCTCTAACTGCTGCCTGGAAAAGAAAAAATCTGTCAGCGCCCTTGTATGCGTCATGATTAAAATGTGTGATTGTGCTCTGTTTTCTTATGAAATAAATTTCATAGTTTTCTTGCGTGCTTGTTTTCAGAACACATCTTATCGCCTGAAAGAAAGGTTCCAGAGCTCTTTGTTGAGTGCAAGCTGTACATTGATGGGCTACCATTTGGGTTGCCTGTAAAGACAAGGTATGTTTTACTGTGTGTACAAACTAATGCCGCAGCCAATGGCACATTGCATGATATTTGTATCAATGATTATCTTTGGATTGAAAACATATTTTCTCTCATACTAGGCTGGAATCTTCAGGACCAACATACTGCTGGAATGACGTGATAGCACTAAGTACCAAATACAGAGACTTAACTTCCCTCTCACAACTTGCATTCACGGTATTGTTCTTGGACTCAGCCATGCACTGCCTTGTCGATTGTGAACAAAAAAGAGATATATCATGAGCATGTCAGAGTCCGATGTTTTTAGTGAGTACATGGAGGTAGTCGGTATGAATATGAAGATGCAACAAATTGATTATCTACCACAAGCAGCAAACATTCTTGTTCTTCTTTGGTGAAAGTAGATAATTCGTTTTGCGGTGAAAATGACCACTCTGCTGATGAACTGGTTTAGAATTAGACAAACGAAAATGTACTGTTATATGGGTCACAACTGGAACATGTTGTGTAGGGCTATTATAATTGATAGAAAATGGTGGTTTCTCATTTTGGCGGAACCCTTGTTTGTTCTGAGTGCATTTTGAAAGTAGCGAGCAGGACAGATGTGAGTGAGGGCGTATTTTTATTAGGAGAGTAAGTTTGCTATGCGTAATGAATGCGCGATGTAACAAGGATTGATCAGACCATTGTCTTTTGTGACTCTGCATTTCCTACCTGTTTACTTTCCCTTGTGTTTTTCATTGGCTACGTTTTCTGTTTATGATCTAGGTGTGGGATGTCTCTTCTGGAGAGGATGCTGAAATTGTTGGTGGAGCTACCATATTTCTTTTCAACAGCAAGAGGCAGCTTAAAACAGGAAGGCAGAAGCTACGGTTATGGCCAAAAAAGGAGGCAGATGGAAGAGTCCCCACCACAACTCCTGGCAAGGTTACATAGAGCGTTGTTTGCTTTTATTGCATGATAGATTCATATGTTGCTCTGTTCTCAACCAATCTTCACATGTGTTTCCTTCTATTACCTTACTAAGATGAACATTTCTTTTTAAAAAAATATAGGTTCCCAAGAATGAGAGGGGTGAGATAGAGCGTATGGAGAGGCTTGTCAACAAATATGAGAGAGGTCAGATACAACATGTTGATTGGCTGGATCGTCTTGCCTTCAGTGCTATGGAGAAAGCTAAGGAGAAACAGTGTGAGAAGAAGACAAATTTGTACCCTTGCCTGGTTATTGAAATGTGCAGTTTCGAGCACAGAGTAGTCTTCCAGGTTAACATTACCCACTAGTCATATTCCTGCCTGTTCGCAAAAAATTACTCACTATTGAGTGTGTGCATGTCTTTTTTTATTCCTCTTATTAGATTTCTAGTATATACAGTTGCATGGTATTACTGGCATTTTTCCTTTTAATTGGCAACTGCGTGACTCTTTATATGTTATAAAATTTATCGTTTTCTTAATTTTTTGTTCACAGAGTTATCCTTGTGCATCTGTAATACTCTATGATGCTAATTTTATAGTTTTTACCTTTCTAAATATGTTGAATCACGTAATGTTTATCTTAGCACAACTACTGCTTGCTTGTCTCTCAAGATAAGCACGTCATTAATTTCTTTTGCACCTGCAGGAATCTGGAGCAAATTTCTATGCACCAACCCCAATATCACTATCAAACGAGCTGGTTACTGTATGGGACCCTGAACTTGGACGAACCAATCCATCTGAGCACAAGCAGTTAAAACTGGCTAGGAGCTTGACTCGTGGAATAGTTGATAGAGATCTAAAACCAAGCTCTAATGAGCGAAAGTAAGTGCAATCTGTAAAATCTTTAATTTCCTCTTCATTTTGCTGTGCCAACTTACGATCTTCCACGAGGAATCTTCTTTAGCTTCTGGTTTTATCCTGTCAGTAAATTATGAGCTAACCACTTTCCCATGATAGCTGAATAATTAGAAGGTACAGGAAGCAGGATTCGGTTGTTTACTTCAACAGTGATGTAGAGTTCTGTCTTCTCTAGCTGATTGATTTTGTTTGTTGTTTGCAGGCTACTACAAACAATCATCAAATTTCCTCCTACACGTGCTTTGGAGGTGGATGAGAAGCAGTTGGTGTGGAAATTTCGTTTCTCTTTGATGTCTGAGAAGAAAGCTCTTACAAAATTCGTCCGCTCAGTTGATTGGAGTGATAACCAAGTTAGTAAAAAAAAAAAAAAATCTGCGTGTGCAATTTCTGCCTTTATTTTACGATGTCATAACTAATATCATCGGACTAATTATTAGAAGTGTGCATTTGTCATCATGTTATGTTCATTTATATACTGAATAGAGTCAATTGTTTGTGTTTTTGGAAGCCATGAATATGCATGATCTGATTCTAAAATGTGATCATGTCATACAGGAAGCTAAGCAAGCTGTTGAATTGATTGGAAAATGGGAAACAATTGATGTGGCTGATGCATTAGAGCTCCTCTCACCAGATTTTGAAAGTGATGAAGTACGCAATCTGCCACTTTTCATTATGCATGTTTCCAGTTTTCTAATGTTTAATGGTTTATACGATTTTGTAGATTTAGAGTACTTTGTTTCTGGCAGCCGGCTTTTTCATGTTAAAAGAATTAGTCCTTGATCCTTTTGCCATTATTGTTTGAGTTTTTCATGGCTGTTTGCTGTCACAAGAACAAAAGACGCACTCTTTTAGTAAATTTTTCTATTCTGTTGAAATATCCTAGGCCTGCAACATGTGCAATTTGGATTCTTTTTCTCTTTTTCTTTCTTTCTATTGTGCTTCTGATTTTTCCCCATGAAATGATGTGATAAATGGAAACATTTTCTCCAGAGTGAAATGTTTTGTTAAGGTTATAAATGATAAACTATTCTCCCATTCACCAACAAAACTGAATATTTAGACTCTGATTCTGGTTGTATGTTTTCACAATGTAACTGTTGTTTTGGTGTGAAGGTCCGTGGTTATGCTGTCAGTGTACTTGAAAGGGCTGATGATGAAGAATTACAATGCTATCTACTCCAGTTAGTGCAAGCTCTTCGGTTTGAAAGATCAGACAAGTCCCGTTTGGCGCTCTTTCTTGTAAACCGCGGTATGTAAATATTTTAACATGAATCCAGTCCGTCCCATTTGATTACCACGAACATACTTGATATGACAAAGATTTGCCCCAAGCAGAAGTTCTATTAACTATTTTTTTCTGTAAAAAGCTAACAGCTATCTGTGATCTTTTCTTCATTTCAGCTTTGTCAAACATTGAAATTGCTAGCTTCCTTCGCTGGTATATAGTAGTTGAGCTTCATGGTCCTGCGTATGCAAGACGATATTACAGTATTTATGACTTGCTTGAAAATGGTATGATGAAGGTATGTTTCTTCCTTTTGCACGCATCCTCTTGTTTCCGCTATTTCACTCTGTAAACTTGATTGTGCACATTTGTGGGTTCTGTTGTTAAAAGTTGGTTGGTAGAGAGGATGGAGATGAAGACGGGTTTCGATTGTGGCAGAGTTTAACTCGGCAGACGGACCTCACTGCTCAATTATGTACTATTATGAAGGATGTAAGAAATGTACGCGGTAATGCGCAAAAGAAAATTGACAAATTAAGACATTTACTATCAGGAGTTTTCAGCGAGCTTACAAACTTTGATGAGGTATGATGTAACCATCTGCTAATGCTAAAATTATGATCACAGATTACCATGATTTTGCTGCTGTAATTGACATGTCATTTGTATCGATTTCAGCCAATTCGTTCGCCGTTGGCACCAACTATTCTCCTTACAGGGGTTGTTCCTCAAGAATCATCTATATTTAAAAGCGCCTTAAATCCTTTGCGCCTTACTTTCAAGACAGCAAATGGGGGAACCTCCAAGATAATTTACAAAAAGGGAGATGATCTCCGGCAAGATCAGCTGGTAACTAATCAATTTCTCTTTACATTTGTTCTAGTCTGTATAAGATGAAGGTACTGTGACAATCCAGAGAGAACAGGTAATTTTTATGTGAAGTGATGTGGGGTCAAAACTTGACTTATAAATGCAAACGCTTATAAGTTTTTTACTTGACACTTTTACCTGAATAGAGAAAAACATTGAAGGCTGTAACATTTAACATGCTAAAGTAGGGTGACCATTCACTTACAACTTGCATAGGACGGAGGGAATCATGGCTAATCATTTGTGAGATTTACAGGTCATTCAAACAGTATCTTTGATGGACCGATTGCTCAAATTAGAAAATCTGGACTTGCACCTTACTCCATATCGAGTTCTTGCAACTGGACAAGATGAAGGGATGCTTGAATTTATTCCTTCCAGTTCTCTCGCACAGGTAACATTGATATGGAAGACAATTTTAGCTACTGTTAAGTTGCTAAATGCCAATTTATCCTTTCTATGCAGTGAAGCTTCCTAAAATTTTTATCGTCATTCATTTCTACAAATGCCATACTTATGTTGATGGAAGTATTTTCTTGCAGATTCTATCAGAACATCGCAGCATTACAAGTTACCTGCAGAAGTTCCATCCTGACGAGGATGGTCCTTTTGGTATAACAGCCCAATGCTTGGAAACTTTCATTAAAAGCTGCGCTGGTTACTCTGTCATTACTTATATATTGGGGGTTGGAGACAGGTTTGTATGCTTACTGACTTCTGATTTTATGTATCGCTGATGGTATTTTTATATGTTGAGCTGAGTATGTTCAAAGACCTTGTTTTCAATTCTCTGTAGAAACCTGGCATCTGTTACATTCAGTAAGCTTCACTGTTATTATAGTACTTAAAAAAAAAATACTCTGAACTTATTTTTATGTGTTCTCCTTTGTGGTATTTGGGCAGGCATGACAATAACTCCCGTTTGCATTTTTAGGAAGCATTATGTAGCCTATAGCAATGTATTATGATTTTTGGCCACTGTTTTAGACTTCTTAATTATGTGTGCTCATCATGATTAAATTGAAGTTTGTTCATGGTCAGGCGTATCCTATAGTATCCGTTGAGATTGAGGACCTGGCTGCCACTTGTCTAGAGTTTTTAACATTACTCATGCTGACTCAACACAAAGAAATATGTACAAATAACAAGTTTTCTTCTGTTTATCAGGCATCTCGATAACCTTCTTCTAACAGATGATGGACGCCTGTTCCATGTGGACTTTGCTTTTATTCTCGGCCGTGATCCAAAGCCATTTCCACCGCCGATGAAACTATGTAAAGAAATGGTTGAGGCCATGGGTGGTGCTGAAAGGTAAGCACTTATGCAATTTTGTTATGCATCGGCACTTCCATTTATTGCTAGGTGAACTTGTGATCATCATAACTTGTGTTTCTATTCCAGCCATTACTATACCAGATTCAAGTCCTACTGCTGCGAAGCATATAACATTCTAAGAAAGTCCAGCAGCCTCATATTAAATCTCTTCAAGTTGATGGAAAGATCAGGCATTCCAGATATCTCTTCTGATGAAACTGGAGGTCTCAAGGTAAATGGTAATTACGAGTTAGAAGAGCATGTGAGCTCCCCTTGAAGAAAAATCTAAATGACATGTTTCTATCTGTTTATGTGCCCATCAATCAGCTTCAGGAGAAATTCCGGTTGGATCTGGATGATGAGGATGCCATACATTTCTTCCAGGATCTTATCAACGAAAGTGTCAGCGCCTTGTTTCCTCAAATGGTTGAGACCATCCACAGATGGGCTCAGTATTGGCGATAAGCTCATGGGCACCGAACAGAAGTGAAAATTTGTACATGGTGAGTTGGTTAATATTTCATTCTTGTTATGATACTATTTGGTCAGTGAGCATAGTACACTCCAGCAGTTACACTAATATTATTTCTCCGGGCTTGGCTTTGTTTTTTATTGCAGCTGACCATTACGAGATGATATTAGTGGACTGTATAGGCTGTAAGAAGTCTTTAGCAACACTGATTGAAGGTGTCATGTGGCACACTTTGCTGTTAACAGAGCTGGGTTGGAAACCTTTTGCCTGCAATGTGTAGAGTTCTTTCTTTGCCCCTTATGTAAGCGTGTGCATTTCTCAAATGCATTATGTATATATTAAGCTTTGAAGCTCATGTTTGTGTGACATTGGAGGACTTGTGTAGTCATATTATTTGTATTGAAGACTAGGATACCACTAGTTCACATATCTGAGATCTCGACTAACTGCAAAGCTTAGTGTAGGCGTGTAGTGAGCGGATCATCAGCTCGTACATTAGCATGCTGCATTTGTTGTCCGCACTCTGATTTGGCAATTGCACGAATCTAAAATGATTCATTTTTCATCAGTAAAGGGGAACTGTTGCAGAATTTTCCTAGAACAAGTTTAAGATCACACAAAATGAAAACTAAGATACACGAAGAACAAATATTGAATTTGGTACGTTCTTTGTTGAAGGGAAGTCAGTCATATGAAGTAGTTTGCTCCCACAGAGAGGCAGCATGAATACAGTGTTACCACTAGGGCCTAACAATGATTTAATCTCCATACGAACTTTGTCTTATTCATGTCTTCAGAGCTTTTTAATCTTCGTACGGATTTTTCTACTCTTCAAATGGTGGCAAACCCCACTCGCTAGGTTTAAATTCCAGCAGTGAACTGAGAACTTGGTCGGCTTCTTTGTGATATGAAACATCCAGCCTTGGATCTGGGACCATCACCGCAGACCTGCAAAAGAAGCAAAGCATTGGTAGTCAAGGCATACAAGTTTGCAAGAACATACCTAATAAAGCCACTTACATCCCAGCATTCTTCGCTGCTGCAACACCTGACGGCGCATCTTCGAAGACCAAGCATTTACTGGGTTCTACATTTCCCTGAGAAAAGCAATGTAATTGCATCAGAGGAGAAGATATATGATAGTTCACAGCATCCTTGCGTAACATAATTATAACAATTCTTCCGTGTGGTCAAATCCAATACCTCGAACCTCCTCATAGCAGCAAGGAAAATATCAGGAGATGGCTTGCCAGACTTCACCTCTGGATCATCCCCCATGACAATATGGTGCATCAAGGAAAACATTTCCTGGTGGTTCTGTGTCTTCAGTGCAAAATGACGTTTATGGGATCTGTAAACCACATAGATCTTTCATATGATTCTAATTCAGAAAAGCATAATGAGCACCAGAGAAATTGTAGTGTATACAAATTCAAGGACAAATGGATTCAATATGTAAAGACATTCACCCTGTAGCAACAGCCATTGGTATTCCCTTGGCATGGAGATGATGGACCAAACGAAGTACCCCTGCAGGAAACGAAGTATCAGGACCGATCCATCTGTACACGTGTCTAGTTTGGCATCTTGCATACAATTTGAAGTTCACGGGAAGCAACGACAGGGGCTTCTAGTAAATTTTTGTTTTGACATCGATATTTTTTTTTCAATATGTTCCACTAGTCAGTAAGAGTTAAACAAGTTTATCCAGAGAGGAACAAATGGTCAAAACTATGTCTGGGATACTACATAATGTGCCACGGTTGCCAACACAAAACCTGCAGTTCACTCAAATGCATGATGGTAGTAGCACGAAACTTTCAGTAGAATACATGATTACACAACACGAATAGAACATAACTAAATGGAGCAATCTAAAGACCGCTAATAAAACTTTGACTTTAGGATCTTATCTTTGTTCTCTTATTGTTATCCATCAATTCAACAGACTAAGCAAATCGTCAACACAGATCACTCCGACAGACATGCTGAACTTGCAATGCAGAATTGTAGGCATGCCGTTGCCACTCGAAAATAGAAATAAGAGACATGTTCATCTGATCAATTCAATTCACCTGGCAGTTTAGTGCAGGATGGGAAGAGCTCCTGAAGCATGCTCTCTCGCTCCTCGAGGAACTGCTCGGGGGTGAGCAGCCCGTTGAGGCCGCACTCATCAACGAAGATGCGTGCCGACTCGATGGCCTTCTTGCCCATCATCTTGGCCTTGAGCGACCAGTCGAACACCTTGCCGTACCTCGCCAGGATCTTCTCCTGCACCTGCGTGTAGAACCCCTCCGTGTCTGCACCACGCACCAAACACACAAAATAAAATCACCAATGCGAATCTATCAGCATCAAATTCGACAAAGAACAACTCCAATTGGATTGGAAAGCGCCATTAATTAAGAAGCTAAGAATTCGAGGACCCAAGAAAGACAGGAAAAGATGGGAGCAGAGAAGTACCGAGGAGGAGGCCGTCCATGTCGAAGATGACATGGGAGATGGCGGCCATGGGCGGCGCCGCCGTCCCCTCGCCGGCGCCAGCGGATGCCATTGGTGCAC
Source organism: Eragrostis curvula (assembly GCA_007726485.1). NCBI lineage: Eukaryota > Viridiplantae > Streptophyta > Magnoliopsida > Poales > Poaceae > Eragrostis > Eragrostis curvula. The sequence continues at coordinate 1,988,294 of RWGY01000005.1, forward strand.
GCTGGTAGAGGAAGAGAGATCTGGGCCGCTGTTTCCGTGGAGAATCTCGTGCGTGCGCTAGCTGACTGGCGTGCGCGTCTGCAGTCTCCACCCGACGGCGTTGTTTGCTTCAGCATGAGGGGGGGAGCTCTGTCACTTCGCGGGCCGGACAAGGCCGTGCTTTTTTTTTTTTGACACCAGACAGGGCCGTGCTGAAGTAGGGGCTTAAGGTCTTCGGGCCTACTAGTCTGTTCTGAGTAGGCTGTAGCGCCCAATATCTCAATTTCCTTAGGGATTATTGTGTTTGTACTCCTGGTTTACTTCTCAATTGTGATTTTACCTTTCTTTTTTTAACTTTGTATTTTTACTCCTATTTTTTGAAAATGAAGCGTGACTTTGCCTCTCTTGAGTAAAATCGTAATATTTTTATTATGATGCCCCTAGTAGGGTAAACTTTGACTTCGCTTTGAAATTCTAGAGCTAAAATCACAAACTCTAAATTCCGTAGGTAAAATCACAATTGGAAGGCAAATTTGAGGTAAACATGCAATAACCCCATTTCCTTAACCTGAGAAGTTTATATTCGTTCGTAATGGCGGTAGAAAAAGGCCTCATTTATGTCTTGTCAGATTATAGAAAAAAAAAACTTCCCCTAAAAAAAGATTATAGAAAACATCTAATAAGGCATCTTAATGGCCAAAATACGTAGTGTTATGAAGGTAATGGACATATCACGTATGGGCTATCTTAATGGCCACAATTTGTAGTTTTATGAGTACAATGGCCAAATCAAAATTGTTGAACAAGTATAATGGCTATTCATACATTTTAGTCTTTAGAAATTCCTCAGTATAGACCGGTACTGTGGGTCTCTAGTTACATGTATATATAAAAAAATAGTTCACGGTGTTTCCTATCCCATGCAATTCTTAAGTCAATGTGCATGGGATAGGTTAAATACTCCCTCCGTTTTTAATTATATGACACCGTTGACTTTTTTCATTACTTTGACTATTCGTCTTATTCATAAATATTTGAGATAATTGCATGAGTGCCCCTACTTTGTACCTTAATTATGAATTTACCCTCGTTTTTTTAACTTTGCACCATTGCCCCTGTTTTGACCAAGTTTGTTGCACCATTGCCCCTATTTTGATGGCAAAATTGTAATTCTTTTCATCAAAATAGGGGCAACCATGCAACAACTTGGATGAAAACAAAGACAATGATGCAAAGTTGAAAAAATGAGAGCAACCTTGCAGTTAACACTCAAAACAGGGGTAACCATGCAAATGCCCCTAAATATTTATGCAAATAGCTAAATATATAAGTTAATCTTAAAGTGTTTTTAATGATACATCCAACAATATACATTTTACGTCGAGCAACTAATTATTTTGACATATATTGTTGGTCAAAGTTCAACAAAAAAGTCAACGACGTCATATAATTAAAAACGGAGAGAGTACAAGGAATCACAGTTGAAAGAAGCTCAAAATACAAGGAAATAACTATGGATGTGTGCTCTATCGGTATGTGTGGAGGAAACAGCAATGCATCCCTTTTTCACTTGTCAGTTCAATAATGGGATGTTGTGGTTTCCCTCAAAAAGTTGTGGGCATTCAGTGGAACCAAAATCTACCGTTCTTTAATATGATGATGGATGCCCACGAAAATTTGCCCGCAAACTTCTTCATAGAAATCATAATAGCTGCCTGAAACATTTGAAAGCAGAGAAATGGTAAATTTTCTTAGAACAGTGTCCCAAGCTTCCGAGCATGGAAAAGGAATTTCAAGGATGAATGCAGGCTCCAGGCTCATCGATTAAACAGTGCAATGATTCCTTTGTAGGTATATTAAAAACATTGTCCACTCGATGCAAATGAAGACCCACTATAGGAAAGCCAAGTTAAAAAGGGGGTAATTGTAAATCAACCACACTTTTGAAACCCAATTGTGAAACTACCATCATTTTTCTGATTTTGTGATTTTACCACAGTTTTCAAAAAATCAATGGTGATATTGCAATTTTTTTTGCGATTTCACCACAGATTTTCAAAAAATCTAATCTGTGGTGATCTTGCAAAACCTGAAAATTGATGGTTGTTTCACAATTAGAGTCTAAAATTATGGTCAAAACTCTGTTGTCCCCCAAAAAAGTTACATCTCTTATATTTTTATTTTCTTTTTCAGAACACAAACTCAAACTGCTACTGTTAGCATCCTTGCAAAGGACAAAAAAACAAACAAAGGGAAATGTTCCATTTTAAATGTATAAAAGCATTAATACCATAGGAACCACCAAATTGTATAAGCTGGATGAAAACTTGTTTGTTTCCGTCATTTGTTTCCAAATAACTGTGAACCGTTCATTTGAGTAGATCTCGAGGCAAAATATGAAGTCTTGCACCCACCGATATCTATTTTTATTAGTTTCCTTTTTTGTTATGGAAAGTAATTTATTTTTCAGTTGATGTAAAACAAATTCTATGACGTGACACCTCACCTTTCCTTTTTTTTTTTCCTTTTCACGTAACTACTCGGAGATGTCGGACACATCAACGTGTGAAAGTGTTTTTTTTTCTTTTCGGGTAACAAACACTCAAACATGTCATGGTACTCACGTGTGCTTCCCCAATAGAGCGTTTTTACATGTGTCAAGGCGAACGTTTTTACATGATACGTGCAAGTATAACAACACTTTTACGTTGGCACCTCAGAACAGTATCAGGCATAGATAGTCGATTTTGTTTTCCTTGCACATCAAAAAGGTGCTTGAACGTGATGGCTTGGGGTACACGTACGTGCGGCGAGGATCGACTGGCTTCAGGTACGTGATGGGAGCACGTCCAGCGGAAGAATCGGAAAAGGCTGGTGCATGGTGCACGTAGAGAGAAAAATTTGAGCAGGGCCTGAGCCAGCGGAGAAAGATCCGGAGAAGCGATTTCCTTCCTAAATACACGCCGGTTCCTCGACTACAAATAAACATCTTTGATTTACTTTCATCGTTTACCGTTGTATGATTTATTTTTATTTTCCAGATAGTTTCAGATAATCAAAGGCTCAGATTGATTTCTACTCTTGCACCCTCAGATTGATTTCTACTCTTGCACCTTAGGGTGCAAGAGTTGGGAGAAGGGACTACCGTAGCACTGCCCACATTTAAAGGAACCAGATTCAACCACCCCTTCCATGAAAGAACTCAGCTTTAATCGTTTTCAACAACTCAAATAAAGTCCACTTAACATGATAAGACAAATGGTTACAACTACGAAATTTGGATGTGCCATTTAAACGAATTCTTATCGTGGACTGTCAATGTTACACGTGGCTCCTGAAGATAGACACCTCATAGGCTATATGTGCTTTACTTTCTCACACCAAACCGCCGATCTCTGGTCTGGAAGGAGCGCAAGGCTTGGAGGTACTCAGCCTCACCAAAATCAGGCCACATTGCATCGGAGAAGAAGATTTCCGAGTACGCGCACTGCCACAACAAGAAGTTGCTCAGCCTCTGCTCGCCGCTCGTTCGAATGATCAGGTCAGGATATGAGAACTCATTGGCTTGGCTGGTCTTTAGGTTGCTGGCAAGCAGAGACTCGTCAATGTCCTCAAGGCTAAGCAGATTCCCCTTCACCTTCTGCGCGAGCTCTTTGCACGCTTGAATTATGTCCCATCGGCCGCTGTAACAGATCAACAATTGCAAAAGAAGGCGTGAGTTGTAACTTGTGGCCTCCTCAGCTTCCTTCGCAGCTCTATTCAAAGAATCTGGCCGTTGTGCAGAGTCGCCGATGACGAGGAGCCGAACTCCTTCCCTGTAAGGAATGCACTATCAGAGTATCAGTTGCAGTATTCCAGGCACATACTCTTTTTGTTCGGATATTTAAGCACCTATCATTTGCAGTGCAAGTTTTTACCTCAAGAACTCGGAAACACTGTCACAAATGAGCCTCTCGAACATCGCCATCAAGTAGTCAACCTCTGCCTTCGGGCGTCCCAAGTTTTCGTGGGAGAAGGCAAATGCGGTGAGCATTGGGATGCCACAGGCGCACGAGAGCTGCACCATCTTCTTGAGCGATCGCCGCATGGCCTCATGACCGTCTGCAGTAGGCAAACCTCGAGCTCGAGCCCATCGTGCATGGCCATCCATCACAACAGCCACATGCCGCGGAAGCGTCTCCGATCGGAGCCCTCTCGGTAGCAGCACCTCGTCCTGGGTAGGGGCTTCCATCATGGCAGAGCGGGGTCCTGGAAGCCTGAGGGGCCTCCGGCGGGAGAGATTGTGGGTAGGAAGCACTTGACCATGGATAGTAGGAGGAAACTGCAGGATGATTAAAAGCAGCATGGTAGCCTTCTTTGTTTTTGGAATTGTTCTTTGGTTTGCAGAATGATATTGTTCTTTTTGTGCGTGGTGGATTATATAGACGTGAGGTCTCTATGCACCTCGCTTTCGACAATTTGGATTTGGAAAGAAGCATACCCAGTGTGGAAGCCCAAGACTACAGTAGTTTTATGATGCATAATATCATTAATATATACTAGTAGTATTTATAATTCAACGCTCTAAATTAATGTTAGAGTATATTTGCTAGTTTAGAATGTATCTAGGACTGCTATATGTATCTGAGGAGGTGTCTTGTCAAGATAATTTTCTACTCTCATGTATACGCCGAAGGACTTCTGGTTGGTTGGCTAGGAGTCCAGCGGCAACTCCTCAGGTCTCGAATTCGATTCCCGGTGGGAGCAAATTTCAGGCTGAGGTTAAAAAAAATCCCCTCGCCTCTCTTAATTCCCAAAGCATGGTAGAAAACTGGTGCTTTGCCTTGGCCCAGACTCACCTGGGGAGCGGGTCCTGTGTAAGGGTGGGAGTGGGGTTCAGAGGTGAGTTCAGGGGTGGAGGTCAATCCCTTGAGGCCGAGTTTTTACTCTCATGTATACCGTTCAAGAGACTCAATGCAATATAATCCATTCATTATATGCATTCCTAGTTTTTTTTGCATTGTTAGAGTGAATCAGACTCCCCGCCACCGTCACCATCGCCTGCAGCGGATTTTGGTCCGAAGTTAGCACATGTCCACTTCTATGATTAGTGACATTCGACCTGCAATCATCGTTATCGTGGTACATAGACTTTGACAAATTATTGGGTCTTACTTCCAGCTCTGATTTGAGGTTTTCTTGCACGCGAGCGGTTTTCTTGCACGCGAGCACATGGACAGCCTCCCTACGTGTACCAACCCGTTGCCATCTCCTGACATCCCCAGATGCCTCGGAGCTTTGTGAGCAGGAGCTGGGAATGGGCATGCACTGGTGATAGATTTGTGAGCAGGACATAGGAGTGGGCATGCTAGCTCATTCCACCGAAGCGTCTCGGTGGTAGGCGTAGCGCATGCCGGCAAGCTGCCCTCACCGCTGTTGCGTGGCACCAGATCCAGGCACAAACACGAATGCTCCTTCCATGGCTACGTGGACACGTTGGAGTCCATATGCGCAAGCTCTGCCATGCTCGACGATGGAAGCTGCAGGCATCGGATGCAAGCGGCAAAAATAATGACAACTTGAACGTGACCTATACTCCCTCCGGTTCGAAATTGTTGTCGTTCAGACAAAAGAATTAGCTCAAAATTGAACTAAGTTTCCTGTCCTAACGTCAACATTTCAGAACCGGAGGGAGTATATACCTCGTCTTTCGGCCAACGACGCTGACGGCGAGGCTGAAGACAACGAGCCGGGCGCGTGCGTGAGTAGCGCGTGCGAGAACTAGTACCGCACCCAGATGTGGCGCCCCCCTGGTCCCGCGCTGCCTCTACTCGGAACAGTGTCTTTGTTCCACAATTCGATGCTAATGGCCCTCATACTAGCACATGTTTTTTGGGGTAATGGGTAGTCATTGACCATACGACAGGCGTGGCACAAGTATGATCATGTCATGCTTTTATTTTCTTTTGATCTTGCGACCATCGATAGAAGCTATGATCATGATGAGATACTAAAAATCATGAGCAGAACATAACATTTCAAATATAATAATATAACTATACATCGGTCCTATCTTACCTCCATCGACACCACTAAGATCTACGCACATGAATGACTCACAGTATTTGGGACTGTAAGTCATGTATGGAAAAACGTGTGGATAAATTAAAATGTGCACAATTTAATTTATGTTCCAAATATAGTCATGTATGGAAAAACGTGATAAAAGTTACTGCTACTTTCATAACATAAAGTCATGTATGGCAAAACCCATGGCTCCTTAGAGCATCTCCAGCAGCATTGCTAAAATGGATTGCTATACCTAAAAACTGTTCAAAAGCTTAAAATCTGTCAAAAAACTGCTCCAGCAGAATTGCTATATGGATTGCTATACCTAAATTTTTAGGCTATAGCCTAAATTTCTCTCTCTATACTCAGATATAACAATCCAACCCATGCATTGCTAAAACTCATGACACTGGCGCGTGAAACGCAACTGCCCTGCGCGGAACTTTTCCCCTCCCGTTCTGCCGCCGTGCCTCGCCCGTCCCCTCCGACTCCGGCCGACGGCGCCACCATGGAACGTCCCGGCCACCTTCCCGCAGCCCCGCCACCTGCACCTGATCCTTCTGGCCTGCATCCGGATGAGGTCGCGACCCCGCAATGTTGGTTAGGGTTGGCGCCGCCGCCGCTGTTGGAGAGGACGGCGCCGCCAAATCTGACGCCCGCTCCAGGCCAGGAAGTCAACACCGTCCAATCCGACAACACCGACCACTGAAACGATGCACCGAGCTCCGCCTGCTTGAGGCGCACCGCACCGCACCAAGCCCCGCCCTGCCCCCTCCTGCCACACGCTGCAACAACCAATTGCGGCGAGATGGAGCGCCGACGACGCAGGGCTCTTCGATTCGAGGTGAAGTTGGGGCTAACGCTCGATGCGGAGGCTGGAGATGAGAGCGGCGACCGCAGAGGCGGCATGTGGTCGGAGATTGACAACTGGGAAATGGGATTTTGCCATGTCCGAGCCCGCAACCGCGCCGCACCCCATGGCCGCGTTGGAGGAGCTCGTGCCGCACTGCCTCGACGCTGTTGACACGACGCCTTCACGACCGCGCTGGCCGAGCCTGCGCCACGCCCCCACGGTAGCATTGGTCGACCTCGTGCCGCGCCATCCCGTCGCGACTGCCGCATCAAGCTCCACCAGCCACCTTGGCGGCGAGGTCCGCGTGGTGGTCGGGTTCCTCCAGTGATGAGGCGTGGATTGGTCCTCATGAACTACTGCACCTGGGTACTGAGCAGCACAGCGGCGGCAAAGGGATAAGGCCATGGACAGTCAATTTTGAAGAACAACCCTCAGCAAAAATTGTAATTTTTCATATTATTTTTGTGTCTTGACATTTATATGAAAAGTTCCCTGAAGTTTAGAATATTCATGGAAAGCTTTTTAGGTATTTTGTTTTAGCAATACTGTTGGATAGGAGCACAAATTTTTTTGACAAATTTTCTCTCTCCTATTGGTAAACCCAGTTTTAAGTCTTCAGTTTTGACAATGCTGCTGGAGATGCTCTTACCTTGTCCAGTCACCTGATTGGACCTGTGTTTGTAGCTCCTACATTTGTTTCATGGCTTCATGCCAACGCCATCAAAAGGAGCTGCTGCTGGTGACAGTAGTACGTGAGGTTCTCTATCCTGCAGGATGGTGAGAACGAGTACGACGGTTGAACAAACCTCCTGGCGTTGCAACATGAGGTCAACATCTGACGCCAGCGATGATGCCGTCTGATGGTGTAGTAGCTAATGTAATGCACAGATCCAAATTTTCTTAGGCCCTCCACAGTGGAGAGCGGCAACCGATACCCAAACCTCATTTTCCAGTTTTGGGCACCGCTCTCAACGCTGTGGCAGACGATGCCCATGACCACCGGTGCCCAAAAAACAGGAATCGGAGCAAGTACTTGCGCCGGTGCCGGTAAAGTAAAAAAGCATTATCTTACTGTATCACACAGGAATGAGTGTTGAATGCTGAGGATAAAGAATACTTCTTCCTGCCATGTAGGGCCAAACTTGCAGGGGCTTCGGTGCCGGCCGCTGTGCAGCTCACGCTCCGCTCCCGTTTTTCCCTCTGAGGGGCTCAATTACTGTGCCGGAACCGCTCTCCACTGTGGAGGGCCTTAGAGGATTCCTTCCAAAATACAGGGGTCAGGGGACCAGCATAGAATCAAATTTTTTTTTTAGAAAAAGGAATATATATTAAACATATAATTCTAACCTCTGTATCGATTGATACATGTAACCGTCCGTTATTACAAACTCAGAGTTTACAAAAATGGATGAAACAAACAAAAAGTACTTATTGAACTCCTTCGAACTAGAATCAAATATAAGAAGGAAGCCTGTTGTATGTAGCCGGCTGTTTCTGTGAATCATGTGCGTCAATACCGATCCTCGCACATGAATCCAAATTGATCGCCATCTATTCCTTGGACCGCACCTTGCTGACCACACGTTTCTAGGTTCTGTACAAGATTGATCAGGCGTTTGATTGCTAAGCACGCATGAGCTGATCAACGACACACAGAAGTTGTGCGACTATGGAGGCAAAGTCCAATGTCGCTAAAAATAGACCATACAGAGTGAAACTGAGCTGGTCTCATGAATGTTTCCTGTTCCCTCAAAAACTTAGCCTGTTCGTTTCGCTGCAGCTGCGGCTGCAGCTGCAGAAAAATAATTGCGAATACTGTAGCAACTGCAGAAACACTGTAGCAGCTGCAGAAGAAATAACTGCGAACACTGTAGCTACTGCAAAGCAGCTTGACGAACACGCTGATCCACACGTGTCAAAGAAACTACTCGCATGGTCCAAAAACTAGGTAAGTATGGAAGGCATCTGGAACATGGGAACATTGTTCCTCGGCTGCAATGATATTCCCTTACGGTGCAAAATCAGAGTCTCAATGCATCCACATGGAGATCTGTACACAGTCTCCTTCCAACCAAGCTACAGGGACGCGTTCTAGTATCTCTTGTCATTTTCGGAGCTGCTGCACCAGTGAGAGACTGAGACTGAAAGGAACCTGAAATGCAAGCAAGCTGGATGTGATGCATGAGCTCAAGAACATTTTACGTGGAGTAGATGAGAACCTACAAGCTAGACAGTCTACTGAGCTTAATTAGAGTCATGAATACACAAATCAATGCACATATACTAGTCTTCAACTGTGGGAGACAGGAGCTTCCCACAGCATTTTGGCCTTCGTGGCTCACCTCCAGAGCAGACACGTCATTTTTTTTACCGTCCCCTCTTGGCACCCTCACGTTCTGAGGCGCATGGGCCTGGGCGTTGGCTTGTGCATGGCCCATTTCCCGCATTGGGCCTCTTTTGACGGACCGCGGGCATGGATTCTTTACCTTCTCCTTAGCTGGGCCATTGCTGTTCCTGTTCCTTACATTCTTCGTTGTTGGGCCGTTCTGTTCTATGCTCATCCTCGGCCCGTTCGAGGAGAATGCTCCAAAAAATACAAAGGGCTGTGGGGAATTGAACCTGGAACCTCCTTTGATTAAAGGAGTGGCAAAACCAACTGGCCTAAGCTGGTTTTGTAATTAATATTTACCATTTAACCTGTTATATTTATAAGTCAGAAAAGAAGCATTATTACAGCTGAAGCCGACCCATGCGCAATGAAGCGTGCAACAAGAAACGACTAAACAGATGCAAAACCACGATTACGCTGGACGTGAATCCCAAGCCGCGCGGCGGAGCGCGCCTCCGAGCCTAGTACAGATTAAACTAAGCTCAACTATCGAGCCAAGGAGAACAACCAACTAGCTACGAGACAATGGATAGAAAACGTACCTTCATTTGATTTTGTCTTTTTTGGATTTTCTGTGTTCCCGTCATGTACAGACTTTTCTTTATTATTAATATATATATTAACCAGTAGGGGCGAGCCCCTCCTGTTTCAATCGAAAAAAGGTACGTCGTACGCCTGTTGCTACGTTGGTCCTATGTACGTAGAGACCAAGTAAGATGTACGTATATCCTTCGACGGAGCTTATGCAGCGACTGAGCCACTTCAAATGCGTCGGGCACGGAGGAGGAAGCGGGTACACTGTGGCAGAACTTTCGTCTCTTGTCAGCTGGAATGTCTGGGCCGATTGGTTTTGAAGGCGCTTGGACCTGAATGCTTAAGGAAGTTGCTTTGAGTTGACGTCGAGGGACACATGGCTGCAGTACGGATAGTTCTGTACATTGTAACGAGGAGGCTTGGGGCGCGTTTGGCACTCCTTCCCAGCGGAGATAGTGCACTCGCGGGTACACCAGCCCAGCAGGGCCAGGCCGCGCGCGTGCAAACCCCCTAGTTTGGTAGCCTGGGCCGTGAGAAGCGGGATGAGGAGAGATCGTGTTTGTTGGGCTGGACAGGAGGTGGGCCATAGTGAACTGCCAGGGAGGGAAGTGGTTTGGTAGCCTGTACAACAGCAAGATACTGTCACCCTCCTCTGCTGGTGGTGATGGTTACCACCTCACCCCAGACCAAACACAAGAAACTATACAGGACAAGTTCAAACACGAATTTAACCACTGCAATGTATGAGTTTATACATCAATACTGCACTGAAAATAGCTAGGACTAAAATTACAAGTGATTTACAATCAGGTCTAAATAATGACTTGTTAGAACATGATTTGCACGAAGTCTCAATTTTAACCGATGATCCACTGGAATGAAGTCTGAACGCCTCAACTGCATCTTCATATGATGTGTACCTCTTGTGACAGGCGCCAGAAAATCGATTTACTTGTCGTTGACATTCATGCCAACTCGAGTAAACCCCAGGGACCCTCCCAACAAAAACAACATAGTAATCCATGCTCTGCAGTTGAAACATTGAGCAGAAAATAGTAGTTAAGATGGGCCTCAGTATATGGCAAAGTCATTTAGCAATCATAAAAAACAGACTCACTAGTGGCCATTGAAACAGACTCAGATTCTGAAAATAGAAATAGAACATTGAAACAGCAAGAACATCAAGCAGCACTGCAAAATGTGCAAGACAGCAAGACCAGAAACATTGTTAACATTGAAACAACAAGAAAATGGCCACTAGATCCTAGTCTTGTTATGCCATTTCATCACATGCCATAAAAAACATGAACATGGAAACAAGAACACCAACAAATAAGTCCAATACCATTACATATATATGAAAGCAGTTGTCAGGATGACAACAAGTTCAGCAACAAATAAGTTGGTCAGGTCACTCAGGACCAAGCTATCTTACCACCTAGCAACCCATTAGCTACCAAATTGAGACCACCAAAAGTTAGGACTACCACCAAACAAAGTCAGGCTACCTTGCTGCACAAAAGCTAGGTCAGCTAGGGTCTGGTTAAGGGGGAGGAGGCATATACAAGACATCTCTACTCAACCCCTATCAAAAGTCAGTAACTACATGAAGCAGCTCAGACATAGTAGTGCTTGGCCAGCCATGTCCTCAGCCAAAGCACACGATGGTCAGCAGTCATCTTGATGTAGCCCCTCCCTTGAGCCTTGTTGTCCAACAGATGAGAGAACACCCAATAGGCCTGTTGAGGAACTCAGCATCTTTTGGGTGATCCTGTGAAATAAAAAACAGACATATTAGCATATGAAATGACAGAGTAATGAAATTACAAAAACAATATTGGAAAATTAGACAACTATGTGTGAACTAACCTTGATATGGCCTAGGTAGTGCTCATGCTCAAGCAAAATGCTGCATCTGTCCTCATCCCACAAAGCTCCACTCAGATCCTTCAACTTGCAAACCTTTCCCCATCTCTGCCTCCATTTCCTCAAGTGATTGTACACTTGAGTGGCAGTGACATCATCTCCACTGAACTCCTTGAGGTGCTTAGCAACTTGGTTCACATGCACCTCTTTGAACCCTTTGTCAGTCCTTGATCCTTTCCCTATTGGCTCGTAGATACGCCTCAAGACAAAGCCAGAATTGGTTGGAGTCCATCTCATTGGAGGCCTAGCACCCTGAGCAGCAGGAGGAACATGTGCAGCACCAACAGCAGCAGCATCAATAGCAGCAGCATCAACAACAGCAGCAACAGGCCCATTTCCCCCAACCATGTTAACCTCAGCCATCTTCCTAATTTTGTGTCAGCAAGGTAGCCACAACATATATAAAGCATCCAACAATGAAACAATAGCATATAAACCACATCCAGGCAAACAAATAAAAAATAACAGAGAAAGGGGCACAAGAGGCTTACCAACCAGAACCATAGCAACATAAGTTAAGGGTACAACACATTGTCTCAGTGACAAGCACCATCACAACTCACAGAATTCATGACATGGTTCCAAACAGGACAGGCAACTACATGAAATGCTTACATAATCAATTCCTAGAAGAACCCCTACCCTGCCACATAGCTTCTGCAATAGCATCTCTACCAGCAACCCAAACAAGGTTCTCTTGTGCAGCTGAAGCCCTAGTAGTGTGGTTGCTGCTAGAAGGTTCACCAGTGAAGGTAGCTTCTGGTGGAACTACCTCATCAACCCCAAAAGACAGGATCCAGTTGTGCAGAATGCAACATGCTAACACAAGCTTGACTTGAGTGTCATATGGATGATATGGTTTGTTGTCAAGAATGCGAAACCTCCCTTTCAAAGCCCCAAATGCCCTCTCAACAGTCACACAAAGTGAAGAGTGTCTCAGATTAAACAACTCCTTTGCATTGGTAGGGCTATTCCTAGCACTATACTCTGACAAATGGTACCGAACAGCACGGAATGGAGGGAGAAATCCCGGCCAACATGCATAACCAGCATCCACTAGGTAAAATTTGCCTACAAATTAACAAACATGCCTAAGTTATAGTGCCAAGTTAGTTAGAAACTAACTAAATGCAAACACTGATATTTACCTACTGGTACCCTCAGCCCATCATCCCTCTCTAAAGCATCTGCCTAAATTAGTGCATCATGTGCAGAGCCCTCCCATCCTAAAATTATGTGAGTCTCGTCAATAGCTCCAATGCAATCCTAAAATTATGTATGCAATTCACACATTAGCTTCATATGCATTAGTTGATTAAAGATAGGCAAATTAACATGTTATATGAATGCAATGTACCTTAAAATAAGGGTTCCATCTGTGGCTGCCTAGGATCTTTGGGTGAATGTCAGTGGATGGTGGCCTAATCATCTCATCTCTTAGCTCACCAATAGCATACAAGACTTGCCTAAAATGCCTACTGACAGTTTCCTTTGACCTCCTAAAATTCTGGTGCACAACTCTAAACCTCTGATTATGCCCAACCACATGCAGAAACATGCTAACCTGCTCCTCAACGCTACTGTTAATTGTGTCCCTAAGCAGGTCTCTCTGTCTAAACAATGCACGCAATGAAAAGAACGGAGCCTTGCCCATACGGAGCATGTCAATGCATTCACTATTGGTAGAGTTATAGATTAGGTTTAGGTTGTTCATCCTCTGCAGGTCAGCCTCACTCCTAGGGATAAGCTCAATGGGATCTGGACTAGCAAGCCTACGCAACTTAATCCTAGAAATGATATAAGCAACCATCACTGCCACCAAAGAAACAGCCTGAGCGCGAAGCATGGCATGAGTCTCCATCTACATGAACACATATACAAAATGCAACATGAGTAGCCTGTCCTGTTCAGCATCCAATGCCACAAAATCATTCATCAGCAGGTGCAACGAGCAATAAACACGGCTGCTACTGAAATCAGTAGCCTCCCAGTGCCTACTCATTCAACATCATCGACAAGATTACGGTACAAAATCAAAAGACCACAAAATCGACCACCACCAGTTCATCTACAACACGAATCGAGCATGTCACAAGTGAATCTCGCTACCAACCGAATCAATCGAGCAAGATTCATACTAGAACAACAAATCGACCGATAGTCACACGGAGAGAGAAAGGGGGGAAGGGGCCGTCCATACCTCAGCTCGGTGGTACGAGCTACAACGACGACGAGAGGGAGGAGGGGATGACGAGGAAGCAGATCCGAGGACGAGGAAGTAGCGGGCTCCGGTCGCAGCCTCCAGGAGGAAGCAGCGGCGGAGGAGGTCGAGGCGGCGAGGAAGACGAAGCAGTGGCGGAGGACGACGAGTCGGCGAGGAAGCAGATCTCCCAGTCGACGACAAGGAAGCAGAGGTGAGGAAGCGGTAGGCGACTCCCCTCCTTCCTTCACCGGTGGGCAGCGAGGAAGAAGCGAAGTGGCGCGGCGCGAGTGGAATGGGGGAGGTGAGCGGTGGAGGGCGCCCTTTTATCGACAGGTAACCCTAGGCGGTTTCGTTTCGCGCCTTGTCCCGCCCGGTCCACCAAAATGCACGCGCGGGTGCAGGCGAATTGCGCCGCGCGTGCCTGGCTCGCGGGGCACGCCCAATGTTTTCGCTCCCGCTCGTGCAGGTTTTCCCTTCCCGCCTGCATCGCCTCGGCCTGGCCCAGGGGGCTGTCCAGGCTACCAAACTTGATGGACTGCAGCTGCGGGTGCTGGCCCGGCCCTCATGCGGCCTACCAAACGCGCCCTTGTTACCTCTTCATGGGCAAATTAAAACTGACCCCGAGCGGCATATCAATTTTAGTATAAGATGCTTCGGTGCTGAAGTAGTTTAGGGGCTTTATCTCAGAAGCATTGAGGTTCGATACCGACTGGGTCGATATCAATAGGGATGAAAGCGGTCGGCAAACGGTCGGAAAAGGGCTAAATCGTTTTCAGTTTCATATTTTTTCATGGTAGCGAAATCGATAGCGGTACTTGCGGAAACAAATACGACGTCGGTATTACGGGAATATCAAAATTGAAATTACCACGAAAGAAATATGCGATATCGATCGGGAATCGATAATAAATGTCGGTAACACAAATCACAGTCAATCCGTTCTGTTTTTACGTGATAGGAAGGAGCTTGATTTCTTTTCCTGATTCCATTAGGCTTTCCCGGTGCAGTCAATCTTTTTTGGCACGCGGGAAGGGAATGCTAAGATTAGGCTTAGACCAATCTTAATTTATTGCCTATTTTAATTTAGAATATAATATATATATATATATATATATATATATTTTGATTGACTAGACTAATATAAAACGGTAAAATATCAACGGTAATTTCCGGCTTAAAACGGAAATTGTCGGAAACGATCGGTAAAGTCTAAAATCGTTTTCATTTTTGTTTCCACCAAATACTTTCACTTTTGTTTCATTTTCTCGGTATTTCATTTCCAGCTACTACGGTCGGGAGAAGTCAGAAACGAACCTCGGTTAGCCGATAAATTCCGTTTTTGCTTTCATCCCTAGATATCAATGTTGTGTACATAACCTGCCCCCATTCAGTGCAATATTTTGTCGGTAGTCCATCAATTAAATGTATTTTTATCCTCTTTCGCTCTCTTACTCTTCCTTCATACAATGAGAGATACCGAATACCTCTTATGGTTCGAACCATGAATAATGTGTACTGTACATTATCTCGTAGTCTGTAGATGGAACCATAAGAGATACAGTTGGTCTTATTGTTTTCATTCAAAAGGCACCGAGATACCTCAGCAATTATTGAAATTATTAGCCTAATATAATAAAGTTAAATATTTTACAATTAACAACATTATGCAGTGACCCGTGTGGACCTTTCTTTAGAATAATGAAGAAATAATAGAAGATAGAATGCTTTTTTATCTTCACTCCATTCACGCACGGGCATATGTGCGCTCGCCCACACACACACACACACACTTACTTTTGATTAAATATCACGAGACTTATGAAGAAATCCAACTTAAGTTGCTCAATGGTATCTTCGTTATGTGTAATTATATATTTATATGTACTTCTCTTTTTCTCTATAGATTACCAAACCAAATTGCTTCTAAATTAACAGTAGAGGCCTCTCCTGCTGTATTTCTGTTTAAAAAAAATTACTTCTCAATTTGATCAACAGTTTAAAAAAAAATGTTGCTGCTTCAGAGATGTTTTTCTTGGTTCTCGGTCTCAAAAAAAAAAAAAAAGAAGAAGACTTTCTTGGTTCTAATTGTCCTATATGATCCTGCCCATCGTGGTTTTAAAGAAGATACCCTCTAGACTTCCTCTAAAGAGCAGATGATTGGTCACGAGCAGTGATTCCACCATTAATGGACCAGAATTCGTTAGCAACAAGGACATTTGTTAAAATATATTCCAGAGATTCATTTTCCTGTGTTTGGCAGAGAGCTTACGATATCACTGGTCGTTGGTTGCTCCACATTTCTCCTTCATAACATGTCTCATGTGCTTGGCCAATCTTTGATTAATAGCCAGGAACGTTTCATGAGTCATTTCGATCACAACATGACATCCATGTCCATCTGAATGCTGGGTTTATTGTTGCTGGTCCTATGATTCCCTTGTAGTTTTTTTTTATAGACGAGAACCTGCCGTTATCCCATACTTGTGATGCCTGGACTTTTGTAACAAAGGCGATGAGTTGGGAGTCAGAAGCAGCTGCAGCTGGCAGATAGGCTGTGCGCAGAATGGGAAATTAGGTATAGTCTTGAATAATGCAATTCGGAGGCATCTTCTTCCCAATTCCTGCAAATCAAGACGAGCCTTCTCACTGTCCTTACATTTTGCTGCCAAACTAAGCAAAGTCGCAAGCAAGCTCTCACATATATTCTTCTCAATGTGCATGACGTCCAGATTATATCGTATAAGGAGCGATGACCAGTAAGGAAGATCAAAGAAAATACTCTTCTTTCTCCAGTTGTGCCATCTATTGTCTTTATCTCGTTGCTTCGTCTTCTTGCTAGCCATTCCAAATTTTACTTGCTCAAAACTATCATACTGCTGTAGCACTTGTTCACCACTGAGCGGCACTGGAGCCTCCCTCATCTCAACCATGTTATTAAAGCTGACCTTGTTCCTTCGTCACTTGTGGTTTGATGGCAGAAAACGGCGATGCCCCATGTAGCAATGCTTCCTGCCGTGTTTTAACCACAGGTAATCAGTATCCTTGTGACAGTAAGGACAAGCAAACTTGCCTTTTGTGCTCCAACCTGATAACATCGCATATGCTGGAAAATCGTTAATTGTCCTAAGCAGCATTGCACGTAGAGTGAAGTTCTTCTTGACCTTAGCATCCCAAGTTTCAACTCCATTAACCCACAACTCTTTAAGCTCACTGATCAAAGGCTGCAAATACACATCAATGTTCATTCCTGGAGATTTTGACCCGGGTATCAGCATGGACATCATCCAATAAGATTGTTTAAAGCACAACCAAGGGGGCAGATTATAAGGAATTAAGATGACGGGCCATGTCGTGTTTAAAGCACTGGATTGAAGCCATCTGATGCAAGCCCCAGCCTAACATTACGTGGCTCATTTGCAAACTGATCCTTATACATGCTATCCACGTGCTTCCATGCCTTTGAGTTCGCTGGGTGCCGCATTTTCTTATCTTTAGCCGAGTCTGCAGTCTTGTGCCAAGTCATAAACCCAGATGTGGTCTCGTTCATAAACAATCTCTGCAGACGAGGAATCAATGGAAAATACCTTAGTATTTTACGTGGAAATAGCTTCTTCTTTACTCCACCAATTGCGCTGCACTCGCCATTCCCTTCATAATCTGTATTTTTCCACCTACTCTCCCCACATGTTGGACATGTGTCCATCTTGTCATACTCTCCACGAAACAGCACGCAGTCATTCACACAAGCATCAATCTTTTGGTAGTCCAAGCCAAGGTCTCGAATTACCTTTCGAACTTTAGCCAAGCTATTTGGGATACAATGTCCTGGAGGAAGCACACTGCTGAACAAGAGAATCATTTGCTCTATGCCATAGTTGCTAATACCCGCCATGACCTTAATCTAAAACATCCTCACAATGAAAGATACTTTTGTAGCCTCCTTGCAACCTGGGTACAAATCTTTCCGAGCTTCTTCCATCAATTTGAGGAAATGATGTGCTGTCTCATTTGGCTCACCATTATTACTACCTGTAATTTCTCCACGTATAGTACCATGAATCACTGAATGAACCAGATTGTTGACATTGGCGGCATCGTCTTCTTCGCCTTCACCAAAATCGCCATCATCGTCCACAACAACAGTTTCAGCGGCATCACATTCCCGCTTTATGAAAGCCTGATCAAATCCTTTAGTCAGCAAGTGTCGTCACAGCTCAAATTTGCCTCTGTAGTTCATGCAATGACACTTAGTACATGGACATGGTGCGGTTTGTCCAGGAAATTTGCCTTCAAAGGTATTCTCAATGATTTTTTCAAGTCCAACTTGCCATGCATGATCTGTCCGAGGCAAAAGCATCCACCTAGGATTATCATCTGCCATTGAAAAAATCCCAGCACAAGCAGGCTACCAAACACCAAAATTGCAATTCCTAAACCATGTGAACAAATAGACCAATATTGATTGACATGAATATATAAAATGAAAATCTCATTATATACATGAAAATTGATGATATAACATGCAGAACCATGTCTACAGTCAGGAGGTGTGCAATTGTAGCGAAAAATAAAAAAAAACTAAGCATGATAAGTAAATAGCACAATTGTTTGCCCAAAAGAAAAAAGTACCTGAACATGTGAAAAAAATGAACTATCAGTACAGTTGTCGTTTTCCTTCACAAAAAATATTTCAAATCTCAATGGTATTGATGTGTTTTCTATGATGCTACTTTGTTCAGGTATTTCAAAAATCTATAAACCATATGTAGGCACATGAAAAATATTAATCAAAGATATTGACTTGTAGTTGTTGTCGACTGGGCTCTATGCTCTCTGTATATATAACTTGGTTATTTAAAACATGAAGCTTGAAATGCACCAAAATAATAAAATATAAATTAGGGACACCTCTGTTCTACTGAACTGCTAACAACTGAAACTACTAATGAGTGCAGGTAACTGACAATTTTAGGTGATAAGTATTTATGCATGAAAGTAATAATGACATCTGAAACTACTAATGGGTGCAGAAACAACTGATAAATTAAACAAAATTTTCAAGTGACATGTAACATTAGAGCATTTAAATAAATAAACAACTGGGTCTTAATTAATATATGATCATCATGACGACAAGTGGCTGGGAACATGACGATTTCAATCAAAATACAGTAACACAATAAGACGGATTGATTACTTAACTAGCTACAGACTTACCAGCAGCAATCCGAGACTATTCTGTGATGATGCACGGACGCGCGCCCCGGGACTATCCTTTCTAATCGACTGCAGTTTGCAAATCACTTCAACTTGGGCGAGGGATTCAATCACGGCGTTTAGAGGATCAGCAATCAGCGAGGTGGAGCCTGATGGACATCGTCAAGTGCATTCATCATTTAATCAACATGCCAACAGATAGAAAAATTAAGATGATTGATTACTTAATAGCATAGTGCTCGTGCGTTGCAACAGGAAAAAAAAATAAAACATGAGAAAATGTAGTTTTCTTGTAACCTTTTAGATTCTACTTTTTTTTTCGTTGATAATGCACATCAATGCACGCATTATGTATGTAAGGCCTCCAAACCTGTCCATCTAATAATTATTATTTTGAACACATGAAACTGTGAGATTTATTAATAACCATGCAACATAATGCAGCTCACTCTATCAAAAAGATTGACTGAACAAATTTACGATCTATATGCAATATACAAGAATAAAATGACTAATTAGATCTGTGAGCTTCAGTAGGGAAGCATCAATCAAGCATAACGACTGCACATGAGAATACATGAAAAAGCTTTACGTGATTCTCCCTAAATAATAGAATGAAAAAGTGCACAAATCCACAGGAATCCTACAGATTGAAGCATTTGGACTCAACAATAACCAATGCGAGATATTGGAAACTAAACGATAGCTATGACTATCTTTTTTTTTTGGCGACAGGTCGAGCTTTATTATATCACAGATAGGTTACAATCTGCTACCACCAAGCTGGTAGCGAAATCCGGAGAACGCCGCAGCCAAGATGCTGTGGACGTCTGAACCAGCTGTACAAACTATATGGACCTATGGCTACGTTCGTACTAATATCAGTTAACTCTGATTGCAAACCGAACTGATCAAGTGGATCATCCCACATCAACAACCATCTGTGTCGATCAGCACATCGACACACATGTCAGCGTTCTAGAACACACATGTAGAGATTAATTAGAAACTTACCAGCGCGGCAACACGGCCAACGCGTCGGCGGCGATCGTCTGGGCGTCGCGCTGTGGGACCCCGCCGCACCCGCGTATGCACTGGAGACCGACGTCGATTGCGATGTGTGCGGAGCTCGCGTCGTCGGCGAGCGTCCGGGCGTCGTGGCTTGGACGACGAGCGGTGTAGTGGCGTCGACCGCGATCCTCTGCAAGCTGATCGTGGAGAGGGATCGATCCGAAGCCGCCGCGCCCATGTACGAATACAGGAGACCGTGAGTTGCCGATGCGCCAAGCAGGGCCGTGCGTACACGAGTTGATTGAATTACCTGATGGATGCGGAAACGGACTTTGTCTAGGCCCTCCTGAATCCTGATCGGACTTTGTTTACCATTGGTCCACGAATCCATATGCGGCCAAGATGATTAGGCCTTGTTTAGCATCAATTCATGTGCGGCTTGGCCTTTGAGTAATTAGAAAATTAATATAAAAAGGCCAAGATGATTAGACACATGCGATCCAATACAGGATCTGATTGATCAGGAGACTACGAGGTTGGGTTGGGCCGTGACCCACGTCGATATGATTATTTTGACCACGTCACTTCGGATTTTGGGCCACGATTAGAACCGCAGTCCACAAATTGATCTATTGTAACTATTAAACAACAACTACTCAATATTGTTGCAATTGTACCTGGGTAGTAGCATCGACCCTGATTTTAGTTGCAATATCTAAAACTTATTGCAACATAAGGTTTGCGTTGCTATATCTCAGCGTCTTTTTGCAACAATTTACTTTTGTGTTGCCACAACATAGACTCTTTTGCAACACACAATAGAACTAATCACAACATTTAATTTTCGTTGCAATATTCCTTATTATTGCAACCATTAGAAAAAAATTGCAATTACAATGCCCTAAATACAAGACATATTTTTGCGTTGCAATATATGCCACTTATTGCAACCACCGAAATTAAAATTGCAACACTACACAATTCGTGGCAACATGTCCTCCTATCGCAACCAAAATCGACTGTTGTCGCAATAACGCCTATGTATTGCAACTAAAATCATGGTGTGGCAAAAATTTTGTTGATATTAGACCCAAAACTTTGTAGTGTACATGGCAACTAAATACACTCAAATGTCCCGTTAGTGGCATGTGGCACGGGAACGTACGTGCATGCAGCAAAGGTTGACGTTCTAACGCTGTGACATCCTTGCGGATTTACCACCGTGTGATGTGTTGCATCGGTTGATTATCACGACTTGTTTAACTTGTGCCCTGCATAGCAGTTCATCCAAAATTTTTATTTTGCTTGTTCGGAGAAAAAACGAGGCCAGACAAAACAAAAGAAACTTGCAGTTTAATTACACGCCTTTTCTTTCTGCAATAACCCATTTGGTAGTTTGAGACGTTGGTTGGCGTTTCTTACAATACACTAGAAATATCACCAAAGGCTGATTAGGCCCAGAGCAAATATTCCCAGCATGTCGCCATAGACGCCAAGGGGGTTAAGAGACTTGCTTAAATAATACCAGATAATTCACAACTAGCAACAAGTGCTAGAGATGTCTTACCAGCAGTTCTTATGGATCCGCAAGCGCACAGATAACCCTAGCATTTCATCCGAGAGTATTCCAGGGTATCGTTATTTATATTTTCCCAGAGAAAGACATGGTTAACAAATGTAATTATGCTCAAGAGATTACAATGATAGAAACATCCATAGTCCAATGCAGGGGTAAAGATAAAGATAGATAATAATGGATAGTGTGACACACACAGAGGATTCCACTCTCTATAAAAGACGAGAGGCAAGTCTAAGTAAAAGCAAAACTAACTAACGGGTTGCTACTCTAAGGTACATCATCATATAGCATACTAAGGTTCTACCTAACGTTAGGTCTATGCAAGAAAGAACTAAGAGCCTATGCCTAGATATCATCGGGAGATCCGGTATACGCAGAGTCTGCCCTGCAACGTTGACCTTTTGTATAAACTCCTATGCCATACCCGAATGTGGAGGATTACAGGAGGGCGGACAGGGTTGTCACCACCTGCCGCCTACCTCTACAAACCGTGGGGCACATTCATAACCAAGGATGGAAAGGGAACCTAGCACCATGCTAGCATCACTAACCACAACTCTAGATCTCTCGAGGCACCCCGCAGGGCGGTAAACCTAGAGCTCCCTTGCGGGACAATGGGCCCGATATCTAGTCACAAATAACTAGCCAAACTAGCATAATCTAGACAAAAGATCAAATCTAGTACTACATTATGCATAAGCGTTCATCGCTTAAGAACGAGCGATGAACGAAGAACGATTAAGAATGAACATCTATAATTGATGATCAAGTACGAACGAACGAAGAACGCCCGATGAATGCCCATGAACGATCATCGATGAACAATGAACGAATGATGAACGAACGACGAACGTTCATACAAGAACACTACTAGACTATAAACGAACAACATAAGCACACAACTACTATATGATAAATGATATTCTATTGTAAAGCACAAGTCTTACAAGAGAAGGATACAAGAGCTATACCCAACTCTCCAAGGGACTTGGGAGCACAAAGGGCAGCCTACTACTTAACCTAGCTCTACCTAGACAGTCTCTAGCTCTAAGGTGAGGAGGAGGGAATGAGTCTCAAGTGATGTGTGGTCCCAAAGGAGGGGGAGGGGGGGGGGGGGGGGGGAGGGGGGTTACCCCTCTTTATATAGACTTGGAGGTCGGTTCCTAGAGGCAGTTCCTGAGGTCGGTGGCATTCAATGCACGTGGAACCGACATAAGGAGGTCGGTTTGTAACCGCCATAGAAAGATGGGCCCAGGGGGGCCTCCTGGCAGGTCAGACGACTTGGCTAAGGGGGTCGGACGACCTGGACCTGGCACCTCCTGGGCTGGGCTTTGGCAGGTGGCTCCCCCTTTGACTCTTGGCCTTTGATCCAGGTGCAATGGCCTTCAGTTGATTATGAGTTTGTGTTGAATCTGGCCTTTTGTATTAGAATTAAATTCCGGCGGAGATCGTCATTTTACAGAAGTGTTGAATCGTCGCTTTGAGGCATGTGTTCACCTTGATATTCCCAGTTTTCCACCTGCACACTAACATCTAGAGGTACATGTGGAAATAAGTTATTCATAAACAAAATGCGTGTAAGGAGTGTTAATTCTTCCTTACTCACTGAACTATGTGACGGTCAAAATCGTGTTATAACGACCATCAACAACGTCCATTGGCCACGATGCGGTATTCGCTGAGTGCAGTGGAACAAGCTTGATTTTTTTCCTACGGATATGTGCTAATCATCCCTCCATGCCAGCCTGGGTTGTACTGCGGACCTCCACAACAGCAAACCAAAGATGCTTGCATGGCATTCGGGAGTGGTAGATCGAGCAACGCATGTACTTTGAAGAATCTCAACAGGCAACCGTACGATCGATGTGCTTGGAGCAAGGTTTGAATTATCGACGGTATCAATGAAACCGAGCCGCAGCGATACGACCGATTTTCGCGAAAATCGAGGAAACCGGCCGGAAACCGGACAAAAATTTGAATTCCGAATTTTGAATTCAAAAACTCGAAAATCGACAGATATCGTCGAAAATCGACCGGTTTTCAGTGAAAATCGACGATTTTTACTGAAAATCGAGACAGTGAGAAAAACCTCGAAAAAACATGGAAAAAATATAGAAAAAATCGGCATGACATTTGCTAAATATTTCCAATATGCTTAGACACACATTGACAATATAGTATGCATAAAACATAGCACAAGTCATAATAACTCCAACATAAATTGTCCGACATAGTTCATGAATAAATACAATATACAACATAGTTTTCAATATACTACACATAGTTTTAGACATATTACAACAACGGATGCAAACATACATCTCAATACCATGGGACATCCAATTGTGGATTGTTCATGGAGTTGTACTCGTCGGTTGACATGATGTTAATTCCTTGTGTAGCCAACAACCCCGCCTTGAACTCATGCCAACTTTGATTAGTCCAAGCATGGTTTGTTTGCCATTGTGAGACCAACATGTTATAAAAAGCAGGCTCTTCCCACTCAAAAATCCATTTTTGACGTGGTTGGTTATTCAACTCAGGAATAGAGTATGAGTAATAATCATTTGAGGACTCGCTACCACCATATCCATTGTTATTTGAGGTATCGCTTGTTTGAGGAAGAGAGTAGTAGCGGTAATCATCATTAGAGTATGAGGACTCACTTCCATAGCCATGACGATGTTGCCTACTTGTGCCTTGCGGCATGGTCGTCCTCTGCGATGTTGGAGCGCCATGGTCCGGATCTTGCGTAGCGTGTGTGAAGTATGTCTCACCTGCAAAAGGTAGTCGATAATTAGTGAAGAATAAAACTGATGACATGAGATAGATATGTGCTATAGAGGTACCTGTGAAGTGGATAGGACTCGGACCACGTTGTGGCTGCGATGTGTCTCCCGCAACGGTTGTGTGGCCACCTCCGTCGTCCTCAGGTGGGGAGTCGGAGCCATGGTCACTAGCGGTGGACACATCGCTACTGACCACCTGTGCTTCAACACCCTTATGCCTTTTACCTTTCTCTTTTGCTGATGTGGATTGGTGTTTCCTCTTGCCTATGTGTGTGTCACCCACAACGTTCTCCGCCCACTCAACAAGAGACTTACCACCAATGATGGTTTCCAATTGTTCTGATTCTTGCACCACCAAGTTAGAAGGCATAGGGGTATCACTATGAGTGTCTTCCTCATCAAGTAATGGAGGGGCATTGGACCGACCATGCTCCATCCAATCCCGAATGGGATTTGACTCATCAAGCAACGTAAGCTCCATGAGCTTATCGAATGGATTATCTTCTGGTGGCTTGTATAGTCCAGCTTCCTTCAAGCGAATACGAAGGTTATAGTTGACATACACCAACTTGTGAAGTTTCTGGTGCGTCAACTTGTTGCACACCTTAGTATGGACCAAAGCAAATGTACTCCAATTGCGCTCACATCCGCTGGACGAACAACACTGAGACACTAGCCGCATCGCTAGCTTCTGGAGATGCGGTGTTTCACCACCGAACATAGCCCACCATGCAGCTGTAACAAAAATAAAGTGACACCAGAAGTTAGGCATAACCATATTTCATCGAGTTTGTCAATTGACTTGGACGGAATTATGACAAACCTGGAGAAGTCTTATTGTCACATGCCATATGCCGAGCCAAGTCTCTCGAGAACTCACCCATCTTTCTTTTGTATTGTTCTATTTCATGAAGTGTTGACGCAACTGTTTCAGTGTCCGCCATGTACTCGAATGCTTTTCTAACATCAGCTAGGAGGGTATAGCTTGTCCCGTAAGCATAGTGGGTCATTGGGTGCAAAGCGGCAGCTGATAATACAACAAGAAAAGAAGTTACAATATGCATGAGAAGTTTGCAATGTACAACATGTCTTTACCTGCATTGACATAACTCTCGTTTGCAATGTCACCCATCCTTGGATTGATAACTGCCATGTAACGATGAAACTCTGGTACATTGTTATGAAAGTAACTTTCAAGCTCATTGCGCATGAGTTGAAACTTTAGAAGCACCTTTGACAAATTAGGAGACTTGTCCTGATCTGCAAATCGAAGAAATGCATACAATGGCTCCACAGCTTTGCAAACGATCTTCATGTTGTCCCACCATTCCAAATTGGAAAGGCATGAATGGGCATATCTTCCCTCAACTGTCTTTGCATAACGACTCTGTAAGAATCCAGAAGATCCCATCCATGCCATAAATCTGTCTCTCCGTCGAAGCATACTATCCAGAAACATGTAGTTTGTGCCAAAACGAGTTGCACACCATCTCACCAACTCACCCCCTATTGCATTCTTCATCATGTCATGCAACTGGTTGTGATTGTACAGCCAACGAGAGATCCGACGGGCACTTTCAATGACAGCAGAATGCTCCGGGAAGTCTCCAATTGACTTCAGCATCAAATTAATTGTGTGTGCCACACATGGTTGCCACACAATGGAATACTTCTTACTAACCATCTTGCAAGCCTTCTTGTAGTTTGAACCATTGTCGGTTATGATCTGCACGAAATGTTCCGGGCCAAGCTCCTTCAAAACTTTGACAATTTCCTGCAACCATGAGAAACCGATCAGTTTATTGAACATTGATGGTGAATTACAAATCTTAGCACTACAATATACCTTATAAATGTAGTCCGCGTCTTGGCTTTTTCCCGTTGCATCTACTGACTTGTGGAAAAACATGACACCATTGCAATATACCATGAAGTTGATAATGCTCATCTTCGTCGGCCCCATCCATGAATCACACATAAGTGTAACACCATACGTGTTCCACTCTAGCTTGAACTTGTCAAACTGCTTCTTTATGTCCGCTTCATTTGCATCTAAATAAATTCCGGTAATCTCTCGCCCCGTCGGGCTTTGGACGCCCTCACCTGCAAGTATGATATAGTTAGAATGATTTAGGTTGGCAAATGCTGACTCAACATCAATATGTAAGTGTACCCCATCTCTATGTCTCCTTGATAGCGGCATTGAAGTAAGGATTGTCAGCCTTGTTTCCAGTGATAGCTTCTATGTGCATCCATTTCGCCCAAGCCTTTCCAATTGCCCTCCTTGCATTCTTACTCTTCTCTGACGGAAGCACCACATCAATCCTTGGTTGATATGTCGGTTCGGATGATCCGCCTCCTTTTCCCTTCCTTGACGTTGTCCTTTTAAGAAAGCCCATAAATCCACCACCTTTTTGGCTGCCCCCTGGCTGAGATGAACCACCACCATGCTCATATTGCCCACCTTGGGCACGGCTACGCGTCTCATATTCATGATGTTGTCGAGAAGCATGCATGGCAGCCTGCAGCTCATCGTCATCCTCATCCTCATCTTGGCTCACATTTCCCTCTCTACAAACTTCCTCTACTCTCAGTTTCTCCCTTGCTCGGTGCTTCGACCTCTCCTTAGTTCTATCCAGCTCACGACGAAAATAATCACGGACTTCATTTGGACATAAGGTGCAATGAACCACATTACTGCCACGTCCAGCCAAATGTTGCTTCAATCTTGTAGCGCCTCCGCCCTTCCTCTCTAACTTGCAATACTTGCATAGAAACCCGGCCCCTTAACTCTCACCATGTTCCCAAACATGATATTTTTCACGATCACCCATCGTTTCTGCATGAAATTTACGTTCAAAAAAGCCATGTTCAGTCAATAGTGTCAGTGCAATGTACATGTTCTACTTCTCCATACAAGCAATGCACAGATAACAATAATGCTCATTAACATCAATAGTTCATTTTTCATCAAAGTGTCCTGAGTTAGTTCATTTTTCATCAATATCACAATTTTCCTACTTGAATTAAAACATCAGACATTCATCTTGATATTCCTCTTGAAACAAACTTTCCTACAAGCTTCATTATGGCAGTGCAATTGTATGGGTAATTCAGATAACGAATGTATAATTTCATTTTATTTTTATATATTCATATGCAAGCATATTTTGTATTGCCAACAAAAATCGGACACCCATTCACGTTCTGTTTCAGTCAATAGGCCATCAATCGAACATACTCAGCGCTAAACAAAATAACTCATGCATACATCGAAGAAACAGAAAAAAGAAAAAAAAAACCAATCCTCACCTGCACGAAGCGCCGCCTCGGCTAGCCGCGCCGAATCGGCCGGTTACCGAGCGGTGGAGGCGGCTAGCCGACCGACAGCGTCGATTACCGAGCGGTGGAGGCCGCTGTCGATCTGGGCCGCCTTCGAATCGACGCCGCCGTCGATTACCGCGCCCAAATCGACGATAATCGGGGCGACGGAGGCGGCACGGCGCTGATGTCCGGCTTCGCGGCGGCGGACGGCGGCGGACCTCAGCGGAGCGGGGAGGCGCCGTGCTCGGCGATGTGGTCCAGCCACCAATAATGGAGTCCGACATTCGGGATAAGGTGAGTTTTCCTTTTTTTTTTCTTTTTTTGCCAGAAATCTTCGGTGATTTTTTTGCCCCATCAAACGAACTCCGATTCGTGTTCTTGTTCCACGAATCTTCTCCAAATTTCTTCTAGTTTATTTACATATTTTTTGTTTCAATTTTTTTCAAATTTTCAAAAATTTTCAAATTTGAAATTCGAAAATCGGCGAACCGGACTTACCGGTTTTCGCGAAAATCGGCCGGTTTTTGTCGATTTTGAAAACCTTGGCTTGGAGGAGCACAATCTTAAGCCACTTCTGTAAGGAACACCGCGAGTGCAGCTCATAACTCTTTCATAGTCTATAGCTGTAAGCCTTCTTCCGTAAATTTATCTCACGTGTCTACTTGCTGTATTTCTTCTTTCTGAAAATACTCCTAAATGCCAATCTTTATTATTTAGCATTTTTGGGACGTGTATCTAAACGACACAATAGACTGAATGCATGCAAGCAACAATTAGAACTTACTCGATCATATGAACAAAGTAAATAAAGTGAAAAAGGAAACTTTTAGTGTCATATCTGGTGCAATTGAAAACTATGCCCTAGTTGGAACAACTGCTGCAACTAAATCAATCCCAGTACTCCCGCAAAAATAAAAAAATAAAACCAATCCCAGTACTACAATGCACATCAGTTACATAGGTTGTTTACTTGTTGGAACAGCTGCTGCAACTAAGCAACCCTTGAACCTTTTTGATACTACAGTCGTCATCTTCCTCTTAATTGTTGTAGAATTCAATTTTTTTTTTATCTTGTAGATCAGGTTCTGTTGATTCAAAAGCGCTACTAAGAAGATTTTAAAATTTATCAGTGTTCAAATGTTAGTTATCTATTGGCAATTTGCAGTTCGACGGTGGATATTATGACATAAACGGCGGATCAAGGCTCGTTTGTAAGGCTCGTTTGTGGAGGTCAGCCAAACATGGCTTCTTGTAAAATTAGCGACAAATCAGTGTTCGACCATGTTGAGCGTTGGTCAATTTAGCAGTTCAACTATAAAGCCCAAGCTGCAATGGTAATGGCGTTGGTGACATTCTAGGATGGAGTAGCCCCTGTGTGACATCCGGGACTGTGTGCTTGGATCTATTTATTATCACGATTAGTTGAGAACTTGAGCCCTTTAATTTAGCAGTTCATCTATAAATTTTTCTTGTGCACGTTTTAAATTACGTACACACTTTTTTTTTTTGAGGAAGAACCGATTTGGTAGTTTGAGATAGCCGGTAAATTGCTTTGATGCGGTACTGGCGTATCCATTCAATTTACGGGTACAATACAGAACACAACGTTGATCGATCACGTTAAGCGGCGAATCGCCACAGTGCTGTGGACAAGGCTCAGAGATATTGGCGGTGTTGACACGGGCCACGGCTACTGCCAAAGGAGGCAAAGGGATGGCGCAGGTGCTGTGGCTTGATCAGAACTGCGGACTGTTTCCTTGGCTGCTCTGGCCCCAGCGAGCTCCTCCTCAACGGCCGGCCTCCACCGCGCACGAGGCTGCGTCGCTAGAGTGTCCGATTCTCCTCCTCCGCGAACACCACCCGCAGCGTGACGGGCGAGTTCGCCATCGCGTCATCGAGCAGCTGGCTGAGCGCCGCCGCTACCCAGATGTTCACGGAGCTGCGAAGCATCTCCACGATCGGGGCCCGCACGCGCTTGAACTCTGCTGGGACGAAATTAGCAAAACAGCAGCTTCCAGAGCCGGCGCGCCGTGGCGCAATGCAACGCAGCACGCGAGAGAAATGCCGACGCTAGCAGTGAGTGGATATTGTTTTGGTGTCCAACTGCTTCACTAGGTGGGCTTTGTATAACGGAACGCCCTAGCATTACTCTTGGAGCACGCATGACCAGGCTGGAGAGTAGTCCACACCCACCGACGGACCAAGGCCCTTGGACTACTCGTCGACAGTCGTGTCCTGACGCTTCACATTCCCGAGCTGCAAGCCTAAAAACATTTGTGTTGCATGAAAGCCATTGAAGTACAGGAAGAGACAAGCCAATTGGGTGGGAGCTAGCACCCCTTACTACCTAAGAAATCTGGAACTTACGGACCAAAGGAAGAAATGAGTGCAATTATATACTCGGGAAGGCATAGACATACTTCCTAGGAACTGTTTGGTTGGCTAGAAACACACCGTGCTTCAGTCGCCGCCCTGGAAACATGCATTCAATGTTGTATCCTTCCCTACAGTGTGCGCGCTCATCAATTACCATACATTTAAATGTCTTAGGACAATCATTTCAACTTGGTGGGGCACTGAGTTAAATGTATTGTGTTAAGCAAGTTTCTGGTATAAGACATTATAGTGGTATTAGAAAATCAACCTTTGCTGTATGTGGGCATGTTCATGTGCTACATACCACTAACGGAAGATTCAGGCATTTGAATTGCCATGTATTTTTGAGGGTGACTATAACACCCCTTGAAGGTTAACTTGGCCCTGTTAGCTGCGTACCGAGGGTGCCCTACCGAATTGAAATGCTGGTCCTAGAATATGTAAGGGAAAATTGGTTCTCTAGCACTGAAAGTTCATCGATTACAGAAAATACCACTGAAAGTTTGGAGCTTAGTAAAATAGCACTGAAAGTTGCATGTCTGCTTGCAAATTAGCATTCTCTTATTTTTTGGACTTAATAGGACAAAAATGCCATAAACAGTGTCAAGAATGCACAAGTCGTCGTTCTGCAGGGGCGCCGCGTCGTCTCCATTGCCTGGTTTGGTGGAGCTGAGCGCGCCGGCACTATGGTGCTCCTCGGCACGAGCTGCTTCGTGAAGAGCTGCTTCTGAGCCGCTCGCATCTGCTGGTGCTTTCCGTGCTCCTGTTGCTGTTTTGTGCCCGGAGATCAAGTTGTCTTCTTCCTCCCCTCAGTCAACCGAACCGCCGCCGCCTCGCCACAAAATTCGTCGCCATTAGTGAGCCCCCGCCAAATTCCTCTTGCCCAAGGCTTGTGCCTATGATGGCGCAGCTCCTTGACCCCTTTTTTTCCTTGTTGCCACAGCTCTTTTCACCACTCAAAGGGTACACTCACTGAAAGATCAGCAGCTTCGAACTTTAAGTGGTATTTTCCGTAACCGATGAACTTTCAGCGTTAGAAAATTAATTTTCCCAACATGTAAATGTAGTGTATTATATGAGTACACACACCCCAGAAAAAGGGGATAATTGCCCTGGTAACATTGGTAAGGGGAGCCATCTCCCAAACCCCATTAGTAAAAGTGACATCCCCTCAACACCACTGCCAAGGGTGAATCTCTGTTCCAAATACAAACTGGCTCCAAATCTTACTTTTCTCTTCCATATTTGCCCCTGCGTGACTGTGAGCTCGTTCCCAAAACCAAATTGAAAAAAAAAAAACTGAGCGGCGGCGCATCTTCTTCATGGCCGGCGGAGGGGAAGTGTTGCCCGGCCTGACGGCGCTGTAAGATCAATGAACCTAGAGCATGGTTCATAAGTTTTGGTGATTGATGTCAACATGGTCAATGGGACTAACAAGGTTTGCTAGTGTGCAAGATGGTTAGTCTCATGGATGTAGTGATATACTATTTGAGTGCCAACACCTCAAAGGTTGCGAGGAAGATGGTAAAGTGGAGAAGCATACATGAGGACTACTCTATGATGTGACTTCTACACATATGAGGTAAGTAGCAAGGTAAGTATGGCAAGTGTTCCTCTATGTATCTTATAGCTTGACATTGTCTTGATCATCATATTAGTATTGCCTTATATCCTATACTATGATGATCTTGTCTATTGTGATGATGACATGCTTGCGCTTATTTATGTATACTCTATCTTGTCATCATGTTGCCATGTCATGTCATGTGATCTTGCTTACATATTTTTACCATGACATGCATGCTTTGCCTATTCATCATGTAGCTTGCTTTAATATACTTATATCATGATGATGTTATTGTGCTAGTTTATATACATATCTTATGCACATTATGTTACAGTCGAGTTGTCCTTTATGGCAACGAGATCATTGTGACTAACTTTTGTGGACGAAGGAAAGGTTTTCATATGGTCACATGATCGGAAGAATCCCGGTGATTGGTTGCCTCGACGAAGGATGACGACGAGGATCATTGTACTTGATGGAGGTCGCGATTGAGAAGATGGATCAAGGCTAAGGACAAGCTAGATCCAAGCAAGTGTTGGCTTGGTATAGATGTAGGCTTGAGTCTATAGGAAACACCGGACTATTAAGGGGGATCGAGTCGTTTCTCTTAGGTCACACTAGTGGTAGAGGTATGTGGATGCTCAGAGAGTCTCTCAAGCACTAGGGTGACAACTGAGGTGAAGAGGAACCAAGTTTGTTGAAGAACCGAAGCCGAGACAAAGAGAGGAATGAATTGGACTTGTCTCATGAGTTTGAGGATTTATCAGATGGTGATGAGCTTGATATCTCTATGTAATATGGTAGAGCTCTTCACAAGCTTTCCAACAAGTCCAAGATCACTGAAATCGGAGTTCGGAGTGAAAAGTTATGGCCAAAACAAGAATCAACAGATTAAATGGTCAGCGTATAATACGGTGTTAATCACCGTATGATACGGTGATTAGTGGTGATGAAGAGATAAGTTTCTGTACAAAAAAAAGGTGAAGTCACCGTATAATACAGTGGTAATCACCGTATGATACGACGGTATCACCGTATGGTTTCCAGAGACTCAGCAGTTCGCAGGAAGCAGAAAGGCTGAAGTCACCGTATCATATGGTGATAGTCACCGTATCATACGGTGGTCAAGATGGTCGAATCTGAAGCTTAGTTCATCATGAAAGTTGCAGAGAATTTCATGTGCTTTCCATTGATATGCAGATTGCCTCAATCGGAGTTCGGATCAAAGAGTTATGGCCAAAATAGTGGAGGCTGTCTACAGCGCACATGATCATACGGTGACTAGCACCGTATGATACGGTGGCTATATCAGATTGAATATTGCTGAATCTGAAGATGAGTTCAACATGAAAGTTGTAGACAATTTGAAGAGATTTCCATGGATATGTATAACGCCTTCATCGGATGCCGGAACAGAAAGTTATGACCAAAATACTAGAGGCTGTCCTGAGAATTGATATGGAAATGACCTTTGACTGATTAAGTGGCTATATCAGCTTGAATATGGACGTTTCAGAAGATTGGCCCAATTGTAAAGTTGTGGGGAATTTCAAGAGCTTTCTATTGATATATAGAACACCCCAATCGGAGTTCGGAGCAAGACGTTATGAGTAAAATACTGCAGGCTGTCTCGGAAGCACCGTATGATACGGTGACTATTGAGTTGATCATACGGTGACTACAGAATCTGGACACTTTTGGTCAACGGCTAGTTTATGGTTGGTGGGCTATAAATAGCCGGTTGCTTGGCCCTTTGGGGTGCCTTTGGCCATTGTTACCAGTGGGGAAACACAAGGGAAGACAAGAGGATGCAAAAGGACACTTGGGAGAAGATTTGGAGAGGAAATCTTAGTGCTTGCGAGGGTTGAGTGCATCCATACACCTCTAGGACTAGTGTGGTCATAGGGATGCGGTCTTGGTTTGTTATCCTTGGTCTATGGCAAGGCCTAGACCGGTTAGGCGTCGGTGATGAGCTTGCCAAGGAGAGTGTGGAAGTCATCGCATGTTTGTACACGGTCTTGGAGCTTCCCGTGCGAAAGAAGCATCACCAGTGGAGCGCCCTTTGGACCGCATCACGTGCGGATCCTTACCCTTGGAAGAGTACCCGGAGATGCCGGCGGGACGTGCTCGCGACTTCACTCAAGGAGTGGTGGTTGGTTCCAAGGAAGAGAGCATTGCCGTGGGCGGCGGGGTGAAGCCCGTGACTTCACTCGGAGGGTGAAGCGTGCTCTTGGGAACAACACCGGCTCGAGGAGTGGAGTGTGCTCTAGAGGGGATCGCCATCGAGCGGAGGGACGGGTCGAGACTCCGGCGGGAGTGACCCAACGTGGACTAGGGGGAGGCGCCATCCTCCCGATACCACGGGAAAAATCGATGAGCAATCTCTTACTCTTACTCTCTACTACTTGCACTTGTTATCTTATTTATCATATATGCTTGTAGTAGATATTGCGTTTGTCTCATATGATTGCTTAGCGATTGTTTCCGTGCTAGCTCTTCGTTATACCTAGTGTTGCATGCTTTCCTTATATATATGCTTGTACCTACTTGTGATAGCTCTCACTTGCTTGTTATCATATAGTGATCTTGTTATGCTTGCGTTGTTATCATGATCACTAGCTTGAGCTTTCCTTTGTATACCTATACATGCTAGTTTGCTTGTTCCATACTTATCATATATACTTGCATGTATAGCTTGTTGAGCTTCCCTATGTGTTCCCTATATGCATGCTAGATTGTTTGTTATTATCTTATACACTAGCATGTGTAGGACTTGTTGTGCTTATCATGTATATGCTCTTATATGCTAGGTTGTTCTTATATGCTCATGTATGTCTTGCTCCTAGCATATATACAAGTCCTAGTACATGGTTATCCTTACTTGATCACTCACTTAGTGCACATGTGTTTATCTTGTTATGTATCCTTTACTTGTGCAATTAGATTAAGTTGCTAGAAGTGCAAAAAGTTGTAGTCCATGGTGTGCCCGATTCACCCCCCCTCTCGGTCACACGGTCCTTACAGGCGCCACACAGGGGCCCTTGCCCGCATGTCGCAGCGGCCGTCGCCGGCGCGCCGCATCGGCCGTTGCCCGCACGTCGTAGGGCGCACCATGACCAACCCGACGGAAGCGAGAGCGGCGCCTGGGGCAGTGGAGCAGAGGCGGCTGCTGCGGCTGGCGGGCTCGGCTTGAGGATGACCTGGACCTCTTCGACGAAGTACTCGGACTCGGCACCGGGGAGGCTGGGCATCGGGTACGCGCGGACAGCGGCGTTGGGGATGGAGCGACGGCTGCAGACGCTGCTGAGATCAACGTGGAGGAGCTCGGGTGCCGAGGTCGACTACTTCCGCATGAGGGGCCTCGTCCCCTGCCGCCTCGGCGCGACGGCCATGACGCCGGAGCGGGCGCGTCTCCTGCTCGCGGGCGTGTCCGATGCGGCGCCGGCGAGGCTCCCTGCCGGCGCGAGACCCCCTCCCTCCCCCCAGCAGCGACCACAGCCCGCGACGCGTCCTTCGTCTCCCTCGCCGAGCCGATCTTTGTCCAACCTGATGCGATGCCGTCGGAATCGTTTCGATTTAGGTTCACCGTTCACGGGAGAGAAAGGAAAGGGTAAAACCGGAAGCGATTTATCTAACTGTGGGCCTGTTTGTATTTTAGAGAGAGGGTTGCAGTCATCAATGGTGTTGGAGGGGATGGCTGCTTTACTCATGGCGTTGAGGAGATGGCGCCCCTTAGTCATGGTACAAGGGCAATTGGCCCCAGGAAAAGCATACAACAGGGAAGTGAGTTATTTCAGCACACTACGTACAAGTACATGTATTCAAAGTTCCCCAAATTATTTCAGTACAAGCATACCTAATTGATCTCCCTGGCCTTTTCATTCTCTGCTGGCCACCCGCGTGAGCCTGTCTTGCTTGCAGCTGGCGTGGTACTCGCATGGCCGCGCGTCCGCCCAGCCACATCATCCCACGCTCACCTGACCATCAGTGCTCCTCGCCTCGGGTTGCGCCCAGATGGATTGGGGAATGCGATGGCTTCGGTTGGAGAGGAGATTTGGTCCACCGATCATGATACCAGGGGCACCCAGGGTCATTAAAAAAAATCTGACAGGTCTGAACGTTAAATTTGTAACGGGAGTCAACAGAGTGGCTAAAAGGACAAAAGAGATAGATATGATGGCCAATAAGGAAAATGAAATTTTTTTATTGCCAGAAAGGAACGAGTAGTTTTTTCGATGGCCGGAATTTCCCCAATTCACTTTCCCAGGGCAACGACTGAACACAGTTTGTTTCTAGAACCTCAAACGGTTCCTAACAAGTAAGTCTATGCCTTTCCTGACTGTATAAATGCACTCCTTTTTTCTTCCTTTGGTCCGTAAGTTCTAGGTTTTTTAAGGTAGGTACAACGTTATATGTAAACGGTCTCATAGCCCATCTCATGCATTGTCACGTAGAATTTTTGATGACATGAAAAAGAGAGAGGGAGGTGAGAGAAATAGGCGGTTGTTTCGCGAGGCAATCATCTCATACGCTAAAATTTTAGAGTATGAGACGGCTTTCACACCATTGTATGAGTTGTTATTGCCATGCAACTCATAAATATTCCTTTTTTCACCCACAAATAAAGGAAATATGGTATTTCTATGAGACAACTAAAACAACCATCCATTGTATA
Source organism: Eragrostis curvula (assembly GCA_007726485.1). Taxonomy (NCBI): domain Eukaryota; kingdom Viridiplantae; phylum Streptophyta; class Magnoliopsida; order Poales; family Poaceae; genus Eragrostis; species Eragrostis curvula. The sequence continues at coordinate 2,024,764 of RWGY01000005.1, forward strand.
TCTTGTCTCATAGATTATTTTATAATTACGTATCATGTATGAGACCGTCTATGAAACAACACCTTAGTAAGGTGTGCTAGCAAATTAGGAAACTTACTCCTCTTGAATGGTGATTTTTCTTTATGCTGTAAGTTTTTGAAACAAGGACATTGGCTCTGTGTGTCATGGTAATGTAGCCAGGCTGGACTATTACGATCATTATGGGGTGTCAGCATAATCATGCCAAATGTTTAAGACAGACACTTCTCGGAATGAGGCACATAGAAACCAAGGATATGTGCCTATTGTGGAAGCAGTCTAGCTTCTAGGAGCGTAATTCAGGTGCTGAATGGTCCACCTTATCACGACACCAAGAATAGCTGTTATTTATTGCTCAACAATTGTTGATCAACTTTTCTCGATGCCTCCTAATTATCCCTAGTGCTACATATGTTCTAGGCACGATCTTCAATTTTTAGTTTAATACTTTTGTCATCGCCCATCACCAAAAAAAATGCTTTGCATGAAGCTATATCGATCAATGAACATAAAAATGGAAAGCTACTTGGTTCTTATAAAGTATCACTCGAAGTACCTAGTAGGTAGGAGCACAAGGCGCATGCATTCTTTGTTGACTCTTTTTTTCACAATTCACGTGTTACAGCACAGAGGGTATATCTCTTTAAAGGCAAGTTTACTTCCTGCTTAGCTTTTACAGCTTGACCTTGGTTGCTCTGCAGTTTCTGAGTGCATCATTTTTGTTGGTTTGATCCATTCTCACTTGTTTCTTTGGTGCCATGCACTTAATTAAAGTATTTATATACATGTAGGCAAGTCCACGGTTAGAACTGATTTGGTAGTTTACATATTATGTATACAAAAATGCCTGATGTATCAACGAGGATCCTTATGACCCTCCAAATCTCTATACTCTGTTGATACGGCCGAGAGGCTTAACGGAACACAATCCACCAATTATATGCAATCCATCCTACGATATGCTATCACGAGTTAATTAAACACAACAGCACAAACGCACTGCAGCGGCGGTTGGTAACCCATTACAACGGCGGTTTCACTGGCCCGCCGCTACGCTGGTGCCGCTACAAATACGATTTTCAGCGGCGGCCGGAAGCCACCCACCGCTAGAATTGACATTTTCAGCAGCGATCAAAAACAACAGACGCCGCTACTGCTGGCATTTTCAGCGGCGGCCGGTGCCAGCACCCGCCGCTACTGCTGATTTTTTCAGCGGCGGCCGGTGCCACCACCCGCCGCTACTGCTGAATTAACAAAATAAAAAAAAAAGTCCAAAGCAGCCATGGAGCTTTGAAATTGCATGGCAGTCACATATTTCAAAGAAACATCCACACATACTTTATTGATCAGATTTTGGAGCTTTGAATCTAGTACAACATAGTTAGCAGCAAGAAAAAAGGAAAGAAAACAAATCGGGCTGGCGACAACGACGGGGATGGAGACGAGCCGCTCCTGCTCCCAGATGTAGAGCCGCATGGCGAGGCCTGTGGCGGCGTCCGTGCCGGCGGGGACCAGGGTGCGTTGGAGGAAGCCGCCGTACGTCGTTGTGGAGGATCTGCGTCGTGAGGGAGCAGCAGCGAGCCTCCGTGTAGGGAACCTCCGTGCTGGCCTCGCTGCTCCCGCGCATGACCAGATCTGGCCGCCTCGGGAGACGTCGTGCCCAGATCTGGACGCCTCGGATCTGGACGCCCCGAATCCCGTCGTCGTCGATCGCCCGATCCGGCCCAGTAACTCCCAAGATAGGCCGAGCCATCCCGAGTGACGGCGGGGGTGGAAACCAAGTCCACCCACAGTCACTGACATGTGGTCCCGCAGGCGGTCGGGGACCACATGTCGGTGACTGTGGCTAGCCCCGCATGGGCGGAGGGCGTGCTCGCATTTATAGCGGCAGGTGAAACCCTAGTCTGCCGCTGCTATTTATAGCGGCGGATGGAAATTCACCCGCCGCTACAGATCTGCCGCTATAGATCCGCCGCCGCTAGAAAGGAAGATGGCGCGTGACCACCGCTCCCGCGACCACCGCCGCCGCGAGCGCGCCCTCTGCTGTCGCCACCGCCGTCGCCGTCCCCATCCGCTCTCGCCTTGGTCGCCATGGTCCGACAGTGCGGAGTCCGTCGATTCCTCGTGGTCGCCATGGTCGGCGCCTTTGCCATGGGGTCCAGCACCCCCGGAGCCGGAGCCGCAGCCGGAGGTGCCCGGGTCCCCATAGGCCCCATGGCCACCGGAGCCGGAGGCGCCCGGGTCCCCATGGGCCCCATGGGCCATGGCCACCGGAGCCAGGGTCCCCATGGGCCCCATGGCTACTGGAGCCGGAGTCGCAGCCGGAGGTGGAGCCAGAGCTGATGCCGGAGGTGGAGGTGGTCGCGGAGCCGGAGCCGGCGGTGGAGGCCAAGGTGGAGGCGGCACCGGAGCCAGAGGTGGAGGAGGCCGGGTTGGTTCTTTTGCCGCCGAAGGTCCAGCCGGCCCTGTGGGGTCCATTGCCACCGAAGCTGGAGGAGGCCCCGTGGGGTCCTTGGCCGCCAGAGGTGCCGGCGACGTCCCCATGGCATCCTTGGACGCCGAAGCCGGAGGCGGTGGCGCCGGCGTAGTGGAGGCGTCCCCGGCCGTGAAGACGCCGGGGATCTTTTGGTTTTAATTTTTTTAATGTAAATATAGTTAATAGGCAGTATTAATCGCGTTTATTCGCGATAAGTAAGTTAATATGTTGTGTTTTATCGCGATAAATATGTATATAAGTAGTTCAATGAATGTTTATCTTTTTTAAATTATCGTTCAACTTAAAAACCGAGGGGACCAAGGGAAGAAAAGCGGCGGCGGGAAACTAACACCGTCGCTAAAAACGATTTTGTAGGGGCGGAACGTAAGAAGGACCGCCGCTACAATACTAAAGTTTTATAGCGGCAGTCCTCCTTCAAGCCGCCGCTAAAAAACCTTATTAGCGGCGTCGCTAATAAACCTTATTAGCGGCGGTTGGCGTTCCAGGCTGCCGCTATTAATTCATTATAGCGGCCACCATTTTGAATAGTGCCACCTGCTCCACTATAGCGGCGGACCGAATGGCAAACCGCCGCTACGTGTTTTGCTGGTCCGCCACTATAGTGGACTTGTGTTGTTGTGAAAGTTATAGTTCATGAACACTCTCCTCTGTTGTCTTCACCGCACCACCCATGGGGAGATCGTTCTCTTGCGCGGGCAGTGTCCTTGTTTCATGGTCGATCCTACTAATCCTGAAGCCATAGTGTGTCTTTTGCACCATCATGCAGCACTTTCCATCATTCAGAGATCATTCGACGTGAAAAGCGGTCGCCAGGGCCCCTACATTGGGAGGGAAGGCCATGCAACAATGCTAGCTTCCGCTAGGACGCTACCAGCACTTGACAAGCAGGCCACACCACTAGGATCTCGCCATCTGCGGTTGGGAAGCATCTGAGCAAGACGCACTGCCTGGCTGGTCTCCCATCATCCAAGGTCAGCAGGATCATTGTGCACCTTAAGCAATACAGATTCCAAACCTTGTTTAAGAGCATTGCTTATCACCTTCAGATGGATCCACCAAGATTCCATTTATTAATGCACTTTAGGCCCTTTTTGTAATAATTTCAGAAAAAACACAATTGATTTTCCATAGCAAAATAAAGCAGCTCTATGCTCCTTGCTTGACTTACTAGTATGATATTCTACTAGGAACTATTCCTCCGATCCAGCGATTCTCTCCATCAGTTGTTCATGACGGTAGAATGATCTTCGCAGAAAGAATTTTCGTTTCATAATCATGGCAGTTAGAGGGCGCATCATCTTATTTCACTCTTTACCGCAAGGGAAAAAAATCATTACTTTCTAATACTAGAACAGATATGCTGATCATTGATGTTTCTAAGGTGTCCTAACCACTACTAGTGACAAAAATTTCATCATAAATCATGATTTATGACCTTATAGCATCCGTCAGCAATAGAGCGTGGTAAGTCATGGACCATTTGATTTTTTAGTAGTGGTCATGCCCATGCAGTTTTAGTGTGGGACATGACACACATATATATTGTGAAAGTTTTTTGGAAAAAGAAACAAATGTACATAGAAAACCCCAAAAAAATGATCTATACTTTTTGGAATGGAGTTGAGCACTTTTTCAGATCTTCAAAATCACCTTATAACGTGAATGTTTTTTTTTTGCAAGGGTTATAAAGTGAATGTTGTCAACTGAATGTTCTCCAATTTGTTCTCAGTTGTGTCTTATGTTTTAATTCATGTTCAGTACTCGTAGAATTTTGAATATGTTCATGCTCAAAACAGGTTACATTTTATTTCGACCCAATTGAAAGTTCTTAAATTATTTATGATACTCAGGCCCAGTTTGGGGACATGCTTGGTTCACAACCTATGGTAGCCACAAATTAATATCAAAGCCATCAAACTATGTGTATATATATCACCCTCCTTATGTATGCATCTGCCAACACTATCTTATTTATTTTGCTGCTCCCCCCCCCCCCCCCCCCCCCCCCGGTGGCATGCTTTCATACATCTTTTTCAGCAATGTGGTCTCATGAATATTTCGCATTCGCTCAAAAACTTAGCCATAATCCACGCGTGTCAAAGCAACAACTGGCTTGGTCCAAAAACTAGGTAAATATGGAAGAAAGGCATCTGGAACATGGTAACATTCGTTCCAGCCAAGCTACTGGGATGCGTTCTAGTATATGTTGTCATTTTCCGGGCTGCTGCACCAGTGAGAGACTGAGAGGAACCTAAAATGCAAGCAAGCTGGATGTGATGCATGAGCTCAAGAACAATTTACGTGGAGTAGATGAGAACCTAAAGCTATACAGTCTACTAAGCTACTAAGCTGAGAGTAATGAATACACAAGTCAATGCACACACAGATCAAACTAAGCTCAACTAGCTAGATACGTTGTACCACGCCTGTTGTCAGTTACATTGATCCCTACACAATAGACTGAATGACACGGAACAATTATAACTTACTCGATCATATGAACAAAGTAATTAAAGAAAGTGGAAAAGGAAACTTTTAGTGGCACATCTGGTGCAACTGAAAACTATGCCCTACTTGGAACAGCAGATGCAACATGCAACAAAATCAATCCGAGCACAATGCACATCAGTGACAGGTTGTTTAACATCTGCAAGCATCAGTCTTTTGAGATAAAAGGTCTACCAACATCCAGGCATGTAGTCACTGTGTCTGTGAAGAAGTGATATCTTGCTTCATGGTACATGGCACAAGAAAAGGAGAACAGACTCACTCAACACATAGTACCAGCTCTTCTTTAGCTATGGCAGTTTTGTTCCTGGTGCATCCTATTACTACCGTGGCATCCACAGGTTTTCTTTGGCTCACTTGGTTAACATCTGGGCCTTCCTACTCTTTTTTTGTCAAAAAGAACCGAACCGTACAAATAGTTATATACGGTCAATATATTTGACAAATATCTGAGACCTCAGTTAACATTGAGCAAATAAGATAGTGGTTGGTCCCTTTTATTATTGCAGTCCCGTTACATCTACTACTCATTATCAGCCACTTTATTTTTTCTGGAAAAATAATATTATTGCGCATGTTTTAGACGGAAGATGGAAAAACTGGAGTAGTGTCAATCCGAAATCGGCATGCATTCTTATTTTGATGTCACTCTGACAAGTGAAATATGTAGTAAATCTGGTTAAATCAGCGCTCTGCATTATCTATAGTTCCAGCTAGTAAAAATATACCATCCATTGGGCCATTGAAATTTGAGAGATCAATGATTGTCGATGGTGTATTGATATTGTTAGCTTCAATCAAACCTCGAACCTCTTGGATACTACTAAGAATTCATCTTCCTCTTAATTGTTGTAGAATTCATTTTTTTTATTTTGTTGACGTTTTGTAGATTCAAAAGCACTACTAAGAAAAATTAAAAATTAATCAATGTTCAAAAGTAATCATTTATCGGCAATTTTCAGTTCGACGGTGGATATTATGACATAAATGGCGCGGATGATGGTTCTTTTGTTGGTGTCAGCCAAAACTGGATTTTTGTAAAATCAGCAACAAATTACTGATCAACCTTGTTGAGCAATGTAAACGCCCGAGCTGCAATGGTAATGACGTTGGTGACATGCTATTGTGATCTTTTCCTCTGTCTTTTTCATGCTGTATGATTCATATTGCTCTATATCGCCGTTTTCACGTAGTCCATTTTGTTAACAATATTTTGGTAACAATATTTTGCTTTCCTCTTCTCCTATTTCCGCAGGAGGACGGAAAGCAGTGCTCCTACGTCAAGTGGATTGACCCGGAATGGCTGGAGAGAGTCCATGTGTCCTTCAAGAACTTGTGGCATCAGTTAAACCAGTTTATGCGAGCAAGGAGGCATTGTTCCAACGAGCTTCGCGATGCTCTCGCCGCAAAGGTCATCATGGAGCAGAGATTGAAGGAGAATGAGGAGGCCATGGAGCGGAGGATGAAGCAGATGGTGGATGTGCTCAAAAAGTGGATTGTCTTGGCCATGTTATCGCAGGCTAGGTGGTTGTCCAGCGAAGGGGAGAAAAACAGGGTCTGGATTCTGGTTTGCGTGATAATGTTGTACCTCATCATCCACAAGAATTGATCATCATACTCTTCTATCTATTTTGTTCGTTGCTAGTGACGATAAAAAGCATATTTTGCTTGGCCGTTGAAGGTATTTTAAAGCACCAGCGGCGGAAGAGCTGTTGTGTCCGCGTTGGTGCTAGCCGTGGTTGTTGTTTGTAACAAGGGGTTAGTGTACTAGTACTTTGTTATGAGGGAAAATACTTTGTATGCCATTGGCTTAAACTAAAACGCCTTATATACCATCCTGGCCCACATGTTATGTGGGAAAATACCTTGTATGCCATTGCCTTAACTACACGTAGCTGACATGCAGGCCCGACGAATGCTTCCTTGTGCGACGCATTCAGTACTAGTCAAACCATAGCTGCGACGAAAATTTTACTTGGTCTTGGGACCCGCGTAGTGCTATGGGCCGTGGGCAGCAGGCCGATGAAGACTTCTGCGAACTACAGTCGAGCCCAATAACAGCTGGCCCAGACCAAGATTCAACCCATAATTGAAGATACATAGATGTGGGTCCCGACGTGAATGCCACGTGACATTATTAGAGGGATGAATAAAATGTTGGAAAAGTAGGCATTGGTGAAACCTGACAGGTGGGTCACAGAAATGAGACTGACGGAGGCACGTCGTATAAAAATAATTGTTGGATGTGTGAAAAAGTAGGCTTCGGTGAAGCCTCACAGGTGGGTCACAGAAATGGGGACGATGGACCCACGTAGCTGACACGCGAGCCCAATGAGTGCTTCATTGTGGGACGGGTTCAGATTAGTGTGCAAAACTGCAAACCATAGCTGCAACGAAAATTACTTGACCATGGATCCCATGTTGATGACATGTGAGGCCGCATAGTGTTGCATCGTGCGCACGTGGCATGAACACGCTGGCAAATAAAATCAGCGTCCAAAAATACTGGTCTTGGAACCCCTGATACATGGGCCCTAGTTGCCCTTTGCTGTGCGCCTTGTGGCATCTTACGTGGTCAAACAAAATTTTAGTGACGAAAATGATTTGACCGTGGGTCCGCGAAGCCTGACACATGAGCCCCTTCTTACTGATTACGATGCCACGTAGGCTAGGTTTATGACGAAAATTGTGGGTCACCGGTTGGTCTACTGAGCTTAATTAGAGTCATGAATACACAAATCAATGCACATACATCGTCCCACGCCTGTTGCTACATTGATCTCATGTACGTACAGACCAAGTAAGATGTACTATCCTTCGACGGATATTATGCAGAGGCTGAGCCACTTCAAATGCGTTGGGCACGCAGGAGGAAGAGTGTAGCGTCCCGCCACCTCCGGACCGGGCCTGCACACCTGGCTGCTCTCTAGGACCTCAAGACTTTCTCATAGACCGACACACATCTATTTACGCATTTACGCACATTATCTTCACTCGTGCGCATCCGGAAATAACTTCCCGGTCGGTCACCCATTCTAAAATTGTTTCAGGCCAAGCACGCTTAACCTCGGAGTTTTTTTGAGAGGAGCTTCTGGAAAAGAAGTTGCAACTTGTTGATACGAGTATTCTATCAATCTTGAGTTCGGGGGTGTCTCTACAAGTGTAAAGAGGAAGTGTACAGACATAGGAAGTGTCTGTACATTGTGCGTATACTGACACTGTGTGTACAGATATAGGAAGTGTCTGTACATTGTAAAGAGGCTTGTTACCTATTCATGGACTAATTAAAACTGACCCCGAGTGGCATATCAATTTTAGTATAAGATGCTTCGGTGCTGAAGTAGTTTAGGGGCTTTATCTCAGAAGCGTTGAGTTTGGAAGTTAGATACCAACTGGGTCGATATTAGTGTTCTGTACTAACATAACCTACCCCTATTCAGTGCAATATTTTGCAGTCCATCAATTAAATGTATTATTTATCCTCTTTTGCTCTCTTACTCTTCCTTCATACATATCTCATGTGACAAGCCTCTTTACAAATTACAATGTATGACTATTCCCTTTTCCTACAAACACTTTCGACATAAGTTCAAATTTGAATGGGATATATCAGCAGGAAACACTGAACCAGTTTGTGTAGGGTTCTCCGTTCCACCACACGAAGAGGAGTGGTCTGTGGTAATATTATGGAAACATGGAAGTTGTTAAGCTGTGTATTAGTTATTTGTGTTTATTTAATTTAACAAATAGATTGTTATCTCCTCAATAGATAATTGTTGGACTGTGATTCATTGTAATTTGAGCCTTTGGAACAAGCACAATCAAGAAATGTGACTGGAAAGACTAGGACCTGATCGAAACAAAATAAGTTTTCAAGCTACATTTCTTTTGAATTTAAAAAGCAATATATAGAATTTCTATACATTATTGAAGCGTTATTAACTCATATAAAACAAATAAGTGACTATATATGCTCTTTCCATATATTCATTAATAGTGGTAAAGTGTTGTTCAATGATATAATTAAAAAAATGCACTACTAAGAGGAAAAATATGCTGCACATATATAACGTATGACTAGGTAGTATTAAGCGTGTGATATGTTTCACTCAGGTATATAAAAAACATACCTGAGCCAAATCTGAAAGTAATTCGTAGGCTTTTATTTTCCCTGGTAATGGCATCTGAATGCACTCAAACCGTTGCAAGAATCAAGCGACCACATGAAGGCAATTATTAATCTTTATATTATTTGCAGCCACAACCGTGCAATACATCATGCCCCATGAAAACCTGTTTTTCTGTCACTCCCTTACGAGATCATTTTGGCCCAGAGATGCCTCCGAATTGCATTATTCAAGACTATACCTAATTTCCCATTCTGCGCACGGCCTATCTGCCAGCTGCAGCTGCTTCTGACTCCCAACCCCTCGTTGCAAATGTATGGGATAACAGCAAGTTCTCGACTATAAAAAAAACTACAAGGGAATCATAGGACCAGCAACAATAAACCCAACATTCAGATGGACATGGATTTCATGTTGTTAAATGACTCATGAAACGTTCCTGGCTATTAATCAAAGATTGGCCAAGCACATGAGACATGTTATGAAGGACAAATGCTGAACAACCAACGTATACCAGTGATAACGTAAGCTCTCTGCCAAACACAGGAAAATGGAACTCTGGAATATATTTTTCAAATGTCCTTGTTGCTAACGAATGCTGGTCCATTAACGGTGGAATCTCTATTCGTGACCAACCATCAGCAACAGAAAAAATGAAGCTCTTTAGTGGGAGTCTAGAGGGTATCTTCTTTAAAACCACAATGGGAAGGATCATAGGACAATGAGAACCAAGAAGAACATCTCGAACATGAAGCGGCAACAGTTTTTGCACGTTGATAAAATTGACAAGTAATTTTTAAAACGGAAATATAAAAGGATAGGCCTCTACTGTTAATTTAGAAGCAATTTGGTTTGGTAATCTATAGAGAAAAAGATAAGTAATATATAAATATATAATTACACATAAGCAAGATACCATTGAGCAACTTATGTTGGATTTCTTCATAAGTCTCGTGACATTTAATCAAAAGTGTGTGTGCGCGCGCGCGCGTATGCGTGAATGGAGTGTAAATAAAACACATCCTATTCGGTATCTCTCAAGATGTTATATGTCTTTTACATTTATAATATAAAGCTGTAAGAGAAAACTTTTCTTTCATGGTTTGCAAGGATATGTGAGAACTATGTGTTTCATGAGTCCATTATTTTCATTGTAGTGCATTTCTTCGTTGTGCGTATACTGGGGAGCCACAGTATGGGTAGTTAAGTACACTGCAGACATTTTCAAAGCGGAATGGATACTTTTCAATGGCACTCAGACTTTTTCTGATTCTATTGATGATCATAATCAGAAACTCAAGGAGGGAGGGTGAAGTTTTGTAAGGGAAACAATATATATGTTCCTTCGGACTCCATAATTAATTCGTAGGTAGACACTATGCCCATCTGCAAGTTCTATCAAATGGTGAATAAAACAGTCTAAAAAACTCTCCACTTGGCTACAAGGTTGGCGGTGAGGACAGATTTTATCTTCATACATAAATATAAAGCAAGTGAGCTCTTTGCATTTTGGCTCACTGGTGAAGTGTTTGAAGCCATGTGAGAAACTGGGAAACCCACTTTACGGAGTAAGCTGCTTACGGAAGGTCGTTGTAGACTATTTTTCTATACAGGTAACGTGGTGCTGTGGTGATATTAGGAGTAAGTGGATTAGTAAATCTAAACCCTTAAAGAACCAGTTGGGAGAAATACACCTTTCACCTGCCAGAATCTACCCCAGCTGTGTATCCACCGTTGATTTCCACCCTCACCCTTTTAATCTACCGTTAAAACCTGCCAAACATGACCCCACCGCACCAAGGGGGACGTTACTTCGTCATTCCTAGGTCAAAAATCCTGACATCCTGAAAACTTTTTCCACCCGGCGATTTTCTCACCCCGGGAGATTTCCCACCCACCCGTTTTCCTCTCACCTTTCCTTCCCGTTCTTCCTTCCCTTTCCAAATCTCTTGTGCCTAAGATCAAAAAAAAAAAATCTCTTGTGCCTCCAGAGCGGCCGAGCAGCAGCGAGAGGAAGGGAGGGGGAGGAAGGGAAGCTAGGCTCGGCGGCGGCGAGGTTGGGCTGGGCGGAGACGCGGCGACGGCGAGGTTGTGCTGGGCGGAGGCGCAAGCCGCCCTTCTCCCCCACGCGTGTTCCTTAGGGGTCGATGCCGCCGGCCATCCGAATCCACGCTCGGATGTCGCCAGGGCCTGCCTCCAAACACCGAAGCCACGACCGCCTCCACACGCAGACGCCGCCGTCTGTGGCTGGAATAGGGGAGGCAACCTGTAGCCGACGCCGCCGTTGGGGACGACGAGGCGAAGAGGAAGTAGGCGGCGCTTGCATCCAGCAGCTCCTCGATCCGGGATTCACGCCCTCCATGCTGTCCCACGGTTCTCAGTTTTCTTAAATTTCTTGTCTAATTGTCGGAATCCCCTCTCCCTCTTCCTTTGCCTCATCAGACCGACCAGCAGAACCGAATCGAGCCACGTCGACGCCCTCAAGGAGATCTTCTTCGTCAACATAGCGGCGCCCGAGGCGCGCCCGCACTCGCTGCGCCCTGGATCTCGCGTCGTCGGACAGCCCCATCCAGGTGATGGATTTTGGCCTTTCTTGTTGTTCGATTCGATCGCATTTTTGCAATGGGTGGGAGGTGATGTGATTCTTGATTCTTGGGATGCTTTTGGTAAATTTGTTTGTGCATCGAGGGTTGACATCATGAGCAACTGCGAAACTGTCTTCTGTGACATTAAGGATCAGTTTTAACTATACTATTTGCTCATGGAAAGGAATGCCAACAATTATGACAAACGGGCCTTATAGGCATGGATACCGAATTTGGCTGCTGGTCTGCAACGTGTGACAGTAGTTTCCATTCTTACTTTTGTCTCTGTAATGATCTGTAGCTGAGGACAAGGCTGTTTTCAGTCTAAATTTTGGAGCATCCTGGTTGTGTTATGAGATTTTTAGGATTTATTTCTAGCCACCCTCAAGATAAGCAGAGGCGCACGATGAAAAAGGATTATGATGCATATAGATTGTGTTCCTGTCCCCACATGTGGTACTGATTTGATTCTCTGGCAGTGAATGTAGGCATTTTGCAGTTGTATTTAATAGAGAATCATAAACTCTGGCTATAAAGTTCAGATCTACTGAGTAAAGTTGAGAACTCGTTGTCAATATGAGTCCATGGGTTTTTGAAATTTTAGTGGAAGCCTGAGCAAAATTGTGACACTATTTATGCAACAGAAGGCTTAAGACTCCACGTCATTTCTCACTCTGAATGGCAAATGTTGAGAACTCGTTGTCAATACAAGTTTGCCATGTCGAACTCGCATGTCACAATTGTTGCTCACCCAAACCTAACAATTCTGTGGTGCTAAGGCATCTAGTACCTTCCACATGACAATCCACATCCCGCTCCATTCCTATACCGCACATTCATTTATTTATCCGTTAACAGTAAACTTTTCATACGGTATCGCTTCTAAATGCCGTAACCTTCTATATTCTGAATTCGACTCCGAACCTAGCCTTGATCAGTCCTCGCTCAATCAAGCTTAAACCTAACCATGCCACCAACACCTATTCCAATGTTATCACCAATTCCTTATCAAGCCTTATCGTTTTATCACCTTCTTTTATAAGTGATCTTTTAATCGATTCTATTGGAGTTATTGTTGGTTGTTATCTTAATTTTCAGTTGTTTTTAATCCTTCGATTCCCATGCTTTATCTGCAGCCATGCATTCATGTCATGCATGATCACGTGCACGTATCACTGTCATGTGCTTAGCTCATGACGAATAACTAGTAGATTAGTCTTAGTAATTAATCAATCTGGTAAGTAATCAATAGCCAATCACCACTAGGTAATCCCTTAATCTATAGGTAAGTAATCAAAGTGACACACCTTGGACTTGTACACTTGTTGCAATAACCTTTGTATAGGTTACAACCTATACAAAGCCTTAGTGACGCAAGTGTACAAAATACACGTACACGCGTTGTACTCACCTTCACCTGCACTCATGCTCTTCTCATCGCGTTTAGCATCTCTCATCTACACCAAAAGCCCTAGTGTTCGATGCATTGTCATAACAAGCCTTTTCTAAGATAATAAAATTTTACTAAAGTAAAACTGGATGCATCATACATGCTTTGTGTCTTTTATCCTTTAATAGTGTTCTATCGATTCTTCATGGAGTTTATTTGGATCTTATCGATTCTTTTTGATCTTTAGTATCTTTTGCGGTAGTTTATTTATACGTAGTGTTTTTATGCGCTAGCTTACGCGAGATTCGAGAAAGAGCCAAAGCATTCCAAGCTTCAAGAAAGATCCAGAAGAATCCAAGTCAGAAGACACAAGCTTCGAGGAAGAACTTGAAGACATCGACCTCGACAGAAGAATCTAAAGAATAGGAACTTGAAGATTAGGATATCGTTCATCAAGCAAGCTCTACTTCTCCTTGATCATGATTGAACCTACTGTTTTCGCATTGCACCTATAGAGCCTGCTCTCGTAATATGTATTGCTTGTTATTTTACTACTTGTGTAGTTAATGTCCTACTTGCTTACTGGTATTGATGCCACTTATATAGGCATTAAAACCAGAACCATTCATTACCCTTGTTTACCTATCACCTTGATAACCCTAGGACAGTACCATCATTTCTATGATGGCACGACTACCTTGCTACTAGAATGCTTAGGACCCCTCGCAATGTTTCTACATTGCCACACCTCTCACATACTTGTTTTTACAAAATGTGTTAAATGAGTTTGGTGGTGTGTGTGATACTTGGGATTGGGAGTAGCACAACTGTGTTAGGTGATGATGATGGGATGGGTTGGACTGCGGGCAAGGCCACTAGTGAAAGGTGGTTTGTGAGATAGCCCACCAGTGTGGGATATGGTGCTTGCCCGGCCATATAAGGACCGGTTCTCTCGACCGTAACCTAACGATTTTCCGTACAACCACGGAACCTCAATGGGAAGGACTTATCCTACCTTCTTGGGTACACTTGCAACACCATCGGAGGCTGTTGTAGCAACGGAAGCTCAGGAGAAGACCCGGGAAACGTACCCGCGGTCCGGTCGCGGAACCCACTGTCGGTGCATGGGAAAGCCGCATGTCCTTGTTTGTACACGGATCCTGCAACTCGTTGCGGGAGCACGAATGCACCTGTTAAAGGTGTGTTGTGCCGTAGTGTGACAATTCATTGTCACAGGCCCCTGAGTGTGATTCCGTGGTGGTTTTGCAAAGTGCTCAGAAAAGATGGACTAAGCGTTATGTCACTCTCCGTACAAGAGTGCATAGCCCGTGGAGAAAGCTGTACACCCTCTGCAGAGGATAAGAATTCATCCGGATGGATGTTGTCACGGCATATGACACGTTATGGTTCTACGCTCTTTGAGATTAGCCACATCTTCTATTCCTTGGCGTGTGAGTGAGTTGTAGTCAACTCGTGTTTTGGAAGTGTTGGCATGGATGCCGGGTCGGTATGACCGCTGAGGTCAGAAGGCCCAACTAAAATTTGGGAACTGGCGGGAATGTTTCATACTCCCCCAGGGCCAATCAACTAAAATACTGACAAATAACTCTCTGGTTTTACCTCTAAATCCTTGACTTGCTTTAGTGAACCCTGCATAAAATTGCTTTCTGCAAATGAAACCCTACAGCCTTCTCCTTGCTAAGACCAAATATGCATATTCATATACCCTTGGGTAGTGTAGGGCTTGCGGAGTACCTTATGTACTTACGCTCTTGCATTTGTTGTTTTTAGTCGGAGAAGACTTCGTAAGACGACGACGATTAGGTTTTCGGTTCTGCTTCTCAAGTCTGCCTGTGGTGTTGGACCTTAGCTTTCCGCTGTCTGCTTCATCGTTAGTTGGTCGGAGTGACTTGGATATTTCTAAATCCTTGTCGTACCGCCACTAAGGGTGATTAATCAGGTATTATGCTTATGTACCTATTCGAAGTATGCTTTTGGTTACCATATCTGTGTTCTTGTGCGTATCAACTACTGATACAGAAACTGATACATGCATAACATATCCTAGAGATGGGGTATGACAGGATCGGGGCCCGTATGCGCTGGAACTCCGCTGGGCCGTAGCGCGCCGAGGAACAGCCTCCAGAGCCGGCGTGCCGTGGCGACGTGCAACGTAGCCCGCGCAAAGTGTTCGGAAGTTTGCGGAGACTGCATGTTGTTGTGGTGTCCAAGTGCTTCTCTAGGCGGGCGTTGTAGGTACGCGCTTCCAGTACTGTTCAAACGCGCGTGATGACTCCGGAGAGTAGTCCAAATCCACCGACGGACCAATGCTCTTGCACTACTCATCGAGCATCGTGTCCTGACGCTTCACATTCCAAAGTGCAAAAATTTGTGCCTCATAGAAGGCATTCAACAAATGCAGGACGAGACAAGACAAATTGGGTGAGAGCTAGCACATCGAGCCAGCAGTCTGGAACTCAGGGATCAAAACGAAGAAAAGGAGTGCATTTATATACCCGGGAAGGCATAGACATACGTTTTAGATGTTAATGAGGGACGAAGGCATACACAAGGCTATCGTACATGACAACTATACACTTAATCTCCTGTTAGTGGGCATGTGGCACATGAACATGTGCGCATGCAGCAAAGGTTGATATTCTAATACCACTGTAATGTCTTACATCAAAAACTCGCTTACCGTCTCTTGCACTTTCGTCAACGCATTATGGACTGGGTTAACTGAAAGGTGTATGTTTGAAACAACAAGGGCTATATTGAAGTGCTACCCGCGTTCACCACGCGGTACAACAAAGGCTATATGCTGACTATACCCACTTAAACAATCCATATGTAACTATTACAACAACTTCAATTAAATTCTGGCCGTCATAAACGATGGCTGCTACACAAGCTGTTAATCGCCAGGGTGTTACAATCGCATAGTGATCACAATGCAATATGTCAGGCACTAAAGGAATTCTACAAAGCATTGTCGCAAAACAATAACAGATCATTTAATCTCCTTCAATGTTTCATCCATCTGGACTGCGTTATATTGGGTGAGAAACAAAAATAGTATGTTCACCCAAGGCACAAAAAGAGATGGTTGATCAGTCCCGTGGCCTTCCTCCTCCCTGTTGGCAACTGGCCAAAGCCATAGTATGAGGCATGGTCAGTGTTCCCTTCATACATAATTTCGTTACAAATCACTATCATTGAAGCTGGCTTAATTCACAAGTGGTTACATAAGCAGAAGAGAATGGTATCAGCCAAGGACGGCTTTTCCGATGCTCTTTTGGTATCAGCCAAGTCTTCCATCCTCCTCCAGACAGCCTAGGATCAAGAATGTCAGTTGACAAAGAAACAACTAAGAACAGCCTAGGATCAAGAATGTCAGTTAACAAAGAAACAACTAATAACCCTGTGGTAACTGCAACAGATTGCGCTCCCGATTCAGGCATGGCTTTTGTTTTTCTGAAACTTTCAAAATCAGGAAGAAACATGACCAATTGTGTGAGATTTTCTTTTTTTTTTCTCAACACGCAGGAGAGGTTCGTATCATTATATTAAGATGATGAATAAAGGGACAAGACCCCGTACGGTACAGCATACCCCCCAAATTTGTTAGATTACATTCACGCCCATGATTACATGAAAAACGACCTCAAACATAACTAAAGGTTAGTCTCCAGGGAGCTGGGCCGTCAAGAGGGATTATCCTCTATCACCAGCCATCTCCCATAGTCACCATTTCTTCACCAGCTTGGATTAGGACAGGAGCCAAACCTGGGGAGATTCCATCAAAGACACAGCGGTTTCTATGTTTCCATATTATCCAGGAACCAAGAATTGTGAGGGTATTGAGGCCTCAGGCCTTGCTGTGCCAAACCCCCTGCAGCGTCACTTGCGTTTCTCCACCAATCATGAAAGGTGGATTATTCTGGTTGAGGGGAGAGATCCTGAAGGCCGACCCGCCGCGCAAGAGTGAACCAGAATTGGCGTGTGAAGACACACAAAACAAGTAAATGGATAATGGTTTTGCTCTCTTGATCACATAAAGGAGACTACTTGGGATGATCCCAGGCTCTTCTATTTAGCCTTTCTGCTGTCCAGCATTTGTTATGTTCAACTAGCCACATGAAAAATGGCACACGGCCAGTGCCCAAGTTTTCCAGACCCTTTGATAAGGTCAATTGGGTGAGACTAGCACAGTTAAGCAATCTGGAGTGAAAGATGAGGACCTCTGGAATAAAAGAATGCACTTTTATACTCGAGGAGATGTTACAGATCCTTGCTAGGAACTGTTTTGTTGGCTACGTGTTTCGAGAAGATCTTTGCCAATAAATATCCAATGAGCAACATGATCTTATACTTCAAGTTGTAAGCTACTTCCTGTTGCCTTCCAATCCTATATAAAAGCATCGTCAGTCCTGTTGCCTGATGATCCTTGCACGGGCTGGCTTATGTGAAGAAGGAAGAAATAAGATTGTGATATAGTACTGGCTTAGTGGGAGTATTTATACTGGTTGGTTATCATATAGCTAGGCCGGTGACAATGTGTCTTATTTGCAAGTGCAGTTATGTGGCATTTAAATACACGAAAATATTAGGGGTGCAAGAAGTAGTTGATGCATATGTCCACAAACCCGTTGAGAGTCGAGGGATTGCAACTGCACATCTAACATCAAGGGTGGGAATTGCCGTTAGTGAAGGAATTGTCTCTATTGAAACACCCCCTGAATTTGTGCTTGCTAAAATCATGGGTGGGACTTCCCAAACTTCCAATATATCAGGCCATTGGAATTAGATGTTGCGGCTAAACAAGTTTGTGCACATACACAAATATTTCTTGTGCACATGATATTTCAGTTTTGTATAGTCATTAATAACTAGACCTTTCAAGAAAACTATCTTGATTTAGCTGAATCTTTATTGTTGTTATTCTAGAAGGAAGAGCCACTTCAGGCAGGTAAAATCTGCGATATAACCACACTTTGATTTGGCAGAAACACATCTGCTCCTTCAAAAATGTCAAATGTAGAAACACGTATGTTCAATGACTATTGAGATTAAAAAAATGACTACAAATATTTCCTAGGTACTTGAACGTCAATATTTGTAAAAGCGTCATTTCCTAGCTGCTATTTGAATTCATGCAACCCCACTAAATTCTTACTAGTACCTTCTACTTTAGCGAAAATCTTATTCCAATTTATATGGAGAAAAAACTAGACACACACTGGTTCCATAGATTTGTTTGACTAGAAAATATTATTAGCAAGTAAAATAAGATTGAAGAAAAAGGGGTAGTAGTGACATTACGAACTATCAAAATGTCAAGATTACCGATGTTTATATGGATCTAGCTGTCTTGATTTGTTAGGTAATCAATGTTTTGCAAAACTTAATTTATTACATAATAAGCAAGTAGTATGTCCGTTCAAGAATATAAGCATTTATGAGTTTCGTGAAAGCAAAACTTCTTCAACGTTGACTAATGTTTGACTCTAACCAAAAGAGAACTATACAAATGTGGATCATCCGCTTTAACTAGAAGACTGATCCTAGGAGGTGATAGTAAGTGGTGTTAGGATTTTGAATCCAATGAAATAACTATATAAATTTTAGTTACTGTAACATAATACTCCGTATTTTGTTTTTATGTTACCTGTAAAGATCAAAATCTTCATACAGACGTGTTCAACTGAAACGTTTACTGCACTTGTTTTTTTTTCTTTGAGAAAATACCTTGTATGCCACTGGTTTAACTTTGTATGCCATCTTGACCCAGATGTCATTGAGATAGCCAGTCCTACTTGTCATTGACACAACTATGGCATAGGAGGTATTAGAAATTTTTTAGGTGACATACAAGGGACTTGTTTTTTCCTTTGAACGTAACAAAAAATAGATGGGGAAATTCATTGGTTACTGATCATGTCAAGCTTAATAATATTAAGAAATCAAAAGGCTTCTAGTCAGATTGTTAAGAACGTTTTCATTCTTGTGAGTTCCATGCCATGCCGCAACACAAGGGGTGGGAAATTTGTTCTTCACACATGTACCCCTCCGCCCTCGCAAAAAAAAAAAAAACACATGTACACCTCCGAGTTACTCTACCTGTCCCCATTTACATTGTTCATTTTCTTTCGCCCACCTTATGTACATGTTTACTATTCCCCAGCCCACTTGCATGCTTTTATACATCGTTAGAGATGTGTTCCCGTGGATGTTTCCTGTTCCCTAGACGATATGGCCCACATTGTCGACCACAACTCGAGTGGTGGATGTTTAGATGCCCTCTAGGCATGTAAGACATCAGGAACATGCGAAGAACAAGCTGCAGATGGATTGCAGGATGCAGTATGCTTCACAGGATCACAAACTCCTGTGATATCCATCTGATTCACCTGAGTCGCTCTGCGTATCTCACACGTCGCTCTGCGTATCTACCCTGGAACCTATCCACAAGTTCTTTACTGTATTGTTTTTTTACGACCAAGGAGATTGATACGCAGAGCAGCTCGGCCCAGACTTGCTTCACAAGTTCATTATAGGGCTACTTTTCTCAGCTTTTGCTTATCACCGACAAATGCGCTAGTGGTTGCTCAGCTTGTTACTATCGCAGCGTACACTTAATGCTGTCTCAAGCCCCCCATCAACACCACTCACCCTCCTTCATGCCACACAACCAAATGGCGC
The DNA here is from genome assembly GCA_007726485.1 of Eragrostis curvula. Classification (NCBI taxonomy): domain Eukaryota; kingdom Viridiplantae; phylum Streptophyta; class Magnoliopsida; order Poales; family Poaceae; genus Eragrostis; species Eragrostis curvula. Next base: position 2,044,594 of record RWGY01000005.1, read on the forward strand.
TCTCGGTCACAACTTCACCACTCTCTTTGCTATCCGCTGGAGGGGTAGCCAGCAGTTTGAGCAGTAGGTGATCTCGTGTGGTGCGCGGTGGTAGTGTGGTGGTGTTAGACAGTAGGATTGGTGCTCGGGTACTCAGGGTTGCAGAAGACATACTACGATCGGGGCAAAACCTAGCCAGAAAGGTAAGAAGCAGTAGCGGACGGGCTGGCGTTATCGCAGCTATAGGACCCGGAGCACTAACCGGTGGTGGGCGAAGTGGCGTCTGGGCATCCGCCACTGGAAAGAAGCCAACAGTGGCGGATGAGCTGACATCAGGGCCGCTGGACACTACAACGTCGACTAGTAGTGGCGGGCCCCAATGTCAAGGTGCTCACCACTGAAAGTGAAGGCAATAGTGGCGGGTGATGACATCATGCCTTCTGCCACTGATGGACATTAGCAGTGGCGGACATATGATGTCACTGCGCCCGCCAGTGCTAGCCACAGCATATAAAACCGAGTTGTCTTCTTCCCCAAACAGTTTTGGGCTCACCTCAAGTTGGGTGTCCGTACGGGCGGCCAAGAAAAAATTGAAAACTAGGGGGAGGGTGTTGATCTCGTTTTATTTTCGTGGATTTGATCTAGGAGGTGAAGCCTTTTGTGACAAAATATTGAATGACGTGAACAAGGTCAAGAAACTGAAAAAGTATAGTCATGTCTTGTGCAATTGAAAACAAATGCACAAGTTACGGGAACAGTTAAATGGCCCTAGTTAGTACTGCTATAACTTAATCAATCCAATACAAAACTAGTGCTTAGTAGTGTCGTACCCCATTTCTGAGGCACTAGTGCTTACCGTATCAGTCCCTGGATCAGTAGCTGATACGACACTTTTACAGAATGGCATCTCAGAGTCATACCATTGATAATATTACCAAGTCTCATTACAAGCCTTTATATTACAAAAGGTCTTTATACGATGGCTAAAAGCCTTATTACAACACGGCACAACCACCACACTTGTGCGTCACTGAGGACAGTGACACATCACTAGAGCTACTGCAACGGAAGACTGAAGCGAGGTCCACTCTACAGGCAGACTTGCGCGCGGACGGAAACCCTACTCATCATTGCCATCACCTTGGAAGTCATATTCTGGTTCTTCTTCTGAATGATTGAAGCAAGAGTGAGTACATAAGGTACTCAACAAGTCCTAACACAAGGGTTTAATAACATGCAAGGGAGAGATCAAGGATAAAGGCTGGGGTGTAACGTATCGGCCGAAAAGCCAATTTTTTGTGCAAGGGTTGGTTTGAAAAGCAAAACTGCTTTGCAAACTAAGTCAAGTATGATTTTGAATTTAGTGGGGTTGGTTGGCCCTGGGGGAGATGCATCCATCCCGCCAGTTCCCAAGTTTTAACGCTGGCAGACAACCAGCACACGGCTCCAAACCGGCGTTTTCCAAAACACACACGCCAAGGATCACTCACACAGGAAAATCTAATCATTTGTGTGGCCATTGCTTTCGCAATTGTCCAATGCCGTGGAACACGGCTATCCGGATAGATTCGACACTCTGCAGAGGTTGTGCACTTTACCCACAAGGTATACCAGCCTTTGCCATCGTCATGGTTTAGACTGGCATACTAATGGTTCCGTACCTACTTGGTGTCACCACGGCACCACCACGGAAAATCCACAACCAGGGGCATCCATTCACCATAGGAATAAGGGCCACAGGCCAACACCATCCGCCGGACGCTAACGCCAATCTCGTTAGGTCTTCTCCTGGCTTCCGCTGCGACTCCCGCCTCCTGGTGGGTACCGGGTGACACTATAGCAGGGTGTGGTTCCAAACTTTTCCCATACAAGGCATGTGGTTGCACGATGGGTGCTAAGCAAGGCGGCACATGAACCGGTCCTTATACGACCGAACTAGGCATCTTCAATAGCCGTTCCTCACGAGGAAGGCGTCCCAGAGATAGCCTCCCCACTGAGGACTACCTCGCCTGGTCCCGCCAAAACATACCCCACTATGGGTTGCATATCATCACTAATCCCACCCAAGTTCACATTTACGCACACCACCAAGCACTCACACATTTTTAACACAAAAACATGTGTAGCAAGATTAATTATATACACAGTGTAATAAAGTCCTAAGCAGCATTTTCATCCAACAAATCATTAAATATTAATGATGTTGGGACCTAGGGTTAACAAGGAGATTAGGGTATAAGCAATATCAAGGTGAGGCAAACAACAATTACTTAGGACATACTAAGCATTTAAATCATTTATAAAATATTATGCATGTTTATTTGAAAGCAGGCTCTAAATAGGATTTATTTGCGAACATAGGCGCAATATGATCAAGGGGGTTAGGACTTGCCTTCGAAGTCTTCTTCCTCTAGTCCTTCCTCGTAGTCGGGATCCTCGTGCCCTTCTTCGAGCGCTTGATTGTCTAACGATCAAAAGTAAATAAAAGGCGAATAAATCTACCGCTCAAACAAATAACAATCATAAAATAAAATAAAATCCCAAATAAACAGCAAATGGAGATGGCTTTGGCATAGACAAGTAGAGAAGGATTTTAGAGGGATTTAGGCGAAAGAATTTCTGGATTTGGAGTTAGGATGAAATAGTTATGAATTTTTGATTGAATAAGAAAGGGAAAGATTAGGAATTGATCAACTTAATTAAGTGTAATCAACATCCTAATTTTCCTGAGGTGCTCAAAGGTTGCAAAATGGGTAGAATGGAATATATGATTTTTGGGAATTTATTGGGATTTTTCTGTTATTGGAAATATGCTCGAAATTGATTTCGGTGTACAATATCTGGGTGCGCTTAGCAATTTGTTCGGTGTGTGAGAGGCTGACATGCGGGTCCAGAGGGGCCGGTTCACTGTGGGCTACTGTTTGGTGGGCCGAGTCCACGTGGGCCGTGGACCGGCTGGGGTTGCGAGGGGTTCACCGTGGACCGGGTGCACCACGTGGCGCGATGACCCGGTCGCTGTGGGCCCGGGGCGCCGACGTGGCGGCCACGTCGGACGACCGCGTGGCGCCGACAAGGCGCGGCGGCGCGGGCGCGCGCGCGGCAGCGCGGCGCCGGAATGCACGCCGGCGGCGGCTGCGGTGGTCGGAGCGGGGAGCGGGGGGTGGCTGCGGGAGCGCCATGCGACGGCGGTTCTGAGGGCGCTTGACGGTGACGAGGACGGGGGCTAGGACGGCGGCGCAAGCTTGCCGGAGTGCGGCGGCGCTTGGGCGCGCACGGGGAAAACAACGCGCGCGTGCGCAGAGGTTGAATTGGTGGCTCGTGTATGTGCACGCGTGTACGCGCGGGCTGTGCGTGGGCTCGGCGTGGCCGGGGAGTGCTCTGCGGCGGCCGGAGACGGTGATGGGGGCGGCGGAGCGGCCGCGCTCGATGCGGGCTGGCTACGAGCGCTCGGGGAAGACGAAGAGGGGCGCAGGTGAAGGAGATGAGGGTGGAGCAGCTCACCTCGAGCCGGATTGGAGCGGGGAGCGGCGGAGAGTGGCGGGGGAGCTCGTCGGAGCTTGACCGGAGTTGAAGGGGGAAAGAGGGAAAGAGCTCGGCTTTGCGCGCGGAGGGGTGAGTGGAAGAGTGGAGTGGCGGAGGAGAAGAAAGGAGGGCTCAAGCGCGTTTTATAGCCGCGCGGAGGCGGTGCGCTCCGGCGAGATATTTTCTCGCCGGATTTGACGCCGACGCGACGCGCGAAGGCGGTGCGGCTCGATGACGCTGGCGCGGTGTGGCTCCAGTAGCTCGGACGTGATGAGGTGAGGCTGTGGCTGACGGAGGAGGGCGGCAGGGCGTGGGCAGCGTCGGGAAGCTCACCGGATTAGGGTTAGGTCGGCCAGGGCAGCGCTGTGCGACGAGACAGGTCGGGAAGAAGGCGGTGTGGCTCACGTGAGCGGCGAGGACAGTCTCTGTAGCGCGGAGGCGACGCAACGACGAACTCCGACAGGCCGGAATGGGCGCGCGCGCGATTTTCGCCGGCGACGCGAGGTAGGTGATGACCGGGCGGGTCCCACCGGTCAGCGACTCAGGGGAGAGGAGATGGGCCGGGGAAGAGGCTGGGCCGCTACGGGCCGGGAGTGGGCTGGCGCGGAGGGAAAAAGAAAAGGGAAAAAGGAAAAAAAGAGACATGGGCCGGCTGAGATTCGGCCCAGGACGATTTGGAGATAGTTTTTGATTCAAACAAATCTGGAATTTGAATTTGAAGACAATTCAAATTCGGACAAAGACAAAACCCAAACAAACACTTAAAATAAAAGCAATAAACTCCAAAAATGCATATGATGATCTTTGTGCAAGATTTAAAATTCAAAAATTTTATTTTTGGCTCTAAACTTAATCTAACAAATTGTTTTTAGTGGAAATTTTTTTTTAAAAGGGCAAATTTTAGAGGTTTTTAAATGAGCACAAATTGAGGGTGCTACAAGTAGTTCAATCACGGGAATAACATATTCATCTTTGTTTCCAAGCATGGATAGTTAAATGGCCCTAGTTAGTGTAGCTGTAACATAATTGATCCGATACAATACTTATCGGCAACCCTAAAAAAGAAACTTCTGCCTGAATCTTCTCATGTAGCTGCTTTGTATGTGAATATTAGATGGGTATGTGTCACACCTGATTTTTATATACATAAATCGAATGCATTCTATATGTATACTAGGATCTATTTTATCATACATGCAGTGACATCATTGTGATACACAGTTCTATAACGAATAAAACAACAAAAATAAATCCAACCAGAGTAAACACGTCAGCGGAAGAAGAAACTCCAGGGCGCTCCACAGGCAATCGACTGGCGGCAACGCGACCTTCTCTGCATCGTCTTCTTGTAGTCCTTAGCTTCCTCACTCAGCAAGTGGGGGAAAGTATGACATGCAAGGCTAAATCAAGAAAGGCTTAACTCAATGTCTGTATCTATGCAATCGTAATAACATAAACACCTATCAAAAGCATCCTATTTACTAGGTGTAATGACAACTCCCCAACAGCAACCAAAACAAGCTCATCGGATCCCATCCGACTACCAAACTCTCCAGGTTCCCACCACCTAGCTACCAACTCATCGGGTTCCCACCACCCGACTACCAAACCACCCAAACCAACTAATCATGAGGAAGTCCAAGCTCACTCTTGACCGTGAGCATGGCTGTCAAGACAGTTTTACACTCTGCAGAGGTTGCACCACTTTACCCACAAGTCGTGATTTCGTCACCCGTCGGTTGACTAAAACCTCCATTTTTCCAAATGCACACTTCCTTAGGTATGCGGCCAGGAGATCACTACGAGGCCTTTACAAAGCATCTTCTACTCTGTAGACACCAGCTAGGATTCATAACGGACAAGTCTATTTTCTCTTCCCGGTCATAGCCCCCATTTGCGCCACTCTATCAACCGGATGGTACCACAGAAATAGGAGAACATCTAATTAATTGGCCAAGTTGTCCCATTATCAGTCATGTGATGGCGCGGTTATGCCAGGTTACTAAGCCCATGAACCGGTCCTTAGAATCTAAGAAGGTTCAAGCACAAACCAAACTCTCGTGCACAACGGCACCATACCAAACAAACCATCCTGCTTAGATTCCTTAAAAAGCTTCATGTTGCTAACCATTACCAATGATCCCAATTAAGTTGCATGCATCATTAGTCAAAATTAAGGACACTTCCCTTCTCAACATCAACAAGGCTAAGCATGAATCTACACCCATGATAGACACTACCCAACAGGCGACAAGGAATAACAAGGAACGAGGTAATGACACATAGGATTCAAACGGAACGCAAATGCAATCAAGGAATGTACTACAATCTAGACTAATAGGAGCAAGATGTTCAAGGACACTTGCCTGTTTATATAATGCTGCTCAGTGATCTTCTCTTGCTCTTCATCTTCTCGTACCGCTTCTCCACGTCATCATCGATTCGAATAAACTACCGATAAAAGAAAAGACACAAACAAATAAATACAGTGCACCAAACATCATAAACAGGTCATAAAAACAGTATGGTTGGATATCTTATGATGAGATGAAGATTTATGCGCAAGTATCGCCTAAATCGGAATTACCGATAAAAAGATATGATGTTTCAAAGGTATTAGGGGCTAAACAATGAAATGACGGAGGTTTCAGGGGCTTATGTGCAATATTTAATGGCAAAATATACTTCGGGTTATATTATCAGGATCAATAGGGGTGAAAGTGCAAAGGAGCCATTTACTGTTTTTTACAGATTTATTAATGTGAAGGAAAAACGGTAGACAGGGTTCACTGGCTCGTGGACCGTGGCCAAGGTGTCGGTCCACTGGTCCATGGTGGACCAGACTGAGGGTCATGTGGCCGGCGGTGAGTTTGACGGCGGCGCCTTGGCCGGAGCATCGCCGGAGTTTGGCTAAGCGGGGCTAGAATCTTCAGTTCTCGACAGAATTTGCACTTGGAGAAAGAGAATAAGACGGGGATGCTCACCGTGGTGTCACGCCAGCACGGAGATCGCCGGAGTAGAGCGTGCGACGGTGAGGGGCGGCGGCGACTCGCCGGCATCGACGAGGTGGTGGATGCGGGCATCAAAACTCATCGGGGAGGAGCTCGCGAGGGGCGGCGTGTCTTCACGAAACTCTTCGTCGGTTCGGTAGAGGCGAAGGAGGCTCGGAGCGGTAGCGCATCGAGCTCCGGGTGGCGGCGACAATGGCGGCGGCAGCGCTAGGGAGTGCGGGTCGCGGGAGGCGGCGGAATTAGGGAAACGACGGCACAGGAGCTTGGGGTCCACCTTTTATAAGTGCAGAGTCCTAGGGCGACGCGGCACACACGCCAAGGAGGCGGCGGCGGCGTACGGCGCGGTGGTGCTAGGGTTGGGCGGCGGGGATGACGAGCGGGTCTCACGCGTCAGTGGGAGAGAGAGTAGGTGGGCTGGTGGTGGCGAGCTGGGTTGGGCCTGCTGGGCCGCGCGGGGAGAAGGAACAATGAGCCCAAGCGGTGAAAAGGAAGGGAGAGGGAAAGAAGAAAAAGAAATTGGACCGGGAGAATTCAGCCCAGAGTCTGGCCGGAGGTTTTGCGAATTTAGAATAAAAGGAAATGAAGGGAAAATGAGAAAGAGAGGGATAAAATGGGAGAAAATGGTAGGAAATTTTGGGTAAATTAACAAGGAATTATCCAACCAACAATATCCTTCACCTATTCTATAAACTTTATAAATACATTTTCCATCACATAAATCAAATTCATTTTATTTTCAAACAAAAGCTATAAAAATAATAAAGAAAAATGTTTCACATCCCAAAATAGTAATTTTGGGATGTGACGGTATTTCTTTCTGTCTTGGTACAAGTAACTTGGGTGGGAGATGAGATTCACTAATGAACACATGTTAATTACCATATCTTTCGTAGCTATGGCAGTTTTGTTCTGGTGCATCCTATTCTCTCAGTACTGTCGTATCATCGGCTAACATATTGGTTGTCCTACTACGCTTTCATGTGCAAAAGAAAACACATGCGTTCATTGATGATCGATCACTGGATCGCACTGGTGACATCTTCTTTCACAGATGCGGCACTAGAACTGGCCTGTGCTGACCCTTGCACGTACGTTAGGGGACGTCTTAACACAGCAGCTGTAGGCAACAAAGAGGCATCTTCGTTGTCGAAGGCAAGGGGAAGGCGCCGCGTTGTGCTGTGGCCTGGTTGCTGCTTCACGGGAAACTGCAGATGCTTCTTCGTCGTGGCATCTAGATCCAGGCAACGCGTTGTCGCTGAAGCAGCCGGACGCCTTTCACAGCTGTGCGTTTTGGACACACGGAGACCCTTCTCAACTGCCCTCCAGGCAGGCTCCAGCAGCAGACTCAATATGGTCGAACGCTCCAGGGAACTGCTTTCACCCGCGGAGCCCCACCGCGCCGGGCACCGTAGCTCGCGCAGGCTCTCAGGGTCAGGGAGCAAGTTCTGAATGCATGTTGTTGTGGTGTCGGCTTCCATAGGTGGGCTTCGTATCACCCGACGCAAATGGAGTAGGCTTTACACTCGCGCGACCTCATTCCAAAAACAGTAGACACTTCGGAACTCTACTAAATTTGATGTGCCATTTATCAAATTCTTATAGTCTACTGTTGCACGTAGCTCCTAAAGGTAGACACTTCATAGGCTATATGCCTATATTTTCTCAGACCAAACCGCCGTTCTCTGTTCTGGAAAGATGTCAAGGCTTGGAGGTACTCAGCCTCGCCAAAATCAGGCCAGATTGCATGGGAGAAGAAGATTTCCGAGTACGCACATTGCCACAACAAGAAGTTACTCAGCCTCTCTGCTCACCACGCTGGTTCGAATGAGCAGGTCGGGACAAGAGAACTCATTGGCTTGGCTGGTCTTTAGGTTGCTGGCGAGCAGAGACTCGTTAATGTCCTCGAGGCTAAGCAGATTGCCATGCGCCTTCCGCGCGAGCCCTTTGAACGCTTGAACTATGTCCCATCGGCCGCTGTAGCAGATCAGCAGTTGCTTGCGAACTCGTCCAGCCCCGGACAAGGTCGCTGGCGCGGTGTCTTTGCCGCCGTCTCTGATTCAGGAATTGCCGCACCCGTGACTCACTTCTGATGAAGCCACCACCTCAGGAAGCTACGCAAGGGTTCTCTCATCCTTCTGGCATCTCCGTTTTCTTCTTCCCAAACCAAGCCAAGAGATCGAATCGACGTCCCTGAACACGGCAACTAGGATGAGCCCCTTCCCAAAATCCTCTGCCACCTCCGTCATGATTGGATTCCATGGCCGTTTAATTTAGGCTCGATTTGTATTAATACGGCTATAATCGGATGGGCACATGTAAGATGTGAAATTGGTTTGCTGGCTATGGGTTCGATTGGGGATGGTCGTGATTGATTTCTTTTTTCAAGAAGCTCAATCAAGCAGCGTGACGGTACGCATAGCATCGCTTGTTGGCAAATGGGGATCGATTTGGGGAAGAACTTGTCTCTAGTGCGAACGGGCCGCGGGGCGAGGCGCTAGCAGCGCAGCTGGAGCGATCTCACAAGCGTCGCGACGGGCTAGATTGGTGGAGACGCTGCTGCCGAGCGGGCGGTGCGTCCAGCGAGCTCACGAGAGGCATGACCATACCACGGCGAGAGGCATGGCCATACGGCGCCGCGGGAGGATGATAACTCTACCGTATGAGGCATGTGACTGATTGAAGCAATTCTCTTTGTAGGTAAACTAGCATTATGTCAAAAGTTTGATACTACATTTGGTAGCAATGTATTGAAACTCTTTGGTGTTCTATATATAATGATGCTTGGGAACATGTTATGAACTGCCTCTAAATATCGTTTCAAGCCTGATTCCCTAAAAAAATTGTTTCAAACCTTTTAGACACGTACGTAGCGTACGAGCATTGGTACTAGTGCAAGGTAATTTTATCAGTTTGTACTGTGCAGCCTGCTAAACACCTTCTCAATGTAACCCATGTTTTAGTACACAGGCTACCAAACATGAAGGTGTTGGACCCGCTCAGCCTGGTTGGGCTGGCTTTATGCAGGCCTATGATGCAGGAAAAGGCCGTCCACCCTGCTAAACAGGTGGATCCTATATATAGGACAGGCTATGGTTAAGTTTTGATAGAACAGTGTTTGAGATTCGTGCAATGGCTCAGATTCGCGCAGGTGGAGAGGGAAGGGCTGAGGTGCCGCCACGTGTCAGCTTCTGATTGGAGCGGGTGGGAGGTGGAGGAAAAAGAAACGGTTTTCAAACTTTAAACGTATTTTTCTCCCAAACCGTAAGTCCGTTTTCGGATCCGTTTGAACCATCGTGTTGTTTAGAATTAATGCTACAAAATGAGATCCAATATGATTATTTTTTGAAATTTTTTGAATTTGAATTTTCGTCAACATTTTATTTGTACTGTATCAATATTTTATTTGTACTGTGTCAACATTTTTTATGTACTATGTCAACATTTTCAGCAAAAACGTTGACTGATTTTTTAAAATGTTGATATAGAACAACAAAAATGTTGACTCTTCTGTTTCAAAATGTTGAGGCTCTGACTTAGGCTGAACTGCTCAGATTTGGTGAGCTATTGGACCGATCTATTGTATGTTAACCATAGAACGCCCTCCATATAGGAGGGCCCTACTAAACACGCCCAATAAGTCGAAATGTATCTCTTGTGCTCTCTCCCGAAGCCTTCTCTCTACTGTAGCTTTCCTCCCCAACGGTGTTCCCCATCGTTTCTCCAAATCGATCTTGACCGGCCCCCTCCTTCTTTCTTTCTGGTGGTCCTAGTTGTAGTAGTTCTTGATCTAGAGCTTGGATTTTGGAGTTCCTTGATGCAGTTTTCTTTGGGGGTGGAGGCGGCAGAGTCCTGCGCTCCTTCATCGATTTCTTCATCAAGCTCTCTGAAATGCAGGTTCAATCTCTAGCTAGTAATAAAACACCTTCTGTTCCTTGTCTTGCTGAAAATCGCTGCTGCCTTAGTGGCGCGATTTGCTGCATATTTGGCAATGGTGCGGATTTGGCTCAGGTAGTTTCCTTTGTGGATGTTGCCGTTGTGGCTTTTGTCCCTGCTGGATTCCTTTCCGGTGGGTGTATCCCCTCCCTCTTCTTCTTCTTCTCTGTTACTGGAGTATCTCAGATCTCCCAAGGTCGCGCCCGGTGTTGCTTCATCAAGATCTACGGCAGCGACTTCTTCTCCCTCAAAAGCAGCCTCTATGGCCGCCGCCGGGTGGACCGCCGGCGTGCCAAGCATGCTGCATTATGAGGCCATTTGCCCATCTATTCCGCGGTGGCTTGACGGTTTCGTGCTGTACACACCAGCTGGTCCCGGCATGGATGGAGGTGCCTTTGTCTGGAGCTTGGCGATCAGTTCTTCGGCGACTTCTTCACACTTGACGATGGAGTTATCTGCGATGGCGAGTTCTTGCTACTCTGCAGCTTTCTCCAAGGAAGGACTTGCTTATAATTTTTATCTTTTATGACTCCATTTCTTGTAAGGGCCTTTTGTGATGTAACGAACATTCCAGAGTAATGGAATACCCTAGCCCTTTCGGGCGTATTTCCTTCAAAAAAATGTATCTCTTATGGTTCCATCTACATACCACAAGAGATAATGTACAGTACATATGATTCATGGTTCAAACCATAAGAGGTATTCGGTATCTCTCATGGTTTTATATGTCTTTTACATTTCTAAGCTAAAGCTGTAAGAGAAAACTTTTTTTTCATGGTTTGCAAGGATATGTGAGAAATATGTGTTTCTTGAGTCCATTATTTTCATTGTAGTGCATTTTCTTCATGGTGCGTATATTGGGGAGCCAAAGTAGTCTTCAAAGATGTTCATAGGGATATGGTTTGCGTATGTGCGTTCATAGGGGTGAGTGTGCGTGCGTTGTGAGTGTATGAGTTGTACTGTGTAATCACAAAAAAAAGTATACTGCAGTCATTTTCAGAAAGGAATGGACACTTTTCAAAGGCACTCAGACTTTTTCTGATGCTATGGATGATCATAATCAGCAACTCAAGGAGGGAGGGTGAAGTTTTGTAAGGGAAACAATATATATGTTCCTTCGGACTCCATAATTAATTCTAATTAATTCGTAGGTAGGCACTATTCCCATCTGCAAGTTCTATCAAATGGTGAATAAACAGTCTAAAAAAATCTCCACTTGGCTACAAGCTTGGCGGTGAGGACAGATTTTGGCTCGCGGGTGAAGTGTTTGAAGCCATGTGAAAAACAGGGAAACCCACTTTACGGAGTAAGCTGGACGGAAGGTCGTTGTAGACTATTTTTCTATACAGGTAACGACGTGGTGCTGTGGTGATATTAAGAGTAAGTGGATTAGTAGATATTAGTGAATGAAAATAGCTCATAAGTATTTCATAATCAAGCCACTTCAGTGAATTTATCTCACTTGTCTACTTGCTTTATTTCTTCTTTCTTAAAATACTCCTAAATGCCAATCTTTATTGATTAAAAATCTCCTAAATGCCTCTTAGTTTCTAAACGACACAATAGACTGAATGACAGGGAACAATTATATAACTTACTCGATCATATGAACAAAGTAATTAAAGAAAGTGGAAAAGGAAACTTTTAGTGGAATATCTGATGCAACTAAAAACTATGCCTTGCATGGAACAGCTGCTGCAATCCGAGTACAATGCGCATCAGTGACATAGGTTGTTTAACATCTACAAGCATCGGCCTTTCGGATCCGGGTCCTCTACAGTGAGGAACAAAATTCAGGGAGGTGTAGCACATGCAACAGTATTTTGTGAGAGAATGAACATGTCTATGCATTGATACTGTATCAGATTATGTAGCAACAGTAGGACTTGGTACTGTTGGGCACTTTTTGTACTGTAGCACGGTTCTGTAGCAGCTGATCTGGTTCGTTGGCGTTTGATCAAACGACTGAAAATCGACTTAATGCCAGCTACAGTACCTTCTCTGAATTTTGACCTCTAATTCAGAGGATCCAAATCCCGGCCTTTTGAGACAAAACGTCTACCAACATCCTGGCATGTAGTCACTGTGGGCGCGTTTGGTTGCCTGGCTGAGGCTCAGCCAGGCCCGCCGCATGCACGATTCGCACGATTGGTTGCCTGCACGCACACCCCAGCCTGGCCCCCGAGATGCAAAACGCACGCCGCAGCCTGGCTCTCCAGAAACGAAAATGGATTGCGTTTCTGGCGGGCCTGGCTCCGGTGGTGCAACATTTTTATCTGCTAATGATGTTATTAGCACACTAATTAGTATATATTAAGTGATATTAGTTTATTTTAAATTAAATTAAAGTTTAATATAGTATGATAAGTGATACACATTAGATAAAAAACAAAATAAATGTAATTTTATATTTTATTTTTTTATTTCAATCATATGCATTGCATCCTCATCTAGCCAACCAAACAACTGCTCCATTCATCCTGCATGATCTGATTCAGGCAACCAAACAACACCGTGTTGCATCTGTGTAGCCTGTCTCTGCTGGGCCTGGATGGCATATGCGAGCCAGGCTCTACTGAGAAGGAAACCAAACACGCCCTGTGTGTTTGAAGAAGTCATATCCTGCTTCATGGTACATGGCACAAGAAACAGAGAACAGACTCAATTAACTCATAGTACCAGCTTTTCCTTAGCTATGGCAGTTTTGTTCCTGGTGCATCCTATTCTTACTACCGTGGCATCCACAGGTTTTCTTTGACTCACTCGGATAACATCTGGGCCTTCCTACTATTCTTTTATCAAAAGAACCAGAGCGAACAAATAGTTATATACGGTGAATATATTTGGCATATATATGAGACTTCAGTTAACATTGAACAAATAAGATAGCGGTTGGTCCCTTTCATTATTGCAAATCCGTTACATCTACCACTCATTATCAGTCACTTTGTCTTTTCTGGAAAAATAATGTTATGGCACATGTTTTAGAAGGAAGATGGAAAAACTGGAGTAGTGTCAATCCGAAATCAGCGTGCATTCTTATTTTGATGTCACTCTGACAAGTGAAATATATAGTAAAGCTGGTTAAATCAGTGCTCAGCATTATCTATAGTTCTAGCTAGTAAAAATATACCATCCATGCATTGGACCATTGCAACTGGAGAGATCAATGATTGTCGATGGTGTATTGATATTGTTTGCTTCAATCAAACCTTGAACCTCTTGGATACTACTGTTGTCATCTTCCTCCTAATTGTTGTAGAATTCATTTTTTTTTTTTAATTTTGTAGACGTTTTGTAGATTCATCTATCGGTAATTTGTCATTGTTCGAATGTAATCATCCATCGGCAATTTCCAGTTCGGCGGTGGATATTATGAAATAAATGGCGTGGATCGTGACTCTTTTGTGGATGTCAGCCAAACCTGGGTTTTTGTAAAATCAGCAACAAATTACTGATCGACCTTGTTGAGCAATGTAAACGCCAGAGCTGCAATGGTAATGGCGTTTGTGACATTCTAGTGTGATATTGCATCCATTTATTATGACGATTTGTTGAGAACCTGTGCCTTTTTTAGCAGTTCATCTATAAACTTTTCTTTTGCGTGTTCGGAAATAAAATAAACAGGCCGGATGAAACCAATGAACCTTGTAGGTTATCAATACATGCTTCGTTTGTGGAAGAACCCATTTGGTAGTTTGAGATGGGCCAGCCAGATGCGGTACTGGCGTGTCCACTCAATTTACGGGTACAATACAGAACACAAGCGTTGATCCATCATGTAAAGTGGTTTATCGACACAGCTGCTGTGTTGACAAGGTTACCGTCGGAGGTGGCAAGGGGAAGCCACTGGGCTGTCCTGTGCCGCAGCTGCTGCGGTTTGATCGGAATTGAGGACTCCTTCCTTGGCGGCTCTGGCCCCGGCAAGCACCTCCTCAACGGCCGCTCACCACCAATGCCCCTTCTCTGCAAACACCGCCCGCAGGGTGACGAGAGACTCCGCCATCGTATTGTTAGGCAGCTGGGAGAGTCCACCGCGAAAAAAAAAGGAGCAGTTGGCAGAGTGCCGTCGCTACTCCGTTGTCCGCGGTGCTGCGAAACATCTCCAACGCGCCGTTGTCCGTGGCCCGCATGCCCTGGAAACTCTGCTGGGCCGAAGTGCGCCAAGGAAGAGCTTCCGGAGCTTGCGCGCCATGGCACCCGGTAACGTAGCCCGCCCGAGATGTTCGGAAGTGAGCGGCGAGTGCATGTTGTTGTGGTGTCCAAGTGCTTCCCTAGATGCTCGACATATAACGGGATGCCCTGGTAGTCTTTTTTACATGCGAGCGACCTCCATGGCTAGTAGTCCGAATCCGCCGACCAATGCCCTTGGACCACTCGTTGAACATCAGGTCCTTTTTTTTTTTGCGAAGAAAACATCAGGACCACTCGTTGAACATCAGGTCCTGACGCTTCACATTCCCAATTTGTGCTTCATCGAACTTATTCCGGTGCAGGATGTGAGCTAGCACACCTAACTAAGCAATCTGGAACTTACGGACAAAAGGAAGAAAAGGAGTGCATTTATATATTCTGGAAGGCATTGACATACTTCCTAGCAACTGTTTGGTTGGCTAGAAACACACTGTGCTTCCGTCGCTGCATGCCCTGGAAAAATGCATTCAATGTTTATCCTTCCCTGCGATGTGAGCGCTCATCAATTACTATACATTTATATGTCCTTGGACAATCATTTCAATTGGTGGGGCACCGTCAGTATCGAGATAACAGAGCCAAGATATAGCCTTCAAGGCTTCAAGCGGTGTTATAGTTACCACCTAAAATGCTGATGCTACAGCAACACAACGCTAACGTACATGGCAACTAAATGCACTGAATGTCCGTGAACTTACTCGATCATATGAACAAAGTGAATAAAGTGAAAAACGGAAACTTTTAGTGTCATATCTGGTGCAATTGAAAACTATGCCCTAGTTGGAACAACTGCTGCAACTAAGCAACTCTTGAATACTGTCGTCATATTCCTCTTAATTGTTGTAGAATTCAGTTTTTTTTATCTTGTAGAGGTTATGTTGACTCAAAAGCGCTACTAAGCAAAGGGACTCATGGTGCAACTGGCAAGGACATTGACTAGGGAGCTCCCGCGTTGTGCTGTTAATCCCTGGGTACTGCACAATTTGTGGAAAAAAAAAATCCCCTCGTCTGTCTCACAACCAAAGCACAGGTCTAAGGTCCGGCCCAGATCGTTGGTCGTCTCACATGAGCTACGGTGCCGCTGTGTATGAGTGGGGCAGGGGCTCAGGGGTTATCTCGACCTTCGTGAGAAGGTCTTCTTCTTAAAAGCAATGCTCGGGGGCTGTCTTACCCCCTGCAGGTCGTGTTTTTTTTCGAAAGCGCTACTAAGAAAAATTTAAAATTTATCAGTGTTCAAATGTTAGTTATCTATCTTGAATTTGCAATTCGATGGTGGATATTATTGTTGGATATATGAGCACTTTTAGGTTTAATTTAATCCAGAAATAAAACATGAACATGATGAACAGATTGCAGAATAAACTAGACAAGTCTACGCAAGATCTAGACAAGTCTAAAACCATAGTAAACAGAGCAAGATCTACCATACTTCGCAGTACTATCGTACAAGCATGGATCATGTAGGCATAGAAGAGAGACATGGTTTCAGAGAGTACGTACTGATCGTTCAGAGGAAACGATGAAGAAGCCGTGACGATTGGCGATGCAGACAAGCCGGGACAGCGGAGAAGACGTCGACGAAGGCGATGATGAGCAGCAGCCTCCGAACACGAACGTTGAGGAAGACGAGCCGTGATGGAAGCGATCGAGCAGTTCGCCGGTGCACGCCGACGATCGGGATAGGGCAGACTACAAGCGGCGGCGCAGCAAGAGGAAGAGGCAAAACCCTAACTCGTGTTGAGGTATGTTCTGGTGGACGGCGGCCGTACGTATTTATAGAGGGAGAACCGCTAGGGTTAAGGCGTCCCAAAACCGAGTTGGTTTCCATATAAAAACGTGTTGGACACGAAAAAGAAAAACTGCAAAAGGAAGCCGCACACCCGCAAGGCATCGGGCCGGATTTCGGCGGACCATTCACGCAGGTGATGCGCGGCCGCGCCCATCGCCCAAGCCCAAGCCCCGCCCCGCGAGGCAAGCGAGCGCGCGCGTGTGTTTTTCCTTTATTCCTCTCATCCACACACTTGCAAGAATGGGTAGAACAACCTTCTATATAAGTTGGTCCTCCTCCACCTAAACTAGCAATGTGGGACTAAAGGATGCACTCCCACCACTCATGGATGGGCCTTTGAGATTTTCCAGAAATTATTCAGAATTTCTTAATGGGCCTAATTGTAGCCCACTAATAATTCTAGCAATTATGACATAAACGGCGGATCAAGGCTAGTTTGTGGAGGTCAGCCAAACATGGTTTTTTTGTAAAATCAGCGACAAATCAGTGTTCGACCTTGTTGAGCAATGTAAACGCCCGAGCTGCAATGGTAATGCGTAGGTGACATTCTAGGATGAGTCGCCCCCGTGTGACATCCGGGACTGTGTGCGTCCATCTATTTATTATCACGATCAGTTGAGAACTTGAGCCCTTTAATTTAGCAGTTCCTCTATAAATTTTTCTTTTGCACGTTATAAATTATTCGAGGAAGAACCGATTTGGTAGTTTGAGATAGCCGGCCAATTGCTTTGATGCGGTACTGGCATATCCATTCAATTTACGGGTACAGTACAGAACACAACGTTGATCGATCACATTAATTAAGCGGCGAATTGCCACAGTGCTGTGGACAAATTGCTCAGAGATATTGGCTATGTTGACACGGGCCACGGCTACTGCCGAAGGAGGCAAAGGGATGCCGCAGGTGCTGTGGCTTGACCAGAACTGCGGACTGCTTCCTTGGCGACTCTGGCACCACCGCGAAAAAAGCATGAGGCTGCGTCGCTAGAGTGTCCGATTCTCCTTCTCCGCGAACACCGCTTGCAGTGCGACGAACAACTCGGCCATCGCATCGTCGAGCAGCTGGCTGAGCGTCACGATCGGCGCTGCGAAGCATCTCCACGATCAGGGCCCGCTCGCGATGGAACTCTGCTGGGGCGAAACTCGCCAAAAGCAACAGCTTCCAGAGCCGGCGCGCCATGGCGCAATGCAACGCAGCACACACGAGTGAGTGGATGTTGTTGTGGTGTCCAACTGCTTCACTAGGTGGGCGTACTATAACCGGACGCTCTTGATGTATTCTCTGAGGACGCATGATCAGATTAGAGAGTAGTCCAAACCCACCGACGGAACAAGGCTCTTGGACTGCTCGTCGACAATCGTGTCCTGACGCTTCACATTCCCGAGCTGCAAGCCTGCAAACATTTGTGTTGCATCGAAGGCATTGAAGAAGTGCAGGAAGAAACAAGCCAATTGGGTGGGAGCTAGCACCCCTTACTACCTAAGAAATCTGGAACTTACGGACAAAATGAAGAAAGGAATGCATTTATATAATGGGGAAGTCATAGACATACTTCCTAGGAACTGTTTGGTTGGCTAGAAACACATTGTGCTTCAGTCGCTGCTCCGGAAAATACATTCCATGTTGTATCCTTCCCGGCGCTGTGGATGCTCATCAATTACTATACCTTTACTAGACCTAGGACAATCACTTCAACTTGGTGGGGCACTGAGTTAAAGCGAGTTTCTGATGTAAGACATTACAGTGGTATTAGAACATCAACCTTTGCTGTATGTGAGCATGTTCATGTGCTACATAACACTGACGGAAGATTCATGGATTTGAATTGCCATGTAACTTAGCCTTGTGTTGCCGGAGCGTTAGCATTTTCTGGGGTGATGTTGGGGTCCTAGCAACAAGTACACGGCATGGGAGATAGCGAAGGCCAAGCCATACTCACATAAGGCAACCTGAATTCCATGTTAAAGCAGCCAAGGGCATGCTTGTAAATATCATCATCTCACCCCTTATAAATATGGAGGGAGATCATCATGTAACGACATCGGTTTTTCGGGCCACGAGCCAAAGGAAGAATCATTCGCACCGTGTTCTGAACTCTCTAATCACCTGATCCCTTCGCCCGGCATCGCGGGAGGAGGAGAGCTTCGCGTAATTGAACTGCAGGGAACCTGAACGAGAACCTCTTCGTCCGGCACCGCGGACCACAAAAGAGGGCTTCGCTCAGACTAGAAGACAACGACGACAACCGAAGAGGGCTTCGCGAGGAGACTCGAAGGCATCGACAACCTCCGAAAGCTTCGCCAGAACCAAAACACCTCTATCACTCGTTGGAGGGCTTCGATCTGTCCCACCAAGACCTTCGATCCCCCAACATTTGGCGCCGTCCGTGGGCCGAACCCACGATGAAAAGAAAACAAGACTACCATCAAGCAAAAGCTGCGAAGGTAAAAACAGAGCAGGAAGGATGGAAGCATTCAACCATCCGGTTCACAACGGACGACAGCAGAGTCTCCGATTATCCACATACAGATGTCTTCGTGATCAAAACCGACATCGAAGGCTATATGGTTCACAGAATCATGATTGACAATGGAAGCCCAGAAAATATCATAATCAAAGATACTTTGATTCGCATGCAAATCAACAGCCATGAAAATGCCAGCAAAACAACGCTGAAGGATTTCGGCGGAGAAGAAGCATCTTCGATCGGCAAAGTAATGTTGAAAGTAACCTTCGAAGATGAAGACAGATCGATAACTCAGGAAACAGAGTTCACAGTCATAGACTCATCCAGCGAATACAACGCAATCTTCGGAAGACAAATCATAGTAGCTTTTGGAGCTGCTATACATCATAATTACCTGATGATGAAGATACCTTCGGAGCAAGGCACCATCAGTATATGCTGCAACCCCTTCAGACCAAGAAGTAGCAAAGAAGACAACTCAAAAGAGAACGAACACGAGGGCCAACAAGCGAAGGCAGAACAAGCAAAGCTCGAGCCTTCAAGCGAAGTTGAAGAAGTAATCTTATGGCCAAAGAAACCAGAAAGAACGGTCAAGATAGGAAAGGGTCTGTCTCAAAACGAAAGAGAACAAATTACCAGGTTCTTGAAACAAAACTCTGACGTCTTCGCATGGTCACCACAAGACATCACTGGAGTCAAAAGAGAGACAATCCAGCACGAGTTAAAAGTCAACCCAAAAATAAGACCCTTCGCAGACAAGATAAGAAAGGCGTCGGAAGAGAAGAAGGCAGCCGCAACAGACGAGGTGAACAAGTTGCTAAAAGCCGGTGTCATAAGACCAACAATATTCTCAAGCTGGTTATCCAATGTCGTCCTCGTCAAAAAGAAGACAGGAGAATGGAGAATGTGCATCGACTTCACAAAGCTAAACAAAGCTTGCCCTAAAGACAACTTCCCACTGGACCGAATCGATACAATAACTGATTCGGTAGCCGGTTGTCAACTGTTAAGTTTCCTAGATGCATATTCAGGTTATCACCAAATTCATATGGCGAAGGAAGACGAAGAAAAGACAGCCTTCATCACCTACGACGGAACTTTTTGCTTCGTAAGAATGCCTTTTGGCCTTCGGAACGCAGGAGCAACATTCGCCAGACTCGTGAAGATGATATTCGAAAACCAACTGGGAAGAAATGTTGAAGCATACGTGGACGACATAGTGGTAAAGACAAAAGAAAGTGCTGACCACTTAAAAGATCTAGATGAGACCTTCGAAAATCTGAGAAAGCACAATGTAAAGCTGAACCCAGCAAAATGCGTCTTCGGAGTGGAATCAGGCAAATTACTGGGATTCATGGTCTCCCAACGAGGGATCGAAGCCATACAGGACCTCGCTCCACCAAAATGTCTAAAAGATGTGCAGAGACTAGCTGGAAGGCTTAACTCTCTAAGCAGACTCATTCCGAAACTGGCGGAACGAAGTAATCCCATTTTCAAAGCACTCCGAGCGAAAGAAAAATTTCAATGGGGATCTGAACAACAAGAAGCCTTCGAAGGCATAAAAAGAGCCCTTACAGAATTAACTGCTCTGGCCAGCCCAAAACCAAGGGAAGACCTACTCTTATACATTGCAGCTTCGGTATCAGCCGTAAGTGCAGTACTCGTTCAAGAGCACAGCGAAGACAAAGTTCAAAAACCGGTGTACTTCGTCTCCGAAGCCCTTTCGGGAGCGAAGCTGTTCTACTCAGAAATAGAAAAGATGGCCTACGCAGTGGTCATGGCCTCAAGGAAATTGAAACATTATTTCAGTGACAGGAAAATAATAATTCCAACCTCTTTCCCCCTTCGGGACACACTGCGAAGCAGAGAAGCGATTGGACGAATAGGAAAATGGTCAACAGAATTGGCGCCCTTCGACATCGAGTTCAAAGCAAGAACAGCCATCAAGGCAGCAACTCTTGCAGACTTCATAGCAGAATGGACCCCTCCTACTCCCGAAGCCTCTATCCAAACTGAAGAATCTTGCTGGACGATATTCACTGACGGTGCATGAGGAGCAACAGGAGCCGGAGCTGCGGCTGTAATAACATCACCTTCAGGAATCAAATTAAGATATGCTGTCAAGTTAGACTTTCAGTCAACCAACAATATTGCAGAGTACGAAGGAGTATTATTGGGACTTCGCAAAGCAAAGGCATTGGGTGCAAGAAGAGTACTCATTAGCACAGATTCCGAAGTAGTAGCAAATCAAGTCGAGAACAATTACAAGACGAAGGACCAAGAACTGATCAAGTATCATAAAGCGGTCATGAAAATGCAAAAACATTTCAAAGGTTTCACTGTGCAAAGCCTAAAGAGAAATCTGAATCAAGAAGCAGATGCCATAGCGAAGGCCGCCGCTAAAGGCGAATGTCTCCCTCCAGACGTCTTCTTCGAAATCCTAAACATATCAACCGCCGAAGAATCAGCAAAAAGAGTTCACCACCTCTTTCAGAAATGGGAAGATTGGAGGGCTCCGATAATAGCCCACCTTAATAATCAATATGAACCTCAAGACGAAGCCGAAGAAAAGAGAATAGCGCAAAAGGCAAGAAATTATAAATTAATCGAAGGCCAATTATACAAAGGAGGAGTCTGTCAGGCCTGGTTGCGATGCATTCTACCAGAAGATGGAAAACAACTCCTCCATGAAATACATTCTGGCATGTGTGGATCTCATATCGCATCAAGGCCTCTTGTCGCGAAGGTGTACAGAATGGGTTTCTACTGGCCAACAGCCACCAAAGACGCAGAAGAAATAGTCAAGAAATGTACTGAATGCCAATTCTTCGCAAGACATCAGCGAAGCCTGGCAGCAGAAATACAGCTAATGCAACCCATTTGGCCGTTCTACCAATGGGGCATCGATATAGTTGGAAAACTACCGGCAGCTCCGGGAAATCTCCAGTATACCTTCGTCGCAATGGATTACTTCTCAAAGTGGATCGAGTTCAGAGCAGTAGCTTCGATCACTTCAGAAAACATGACAAAATTTGTCTGGTAAGCGATAATATGCAGATTCGGAGTACCTAAAAAGATGGTAGTCGACAACGGGAAACAGTTTGACAGTCATCTGTTCACAGAATTCTGCGAATCGTTGGGAATAAACTTACGCTTCGCATCTTTATATCACCCTCAATCAAATGGAGCTGTCGAAAGTGCAAATAAAAGAATATTCGAAGCAGTACAAAAGAGGCTGTTAAACATCAAAAAAGGAAAATGGCCAGAGGAACTTCATTCAGTACTCTGGTCGTTAAGAACAACTCCATCCAGGTCAACTGGTTTCAGTCCTTTCAAGTTACTCTTCGGAGAAGAAGCAATGACACCAGAAGAAATTCAAAACAAGTCACTTCGAAGCCTAGCAGGAAACTCTGATGAGTCAACTATAACTTCGAAGGAAAGCTTGGAAGAAGTTCGCAACGATGCCGTCCTCAACCTTCAGAAATATGAAGAAGAAACCCTAAAATGGAAAAACAAAAACATCAGACCGAAGGGAATAAGAGATGGGGATCTGGTACTTCGGCGAAAGCCAAATGAAAAGACTGTGGGAAAGCTACAGAGCAAATGGTAAGGGCCATTCATAGCGAAGGCAACTGTAAACGAAAGAGCCTTCAGATTGCTAAGCTCCGAAGGAGATGAAGTTAGCCACACATGGAATGTAGAAAAGCTGAAAAAATACCATGTATAAAAGAAAAACCGGCCTGTACTCTTTTCCTTGCAAAAGGGGATCCCTCCGAAGGGAGCAAGGTTTTTAACGAGGCAGGACCAAGGAATAAAATCTTTTCCCCTCCAACAAGACATTCTTCGCGTTTACTGTCTTAAAAGACAAAATTGAACAGACGACATCCCCTTAAAAAAGGGAAGAAAAAGACATCAAAAGCTAAAAGTCGAAGGTCAGGCGTTAAAAGCCAATAACCTTCGACCGCGTCCAAAAGGACATGAAAAAAAAAAACAAGTCGAAGGACAAAGCGTCAAAAAGCTTACACCCTTCGATTGCGTTCAAAAAGAACATGAAAAGAACAAAAGACAGAAAAGTCCATTGTTCACTACGAATCGGAGCTTCAAAAGAAGAAGCCTTCGATCAGGCAGAATTTCCTCCCAGAAACAAGGGAAATGAAACGCGAAAGAGAAATACTAAAAACAAATTTCAGACATCGCGTAGAGACCAACGAGGTCATTCAAACACATTAATCGAAGGGCAAACTAAATAAAAATACAGAGTTAGCCTTCGTTCAAAGTAAAGTTTTCTACAAAACTCAAAACAAAACAGCAGTTATTCTTCGGAAGAATCATCACCAGACTCACTCGAAGTACTAGAGCCTTCGCTGTCAGTGGCATCCCGACCACTAGAGGAACCAGCATTCTGGTCGACCGAAGGGCTCGCGTTCTGTCCTTCAGCAGAAGATTCGAAGATAGCAGAAATACGTCCAGGGCCAACAGTGCTCCAATGAGGAATTAACTTCCTCGCCGACTGTCGAGCCACTTCTGTAACTGATTCTGTTTCGGTCGAAACAGCGAAGCCATCATCCAATATTGGACTAACGCTACCTCCAGATAAGCTCAGCTGCGCGAAGGCTTCTTCAATACCAGCAGCTCCAGCGACGACGCCATAGTTCCTGGCCACTTCCTTCAGAGAGCCAGAGTTCGCTGAAATCCACTCGGCGAACTCAATGGCCGAAGCATTCGGCAAAGGGAAGTCTGAAACCCCACCGCCAAGAAAAGTTATGGCATCCCTCAAATTCTTGCAAACATTAAAAAGAGAAGTCAAAGACTTCCTTTCCTCCGTTCGCTTCTCGTTAAGCTGACGTTGAGCTTCGCGAAGCTTCCCTTTAGTGCGGTTAAGGCGAGTATGAATGTAGCGGAACTGGGTGTCAATAGCGCCTACAACCGGAAGGGACTGAAACACAAAAAAAAAAGAGATGCTTTAGAGCGAAGCATATCTTGAAATAAAAGAAAATAAGTAAAGGGATAAAAACATACCTTGATATGATTGGTGTAAAGAGATTTCAAAAGCCATCCGGAGTCAACGCAGGCAAGCTTTCGCCTTTCGCGATAAAAGCGAAGATCCCCATGATTCTAGTAACATCTTCCGAAAGCTCTTCACTAGGGAAGACATCAGACGAGGCAAGCGAAGGAAGTTTCAGTTCAGTTCCTTCTTCGCTGTCCGAAAACGCCACAGGTTCCTCATTATCATAAGGGAAGAAACGAGGCATTTCAGCGAAGGGATCTTCGCTAGATTCAGAGCCTTCGCCTTCCTCACCACTGGAAACATCCGGAGGGGGAGCAGAACTGATAGGATTCACGACTAAAGCTGGTCCACGATGCGAACTGCTTTCAGTACGACGACGCTTCCGCGAAGGACCAGCATCTTCAGCAATCGAAGCCTTAGAGCGTTTCTGCCTCTTCGGGGCAGGAGCCCCATAGTCGTCATAAGCCTGACCACGAGCTGTAAAGGACCGGTTAAAACGGGCCGGTAGGCGAGCTTCTTCGCGACTTAGGGCTTCCTTCTCAATATAAGAGCCAAGAACACCCTTGACCCGACTCTCAACATCAGCAACAGGAAGACCTTCGCCAGTTAACAAATATTTGCGAAGGCCATTGGCATATCTCTCCCCTGCGAAATGAAGCTCCAAGCCGGAACCAAGTGGACTAACCCCAGCAGAAATGTACTCTTCGACAAGATCACGGGTACTCAAAAGGGAACTAACCCTTCGAAGAGCATCAGTGCAAGCTTCAAAATTAGCATCTGGTTCAACCTGGACGTTTATTAGCCACTCAGGATGCTTCATGGTACTAACAATCCCTGAACCTCCGCCAAACTTCAGATAAAACCATCTATGCTTCCAAGGCGTGAGAACCTTATTGGTCAAGCTATACGAAGGGGCATACCCATGTCTAATGGGAACGAAAGTAATCACGCCGAAGCTATCTGAACGATCATCGGAGGTGGGCTGAAAGTGAAGCTTATAATTGCGAGTAAAGACAGCTAAGCTGGGTTCAGCACCTTCGGACTTACAAGCCCAAATGAAAGAAGCAAGCCTAACGAATGCGCTAGGAGTCAATTGATGAATCTCCAAACAGAAGGCACGAAGGACCTGCGCTACGAAGGGGTGAGCCGGAACACGAAGGCCGAAAAGAAAATAATCAAGGAAAACGACGGCTTCATCAGGTCCTGGCTCAGGAACTGTGTGAGAACCAGGAGAACGAGCACATTCCCGGGCTCCGAAGGCGGAAACAAAGGCGCTATCAAGGAAGGCTTTGGTACAGTCAGAGGGACCGAAGTTGTTGTTAAAAGACCTTTGAGCCAAAGAGATCTTCTTCGGAGCCATCTTCGCAAAAAACAAACACTAAACGAGCGAAGGAGAAGGATCGGAAGAAACGAAGGAGACAAGGAAAGGCAAGCAACAAGAGTCAAAAGAGAACTCAAACAGCAAGCCAAGATCGACACGCTTCTTATAGCAACCGAAACACACCGGGAAGCGGGTCAGACATCGAGCAACGAAAGGACGCGACGTTAAGACGAAAAGACGTGACGAACAGACTTGTTGCAGAACTCGAAAGAAACTGACTCAGGACCTCGTTACACGTGCCACTTCGTCAGTTGAGGGCTAATGTTGGGGTCCTAGCAACAAGTACACGGCATGGGAGATAGCGAAGGCCAAGCCACACTCACATAAGGCAACCTGAATTCCATGTTAAAGCAGCCAAGGGCATGCTTGTAAATATCATCATCTCACCCCTTATAAATATGGAGGGAGATCATCATGTAACGACATCGGTTTTTCGGGCCACGAGCCAAAGGAAGAATCATTCGCACCGTGTTCTGAACTCTCTAATCACCTGATCCCTTCGCCCGGCATCGCGGGAGGAGGAGAGCTTCGCGTAATTGAACTGCAGGGAACCTGAACGAGAACCTCTTCGTCCGGCACCGCGGACCACAAAAGAGGGCTTCGCTCAGACTAGAAGACAACGCCGACAACCGAAGAGGGCTTCGCGAGGAGACTCGAAGGCATCGACAACCTCCGAAGGCTTCGCCAGAACCAAAACACCTCTATCACTCGTTGGAGGGCTTTGATCTGTCCCACCAAGACCTTCGATCCCCCAACAGGTGACTATAACACCACTTGAAGGTTAACTTGGCTCTGTTAACTGCGTACCGACTACCGAGGGTGCCCCACCGAATTGAAATGCTCGTCCTAGAAAATGTAAATGTATTGTATTCGATGAGTACGCACACCACAGGAAAGCATACAACATGGAATGCATTTTCCCAGGGCAACGACTGAACACAGTATGTTTCTAGAATCCCAAACGGTTTGTAGCAAGTAAGTCTATGCCTTCCCAACTATATAAATGCACTCCTTTTTTCTTCCTTTGGTCCCAGATTTCTTAGGTAGTAAGGTGTGCTAGCAAATTAGGAAACTTACTCCTCTTGAATGGTAATTTTTCTTTATGCTGTAACTTTTCTAAACAAGGACATTGGCTCTGTGTGTCATGGTAATGTAGCCAGGCTGGACTAGTACGATCATTATGAGGAGTCAGCATAATCTGCTGTTTCTGAGTGCATCATTTTTGTTGGTTTCATCCAATCTCACTTGTCTTTGGTGCCATGCACTTAAAGTATTTTATTATATACATGTAGGCAAGTCCACGGTTAGAACTTATTTGGTAGTTTCCATATAGCGTAATGGTCAACTTCGTCCCTGAACTATCGTCAAAAGCTCAATTTCGTCCCTGAACTATGGAACGGTCCATTTTAGTCCCTGAACTATGTGTAACTGGTTCAAAGAAGTCCTTCCTCCCATCTAGCTGTCAACGGGGGCATACATGGCTATTGAAATGTCCCTTTTACCCCTTCCTTTTTTCCCAACATACTGCACCACCCGCTCCTCTGTATTTCCCAACATGAAGCTTTGTGGGCGATTCCATATGGATGCACTATTCAGTGAAATATTCTGAAGCATTTTTTCAGTCTGGCGATAAGAGGAGGATGGTGTCTTTTGGAAGGTCAAAGTCCACTGCTCAAGCATCCGCAAATGCAGCTGCTGGTGGGAGTGCCTCTGTGGTCATTGAGACAAGTGCTGGTCGGCATGGTGCAGCTGCGAAGGCAACTATCAATGTAACTGGTGGCCACGCGAGTGCAAATGTCCAATCTACTTCAGCTGGACGTGGAACTCTCTAAGAAAAAATGAGGAAGTCAACTAGTTCAATCTGGAGTTTATTTTGCCATGTACTATGTAATATGTACTCATTTTATTTTGAAACTGGGAGTTTATTTGAACATTAATGCCACTGTCCATTGAAATATGTACTCATTTTATTTTAAAACTAGGAGTTTATTTGAACATTAATGCCACTGTCCATTGTAATATGTACTCATTTTATTTTGAGACTGAGTGCAGTATGTTGGGAAAAAAAAGAGAGGGTAAAAGGGACATTTCAATAGCCATATATGCCACTGTTGACAGCCATATGGGAGGAAGGATTTGTTTGAACCGGTTATCCATAATTCAGGGACTAAAATGGACCATTCCATAGTTCAGGGACGAAGTTGGCCATTACGCCTTTCCATATTATGTATACAAAACTGCCTTATGTATCAACGAGAATCCTTACCCTCCAAATCTCTATACTCTATTGATATCCACCGAGAGGCATAACTGAACACAATCCACCAATTATATGCAATCCATCCTACCGATATGCTATCATGAGTTAATTAAAGTTATAGTTCATGAACACTCTCTTCTGTTGTCTGCACTGCACCACCCATGGGGAGATCGTTCTCTTGGGCGGGCAGTGTCCTTCTTTCATTGCCGATCCTACTGATCTTGAAGCCATAGTGCGTCTTTTGCGCCATCATGCAGCACTTTTCATCATTCAGAGATCATTCGCCATGAAAGCAGTCGCCAGGGCCCCTTCATAAGGAGGAAAGGCCATGCAACAATGCAGGCTGCCGCTAGGACGCTACTACCACTTGACAGGCAGGCTGCGCCACTAGGATCTCGCCGTCTCCGGTTGGGAAGCATCCGAGCAAGCCGCACCGCCTGGCTGGTCTCCGATCCTCCAAGGTCAGCTGGATCATTGTGCACCTTAAGCAATACAGATTCCAAACCCTTTTTTTAAGAGCATTGCTTATCACCTTCAGATGGATCCACCGAGATTCCATTTATTAATGCACATGAGACCCTTTTTAAAAAAAACAAAATTTATTTTCCACAGGTAAATAAACCAGCTCTGTGCTCCTTGCTTGACTTACTAGTATGATATTGTACTAGGAACTATTCCTCCAGCGATTCTGTCCATCAAAATTTGTACATGGAGAATCTCTGCAAATACCATCCAGGTCGGCAATCTCTATTGCAGCTTTAACAAACAATTATAAGAGAGCAAAGTGAGCTGTGTTAGACAAGGATGAAGGAAACCACCAGAAGGTAAATTAATGTTGAATGTTGATGCAGCTTTCTTTTCTGACTCTGGTAATGGTAGTACAGGCGCCATCATTCGAGATACTAGCGGAGGATTTATTGCTGCATCTCAGAGCTTCCTGCCTTATGTTGTTGATCCACCAATGGCGTTGGCTCATGCTTTGAAGGAAGGTTTACGGCTGGCCCAATATATCGGCTGTAATCGTTTCATTGTTCAGACTGAATGCATTCAAGTTGTTCACACAATGAAGGACAGGGGCTTCTCGGCCACGGTGGCAGCTGCTATCTTCGATGAGTGCACTTTTATGTGGAATGGTTTTGAAGATATTTCTATCGCACACTGTAATAGGGAAGTCAGGTAGCTCATGAGTTAGCTAGAGCAGCTTTTTCTTCTAAGTTTACTTGTATTTGGGTCGATGACCCCCCGAGCTATATCGTAGCTACTCATATGAACGATGTAACTGTGTTATGGAATGAATAAAGCATGCCGGATGGCTTTCCCTCCAAAAAAAAAACGGATTGTTATCTCCTCAACAGATCATTATTGTTGGACCGCGATTCAATGTCCCCACAACCGGCCGATATTAAGGAGGGCACACCCTTGCCGTGTATTCTATTCGTGGCATCTGCACAATATCTTTGAGCCTTTGGAACAAGCACAGTAAAGAAATGACCGGATAGACTAGGCCCTGATAAAAAAACAAATAAGTTTTCATCTACCTTTCTTTCAATTAAAAAAACATAAGAATTTCTATACCTTATTGAAGTGTTATCAATTCTTATAAAAACTAATTAACTTGTAATGTGACTATGCTATTTCCATATATTCTATAACAGTGATAAAGTATTGTTGGACGACATAATTAAAAAATGCACTACCAAAACGTGCTATACATATCGTACAATTAGGTAGTATATATTAAGCGTATGAAGTTTCATAGGTTTATAAAAAACAGACCAAATTCTGAAAGTAAAACATAGGTTCATATTTTCCCTGGTAATCGCATCTGATCGCTAGCTCTAACTGTAACAAGAATCAAGCGATTACATTAAAACAATTATTAGCTTTTACGATTGATTTGCAGCCTCAGCCGCGCGATGCATCAGGCCCCACATGAAAACCTGTGTTTCTCTCACTCACACACAAGATCATTTTGTCCCTGAGATGCCTCCGAATTGCTTTATTCAAGGATATACCTAATTTCCCGTTCTGCGCATGGCCTATCACGAGCTCTCTGCCATGCAAACACGGTCTTTTTATATGGAATACTGCTCGTGACCATCATCAGCAATAGAAAACATGCAGATCTTTAGATGGGAGTCTAGAGGGTATCTTCTTTAATAATCGCGATGACCAGGACCATAGGATAAGGCGAACCAAGAACATCTTTGAACATTAATCGGCAACAGTTCCTGCATGTGGATCAAATTGAGAAGTAATTTTTTAAAACGGAAATACAGCAGGAGAGGACTTCACTCTTAATTCAGAAGCAATTTGGTTATATATAGAGAGAAAGAGAAGTGATCATATGTAATGACACAAACAAGATACCTTTGAGCTAATTTTGTTGTATTTTGTCATGACTATCGTGACATTTAATAAAAAGTGTGCATATGCACGTGCGTACTGTAGTGTCGATAAAACACATTCAACCATCTGTTAGTCCTTTCTTCATTATCCTAAAGATAGGAACCTAATTATGGTGGCCTGTACTGCTGTACAGAATGGTTATCAACCACATGGGTCACTCTCTAATGTTGTTAATTGTAAAATATTTATTTTGATTTATAAAGGAAAAAAATTCAATAATTACTTAGGTGTCTCGATCGGTGCCTTTGAATGAAAACTATAAGACTAATCGTATCTCTTATGGTTCCATACACAGACCACGAGAGATAATGTACAGTACCTCACATGATGTTATCTCTCATGGTTTTTTTCATTTACATTTCTAATCTAAAGCTGTAACATGGTGCTGTGGTGATATTAAGAGTAGGTGGATTAGTAAAGATATTAACAAAGGAAAACAGCTCATAACTATTTCATAGTCTAAATCTATCGTTTTGTATAGCCGTAAGCCTCTTCCGTAAATTTATCTCACTTGTCTACTTGCTGTATTTCTTCTGTCTTAAAATACTCCTAAATGCCAATATTTATTATTTAATAGTATTTTTGGTATGCCTCTGCGTGTTTGTAAACGACACAATAGACTAAATGACGTGCAGCAATTATAACTCGATCACATGAACAAATTAAAGAAACTGAAAAAAGAAACTTTTAGTGGCACATCTGGTGCAATTGAAAAGTATGCCCTAGTCCAACTTGGAACAGCTGCTGCAACAAAGTCAATCCGAGTACATTGTGTATCAGTTACATAGGTTGATTAACATCTCCAAGCATCGACATTTCCAGAGAAAACGTCTATCATCTGTCTGTGTAGAAGTGATGTCTTGCGTGTCATGGTACAAGACACGTGAGATGGAGAAGAGACTCACCACAGACTTGGTACCAGCTCTTCCTTAGCTATGGCTGTTTTGTTCCTGGTGCATCCCATTCTTACTACCGTGGCATCCACAGGTTTTCTTTGACTCACGCGGTTAATATCTTGGCCTTCCTACTATTCTTGTATCACAAGAACTGGCAAATAGTAATATACTGTGGATATATTCGGCATATATATGAGACTTCATTGAACATTGAGAAAATAAGACACCGCTTGGTGCCTTTCATTATTGCAGTTCCATTACTTCTATGACTCATTGTCAATCATTTTTTCCTGGCAAAATAACTGAAACCTTATTGCACATGGTTTAGATGGAAGATGGAACCCTTACAAGTGAAATCATAAATCTGGGTAAACGAGCGATCTGCATATTCCATTAATGATAATTGCATTGTCTATACTTCTAGCTAGTAAATTATATACCATCCATTGCAACTTGAGGAGATCAATGATTGTCGGTAGCGTATTGATATTATTTGATTCAATCAACTGATGAACATTTTATATACTACTGTCCTCATCTCCCTCTTCATTGTAGAATTCAATAATATATTATCTTGTAGAGGTTCGGAGATTCAAAAACACTACTAATCAAAATTTATTAGTGATCAAAATGTTGATCATTTATCGGCAATTTGCACTTGGACGGTGAGCATGACATAAAAGGTAGGACTAGGTTCTTTTTGTGGAGGTCCTGGCTTTTTGTAAAGCGAGTGACAAATCACTGTTCGACCTTGTTAAGCAATGGTAAACGACCGAGCTGCAATTGTAATGACGTTTTTCTGAAGGAAGCAATGGTAATGACGTTGGTGACATTCTAGGCTGGAGTCGCCCCTGCGTGACGTCCTTGCTCCTCCACTGCGCAGTTGTTCATCTATAAACTTTTCGTTTGCATGTTTGGGGAAAAAAGGCCGGATGAAACCAATCAAACTTGCAGGTTATAAATAATATATTGCGCACTTTTTTGGGGAAGACCGGCCAATAGCTTAGCTTTGATACGGTAATGGCGTATCCATTCAGTTTACGGGTACAGTACAGAGCAGAAGCCTTCATCGATCACGTTAAGAGCGGCTATCGGCACAGCTGCTGTGGACGACGAGAGCCATCTTCTTGTGCGAAGGCTCAGAGATCTTGGCTGTGTTAGCACCGCTACAGCCGTAAGAGGCAAGGTGAAGCCGCTGGGCCGTCCTGTGCCGCAGCTGCTGCGGCTTGACCGGAACTGCGTCACTAGAGGGTCCGATGTTCCTTCTCCGCCAAGACCGTCGATAGCGTGACAAGAAACTCTGCCGTCGCATCGTCCAGCAGCTGGCTGAGCGTTCCTGCTACCCCGTAGCTCGCGGCGATGCGAAGCATCTCCACGATCGGGCCCGCACACGCTGGAACTCTGCTGGGGCGAAGCTCGCCAAGGAACAGATTCCAGAGCCCTCGCGCCGTGGCGCCATGCACCACAGAACGCGCGATAAGTGCCGAAGCGAGCAGTGAGTGCATGTTGTTGTGGTGTTGGCCACTGCCTCACCAGGTGGGCATCGTATAACAGGGCGCCCATGCTGTACTCTTCGAGCGCGCGAGGCCACTCCAGAGAGTTGTCCGATTCCGTCGACGGACCGAAGCTATTGCACAACTCGTCGATCGTGTCCTGATGCTTCACATTCCCAAAGTGCAAACATTTGTGGTTCAGTGCAGGAAAAAACAAGACATATTGGGTGAGAGCTAGCTAGCACACCTTGCTGCCTACAAAATCTGGAACTTAAGGAAGGAAAGGAGTGCTTTAATTTATACACTCCGCAAGGCATGGACACTGTAGGAACTGTTGGGGTGCTAGAAAACACACTGTGTCTTAGTCGCTGCCAGGAAAAATGCATTCAGTGTTGTATCCTTCCCCGTGTGAGTACTCATCAATTACAATACATTTACATGTTCTAGGACGACCATTTCAATTTGGTGGGGGCACCCTCAGTACGTAGTTAACACAGCTAAGATAGCCTTCAAGGGGTGTTACATATAGTCACCAATGTAATGTCTTACATAAAAAAGATGATGTTCTAATACCACTGTAATGTCTTACATCAAAAACTCGCTTACCGTCTTGCACTTTCATCAACGCATTATGAAATGGGTTAACTAAAAGGTCTATGTTTGAAACAACAAGGATTATATGCTGATTGTACCCACCTAATCAATCCATATGTAACTATTACAACAACTTCAATTAAATTCTGGCCATTATAAGCCGAGACGGCTACTACACAAGCTGTTAATGTCAGGGGGTGTTACAATCACATGGTGATACAAAGTAATATGTCAGGTGCTACCAGGAATAATACAAAGCATTGTCGCAAAACAATAAGGGGCTATTGTGATTTTACTCCTGGAATTTAGGGTCTGCCATTTTACCCCTAAAATTTCAAAACGAAGAAAAAGTTTATCCCTATCAGGGGTAAAATCGCTATAAAAATATTGCGATTTTACTCCCAATAGGGGCAAAGTCACGCTTCAATTTGAAAAAACAGGGATAAAATCACAAAGTTGAAAAAGAAAGGGTAAAATTGCAATTGAGATGCAAACCAGGGGTAGAAATGTGATAATCCCAAACAATAACTTGATGGCGTATGATGCCAGATGGAATCGCTAACTGACAGATAACACTAGGGCCCTATTTGGGTATTGTGGTTTTCGAAAACCATGGTTTCTACCATGGTTTTATAAACTAGAACCAGGTAATACCAGAGTATTGGAAACCAAAGTTTTTTTAGTTTTGAGATAAACCGTGGCATGTTTGGCTACCACAGTATTTTGTAGTATTTTCTTTTCCAAAAAGACTAGCAGATGGAAATGTTTCCATAATATACTAGTATAATTTGGTAAAGACATTATTTCCTCATCCAACAAAGAAACTGCTTTCTTTCCATAAGTAATGATGACCCCTCATCTTCAATTACATGTTTCCGGCACTACATGCTCCCTGATACTTCAATCTCCATAGTTTTCAGCAGTACATGATCATAGAAGATGGGCAGAACTCAACTCGTGTGTGCATAAAATCTAGAATAGGACAAAACCATAGCTAAAAAACAACAAATGAGGAAATCAAATCATGATCCGAATAGATTGGTGGCTCCTGCGCTCCAACCAAGTGTGGAAGCAGATACATATGCAGACAGATAAATCCTGGGTGCAATTGAAGCGTGAATCGGGTTCTTTTTCTCTAATTTGAAGGGGGCAATGCAGCAGATTGTAGGAAGCATGAATTCGTGGCGCCTGCACTCCTATCGAAGAAAGGAAGATGAAATGGTTCCTTCTCTCTAACTCAGGAAAAGGGCACTGGAGTACATCGGAAGTCCAAGCATATGGCAGCAATCGATCGTAAAAGCAATGGATTTCGATGGCGTCAACATAATTCTCCTATTCCTTCCGTTTCTTTTGGCCAGGGAGTATCGGGAGCCCTTGTCGCCATGGGAGAGTCGGAGGGATCGAAGATGGAGGTGGGGAACGGCAACTACAAGCGAGCGTGTCAGATTGCTCGGTTTAGAAAAAAGAGGTCCGTGGTGGAGTTTCGGAAACTGCAAAAAAACTTCGGTTTTAGAGATACTACACAGTTTCCAAAGCCATGGAATTGGTTGCACCCAAACACCACCTTGATTACTAAAACCAGGGTATTTTCTAAAACCGTGGTATTCTGCCAATACTTTAAAAATACTTAGCATCGAAACAGGGCCTAGGACTGCCCCGCAGATTTTATGACATCTATAATAATACAATCACTATAATTATTTTGGTGACAAGCAAGGTGCAGTCACCAAAATTAATTTTTTGTGACATGTTTGACACTACTGTCACCAAATGTTAGTAGATAGAAATTAAAATAGCATATACATCTATTCGATGTTTGGTTCAATGTAATTTTCTATTACATCCCATGTGTATGAAATGGGCGGTAGTTTAGTGCAATAGTTGGTTGTTTCTACTAGAAATACAATTTGATAAAGTCTGAGGAAAGCAAATTGCAGCAGAATATGTTTATACCTCTGTTACGTACATACTCGTTGCCTAATGGATTTCGAAAATCTTCAGGAGCTGGCCTAATAATACCACACACCCTTGATTACTAGGGTTTCCTAGTGCAGATAGTAGTATTTGTAACTGATTGATCAGTAAGATTGTTACATAATTTGCTAGCTAGTTAGCTTTATTCATTGGGTTGGGCCTGTGATAAAATAACAGTGCATTGTGTAGAAGGCTGCTCCTGCAGTTTTGTTCCTCGTCCTGCTCGCTGTCCTTCTTGTCTATCACTTGTGATGACATTGTGATGCCATGGCGTCCACCCGCAGCAGCTTCATCCTATTTGACATGTATGTTAAGATGAGTTTGCAGCATGTGAAGTGTCCTGAATGTGTGTGTGAATGCTTTGGGACATCATATATGAACTAGTGATGTATTAATAACTATTTTACGAAATTGTGGTGATGTTTGGTTCAATGTAATTTTCTACTGGACCAATGCAGAAGTATCTTTTACTAAGCGTCCATGAAGATACCATGATGGAATCAGAATGGTAAATCTGTGTATTACATTTGGTGACGGCAATGGCATCACAGAATGGATCCATTTTCGTGACAGCCAACAGTCACCATATCTCTAACGGAGGTGGCTGACGTACCCTCCAGGTTTGGTGACAGCCATACTCGACTTGGCAGTCACGAAAACCCTATAGTTGGCTATATTGAGGTGCTAACAGATTTGGTGACGGCAAAGCAGTCACAAACCTTTTTATGACAGCATCCCGTCACCTAAAACTCACTTTCGTGACCAATCAAAAGCAAGAGTCTTTTTACAGTTATTTGTCACTAAAAGGTATCGTAACTGCCTTATGACATTTGGTGACCGGGTGGGACAGTCATGAAAAATTCTAGTAGTGTCAGGAACACCATGAGTGCAGCGTTGAATAGTCGATCACATGTGAAATTTGAAAGAAATCACATGGGCATCCATTCAGCTTCATCTGCAATACAGAACACAAGCATGCATCACAGCATCACAGTGGATGAGCACGTAAGAAAACAAAGATTCATCAGTCCAAAATGTATCAGAAAGGTTTAGAATGCTAACTTATTAGACGTTAGGCCCTGTTTGGATCCAAAGGACAAATTGTTAGTTGACTAATTTTACTCCATGAGGATCCAAATAGGAGGGGGCTAATATGGAATTAATTTTTAA
Organism: Eragrostis curvula; assembly: GCA_007726485.1. Taxonomy (NCBI): domain Eukaryota; kingdom Viridiplantae; phylum Streptophyta; class Magnoliopsida; order Poales; family Poaceae; genus Eragrostis; species Eragrostis curvula. The sequence goes on from RWGY01000005.1 coordinate 2,080,675, forward strand.
TCAGCCAAGAGACTAAAAATAATCCTACTAGTCAGAAGAACCCTGCTAATGCGGGCCGACTAATTACTCATGGAATATTTGTTTATCTCATGAATCCAAGCAAAAGACCATAGCTTGCACAGCAGATGGGCCATTAGCCAATTGGTTTCGTCTTGTTTCCTTTGACTCTTTTTAATATTTCTTATTTTCTTTGCTCCTTGTCCTGTTATATTATTTCTTTTGGAAGCGTAATGAGTTAGCTCTTCCCATCAAATCTCACCCACCTCCAGGAAAAATTAATATCAAGACCATCAAACTGCGTATATATTCCCCCTTCTAGTTACTCTTTCTGCCCCCATCATATATTGTTCGTTTGCTCTCGCTTACCCTTCGTACATGTTTCCTACTCATAAGACCACTTTGCATGCTTGTATATACAGCTTCAGAGATGTGTTCTCCTGAATATTTTCCATTCCCTACAAAAATGTGGCGAATACCCTTCACCCAAAGTTTTGGCTACAGCTCGAGTGGTCGTTCATTTGCAGACTGTAGGTATGAAAGGCATCAAGAACATGAGAGAAAACCCCACATGGATAGAGAAGGTGCAGAGGATGCAACATGTTCCGTATTGGACACAATCTCAAATGTGCCTACCCTGCGACCTATCCAAACAACTCTTACTGCATCATCGGATTTCGCCTATGGTGATTGACGCATAGACCGAGGTTGCTTGCACTTGCTACACAGATAGAACGATATTCTCTAGGTGCATCGGGGTGGAGACGCCGTCCAGAATGCTCTTGGCACCTCTGGGCTTGGTGGGCCGCCATCCACCCGCGCACGATCGGAGCCTGTTATGTTTGGAAGTATCACAGAGCATTACTCCCTTGTTTTTATATTCATGACGTTCCAACAGCCATATCTAGTTCTTTTGCTTGTCCGACGCATCAACAAAATGCGAACAGAGGGAGTACTCTTGTAATGCCACTCTTTTTTTAGCTGATTTAATGAAAGAATAATTTTGAGCTGAATGTAAGTCTACTCTTGATGGGTAGTTTTTTTTCTTTTCGTGAAAAGGTAGTTTCTTTCATTATTTTAAAAAGCGCCACATCATATAGAGCACAAATAAAACACCACTCTCCAATGCATAATGAAATTTGATATTTTCTAGACCTGTCATGGCATTTAATTGTTGCACATATGAAATCAAATACCTGTCTCAATGATTTCATGTTATTTTTTTAGTACTGGAAACAATGTTTGCGTTGAAAACAATGTATACAGTTTCATCTAGATGAATTTTGTTTGTGTCTCTGTTTCAATATTAACTTGTCACATCATAAAAAATGTTGACATGCATACAAGGTCATCTCTTTATTATTGAAAATGAAACCACAATTAGATGTATCCAACAATCATGAAGCCTTCGGAGTTCTTGTCCGTTCAGGCTCTAATTTTTTGTAGATTCACCTTATTCGGTCGAAATCTGGAGCATACGTACGGTGGCTTACATATGATTTGGAGGCACTGTGAATAGAATCAAACTGAAACGTGACATGATCACTATTTCTCTTGGACCTTGTAAGCTACCCAACCATGTGTAAGGAAGGAACATTTGTTTCCACCGCAGAAGGTCTTTATGGTACCTCAAAATAACTGTGGATCGTCCACTTTAACTAGAAGAGTGGTTCTAGGAGGTAATAGTAATTGTTAAGATTTTACATGCAATGAAAAACATACAAATTTTATTTACCGTAACATGATATTTTGTTTACATGGCACTACCTACAAAGATAAAAAACTTTATCAAGATGCGTTCAAATGAAAGTTGGACAATGTGAGGTATTATTCATGTGAAACGTGTACTGCACTTGTTTTTTCCTTTTAACTTAAAAAAAAATAGATAGGAAATCCAATAATTCATTGTACTAATTACTAATCATTTGAGATTTAGTAAGATTGTGAAAAAGGCTTCTAGTCTATTTGTTAAGAACCATTTTCACTCTGGTGAGTTCCATGCCAAGCCAGCAACAGAAGGGGTGGGAGTGCTTCTATATACCCCGCCAAGTTACTCTATCTGTCCTCCCCATTTACATTGTTCATTTGCTCTCGCCCACCTTTCGTACATTTTTACTACCCCACAGCCCACTTGCATGCTTTTATACTTCTTTAGAGATGCGTTCCCGTGAATGTTTTCTGTTCCCTAAAAGATATGGCCCCACACAGTTTCGGCCACAACTCGAGTAGTGGTTGTTTATATGCTCTAGGTATGTAAGGCATCAAGAACATGCGAACAAGCTACAGATGCACTTCCAGGAAGAAGATGGAGACTATGCAACATGCTTGTCACAGGACACGTACGTAATCTCAAACGTCGCTACCGTGGAACCTATCCACAAAGTCTTACTGGATTATCTTATTTCGCCCAAGGAGACAGATACGCAGAGCGACTTAGCTCGGGCTTGCTTCACTGGTTCATTATAGCGCTGCTCTGCTCTGCTTTTTGCGCCTCACGGACAAATGTATTTCACTAACTCCACGCCACAAATCTGGTCCTGCCCACATCCTCCCGAGGATACAATGGCGCTGTGGTTGCTCAGCTTATATTGTTACTATGGCAGCGTTTATTACTTTAATGCTGTTTCAAGCCCCCATCGATACCACTCATCCTCCTCCACACCACACCACCAAACGGGCGCTCTTGGTCCCAACTTCACCACTCTCTTTGTTATATATCCGCCGCAGTGGTAGCCACATATTTGAGCGGTAGGTGATCTCGTCGGTGGTGGTGGCGTTGTTAGACAGTGGGAGTGGTGCTCAGGTACTCAGGGTTGCGGTAGAGATACTAGGATCGAGCAAAATCTAGTCAGGAATGGCATGAAGCAGGACGCCTATGTTTTGAAGAAAGAGCACTTGCAGGATGCCTGTGTGTATCTAAACGGCACAATACATATTCAATGACGTGAAATAATTACAGCTTCCTCGATCATATGAACAAGGTCAAGAAACTGCTTGCACGTCTGGTGCAATTGAAAACTAGTACTTATAGTAGTTCAATCACGGGAATAACAATTTCCTGTTCATTTCCAAGCATGAATAGTTAAATGGCCCAAGTTACTACAGTGGTAACATAATCCATCCGATACAATATCTTTCGGTTACCTTAAAAAAAACTTACGCCAGATTTCTCTAATGTAGCTGCTTTCTTTTTAGATAATGAGAAAAGAGTAACCGGCCTTGACCTCAAAAGACGCTACGACCATGTAGCTGCTTTGTATGTGAAAATTAAATGGATGTTTTTCTGTCTTGGTACAAGTAACTTGGGCCAGATATGAGATTCACTAATTAACACATGTTAATTACCAGCTTTTCCGTAGCTATGGCAGTTTTGTTCCTGGCGCATTCTATCCTTAGTACTGCCTTATCATTGGTTAACATATCGGTCTTCCTACTACGCTTTTGTCACCAAGAGAACTTTGCAAAGAAAATTAAGTATATACCACTAATATATTAGGCACATATTACTTGGGTGAAAATTTAGTCGTAGTAGAACTGTGCATTATGTATGGCTGCTTATGTGGTGATGGTTGCAGTTGGTGCCATTCATTATTGCAGTCCCATTATAGCTGCTATTCATTATCATTAAATATGTTTTTGCTAAAATTATTGACTGTTCTACATTTGTTAAGCAAAATGTAAACGCCCCGACCTGCAATGGTAATGGTGTTGGTGACATTCCCGACCGGCCTCGCCTCAGAGTGACATCCTTGCGCCTGGACCACCTTGATCCTGCATTAGTTAATTATCACTACTTGTGTAACTTGCATATGCATTTAAAAAAATTAATGAGAAGGCTGCACTAATCCCAACCTTGGTTCTCATATAAGCTAAGGCTGCAATGGCCTTGACTTCTAAGCAACTTACAGCCAAATACAACCACCAAGGTGACTCAACCCAGATCAAAAGTACACATGCCCACACTTCTACACATTCCATGATTAAAAAAAACTCCATAGCGCAGCTTTTATTGTCATCCGATGTGTCTCTTCAAGTATGATTGACTCTGCAAGCTCCATAATTGAGCTTAAGCAACACCAGATGCCCGTCACCCATTAAAACATATAGGTGACGGGCAATATCAGATGGCCGTCACCCATAAAGCATATAGGTGACGGGCATAATCAGGTGCCAGTCACTTATGACACGTTATAGGTGACGGACATATGCCCGTCACCTTTCTTTTTTATATCAGTGATGGCATAGGGGTGACAGGACCGCACTCTCGGTTTGTGCCGATGGAGATTGTTGCGCAGGGAAAATCCTCTCGCACTTACTATACACATTCCTTCTAGTGTCTCAGGGAGGTGACCTCCGAGTCTCCGACATGGATATTTTCCGGTACGGTATCCATTGGAGAAGTCTTTTTTTGTACCCTTTTTTTTGGGGGGGGGGGGGGGGGGGGGGGGGGGTTGGGCTTGGAGATTTGCAGCCAGCAGGAAGGAACCAGCTACCAACAAGGCTTCAAAGTCAAGTCAGGTTAGAGTCACGAGAGACTCACGACCCATAGCACGCACTACCAGATTCTGGAAACATCGTTGGGATTAGATTTTCGTAAGAGGAAACAGCAAACCGTCGTGAAAACGTATATATATCAATAGTTAAACTTGTTACCTGGCCTGACGTCAGATCTTATTAGATATCAGCAAGATGTACGGAGGAGTCAAGCTGACTGAAATGTTTTCTAGCTACAGCGCAAAAATATATAAGCTTTCTTCACAATTGCATGTTGATATCAACTGCTCGCTCACATAATTCTAGAGAACCAAAGAGAGTTTTTTGATCCCTGAAAATGTATTCGCCAGTGCGGCAACTTCACCTCATTAGGATAAAAATGTTTTCATAATTCAACTGTCTGACTTCTCTTCCACGACCATTACTTCTTTTGAGAAAATTCGTTCTAAGCATCAAAAGTTCACAACTTATGAAATATCGATAGAAAATGCTGAGCTATGAGATTTATCATCAAAATGTTTGAAATTCTTTGGAAATTAACATCTTATTAGCCCATTGATTAGCGCAGAATGTGTCGCACCCAAAAATTCCATTTTTTGGGTTGTGAACTTAAAAAAAATTGTCCAATTTGACACATTTTGTTGCATGATGATGAAAAATGTAAACCTTTAGAATATTTAAGGGTGTTAAAGGTTGTGTAAAGACCTTGTTTCATTTTCCGGAAAACTGATTCTTTATATCAGTTTTCCACAATTTTATATCATGCACTCTCCCATAATAATTTGCACGCAATGTAGAACACAAGCGTTCATCGATCACAGGAAAGAATCCAGGAGACAAGAAGAAATACTTTGAGTGCCTAAGCCATCATCATTTGGGATCTGTTCAACATAATTATTGTAGAAATCCTTTCGCAAAAAAAATTATTGTAGAAATCCGGTGAAAGGGAAAGAAGAAGACTTTGTTCCTTAGTTGAACCGTTAGATTTGCTATATCCCTACTTGGGCTCGATATATATAGTGGGCTAGGTCAGGGACAAAGATGGGCTTATTTTACTGAAGATCAAGATACCTACCAAAAGTTTCGGCTAAAAGATCTATATATTGAGAATGGTTCTCCAGCCCAGCCCCTAAATTAGAAGGCTATATCAAATATGCTTTGTTGGCTGAAAGTAGTAGCCAATCGGGTGTTCTCTCTAGTTGAAAATTTGTTAATTTTGTAGTACCGACTATTGTTTGCACCATGTCATGTGCTACAGTACAAGCGAGTGATGCTAGCTGGCAGCACATGACTGCCGGCAATGAAAAAAAGGCTTTTTGTTGTCTGGAATACTTGCGAGTAGGGGCAGTATGGTTAAGTTTAGTTGGTTGAAAAATACATTATGTCTCTGCGTAGCATATTACATATTTTTGTAAGGAAAATAACTCTGTTCATTCTTGTGAGTCCAGGCACACCATTAATTACCTTGCAAGATGCATGTCTGCATTGTCATATAATCTATAATTTTTCACATATTCTATCTATCTGTGCACCCGAGAATATCTTATGGGTCATATTCATACTCACTAATAATGGACTCTATGGTGTATCCTTCTTCTACCCCTATCACTTATTTAGTACTTGTCAGCTCATGTATATGCACGAGTTTTTTTTTCCCTTTTATTTTTCAGTGATGACATTTGAAACTACTCTCGTGCCCCACATATAGAACTCGCGTAAGGTGGTAGGGTAAGCAGTTGGGGGGACCAAGGAAATTCATGTGTAAAGTCCCGTCCATGCTCCCTCCCCTGGTGCGAAGATTCTTTTGGAGCCTGCAAGGCATGTCATAATGTATGCAGTGTCAAGTTAGGGATCAGGTTTTTATATGGCCATATATAGCACGAGTAGGGTCTCTTTGTAGAAAGGCTATTATCATTACACCTCTCTAACTTTGCTTTTTCTTGGCATGGACATGGAGAGCTATGTTTCTTTATCTTTTACATACACAGCTTTGTTCGGTATGATTTTCTATGCATATACTGTCTGATTAAAGGATGTTGTCATGGCTAGAGAACTGCAATGCATTGTAAGTACATCATCAATGTTTCATGATACCGTATGCATTGGATTATAAGAAAAATCCAAGGGGATACAGTAGGCTGGATATTGCACATTATATATAAAAAATCAACCTTTGTCAATAAGCCATGCTGCCGTTCTCAGAGGCTCAAGGGATGTGATCTCGCCTATATATTGACAGAGATTTGTTTTTCGTCCATCATATATATGCATTAGTGTTGGGCTTTTGTAGCAGACGACGATCCCATGGTCCACGTACCTGAGGATAATAGTTAGCGGAACATTATAGGATGGCAACTTCAACATGTGAAGGCAGCAGCGCATCATTTTCTTTTCTCTCTTTTTGCCCCAAAAGTTAGTGACTTAGATAAAGAAAAATGTTGATAACTAATATGTGCTCTCCTAGCTAGAGGCTGCGATCTTAACAACACTCCTTAAACAAGCATTCATCTAGCATGGGGCAATTATTGGGCATATGGTGCAATCATGAATCAGGTCGTCACTCATAGTTTACGTGCATGTACGGCGGAGATCGTGGAATTGACTAATGTTCACTTTGTTATCATTGTTATCACACCATTAACAGCAAAAGTTGAGCAACAAAAGATAGATTAAAAAGTTATCCCATGGAAGACGATATAATATTCAAAAAAAGAGGGGGAACTAGCCTGAACTTTGAAGCCGGTCATTCAAGTCCTGAACTTTTGTTTTGGTCCAAAGTTCTTCCGTGATCTTTGGTGGGAGTTCATGTTGGCATGTCAAGTCAGTAGAGGCCATCTTGTAGAAACGCATATTCCATTGCAATATTTGACTTTTGATTCAGCAAAATTAACAACCAATATCACATACCCTCAGTTTGTTTCTTACAAAACCACTCTATTATTGAATCCAAGAGAAACAAATAGCAAAATCATAACGGACAAGGAAAGATCCATTTACTTATTTTCTTCGTCTGCTAGGGACACGAACAGAATTGAGATTAGTCAAAGCATATGTTAGGATGGAAGGTTTTGCTCTCGATGAGGGTTTCAATGGATTTTCATATATAATGGAACTGTGCCAAATATGGGTTCAACCCCATGAAAGACGTTTCTTCTCCTTCATGTTAATTGATGTGTCATGTCATCCATTTTGTTGATGTGGCGCATCATTTAATGCTAATAAAAGACCCATTGAAACTGGCCTGATAGGTCAATGTTGGCTAGTTAGAAGGCCCATCCATAATTTTTGCTGATGATCATTGCCTGCTGCTTCTAAAATTTTTTACAAGCCTGTACTTTTTGAAATATTTACGTCACCAAATAGAGAACAATCGATTGTAACACACTCTAACCTGCCACAAAAAAAATAATTCCATGACAAAAAAAAAATCAAGTTTGCTATCCTTTCATTCCAACAATGTGCTTGTGATACTCATGATATACCTCACCATGGTACTTCTAATACCAGTGGAAAGTGATGGTACCATGATTAAGGTTTGAACTGTCGGATGGGGGGAATGAACAGTGTGCATCGTAAAAGATCGAGCTCTGGGTTCAGCATTTTGTAACATGAAGCCTGAGGCACTCTCTGCTGCTGCTCTGCAGCAAAAGAAGACGAAGAAGGTAGTAATCAAGAAAACTACAAAGAAGCAGCCAGCCAAGGAAGAAGAAAAGAAGTCTCCCAATGGAAGGAAGCCATCCAAGAAACCTGGGAACTAGGACATTAATTTGTCCTAGCTTTTATTTTGTTCTTTACCGGTTAATGAATATTATGAACTATCAGTGTGGTCTTTTGCTGCTGTACTCAGAAACTTGGACTGGGTTATATAATGATGCTTGCTATTACTGTCTTTGTCAATGCTCCAGTATTTACACTGGTCCCTGTATTTACAACAATCCAGTTCAGTACTGGTCCAATATCTTGGGCAGTCGTTCTCCAGTTTGGCACTGGTCCAGCTTCTCTTGTGAATCATATGTTGCGCATATGGTCTTTGGCATATTCATAAATCTATTTAATGGATAATTACAATACAAGAAAGTACAGAGACTGGAAAGTTTTATGTTGGAATGTTAGAGGCATCAACTCAGAACAGAAATGGGATCTTATTAAGAGCAAAGTTATTGAATCACAGTGTGATATTATCTGTTTTAAAGAAACGAAAAAGGAGCATTTTGATGATAATTTTATAAAGAAAATATGTCCACCAGGGTTTGACAAATATGAATACATGCCCTCTGTGGGTGCTTCAGGTGGATGTATAACCATATGGAAGGGGAATAAATTCAGTGGAGTTATGTCATTCATGAATACTTATAGCCTATCAGTAGAGTTCACATCGACTCACTCAGGAGCAAAATGGATTCTAACTAATATCTATGGGCCAAGTGAGCATGAAAATAAAGCTGCTTTTGTTGAATGGTTGCAAAATATTGAAATGGATGCTGATTGGGATTGGCTACTAGTAGGAGACTTCAACCTCATCAGAAATCCTGACAACAGGAATAAGCCAGGTGGAAATGTAAATGAGATGCTGATGTTCAATGAAGCTATTAGTAGCTTGGGTATTGTGGAGATACCACTTAAAGGAAATAAATTTACTTGGAGCAATAAACAAGAGCATCCTTTGTTGGAGAGGCTTGACTGGTTTTTCACATCAGGAAGTTGGCTCTCTTCATATCCTGCCACAAGGGCATATACTCTCTCCAGGGATACATCAGATCACATCCCTTGTGTTATCTCAATTGAAACATCTGTACCTAAAGCCAAGGTTTTTAGGTTTGAAAATTATTGGATGGAACATGAGGATTTTACACAGATAGTTCAGCATGCTTGGTCTATACCAGTGTATCATCAGGACAAAGCAAAAAGGTTGGTTGCAAAGTTCAAAAATTTGAGAAGAGTGTTGAGGGCCTGGCAAGCTCAGATTTCAAATCTAACAACAGTTATTACCAATGTGAAGTTGTTGATCTCCTTTTTAGAAGTGATTGAGGAATTCAGAGATCTATCAATTGAGGAATGGAACTTTAGAGCTCTTCTGCAAGAACAACTAGAATCCCTACTGCACAAGCAAAAGATCTATTGGAAACAGAGAAGCACAATAAAATGGGTGAAATTTGGAGATGCAACAACAGAGTTTTTTCATGCTAGAGCTACAATCAACCACAAAACTAATTCTATCATGTCACTTGAGGATGGTACAGGCCAAATGGTTTATGATCATAATATGAAAGCGGCCATTCTGTGGGAAACATATAAAGAAAGATTAGGTACATCTGAATTTTCAAGAATGTTGTTTGATCTCTCTGATCTGATACCCATGCAAGATAATTTGGATTGGCTTGAAACACCTTTTACTAAAGAGGAAATTGATAGAGTTGTGGCTGATTTACCACACAATAAATCACCAGGTCCAGATGGTTTTAATGGAGATTTCATAAAGAAGTGCTGGCCCATAATAGCTAAGGATTTCTATGATCTTTGTGATGCTTTTTATGAAGGGGAACTATGTATACAAAGCATAAATGGGTCATTCATCACACTAGTGCCAAAGAAAGATGCTCCCTCTCTAGTAGGTGACTTCAGGCCTATTTCTCTGCTGAACTCCTCAATAAAGATAATTACAAAGTTGTTGGCAAACAGACTACAAGCAGTGATTCTTGGTCTGGTACACAAGAACCAGTATGGATTTATAAGAACAAGGACTATACAAGATTGTTTAGCTTGGTCATTCGAATATCTTCATCTTTGCCATAAATCCAAAAGAGAGCTGATCATTTTGAAGCTAGACTTTGAGAAGGCTTTTGACAAGGTTGAACACCAGGTTATTCTGGATATACTAAGGCAAAAAGGTCTTGGAGCAAGGTGGCTAAACTGGATGTCGATGATAATGCAGTCAGGAACTTCTGCAATATTGCTTAATGGAGTCCCTGGTAAGGTCTTTCACTGCCGAAGAGGTGTTAGACAAGGAGACCCCTTATCTCCACTGTTATTCGTTCTGGCTGCTGATTTACTTCAATCAATACTTAATAAGGCAAAAGACAGAGGGCTGCTGAAATTAGCTCTGCCATTAGGTGCAGGCACAGATTTTCCTGTAGTCCAGTATGCAGATGATACTCTGCTTGTCATGGAGGCATGTCCAAGGCAGTTAATAGTCCTTAAAGCTTTATTAAACACCTTCGCAGATTCAACTGGCCTCAAAGTGAACTATAACAAGTCCATGATGGTTTCAATCAACACACCTGATGAGAGAATGGAGATCCTAACACAGACCTTTGGGTGTAAAAAAGGAGAAATGCCCTTCACTTATCTAGGATTGCCTTTGGGTCTAACAAAACCTTCAGTTCAAGATTTCTTGCCGATAGTTCAGAGAATAGAAAGAAGATTGTTATGATGTGCTCAATTTTTGACACAAGCTGGCAAGTTAGAAATGGTGAACTCTGTTATCACTTCATTGCCTATGTACATCATGAGTATAATCAAGATGCATGTCACAGTTATAAAGCAGGCAGATCAATACAGAAAGCACCTACTATGGAGAGGATCAGACATAAATAATAAAAAGCCACCTCTGGCTGCATGGCACATGGTCTGTAGGTCAAAAGAGGAAGGAGGTCTAGGAGTATTACAGTTATCTACTCAGAATGATGCTATGCTAATGAAGTTCCTACATAAATTCTATAACAAGGCTGATTTACCCTGGGTTCATCTGGTTTGGGATAATTATTACAAAAATGGTGTCATGCCTGGACAGAGTAAGAAGGGCTCCTTTTGGTGGAGAGATGTTATAAAATTAAATGATCAGTATAAAGGTTTAGCATCAGTCACTCCCCAAAATGGCTCAACAGTGTGGTTCTGGCAAGATCAATGGAATGGTATTGTTCCAATGCAAGTATTTCCAGAACTTTACTCCTTTGCTAAGAAGCAAAACCTGTCCTTATCGAAAGCTTGGGATACACCAACCTTTTCAGACCTATTTCACCTGCCTCTATCTGAACAAGCGTATGAGCAAATGCAACAATTACTGGGGATCCTTGACACACTAAACCTTGAAGATGGAGAAGACTTATGGACATACATATGGGGTAACGGTGTATACTCAACATCAAAAGCATATAAGGTAATGAAAGGTCATGCTAATGTGGATATAACTTTCAAATGGTTATGGAAGTCTTCTAGCCAGCCAAAGCATCAGGTGTTTTTTTGGCTATTGATGAAAGATAGATTAAATACAAGAGGAAGGCTCAGAAGGAGGAATATGTTCCTGGACTCATATGTGTGTGAATTATGCATCCTGCAAAAAGAAGAGACTCTACTGCATTTGTTCATCAGGTGCAACTTTGCCAGAGCCTGTTGGAACTCAATCGGAATTAATGTGCCAAGACATCTTCAGGTCTTGCCACTGATAAAATGGATTAAAAGAAAGATAAATGTGCCTTTCTACATGGATATAATAATACTGATGTGCTGGAGCATCTGGAAGGAAAGAAATGAGTGGATTTTTCAGGAGATTGACCCTGCCGTTGAAACTTGCAGAGCAAGATTCTTCAGTGAGCTGCATATGGTGGTCCATAGAGCAAGAAAAGGAATTGCTGACCCACTGAAATTATGGATACAAACAAACATTTAGTCCTTGTACTCTTATTTTCTTTTCTTTCTTTCTTTTTTGTACCTTGTACTTACTTATTTATAAATAAATATATTAATCTGTAGGGGGCTCTTTACCCCCTCCAGTTCTTTCAAAAAAAAAGATCGAGCTCTAAATGTGCCCTGATTGGCCGGGGCCTCTTTTCAACTATCAGTTTTGGTCCCAACCCCATACCATGTCCATAAAAAGGGGTTCTCGTGTAACAAACGTGGTTAACCCATCTAATAACCCGGAGGCGAAACCCTAACTCTCTACCCATACAGAGGGACACGACTGTAAGTTGAAGGCCATGCCTACCACGAGCCGTTCTTCTGTGCTGGCTACTTCTCCATTTACATCTGCATAATGCAAGTCTATAAGGAGAAGATCGATGACATGCCTGCTGATCATCAAGCAGCCACGTGGACATCAGCTGGCAGCCGAAAGGCAACATCTCCAATCAGTCAATGTTCAAGTACTAATTCAAAACGTAATTTGGTGTTCTTGTTAAGAAGGCTAGTTAGATCATACAGGATTATCACATTTGAAGATCTAAGACACTATTTGTTGCAACATGCATCTATCTTTCTCTTTTTTTTTTGCGGGGAATGCATCTATCTTTGTTGACTTTAATTTTAGTCAGAGTTATAACTAGATACGCTGACTGTGCAGGCTTAGATCTTCCACTATGTAAGAAAGGCTCATGGCAGACGCGTCCCAACGAAGTTGGCAGACGAAATTTATTTTCGTCTCCAAAATTTGGTCTGCGATTTGAACACATGGAGACGCGTCTGCAAACTCCCAAAATTTGGAGACACGTCTATACCAAAACACGTCTCCAAATTCACAGACGCGGTTTATTTATCCGCGTCTCCAAACCTGGAAATTCGCAGACGCGTCTACACTCTAACGCGTCTCCAAAATTTTAAACTCGCAGACGCATTCAGGTAAAATGCGTCTCCGAATCATCAAAATTCGCAGACGCGTTCAGGCAAAACGCGTCTCCGACTCTTCAAAATTCGCAGACGCGTCTCGCTCCAAACGAGTCTCCAACTACCCAAAAATCACAGACTCGTTACGTTGAGACGCGTCTGTGACCGGTTCCTTCTTTTTTTTGGGGGGGGGGGGGGGGGGGGGGCAATCTCAAATTTCAGTCAACAGCAGGCAAAACTAGGAAGCCAATCACGCCAGGCATATACAACAGCTAGTATCTCAGATTACAATTCCACCAGATTCACATCAGGCATAACCAGCAAGCCAATCACACCAGGATTATACATCAGGGATAACATCAGGCACATATAAACAGGTTCAAAGCCAATCGCAGGTTCACAGACAACACCATAAACAGAAGTATCACAAGACTTGAAAAAATAGGTTCAGATACTCGAAATACATATAAGCATCACAGGTTCGAAGACAACACCATAAAAAAAAGTTCAAAGTCATGTGCTACATGTCTGCACATCAGTTCACAAACAGAGGCTTCACACTGCATTTGACGCTTACATGACTGCGCAGAAGTTTAACCTGCTGACACGCTTGGACGCTTACAAAAGAACTCTTCATTTTTGTCGACAATCTCAGACATTATGAACCAAGAAACTTTTTCACGAATCTCTTCCAACACTTCTCGCTTGAGGCGTGTTGTCAACACTTCAAATTGTTGTGTAAGAAAAAGGTAACTGTAGGTTCAAACATAGTACAAGGCTGAACTCATCTAACTGGCCAAAAAGCAAAGTAATTGACGATATAACACTGGATCATTAAGCAGCAGCAAACTTTAACTAGGTCAACAATCCAAGTGCAAGACATCATCATTTTAAAAACCTCAGCAGCAGATTAAAATATGCTAACATTTTTCTTACTATAGGTTCACCTCAGCATTGTATAATGTACCTAAGACATCAGACAACCAAAAATCCTTGCTGCATACTAAATTGGGATGTCATCAGTAGTTACCTCAGGTCCTTCCACACTTCGTAATCCCAATGCTAACCTCATGTGGTGTGCTGTGTAGAAGCCACATTCTTGGGTAGAACCTTGCTGGTGGCACTACAAGAGGTAGATACATAAATAAGGGCATCAGCTAACATTTAGGATACTTTGGCTGCCTCTCTATGGCAAGCACCATTCATTGCAAGACATGAGAAAGCACCATTCGTTTGCAAGTGAGAAATGGCTGCTCCTCACATAAGAAACAAGGTAGAAAACATTTTTGCAGGGAGAAATAACAGATTTGTACACTAGAGAAGGCAGCAGCTATACAAGCTGCTCAAACAATTAAATCATATGCAGCAGCCATACAAGTTGCTGCTGAAACAATGAAATCATATGCAGCAGCCATACAAGCTGATTAGCAAGCCAGGACCATGGAGCTTAGAAATATCACATACTGAGAATTTAGTGACATGTGTCAACTTCTTACTGGGCATTCCATAAGTTGAACAGTATGAAAGAAATGCCCTACAAATATGTAAAACAGATTAAGTGAGCTGCAATAACTGTACAAAGATATAGAGGAAATATTTGAAGGTAAATGTGTTGAACTCACTCATTGAGTACATCTTTCAATAGCGCATGATTACGTGGACTGGACCTCTTAGAGTCAAAGTACAAAACTTTATGCCATTTTGGAACAACAACGATCAATATCCAGTGGTTTCCAGGATTGTGAGCGAATATGATCCACTTTTTCTTATCATATTTTCCAAATGCCCTTGTCACATAATCCACCACATACGATTTATCATCACATATGGTAGACAATGTCATCGCCTCTGGATCAAGGAATCCAACAGGCATAGCCTTTTCCCTAGTCTCCTTAATCAAGCTCCTAATTACAAGAGAAGTATAGAAGTCAAACAACAATATGAAACAGCGGAGAATCAATAAAGTGCTCAGCTTCTAATCAATGACTCCTAACAGATAGTACATGCAAAGGAGAGGAATTGGAACTTACAGAGTGTAACAGCGGAGAATTGACACATCCAATGCATCATAATTGAAGAGCTCATACACGTCATTGAATCCCACATAGAAGAACTCTGAGTCCCCGGAACGCAAAAAATGGTGACGCTTAAATGCGGCCACTAGCCCATTCTTCTTCTTTGCCGGAGAAAGTTGACAAGTTGGTAGCAACGGCTCTCCACATATGTAATTTGGATTTGAAGAAGTGAGCCCTGCTGGTATTACTTTCTTAGCCTGTGGGTTCTGTACCATGGCAGCAGCATCCTTTTTCGAGCATTGGGATACCCGCTGTCGCTTCTGTGAATCTTGAACAGCAAACTTTTCAGAGCTTTTTATGGGATGCTGCTGCTGAGAGCTTTTTGTGGGTTGCTTATTTTTCTGTGAACTCTGATCTGCAACCTTGTGAGAGCCTTTTGTAGGCTGCTGCTGCTGAGAGCTTTTTGTGGGTTCCTTCTACTTTTGTGAACTCTCATTTGCAACCTTGTGAGAGCTTGCTATGGGTTGTTGCTGCTTCTGTGAACTTCTATCAACAAACATCGGCGAGCTTTTTGTGGGTTGCTGCTGCTGCTCCTTTGAACTTTCATCAACACACATCGGCGAGCTTTTGGCGGGCTGCTTTTTTGAACTTTCATCACCCTTCTGCGATGGCTGCCCCTTTGCTGAACTTTCATCACCCAGAATAAACTGATTCCATATCTCAGCCAAAATAATAGCCATTCACATCTCATAGCTTTTATTACAAATTATCTTTGCAAGTTCAAAGGAAAAAAAAAGAGAGATACATGCACATCTATGTTCTCTACTTGCAAAATGTAAAAAAAACATTATTTGCAATGTCTTCCTCTCACATCTGCAATGTCTTTTATAGCACAGCAGCAACAAAGTACACATCAGCAGCCAAAATCTCCAATGTCTTGCTTCCACATCTGCAATGAAAAGAGGAAAGGAATTAACACCAAATGTAAATCAGATGAACCAAATGCCGAATTCAAACATCAGTTATCATACATGTCAAGTTTTCTTGAGCTTCTGTTTCTGTTTTCGTCCTTTTTACGGCCTTTTGGCATGGTGATATGGCCACTTCGTAAGTAAGGAGTTTTCTCCCTTTCTAGTATCACAGGAAGGCTGCAGGTACCAAATGGAGGAACTTCATCGAACTGAATGAACTCCTCATCATCAACATTTTCGACTCCGACAACCTGTCTTTTTCCGGGGAGAACCACATTACGTTTCCTGTTTCGCATGTCGGTCACGTAGAAGACTTGGGAAACTTGATCAGCGAGCACGAACGGCTCTTGCTTGTATCCAACCTGCCCAAGATCAACAGTAGTGAACCCATACGTGTCTTTCCTAACACCCTTTCTGCCCAGAACCCAGCAGCACCTAAAAACTGGCACCTTAAAGTCTGGATATGTGAGCTCCCATATCTCCTCTATCTGTCCATAATACGCCGCCTTCTCCATGTTGTTGTCGTAAGCCTCTATACGAACACCACTATTCTGGTATGTGCTTTTCTTGTCTTGTGCAGTGGTGTAGAATGTGCAACCATTTATGTCGTACCCTTGATAACTAGTGACTGTGAACAAAGGACCTGTCGCCAAACTTCTAAGAGCATCATCTATGCTCAAGTCTGAATTTTGTATCCGGTCTCTGAACCAAACATTAGATCTCTTCATTTGTGATTTGGCTACCCAAGCTTCGTTCCGTTCTGGATTCTCTCGACGCAGGTGCTCCTTATGCTCATCAATGTATGGGGACACAGCTGTTGTGTGTTGCAACACAAGAAAATGAGCTTGTCGGAATGCATCCGGGTCAGGATTGAATGCCTTCTCCCCAAGAGTCCCAATCCCTGCTAACCGGCCCTCATGGCGAGACTTTGATATGCCAACTGGATTCTTAGGGTCAATGAAATCAAGGCACCAGTCAATTACCTCTTCGGCAGAGTAACCCTGGGCCATCTACCCTCCGGATGCATCCGACTCTTTATATACTTGTTCAGTGTACTCATGAATCTCTCGTATGGATACATGTGATGTAGAAACACGGAGCCAAGGTGCCTTATCTCCTTAACCAGGTGAGCAATGAGGTGCACAGATACATCAAAGAATGACGGTGGGAAATACGCTTCAAGGAGACACATTGTCTCGAACATGTTCTTTTCTAGATCGTCCAATGACTTCTCATCAATTACCTTTTGAGAGATCGCACTAAAGAAGAAGCACAGGCTCATGACTGCCCTCCGTACTTTTTCTGGCAATATGTTCCTAATACCAACTGCAAGCATTGTGGTTAGCATCACATCGCAGTTGTGAGCCTTCATGGGGAGAAATTTGTTCTCTTTTGGATGGACAAGTTTAGGAACTTTCACACTACGTAAGAACTCACATAACTCCTTCTTCTCTTCATTGGTCAGATTTATGGCAGATGCCGGTAGCTTGTTACCGGTGCCATCGTGAAGAAGCTCAGGTCTTATTCCCATTTCTTGCAAGTCAGCTCGTCCTTTCGCATGATCCTTTGTCTTATTCTTGTCGCTCATGAGTGTACCCAGTAAACTCCCACATACATTCTTTTTCACATGCATGGGATGGATACTGTGACGGATGGCTAAGTTTCTCCAATAAGATAGCTCCCACAGAATTGACCTTTTCTTCCACTTCACTGTTTCCTCTTCTTGATTGCGCTTTCGCTTCCCAAGGGTAGTGTTTTCTTCCCATGTGCGGGAGCAAGATCCTTGACCTGGTTGTAGACATGTTCCCCACTGAAATGTCGTGGAGCAGATGCAACCTCCCTTGTGCCATCAAATTGACATTTCATGCCCCGGTAGGCATGGGTCTGAGGAAGGAAACGACGAGGTCGTACGTACACCCATTTCTTAGAGTTATTGAGCCAAACAGTCTCGGTGTCATCTAAGCAATGGTTGCAATCTTTTTCGCCTTTACAATGCCCGGACACGGAGTGACCACCTGGTAAATCAGTGATTGTATACAACAATGCGACATGAAGTGTGAAGGGCTGTCTCCTGGACCCGTCGTATACCACAACACCTGGTGACCACAATGTTTTCAGATCATCCACAAGCGGCCTCAAATACACGTCGATGTCAATGCCGGGCTGTTGTGGTCCTGAGATGAGAATTGGCATCATCATGTATTTCCTCTTGTTACAAAGCCAAGGTGGAAGATTGTAGATGGATAGTAACACTGGCCACACGCTATGTGAGTTACTCATCTGACCCCATGGGTTCATGCCATCCGTGCTTAATACGAACTGAATATTCCGTGGATCCTTTCTAAAAAATTCATATATGTGATCAGTGACATGCCACTGGGTTGCATCTGCTGGGTGCCGCAGAAAATCATCTTTCTTCCGCTCGGCATGCCAACACAATAGCTTCGCGTCCTTGGTTGATGCAAACAACCGCCTCAGACGAGGAATTATTGGAAAATACCATGCGACCTTTTGAGGACCTCCATATTTCCTTCCCTCATCACCTCCATCATTTCTTCGTTTGTATCGAGGGGTTCCACACTCGGAACATTGAGTTAGATCTGCATGGTCACCACGGAATAAGATGCAGTCATTCTTACAAGCATGTATCTTTTCAACCTCAAGTCCTAAAGGGCAAATATTTTGCTTTGCCTCATAAGTGGTCTTGGGTATCTCATTCCCTGTTGGCAGCATGTCACCTAACAGATCTAGGAAAGCCTGGAAGGCCCGATCCATCAAATGATGGGTAGCCTTCAGCTGGAGTAGCTTCAGTGATGTGAAGAGTTTTGTGTATTTTTCCTTGCACCCAGGATAGAGTGGGGTCTTCATATCTTTCACAAGCTTTGTCATTTTCTCAATCTCCATATCACCATACTCATCATAACCCATGGCATCACGCACCATCTCCTTCAATTGGTTGGCTATATGGACATAATTGTCACCGATATCAACTATGTCATCCTCGCTGAGATCATTGCTGGTATCCTTACTGCCACCTAGTGCTTCACCATCTTGATTGCCCAAGATGTCTTCCTCCCCATCCTGACCCACGGTTTGCTGATCAGCACAGATTCCGTCGGCATCCAGCAGCTCTCCATCATTGACACCTTCCTCTCCATGCATGTTCCAACAATTATAGCCATCCATGAAACCCCGAATAATGAGATGAGCATGGACATGCATTGAACTTGAGAACTTTGTGATGTTCCGACAATCAACGCATGGACAGCAAATGGCAGATTTCCGCTGATTTGACATATCCACCTCTGCTGCAAGTATGAATGTCTTTACACCATTTAAGTACTCTCCACAAGTACGGTTACAAAGATACGTCCACCCCCGGTCTGCCATCTACAAAGTTAAGCACAAAATCAATAAAATTCCAAGCCAAGCTTGCACTGAATACAAAGTTGATTTGAATTATATTAACTCAGAGGCACAGAGGCTGGCAGATTTGAATTATACAAAGTAGATTTGAATTAAAATCCATCTGCAACAATTCTTTTGCGCACATTGCTTTGCTTGTATTCAGTTCTAGACTATACCAACATTAACTCAAAGGCTCTGCTATAGATTTTACAACAAACCAATCATTTGCAGAAAACAAATTTTACTGCCACATGAAAGTGCTACAGTCTACGGCAATGTGTCGAACACCTAAAGGGCGTACAGAAAAGTAATCGTACTAATTGGAGGAGATGGATGATGAAGGGCGGGGCTCACCGCGTGGAAGAGGAAGGATGCAATGCTAAGGCAGAGGCGCAGAGGTAGAGGCGCGCAAACGCGCCGGGGAGGGCCTGGCGGCGGTGCCGGACGGCGTGCAGACGCGCGACGACGGCGTATTCGAGGGGGCGGAAAGGCGGAGGAGGCGCCGCCGCTAGGGTGCAGCGGCGTGGAGACGTGACGGGGAGGGCGTGGCGGCGGTGCCGGGGACGGCGAGGCGGCGGCGCCGGGGACGGCGTGGGACGGGGCAGTTGGGCCTTGGAGGTGCGGTTAGCGGCCCACGAATGCAAAATCGGGCCCACAAATGCATAACAACAAAAGGCAAGAACCCTACCTCGTCCCCATCGCTCTCGCCCGCCGCACTCCCATCGCCCTCGCCCTCCGCTCCCGTCGCCCTCGCCCGCCGCGCTCCACTCCCGTCGCCCTCGCCCGCCGCGCTCCACTCCCGTCGCCCTCGCCCGCCGCGCTCCGCTCCCGTCGCCATGTCCGGGGAGGCGAGGTCGACTCGTCGACTGGGTCATGCCCGGGGAAGCGAGGAGAGGACCCCGTCCATGTGCTCGTCCACTGGCGCTCGTGCCTCAAGCGGTGTGCAGGCCGGGGAGGCGAGACCCACTGGCGCTCGTGCCGCAAGCGGTGTGCAGGCTGGGGAAGACGACTTCTACGTCAACTGCTACTTGGTCTCCTCGATTCCGGTAAGCTAGTACGCCATGCTAATCTCCTACATTAGCTAGATCTAGGGTTTGATTGAGGGCTAGAACTAACACCTCGTGATTAAATTCAGTGATTGTACTGCTTGCTATACGGTATGTGCTAGTACGCCATGCTAATCTCCTTCATTGGCTAGTGCTCTGCTATTTTGCTATACGGTATGTGCTTGTACTGCTTGTCACCTTGCTTCACTGCCGGTGAACTAGCTAGTGCTGCGCTTGAGGCCTTGACCAGACTAGTGCTTGGTTCATTCGATTCATGCCCCTGTCACAGCCCTGGGCACTACGTGTTCGATGGAATGCCGCAGTGGAACTGTCTCATCTCATTCAGTCCACTTTTGATGGTACCCTAAATAAAAGTGGTATTCAAATTTTTCCATGTTCTAAGTGCAAGGTCCAGCATCATATAGTGAAGATTAGAGCTAAGTCTGCTCTCTGGATTTCCTTTTTCCTGTCCCGATTAGCCATGTTACAGAAATAGCATCTTGTATAGAGCCAAGTTCTGACGAACAAGTGGTTGTAATAAGTTACTATGATAGCATCCTTTATTGTGTGCTAAGAACAATATGGATTTTAGTCTCAGATTAGTCAGTGCTGGTCCACAAATGAACAACTGTTTACCTTGTTACTATATCTTTCTAATTTGAAGCAGTCTCTATGCTTTCCAAAAGAGCATATTTCAGTTGCTTTCTATTTATGTTACATTGAATTGATGTGGAGGAGCAAAGTCCCAATAGGTTAGCAGTTTGTGAATAATGTCAATTATATTTAAGATGATATGCATGTGCAGCTATCTAGTCTTCAACTAAACTGCTAAGATATACATAACATGTGACAGCCTTGTGCATTTAGCAGCTGTAAAATCAATTATGAAATTGAACATCGTCATAGACATGCAGAACCAAATTAATGCCATTCTTCTTTTGTTTCCTTGAAACCCGATTCCATGAAAAACGTCCTGCAAGGATTCGTCGACTCGGAGACGCTTGGTGAGCACAGCTCTAGTGAGCGTCGTTGCCGCCATGAAGAGCCTGCAGTTTATAAGATGTGCATGGAAGGCAAGAACACCGGCCGTCACTTCTTTGGATGCGATCGCAAGGTTTGTTCATGACCAATTGGTTTATCCTGTGGAGCATGTATGTTGCATTGTTTTTTTTAGCTAACAATTCAATCTTGTACAGGAACAGCTGTGCAACTACATTGAATGGGTTGATCCAGAGTGGCCTAAGGAAGTGGAAGATGTCATCGAAGACGCATCTCCTAATTCGTTGCAGACGCGTTTAGTTAAAACGCATCTCTTAATGCTCCATATCGAAGACGCATTTTATTGTGCCCTGCTGGGAGCAAATGGCCGGGAGACGCCTCTCGTTAAAGGCGCGTCGAACCAAATTTGGAGACGCGTTTCAATTCCGAGTCTGCAATAATAGTGTCTTGTATGGGCCTTTCTTACATAGTGTTCCTCCAGTCCTTTTTTTTTCCAAAGGAATATCTTCCTCCCGTCTACATATAATCTTTGAAAAAAAATGAACTGATTATATGATGTGTCTTATCAGCCTTTAACTTGGGTCCCCTTGTCTTGCACCTTTTTTCTGGCGGCCATGCCATTCTCTCGATTTGTCAAAGCATCTAGAAATAGTTAAATTAAAATAATGGTATGTTTACAGCACACGTGTGTTCAGGTATATCCTCCCTTCATATGCAGCTATTGGACAAGAACACGTGACAGCGAAATAACAGAATAGGGCATTTTCACGAGCCCAAGCTCGAGGACGTGTCGTTCGTACATGTTGCAAGTACAATTGTTCATCACAATTTTCATTTGTACTTCTTCCTGTGTCAAAAAATTTGTCGTTTTGAGGTTATCCTAAGTCAAAAATTTTAAACTTTGACTTTAAATATTTTTTTAAGCATTAAGTTTATAAATGAGAAAATGATATGAGTAGATTCGTATTGAAATATGGTTTTATAAAAGTACACTTTCGCTATATTTTATAAATATTTTATAGCAAAAAGTATTAGCCAAAGTTGTGTTTTGGAGACCTTGTCAATGTCCTAAACGACAAGTTTTTTGAAACAGAAGGGAGTATACATCAATGCAGATAACTTTCATTAGATAAAAATCACTGGTTATTTTTCTGCTCTTAAACGTTTGACTAAAACTTTGTCTAATCACCTCAAATCCACCCAAAACAACCGTGATTTATTCAAGATAAATGGATCGAAAGGTATTTGGGCACAACCATCAGTATCTATCCGTTCTAATATGTAAGAATTTATGACTATATAAAATATTTATAGCATCTCCTACGAATGTGGACAGATGTGCAACAAAGTGCGTTGTAGATTCTATAAATCTAGACACACGGAATACTTACATTTTGGAATAGGAAGAGTACATTTTTTTTTCTCCTTATGTTTTTAAGCATCAGAGAAAAAACAGAGCTTATGTTTTCGCTCCCTCCATTTTATTTTGGGGTAATTGTTTTCTAACCCTCACTCTGAACTATAATAATTGTGATATTAACCTTAATTTTTTAACTTTTCTATTTTACAACTGGCTTTTAAACCTGAAGCCAGAGTTTACTTTTAATAGAGATAAAATCGTAATAGAACTTTAGATCAGTATCAGAAAAGAGATTTTCAGTTATTTGATCAATGAATAAATTATAAATGAAAAAAAAATTCAAGCAACATCTTATAACTTTCTTAATAAAATATAAAGATGTGTAATAAATTTAGGGCATCGGGCAAGCTATCTGCGGAGTGTGCCCAAGTTTTAATTTTTAACTATTTTTAAAATTAACATTGAACCTATTTACTTAGAAATAAATATTTTTGTCATGTATGACGTTGTCCTGTGAACTCCCAACCCAATATAGAGGCCAGATACAGTGTAGCACATGGTATTTATGTTAGATATTTGAACACCTTTAGTTTTAATTTAATCCAGAAATAAATAATGAACATGATGAAAAGATTAAAGATTAAACAAGACAACTCGATGCTAGATCTAGACAAGTCTATAAACAAGATATAGGAAAAACGAATTCATGGTCGACCTTGTGTGTCAAGCATGGTGAGCTAACTTACGAGGACCCGCTCATTGAATAGAAAATTTTCTTCCCTCTCACTTGTTACTTAGTCGTATTAACAAGTCCTTCTAGAAGTGCAAAACAGTAGGATTATTACTTAGAAATAATCATTTTCATTTCTACTTCAACGGACCGTTACTGTCTCAAAATGTCACGTGTTAGCGTGTCTGGACTAGTGTGGATACTCCAAGCCAACGATCAATTTATTGAAGTGTTGGCAAGTTGTGTCGTAAAATACGTTTTGCCTTGATCTATAAAGGGGCCCTTTTGGACTTGATTATTGCAGTAGTCCAGCAGTAGTCCGGTATATACATGTACGCCTAGCTAGGAAGTCAAATAATGCTCCCTTCAGATGCTTCCATGTCGATGTCATCCAGAACCGACCACCTTTGTACCTTAACTACGCGGAAAGCAAAGCGTCGTCTCGTCCATGGTTTTATTCAACGACAGGCTCAGAGAAGGCCCCGAACACATCATCACGTCACATCTCTCTCATTTCCCTTCCCTCCCCTCCTCTCTCCCTCTCTTCTTCATCACCATAAAACCCTTCACACGATGCGAAAGGGCACACTTTCCATTACACAAACCTCCTCAAAGCACAATCTAATACACTCCCATTTCTCGCTCCCTCCCTCTCTAGAGGGAGGAAATGGGGCCCTCCCTCTGCCCCTCCTCCGTCGACGTTATCTCCATCCCCGCGTACGAGCACCAGTCCCCAAGCTCCACCGACGAAGAGGACGACGAGTTTGAGTTCAGGCCCCTTCTTCTTCCCCAGCCCCGGCGCAGCGCACGCAACGTGCGTCCAAGGGCCGCCCGCCGAGTCGCCGCTCACGCCTGCACCAACATCCAGCGGGCGCGCGCCGCGCCAAACAACGTCACCGCCAAGGCAGAGCCGCCGCCGCCGCCGCCTCTGCCACGGCGAGTGCGGTGGCACCACATGGCGTTCGGCTCCGTACGCGTGCCGTCGGCCATGGACATGGGCGAGATCAGGAGGCGGCTGAAGGCGCGGCAAGCGATGGCTGGCTCCGGGAACGACCACTCTTCCACCGCGGCGGCGTGGGCGCCGTGGAGGCTGATCCGGTCGCTCAGCTGCAGGGGCGTCGAGGCCGTCGCCGTGGCGGCCGCGTCGGCGCCGGTGAGGCTGGCGTAGCCGTGTACGTACGTACCAAAGGTGCTTACGTGCAGGTGGCAGCGACGGCAGGTGCGGCCCGTGAAAGGCACAGCTAGCACAGATAGGATGGCGCCGGCCGGTGAGTGCGTGGTGGCGTCACGGGCGTGGCGCCAAGGTTGGTGGCAGTTGAAAGGCACGAGAGCGAAGCGGTGCCCATCAATGTTCAGTTCCTAGCATTCCACCTCTTCTTTCAATAAAGGTCTTTTTTTTTTGGTCTTTTTGCTTTGTATTATGATTAACTGTCTAAGTACAGTAGTAGCATAGTTGTTGAACCACTTGTGTGCTGTATGTGCCAGGAATAATAATCCTGTAATTAGGACCTCGCAGATAATGGTCAGCATGCATGATATCAAAGATATTGTGAAAACTATGTTACACATGTGTCCAGCCATCTGAATCCAAGATATGTCTGTCAATACTCATAAAATCTCCTATCTGAACAGATAAAGTGAGCCACTATTTTCTAATAATGTAATACTACCCGCATAATCTAAACTATAGTTCAGTGCAGTCCTCTGTACTAAAGCCTATCAGGTTTTATGTACACCAAAGAGCAGAGGATTTGTATTTGCGCACGCAGGCCGGCGTGCCGCGTGCGTGCGTCTCGAGGAAAAGACAGCCGTCTACGGTTCATGAAGCAGGAAAAATTAGTGAGCCTACTCTAACTACCAGAGTGATCCCAACCTCGAGCACACAAATTAAATATCTGACTTTGTATCATCTTTATATTTTTCCTCCTCCTTTATCCAATGTTGTTGGACTTAACGGACTGCTCCTCTGGCCGGTCTGGCACCTAAGTGGCTGTCCCCTTCCGTGACTTCAGTGGGACTAGCGAAAAGAAATGACCGTGTATAGCACGATCAATTTGGACGAACAACAGCTTTAGTTACTTTGGAGAAAGGAAAGAAAAAAAAGGGGGGTAAAGTGGTATGAAAAAAAAGAAGTGAGTGGATGAAAAGAAGTAAAGAAAGGAATCCAGCTAGCTCTTGTCCAGTTCACAAGCAAAGCCAAAGCTGGTTGTGGTGAAGCGATTGAAGAGCCAAGCGCCACACAGTGCTGCCTCACTACAGTCCTGATGACTACTGGAATACTACCGCTTCGTTGCCCCGACCGTCGTCAGATCTCATCGACGTCTCGCTCCATGCTCCCGTAAGCGTCGGTGCCGTATTCTAATCGATTCTGTCCTCCGTCGCAAGCAAAGGAACCTCTGCTACCTGAACTTCACTTTTCTCTCGTACAAAATGAAATTAAAAAAAAAAAGACACGAGCATTTATCAGTCGTCAGCTTTACAAATGGCAATTGATCTCTCACAGACTAGTTTCTCCGGTCTGCGCGTGGTCGAGGAACAGAACAGGGTTCCATAAAAATCTCCAGCGGTGATGGAGCCTAAAACGAGATACTCTCGCCCCTCCTTGATGTTCTTCCCTCTCTGTCCTCCGCGTCGACGAGTCTCGTCACCAGCGATACTCGATCGCGGAGTATCAGCCGGACTTACCGCGCATGTTTCCGACGGTGACACTGCCGCCCTGTTCGGCCGGTGTCGCAGCGACTCGACGGCACGGCAAGAGGACACCCTCAGAGCAGCTGATTTGTCCAGAGACTTTATTCAGTGGAAGAAAATTGGAGCACTGTGTTTTCCGGAAAATTGGAACGGTAGGAACCAAGCTCGTTCAAAGTTCAACCAAAGTGTCGACGCATCCCCTGCTTCCAAACGTTTCTTCTAACCTCTACTCTTTCTCTGCCGTGCTGAGCATCAGCTTGAAGGACATTTCATCATTGCTGACCCTAGCACTATTTTCAGTTCGATTTTCATCAGTGCTCTTTGCAATTTTTAACATCATTTTCGCGTGGTTCTCTCGTTGTGACATCACGGACTTCTTCTAACGTACACGTGTGCTCCTGACACGTTGCTCCTTGTGCCAAACGGAACAAGAGCAAGCTGCCAAGCTCGCGCTGCAGTGACGAGCCATGGCACGTCCATGTCTCCGCGAAGCCCGTGGCCTCGGATCATCGACCGGGACATGAGCCGCAACGGCGTTTTTCCCCTGATAGCAGGTGGCCATCTTCAGACTCAGACGTCGTGGGTGATTGAACCTCTACAAGTCTCATCGTTTTCGGCAGATACAAAATCCGCCGAGCCGATGACAAATCTGCCAAAGATCCCTGTCGAGCCGCACGGCTGCACATGATTGCACAATGCTGGCGTCCAATGTGATCCCAGGTGGTAACCACAGAATCCTATCCAACTAGTACACAGTTTTACATTAGTTTGGGAAATAAATGTGCTCATTTGCAACAGCTGACATATTAGAACTGTTACCTTAGTGACAAAATTGTACAGAAATTACGAATTCACAGAAGTCAGCGCAAGCAAAAAGAAGCTTTAATTTTAATAGAAGAGAATGTTCTACATTTTAGCATCCCAAATTTTGTGGAAACTAATTGCCCAGAGTCAATGAAGTCATCTTGTTCTCCAACAAATCAACTGTCCATGAAAATGGGATGGCAGGGAACGTAATTGTCAGGCGTTTACCTTTCTTTCCTCCCATCATGGAAAAATAAAGATCTTCAACCATAAGCAGGTGACAACTCGCAAGTCCAGCTCACAGACTCACAAGTGACTGTGATTTCACGGTTGGGCTCACCTGCTAAAGAATTGGTCAGCATGCTCCAACCTCACGTGGTGCCGTGAATGGTTGGAACTTCTGCCCTCCATCTACACCCAACGTTGCATCAAATTAAAGCAGAGGTTGAAGAATAGAATATCCTTAGAATCACATAAGAAGAAAATTGCCTTCAAACTCCATCATCGCAATGATGGAAGATGAAAATTCCTAGTAAAGTTCCACACTGAGCAGAAGTAATGCTTAATCCCAAACAAAATATCAGTCAAGTTGGAAGAGGTAAAATGGTGTGACAAGTGAAGATGGTTAGCTAGTTGGTACAAGAAAATGCAAGAGCTGCAAATTGAGAAGTGGTAGATAATCCAAACCAATTTCGTCCAAGTAAAACTCCTATGTAAACAATAACAATAGTTTTACATTAGTTTGGGAACAATTTCAGTCAGTACTCGGTAAATCTCCTATGTAAACAGAGTATATATCACAAACAATAGGCTACTGAATAAGTGCCAGAGACTATGTCCAAAAGCATTTATCAGGAAACGGAATGGGACAATAACAATAGTACCATTTCGTCCAAGTGTTCTTGTGAAGACTGAAGGGACGTGTTCTTGTGAAGACTGAAGGGACACACACAGACAGCCCACAAATAAGCAATTCCTACGACTGACCAGTAATGAAAGAGACAACTTAAAACATAAAAATAATACTCTATTAAATTGAAAACCAAATGTAGCTTCATCATTGACAAAGATGTAAAATATCCGCCTAATAACCTATAAAATTCAAAGAGGTACAGAAATGCATCTGAATCAAGTCATATGCGTCTCAATCACAGATTGCCTTATTTGCACACTTCAAAACTCAATACTCCTACAGAAAAATGACTTTATGAGTGCATGGTTTTGCTCACCTGCTGAAGAATTTCCGAGTAAACTCTTCAACCGCAGGCAGCTCGCTTCTGAGCGTCACATGTCCAGAGTTGCACTAACATTAGAACAGAGATACCCATCGAGCCACGTGCATAGACAACGGTCTTAACCTCTTTGGTGTAAAGATGTGACTGCGAAGTTTTACATTGAGCAGTCATATGCATAATCTCAAAAACTATCAGTCAGGTCATGAGAAATAATATCATAAAACTACTCAAGACAGTTAACTAGAGCAATTGATGATAAAAGGAGCAACAGACTTTCAGGGCATGAAAAAACTACAATCTAAACAAAAGGAAGCAGCTACACATTGAACAGTAGCATGGATAATCCATAACAATTACTCCCTCTATTGTCTTCTATATGGCGCCTGCCAGCTCAAATTTGAGCTAACAGGCATCATATAAAAAAGAACGAGGGAGTATATCAGAAACATATTTTCGCAACTGAATCGGTCCCAAAAAAAACAGTCAAGAAACAATTATCAGGAAAGGGGCTGTAGGGGAAATGATACTGCTACATGATGAACCCCTTTCCTTCAAAGTGTTCTTTCCAAAACTACATGATGAACCCCTTTCCTTCAAAGTGTTCTTTCCAAAACTCACGTCAGTAATTAGCGATTTCCTAATTACACATATAATGATAGTACAACTTAAATCATGAACATACTATTCTATTAGGAGGAAAGAATTTAATGCCAGCTTCATCATTGACAGAGGAGGTGTCAAATAAGAAGAAGAAAGCAAAACCTGCAGGACAGATTGGTGTGTTAATCTACAAAGTTTGCCTTGATGTGTTAATCTACAAAGTACGAGCAGGGCCAAAAATGCATCTAAACAAGGCCATGTGCTTTTAACTCAACGGATTGATTTATTTGCACACTTATATGTTCTACAGGAAATTGATGACCAACAGAGCTGTTTCGACTCATTTCCGACTCCACGCATTGAACCACGTGAGTCCTGGGCAAAGCTCAACAACATGGTAGTCAAGAATAATGTGGTTCATAGCTGACATCATATTTGAAGCTTCAAATGAGAAAACGAAAGTTCACATAGAAATGTCCCATATTTACTACTCCACGCATAAAAGTAATATGAAAAACTCATGCAGCATCCAGCAGGGTCCTGCATGATCCCCTTACAGTAGGTCATACACAGAAAAGGACCAACTTTGAGATCCAATTTCCACAGCGAACAGCATAAAAAGGCTACCATCAAATTAATCAACTGAGACAGATGGAAAAGCATTCTTGGTTACGTCTTTCTAATCTCATATCCATTATACGTTGATTTTCCAGAATTTAATTTGAAGCTAATGATACAACTACAATAATGTCATCTTCATACCTCAGAGCATTCTGCAAATATATAATGTATTTCTGTTTTCCTTCTATTTCCATAGAGTAGCCAGGATGGACATGTTAATAGCAGGATAGGTCAAAACATACAGTTAATTAACAATTTACTAAAGAATGTAATTTGAACCTACCTTGGTCCAGACTGATTAATCTACCAACTTTAAATCTGAAACCTTTTGAACATTGACTTTGCTCGCTTAGATCAATATACTCTAATTAAAATATATCCATTCAAACTCTCTGAATAAAATATTGTATCAACTTAACAACAAAATTGAAAGTGCAAGAAACTTTTTATTAATTGTGCTTGCTAGAATCAACATGCTTTGTATACAAGAAAACAGAAAAGGGTCCCACAGTGCCAGTGACGGACCCAGCAATTGGAACTTGGGTATTCCCAAGCCATTGAGCCAAGCAAATAAATAGAAACGACTTGAAAGAAAAATTATAAATACAAGATTCTATAATAGTTAATTTAACAGAAATTGTTCACAATCCAAACTAATTTAGATAAATTACAGAATATTAAGTAAAATACAACTCTACTTTGTGTTTCTTCATTGTTTGAAAATGCTTGATGATGTTCTTGTCCGTAACTTTGTGAAAGAAATCATGCTCAATAAACGCTCAAAAATCAAACAATATAGCAACGAAATCTCAAAGCTACACCATGGAACTTCAGGCCAGGACCGCCAAATTCGGGAGCTCGGTCCTGGTCAAGCTCGCCGTTGCCCTATGGCCGGGCTGTTTGGGATGGGAAGGACGCGGGGCGCGTGGGAGGCGGAGGGAGGAGGTGGTGCGATTGACGGGAAGGGCTTCCGCCGCCTAGGGTTCCAATGGGGAGCGCGTGCAAGATGCGCCGTCGTGGTCTTCATTTCGTCTTGCAGTCGCGCGAGCAGAGAAAATGAGGCAACGCATCAGGTTGACCGCACACAGGCCTTGTTTGCTCGTTTTGCACAGAGGCCCAGCAAAGTTCTGAATTTTGTTTTCTAATTTTCTCTTGTACACAACAGCAGAACTTTACCTAGTTAAAATTTTTGCCAAATTGTTGGGTATTCCTGGGAATACCCAAGCAACAGGTTGGGTCCGTCACTGCACAGTGCAGCTATAATAATTGGATCCTGTAAATATTATTACGCAGAAATGAGGACCGTGTGTCATCAGATGATTATTTTTTGAGAGCATAAGAATACATATTTTGATAAAAAAAATATTGTTGAAACCCAGCGTCCAATAATCAAACTGTACACAAACATATCAAGTGCTTACATGACAGCTTGGGAGGCAAGGGATCATGAGAATCCGATCGTCACCTTTAGTTGCTCCCATCATTGCACAATAATGGTTCAACCAGAAACAGGCATTTTTTGTAATAGCACAACTAGGCTGAACTGCCCAAGAACCTGCAACCAAGCTCTCTAACTGCACATAGCTCACGTTTCGCAAGACCCAACCTATTCAGAATTGCACAAATTGAAAAAGCAGCGATAGCCTAATATAGAAGGAACCACAGGCATAAATGAAGGATGACACTTGCTTTTGGCAAAAGAAAGTGCTCTTTAAGTTCATCTCTTTAAAGAGGACGATTTCTTTGCCAGAATAAAGGTGAAACGGGGGAAATAAAGAATATCATGATGACCACTTTGTTATGAAACAAGCGAATGCATAGTAAAGATAGTTACCCAGAGCAGCTAATAGAATAAAAGGAGACGAGAGGCATCCAAGGCTCCGAGCAGAAAAAGCTGGCAATTAGGATGAATATTTGCAGCTGCACACTAAGCTGTTCAGTCCTGAACAAAATATCAGGAACACATGACAGTGAATCACCTTGTGCCACTAAAACCAATAAACATTTATCGAAAAATGGTCACAAGCTGTAGGACCGCATCCTCTTTTCTTGTACGTTATTTTGAAAACTTTTACATCATTACTCACTTGTTGTAAAAGCAGTAGAAAAGACCTGTGTGACTGCATCCATCTGAATATAGTTTCAAAACATGTACACATAATTCTACTAAATTGAAGAAAAATGAATGCCAGCAATCAAATGCACGAGAATACCATACAATCTAAAAAGCTCAAAGAGATACAAAGTGCTTCTGAACATGCTCCTACCCTAAAAGATTGCTTTATACAATTATGAAACTCATCCATGGCTGGCTTTCTCTTATTTTCTTAATAATCATGCATAGATTAATGCACAATGGCCCACAACTAATAACTGGAATCGCGATTCTGGCAGCAATATCAAACTTATCAGAAAATTAAGAAGCTCCCATAGACATGACAACTACCATTTCAAGTAAAAGATAAGCATAGAACCCCTTGTCGCAGCCAGAAACATCCTATGTTTTTTTTTTAAGAGACATCCTATGTTGGCACAACAAAAACTAATTGTTCAGAATACATACCATTAATAAATAATACTATACCATTGCTAAGCAAAATTGGCAGGAAATATGATAATATATTTTTCTTCAAATGATAGCTAGAAAAGAGAAAAAGGTAGCAAAATCTATGAATAATTTTAGAGAAATTTCCTTATTTACCATCGGAAGATCAGGTGATGCCCTACAAGTCATCGAAAATTTCAAGTTTCCTTATCCGGCATCATATCTGAATTTTGTTCCTCACGCACCACTACCGTGTGAACTTAAGCCTCGGATACTGTTGAGTTGAAAAGGACAAATTTACCCCCTGTGAGCTTGTTATGTACTAGGTTGAGAAGGCTGCTGGTAGTCGTTATGGGATGAAAGAAACCTAGGCAAAAACTTGCTCACAAGGGGTAAATTCATCCTTTTTAGGTCCACTTAACTTGATCCCAAGCTTAAATTCACAGTAGTGGCATGGAAGGAATGAAATTTTGATCTGATGGCAAATAAGGAAACTTGAAATTTCCGACGGTTTATAAAGCATCACTCTATCTTCCGATGGTAAACAAGGAATTTTCTCATATTTCCGATGGTATTCAGAAATAGGGTGTCTGAGTTTATGACACAGCAGTTCAACAACTGAAAAATCAGTGGATGGATTCTGCAGAAAATAACAGGGAAGGAGATGAAACCAGCATGAGCAGGATGCATATCATTGCCGATGAAAGGTTTTGACAGACAAGATAGTCAAGAAAATAAAAGGAACAGAGAGATTCTGCAGAAGATGAAAACAGCGTACTGACATTCCAGCATACTTATATTACCAACATAACAGGTGTAAGTAGTATGTCATTACTGCCGTCTCATTTCCAAATTTTACAAACCTGGCCTGACAAGCTAAAACAAGCAGCATCTGGGTGGATGAAAATCTTTCCAATTATAAAACCAACTTCTGCAGTATTCACATGAAGAGAAAGAGGTGTGAACAACTCCAGTATTCTAACATTAAGTAACCATTTACAAGAAGAGAATGACAATAAAAATCAGGAAGGTACAGTCATTGCCATCATGAAAGGATTGTGCAAAATAGTGGTTCAAAATGAAGGTTAACATATCGTTTGGTTCTAAGTAAACTTTAATCCTGATCCATTGAAAGAAACACATGCAACTCTTACAAAGGCTTCCTAGGACCTAACAATTATTAAATAGCCTTTACACTCCTACATAGGTTGAGTCTCAAGTGACTCAATGAAGGGAACAAACAACTATCTACAACCATGGACAGGAGAAAAAAAAACCATGATTTTAATATCAAAATCTCTATGCCAAAAGTTAGCCACTGCTCCATCTGTATATCTGTAAAAACTATAAAACTACGATGAATATTGAGATATTTTTAAATATAGACATTGTACTGCAATTTTCTAATACCAATTTACTTAAGAAATTAGGATGCAAACTCTACTGTACACTGAATGCGACTTCTTTTTTTTTTTAACTCCCCGGAGTACTACCCGATTCTTTTCTTGTTAACATGTTACAGGTAGTTACTTTTGTTGCAATGCTAATGAGCAAAGAGATCTGACAAGAACAGAAATGACGTCCGATAAAAGGTACCTAGCCAAACTGTCAAAGCCATAGCATCTACAGACACGCAGAATTTTGCATTTTAGACCATAAGGAGTAACAGCTAGTATTTGGTTATAAAAAAATTAAGATTTAAGATAGTTATTCGCATAAAAGACTGACAAAAGATAAACAAATATTAACTTCCCAGCATGATATGTTAAGAAAACAACAATCAGGCAAGCACTTCAAATTTTTTCATACATTATAGTTCGACAAAGCACCAATAATGAAACACATGGCTGAGGCCAACATGCAGATACAAGCAAAATGTAATCGTATATCAAACAGCAGGCAGATAATGAATTTGTAAAGGCATCAAATAGACAAATATTGCTAAATTATTAATGCTATGCTTACACAAGTGAACCCTTTCTTTTCTAGAGAAGAATCTACACTAAATTGTTAGAATGACATGTGTCCATCCCTGCTACCATGGCTCAAATGAACTCAAGTGTAATTTGCTAACCATGGAGCCAAAAAGTGCTATAAAGCTGATTTTATCTTGATCCTGACATATTTGCAAGTAATAAAATTATAACATGCATTAAATACAGAGGATATGGACCAGTACAAGATTTCTGTGAAATTAGTCAGCTGCACAACCACTTTCAGCAGAAGCAATAATATTCTTGACAGTATTCAAGAGAACAGCAAAGATCATTGTTTCTTTGTACAAGTAAAAAAATGACTGAAAGGAAAAAGGATGAGTATCTTTTATGAGCAATGACAGATACCGATACCATATGAAGATATAATAGACAACTCAAAAACATAATAGAATTCCAGCCTCAAAAAAAAAAAAAAAAAAAACACACAACCCTACATACACAATGGGGAGTTCACACCCAGCTGTATAAGTAACCAAACAAAAAAATTGGTAAAGTACACCTAAAGTACAAAGAAGGTACCAATCAGATGCACAGGTAACTTCCACTGGAAAATGTATGGGCAGCCACATTAAATTGGGAAATGCCATCGGTTGCTGGGCTTAGTTTGATGCCAGATAATGTGAATGCTCCTTGGTAAGCAAACTTCACCATCCCAACAACCTCTAGCTCACCATCCTTGGAATCTTGGTCAACAGGCATGCGGGCCCTCAGCCTTCCAGCCGGACCTTTCAAGGGAATGTCTGGAATGTGCCATCTGATCTCTCTCTCAGCGCGGTTCAGCACAGCCTTGGGCGATACATTAAGTAGAGTCGGGTCTACAGGAAGCTTAACAATGAATGTCACATTGCTCAGCGGCTGTGGTAACATTGGATTGGACGCGTACTGTATCATCACTGAGAGTAATGTGCCGATATGGCGCTTGACAAGGCGCATCCTCAATGGAAGAGGTGAGTGCTTGGGCAGGAAGCTGTACTTCATGAGGGGAATGGGCTCCTCCTTCGAGGTTGACCTGACATGGAACAGCCCATTCTGGAGGTTACTCAACACATTAGTCTGCAGAGCCGCCCTCTTCATTCCTGATGTGCCCTCAAGCCGGAATGAGAACTCTGTCTCTTTCCCTGCTGACTTGTTCAGTGGCAAGGTCCTGAGGAAGACTGTACCCTTCAAACCAACCCGTGAGAGAATAGACCCCTGGAACTCCGCATTGATCTCCTCTGCAATGAACAACTCCGGGGCGGTCATCTCTGTTTTCTTGGTCACCAACAGATTCTCCAGCGGAGTACCAGCAGCAGCATTTGGTGGCTTCCCACTAGTTGCGAGCAGTTCCAGACCAGTGATGGTCCTGTCCTTGTGATCCTTCTTTGTTGTGGTGACAAACTCGGAAGCATCAAGACCACCCCCAAACGGAGCATTCAATCCTTCAAATGCCTCAGCAAGAGAAGCCTCCTCATTGCCAAACTCAATTCCACCATAGTCACCCTCAAATCCTTCGACACCAATAAATGTCGGCTTCGTTGCCTCAGCTGGCGGCAATGTTGTGACCTCCAATCCAGCAAGTGCAGCTGCAGGATCCGCAACCACAAGGGCAGTCTCCTTGTTCTTCTTGAACCCACCCACCAATGCCTCCTCTGGCTTGTTGTTAATCATGTCGCTGGCTGCAAATGGATCCTTCTCCACAGGTGGTGCCTCCTCAGGTGGTGCCTCATCGCCAGTTGCGACAGTGGTTGCAGGGGCGATGTTAGAAGAGAACTCATCCCCTGCAGCGAGGGTCTCCTGGGGGAGCTCGAAGGAGGCACCGGAGAAGCCCTCCCTGGCGGCATGACGGTCGTGCGCGAGGTGCTCGACGACGGGCCAGGAATCCGCACCACGGGCCTTGACCTCGGCGTCGGGGGACGAGTTGACCATGCGTGCCAGGTTGTCGCCATGGATGGTGGCGAGGATCTGGGAGAGGCGGACGGATCCGATGCCGTGGAGGACGAGGTCGAGTGCGAGGTAGACCTCGGGGTACTTGCGGTGGACCTTCTCGGGGGTGACGTCGACGCCGCGGCAGGCGGCGACGACGACGGAGACGGCCTGGTTGACGGCGTCGGCGACGGCGAAGGCGTGGACGGCGGGCGTGGCGTGGTCGGAGGAGGTGGTGACGCCGAGCACGTAGATGGAGTTGACGAGGCGGTACACGACGCGGTACTGCGACTCGACGCCGACCACGAGCTGGCCCGAGGAGGCGGCGAGGGGGTCGTCGCCGATGGCGTCGAGAGAGGCGGAGGCGGCGGCGGCGGAGGCGGACTGCTTGCCGCGGGCGAGGTGAAGGCGCGCGAGGCGGAAGGCGGAGACCGCGGCGAGGGCGCGCGAGACGGGAAACCAGGACCGCGTCTGGAGGAGGATGTCCGGGCCGTTCACCGGCTGCAGCGAGATCGCGAGGCACGCCATGGCGCGGCCGCCGGCGGGAGAGAGCACCTGCGCGGCGGATCTGGGAGCTAGGGTTCAGGCGAGGCCGGATCTGGGTGGGGAGGAGTGGGATCTGGGAGTGCGGTGCGGGGGAGTAGGTGCACGAGGCCAGCGGCGCAACCGGTGTTTGGGACGGAAGCGGCTGGCCGGCGGTTGAGCAGAGGAGGGCAGTCCTGGCCTCCTGGGTTAGTTTAATCCTGTCCGTTCAATCATGCGAGGACGGGCTGAGATGAACTGCTACAGTATATTTCATTAGTATGAAATGAGACGCCACATCAGCAAAAATGATGACATGGTAAAGCATTTAAGATGAAACAGAGCAAATAAATCTCATTGAGATGAAACGTATTTGACATGTTTCACATGCATGAAACTCCCTTCGAGAGTGTAAAGATTTAGTGTCATGGCTTGTTTATGAAACTATGAAATGAATTTATGCATTAAAAGAGGTTATTTCATCCATCAAGCCAAACCTCTAGAGATGACGTGGCACTTTTGAAACCCGTGAAATCAAACTATGCACTGAGATTGGTCTAAGACTACACCCAATGGGAGTTTCATTTTCAATAAATATGGTGCCATGTCAGCAAGTTTGATAATATGACAGGGAATTGATGTAGAGAGAGATGAGAGGAGTTTCATCTAGATGAAAGTATGCACTATTTTTAACACATCTTGTCTTTTGCATGTACTTTTTAGAAACAACAAATATAAAACAATGCATTGTATGAAGCATTTCATTTACTAAACAATTAACTTGTTGCTTATGTGGCATTCTCGTAAATAACAAAACGAGATTTTGCATTGGGAGTAGCATAAAGATGTTAATATTGAAATTAGTCATGTATATCATACGAGATAGTGAGTAGTGTGAAGCAATTCTTGTATCAATGCCATTTAAGCAAGAGAATGGCTCCAATTAAATGTGGTGGATACATAATGTAAATAGCACTCACTCTGTTTTTAATTATATGACACCTCATTGTTGATTTTTTTGTTGAACTTTAATTAACAATATACATAAAAATAATTAGTTTTTTAACGTGAAATGTATATTGTTGGATATATATCATAACATCACTTTAAAATTATACATTTAGCTATTTGTACAAATATTTGTGAATAAAACAAATGGCCAATGTAACGAAAAAAAACAACGGTGTCATACTTAAAAACGGAGAGAGTATGTGGTTTATGTGCTACTACACTTGTATGGAGAAATAATGTGAAGGTAAGAGAGCTTCTCTTTAGAGATGTGGTTCTGGGTTTTGAATCCCACCAACAATGATGGGCAAGAAATTGTGAGGTTCTTTGAGTGCCTCATCGGGAAGGGGTTGCTCGTGCCACCAATTTTATCATTTTTTTATTTGGCTTTGAGTATTTTCAACATATGCATCCACATATCTTTTACAAATTTTTTCATACTCCGTACGAGAAACTGGAGGAAAATTATTATATATCTAGCAAGTAATTTAACTTCCCTAAATAATCGTTAGAGCTAGATCATTTTGCAGTAATTAAGCTTCGGCGTGTTTGTTTAAATAAAATGCAGTGAAACACTAAACAACGTACTAGAGGATACTATGGCTTTGTATAAGATGGAAGGCACCTCCATTTATAATAATAGATGAATTCATCGCGCGTTGCTGTGAGACTTTTGATGCAATCTTGATGAATTTAGCAAAGGGAAGTGATGATAGATTTTCTTGATCCATGTTATTTATTTAATATATACTTGGTAGATACATAAGTGGTTATATATGGAATGAAATTAATATTTTTGAGAAAGGAGAAATATAATAATGGAACAAATTTTTATTTGCGTTTTTAGAGTCCTCTTCACTGACAACTGCTTGTATGGCACTTGCTTGGTTGTCTTCACCCTGAGATTCACTTGTGAGATTTAGACATACTTTTGGTATCTTATCTTGTAGAATCCTTGAGCTTGTGCATTGCATCCACGTATCTATTGTGCATCTTCTTGGGAAAACTTGTTGAACAACCACGAAGCTGACCAGATTGTCTAGTGCCATCCTGATCGAAAGAACAGAAAAGAGAAAGCATAGTATTTTTTTTTAGGAATAAGAGAAAGCAGGTAAGGAGATGAGAACTTGTCCCGGCCCAACATCAAGGTCATCAGACTCATCATCACACACTTGTCCTGCCCAGCGTCAATGTCCTGGCCCAGTGTCACCTGCCTGCAGCGGTTTCCAAGGAACCATGAATATTCCGATGGAATCACAGAAAGTTTACGCGAGGTGTGGAAACTTTTTTTTTTAAAGAGGTGTCGTAGAATGCTGTAGTGAATTATCAGGTTTCGCAAAGAAATACTCTTTTCATTTGAAAAAGACTCTTCACTCTGTAGATGGATTGCACGCATGTTCTACACCTGCGCCGCACCACATAACACATATAGAGAAAATACGAAGGGAGCAACTAAATAACATCCATCTAACTTTCTTACCTTTTGCCGAACATACAGCAAGATCCTTCTATTACTTTGTACCTCATCCGTTCTGTTTAAATCGCGCTGACGCAAGATCCGGGTGGACTTATGACGCTGGGATTCATCTCAAAGATTGTTATGGTAGTCCTAGCGGATTCAAAAGGTTAATCCACATTATATTTCCTCATTTAGGACTCGATCAGGCTTCCTGGACCACTC
Organism: Eragrostis curvula; assembly: GCA_007726485.1. NCBI lineage: Eukaryota > Viridiplantae > Streptophyta > Magnoliopsida > Poales > Poaceae > Eragrostis > Eragrostis curvula. The sequence goes on from RWGY01000005.1 coordinate 2,119,896, forward strand.
ATCCCATCATTTGCTGCTGCCATTTGTTTCTTGTACTCTCCATGGATCTCAGGAGCAGATCAGGCGACTCAGAGGCTAGGCGGGCATTCTTTTTAAGGAAAAATAGAGTACATTTTCCCTCTTCTGGTTCTTAGAGTAGATCAGATTACTCAGCGGCTAGGAGGACATCCTGTTAAAGAGGAAAATTATTTCCACCAAGGACGCACCATTTCAAACAACTCTAGCAAGTAACATAGTAAGGGTGAAAACTAATCAATCATATATTGAATGGACGTTACAAATAGGAACACAAATCAGTTATCTAATAACATCACACGCTAAATATGGCACCACGACAAAAGATGAGAAAATATGTCACAAAACGACAAAAGTATGTAGACGTGAGATGACATGGCACAATGACAAAAGTATCTACACCTAAAAATATGTCACATAAAGTGACGTCATAGACATGAAAAGATGTCACACAATAACAAAAATATGTGCATGTGGACGATGCCACGCGCAACACGACAAAAATATTTTTGACATGCAAATTGACAAAAAAGGTACACTTGACAAGCCGAACGACAAATAAACGATTGGCTCCGTAAAGTTGATATTTATGACATTAATTACTTGTGTTGAAGGGAGTACTTCACACAAGTAAGCGACAATATCAATAACATATTCAATCAAAAGTTGCTACATGGATAAGGTATTTGAACATTACATGAATACGTCACACAACGACAAAAGTACGTTTGACACATGACTTAATAAAAGATATATTTGGCAAGCAAACAACAAATACATTGGTGCTTGAAGTTGCAATAGTGTTAAGGTTCCATGGCGTTAGTTGTATAAAAGGTAGTACGTGAGCTGTGAGACGTTAAGTTTCTTTGTGGCATTACTTATTTAGAACGGAGTACCTCACATAAGTAAACGACAAAATAGATGGTTCACTTTGAAAGTTGCGAGAGCGTTAAGATGTTTGGGACATTACAAGAAATCATTACACGATGACACAAAATATGTTTGGCACATTGAAGAGACAAGGCACCTATAGCAAGTAAACATCAACTAAGTGATCAGCTCTCATGGTCGCTAGACCGTTAGTGTTACATGAGGTGTTAGTTGTCGAGGAGGCACTACATCAGATAAGTAAGCAATGTTCCTCTCTTTATTAGTTTACAATACCAATAAGATTTTTTCAGGTATGCCACTTAATTAAGAAGCGACAAAATAGTCGATTCCCTCTTAAAGTGGGAATGATAAGATTTTTGATACGTTACGTGAAGATGCCACTCAACGAACAAATACATATATGTTTGATAAAAGAACCTCTAACAAGTAAACAACAAATAAATATAAGCTCTTGGGGTTGCAACTTAAGTACAAAATAGTCAATTCCCTTTTAAAGTTGTGAGAACGGTAAGATTTCTGATACATTACGTGAAGATGCCACGCAACGACAGATATATGTTTGATAAAAGAACCTCTAACAAGTAACAACAAATAAATCATAAGCTCTCGGGGTTGCAACCGTTACTTATCACGAAGAGTATATAAAAAAAGGTAAGCAACAAAAAAATGATTTCCTCTTGAAGTCATGAGACGATAAATATTAAGGGTATTACATGGCTATAAAACACAGATATTTGACAAGCAATTACAAATAAATGATTAAATATTAAAGTTGCAAGATTATATATCAAGGTATTCGATGCATTAAAGACAAAAGGTATATCTATCAATTGAGCAAGCGACAAAATGAATGATTCACAGTTTTATAGTTACGAGACCGTTAAGACATACTCCGATGTGAGCAAGCGCTCGGTTCTGCCCTGCCGCGGTCATATATAGCACGCCAAGGCCGCATATGTATGCCAACGGGCTCGCAGATACAGATAAACCACTTTTTTTTATCTCTATGTACTGGCATTTCTCAACTTACTGATAGTGGCCTGTCGCAAGCTACACCTTTCTGTTGTCTGGAGAAGTGGTACCGTGCGTACGTTCCACGCCTAGGTGTGCATGGCGTCGCTGGCCCACGGCGAGGCCGTCCGGGTGCTGCCGCTTTGCGCGCATTACTTCCACGCCTCCACGTCCACGAGCGGCTGCGCGAGCCCGCCGCTACCTCCTGCCCACGCCGCCGCGCTCACCTCGCCGTCGCCGCTGGCGCCACCTGAGCCACGTACCTAACAAGGCATGTTCTGTTCCCGTGTATGCTTCTGCTTATGCATGTTCTGATCACGTGTAAATTTTGCTCTTAATTTTAAGAATTCCCCAGTCGACTGAAATCACGTACGGAGGGAGTACGTACGTAGTACTTTGTAGCCATCTCGCGATCCATACATGAACCCGCGCGGGAGGCGGTATCCACTACGGAGGCACGTTACTGCAGGTTTAGGTATAGATCGGAAAAAAGGAAAACTACTAACAAATCAAACAATTAATACCTTTGTATTATCAATGTTGGCCATAGATCCTGGATCATAGCCTAGAGTGCAGTTGTCCGACCGGTTTGTCGAGGAAGTAGCTCCGAGATCCAGATGAGAGGTGCTCGCTTGGATGTTCATAACCGAAGATCACTCTCATGGGAGAGTCGCCGACCTAGGTAGATCGGAGGGCACTTGAGAGAGGGTTGCCGATTCGGGCCGGGGGGCGGAGGTCACCCGAAGGAGGAGCGTCGATTTAGGTAGGGAGACGAAGGATTCTGGCCGGGAGGAGAAGCGCCCGGAGAAGAGGCACCAACTTCCAGAGACTGAAGGTGTTTTGAGAAGAAGTTGGGTTTCAGAAATGACGAGTGGGAGCAGGGGAGCTGTACATGGCTGGGAGCGGGCATACCACACCGATGACGAGATCTGGTTTGTAAAATCAGGAAGGAACGATAGATGTGCGCCCGAGTGTGCGTGCGGACGACGCGGGGGGTGGGGGGGGGGGGGGGGGGGTTGTTCCAGCCGGCCCGCACTACATAATGAGAATTGAGAAAATAGAGATATCTTCCCATATGTTCGGCAACGTCTGGACAGCTGCGCCATCGATCGGCCAACTTACGCACAAGAACGCAGCTGCATTGATGGACAACATCCACCGAACAGCTAGCTGTGCCATCGCCAACAAGTCAAGGTCTTTTCCAAGTCTACGCTGGAGTCGTGTTGTTCCGGCATGCGCACCGGCCTCGCACACCAGTCATCCAAATGTGAGCTGATAGTGATCATTCCGCGTTGTTTGCTCGGTACCAGCTCGCTCGCACAGCCACGCCGTCATCGTCGTGTCTACGAGGCCACCGCCGCCGCCGAGGCCTCTTGTTCCTCGCCGTGGTGGCGAGCGTCCTCACCGACGCAAGCTCCCAGGACAATCCCTTCACGTGGGTCGACTGCCAGACGTCGGTGTCTCCTTCTCCCGCACCCTCGCCGCCGCCATCGTCCTCGTCGTCGGCGAACAGTAGCACGTTCCGGTCCAACGTCGCGGCGCTGCTAGACGCACTCCCCTCGGCCGCGGCGCCCACGGGGTCGTCCGGGGCATCTGCCGCGGCGACGTCGCTCCGGCCGACTGCGCCACCTACCTCCGGAGCGCCGCCGCCCGAATCGTCAGTAACTGCACCAACGACACCAGCAGCCGGCGTGCCGCCATCTGGTACGACAAGTGCTTCCTCAGCTACGGCGACACCAACGCGTCCACCGGCCACGAGGACACGTTCCTGTACAACAGCGGGCAAGTCGGCGACAAGGACGCCTTCGAGAAGACGTACTACGCGCTCATGAGCCGCCTCGCCGCGCGCGTCGTCGCCCGCACGCCGATGTTCGCGACGGGGGAGGCGGTGTACGACCGTGACGCGGCCAACGGCACCATGTACGGGCTGGTGCAGTGCACGAGGGACCGGACGGCGGCGGAGTGCAATCGGTGCTTGCAGAGACCTCGGTGGCGCAGCTGCCGAGCTGCTGCTATGGGAACCAGGGCGGGGTGGTGCTCGGCTACTACTGCTACCTGCGTGTGGAGATTTACACCTACTATGATCTCGCGCTCGATGCACCGCCGCCGCTGGCGCCAGCTCCGTCGAGCGTTGCCGGAGACAAGCACGGTGAGATCCTCTGATTCTGAACTGCATGTCGTATACACTCGTATATGATCATGATAGTAGATACTTTGTTCATAGATGATCTTCACTTTCACATGTCCCGTTTTAGGTGGGAACGTACATATTTTGTATACCATTGATTTAATATTTCATTTGGACCGGGATAATAATCAAAACAAAAGTAATAAATTACTTCAGTCGCATCTAGAAGTAGACGCCACACGAGCAGCCGTGTTTAACAAAGCTACTTGACTGAAAACGCAGAAAAGAAGCGGCCTGATGTGACTCTTGCCGTCGCCCTTCCTGTTGGAATACTACTTGTCGCTGTCAGCATGCTTTCTGGTGTTTCTAAACCCTTAAAGAACCAGTTGCGAGAAAAATCAATTTCACCCTATCATCCTATCCACACTGCTATCTGAACCGTCCTGCCATATTATGGGCCTAAAATCCAACGCACCGAATGGTTTCACTAAATCCTGGGCATAACGCTCCCCCTCTCTCCTCCACATGTTACGTTAATTTTTCATCCAAGTTGCATCACCGTAACGCTCCAAATTAATGTTTTTCTCACCCACGACTACACCCCCGGTGCCCCACCATTGGAATGATTTTCGTAGCCTTCCATGGATGTACGGGGCCATGCTAGGAAAGTTTTCATCTGTTTGGAAAAAATAAAAATGAAACCAGCCGTTTCCAAAAAAGGATGACGTGAAACTAGCAACAATTGATGACGTGATTTTGGTGTAGGTTTGGAAGGCCAAAGGCGTTGCAGTCATCACCATTCGAGCGCCTCGTCGCCGTTGGAGCGATCCTGTACTCTCCTACGCCGTTCGAGTACGTGCCTCATCTCCCTTGTCGCCGCTGTTCCAAGCCCTCGTCGCCCGCGAGGCCGTCCGAGGCCCTCCTCGGCGTCCTCGCCCAGAAGTGAAGACGCCATTCGTGTTCAGAGCTTGATCTGATGATGGCCGGAGACGATGCTGATGGCAACGGTGTTCCAAACAAAGGTGAACTCAACAATTGACCCTCTCCATCCTGATCTCCGGTCTCCACAAATCACGCCCGTAGCTCCTGGCGTTTTTCCCCACTCCCTCATCTCTTCCTCCCTGATCCAGATCACCGTGCTCCCATCGTCCAAGCGGCCAAGCTAGCCCCACCATCGAGCTCCGCCAAACAGCGCCGGAAGAGCATCACCTCGCCACGACGGACGAACGCCTCCCCATTGGGTAAAGCAGCTTGCAGCAGTGGCCGGGAGATCCATGTCGGAAGCCGGGAGGCAGCAAGGCGGCGAGACGGGCTGATGGAAGAGAGTCACGGAGGGTGCAAGATTTGGCTGGCCGGTGTGCCGCAGCGGCGCAACTGAAAGCTAGCAGGCGACCCAACCCGGCAACCCCAGTACCCCACCATGGCAGTAGGTGTGTTCCCCAAATCTACAAATCGCCAAATCTCCAAATGTTCACGCATATCCTCATATTTGAATTAGAATCATTGATTCGTTTGGTTTTTATGTGAATCATAGGCATAGAACTTTGGAAAGTTAATAAATTCGATGAAGTGTAATTTTCTTTTTTATGTTGTAATTTCAGTTAGTATGTTCACTATAAACAATTTGTGCTTTCATTCATGAAATGGTTTATGACTGGTTCAATAGTGACGTGGCAGTGCTAGAGCATTGGTGACATTGGTGAGTGCCAATCTGACTGAAGTATGAAAATCATAGAACCCCAAAATCAATTATTTGAAACTTCTTTATTAAATACCATTCATATTGGTTTAAACATTCTCATAGTTTCTGAATTTTTTTGTAGACATCATTGATGGGGCTCAATAAGGACGGCATGGCAAAATGAGGGATGCCTTTCATGATGTGCATTCTTCAGTAAAATGAAATGTGGAAGTGTGGATTGGGTCACCATTGATGTCAGAGAAAGGGATAGGAAGTGCCCTTGTCGAGACAAGGTACATATAAGAGATTGAAATTGCTCAATTGCATAATTCTCTTGAAGTAATTTTCTTCACTTTGTTTCTTTCTGGTCTCATTTCTGTATTCTTAATCCCTTTTGCTTTGGTAGTGCCCGAATGCTAGATTATGCTTTATGTCTGTGCTGCTCTTGTTCAGTTCTTTTTCTTAATAAGAATCTAAACCCTTAAAGAACAGTTGCGAGAAAAATCAATTTCACCCTATCATCCTATCCACCCTGCTATCTGAACCGTCCTGCCATATTGTGAGCCTAAAATCCAACGCACCGAATGGTTTCCACTAAATCCTGGGCATAACGCTCCCCCTCTCTCCTCCACATGTTACGTTAATTTTTCATCCAAGTTGCATCACCGTAATGCTCCAAATTAATGTTTTTCTCACCCACGACTACACCCCCGGTGCCCCACCATTGGAATGATTTCGTAGCCTTCCATGGATGTACGGGGCCATGCTAGGAAAGTTTTCATCTGTTTGGAAAAATAAAAATGAAAACCAGCCGTTTCCAAAAAAGGATGACGTGAAACTAGCAACAATTGATGACGTGATTTTGGTGTAGGTTTGGAAGGCCAAAGGCGTTGCAGTCATCACCATTCGAGCGCCTCGTTGCCGTTGGAGCGATCCTGTACTCTCCTACGCCGTTCGAGTACGTGCGCGAGGTGCTCGACGACGGGCCAGGAATCCGCACCACGGGCCTTGACCTCGGCGTCGGGGACGAGTTGACCATGCGTGCCAGGTTGTCGCCATGGATGGTGGCGAGGATCTGGGAGAGGCGGACGGATCCGATGCCGTGGAGGACGAGGTCGAGTGCGAGGTAGACCTCGGGGTACTTGCGGTGGACCTTCTCGGGGGTGACGTCGACGGCCGCGGCAGGCGGCGACGACGACGGAGACGGCCTGGTTGACGGCGTCGGCGACGGCGAAGGCGTGGACGGCGGGCGTGGCGTGGTCGGAGGAGGTGGTGACGCCGAGCACGTAGATGGAGTTGACGAGGCGGTACACGACGCGGTACTCTGCGACTCGACGCCGACCACGAGCTGGCCCGAGGAGGCGGCGAGGGGGTCCGTCGCCGATGGCGTCGAGAGAGGCGGAGGCGGCGGCGGCGGAGGCGGACTGCTTGCCGCGGGCGAGGTGAAGGCGCGCGAGGCGGAAGGCGGAGACCGCGGCGAGGGCGCGCGAGACGGGAAACCAGGACCCGCGTCTGGAGGAGGATGTCCGGGGCCGTTCACCGGCTGCAGCGAGATCGCGAGGCACGCCATGGCGCGGCCGCCGGCGGGAGAGAGCACCTGCGCGGCGGATCTGGGAGCTAGGGTTCAGGCGAGGCCGGATCTGGGTGGGGAGGAGTGGGATCTGGGAGTGCGGTGCGGGGGAGTAGGTGCAACGAGGCCAGCGGCGCAACCGGTGTTTGGGACGGAAGCGGCTGGCCGGCGGTTGAGCAGAGGAGGGCAGTCCTGGCCTCCTGGGTTAGTTTAATCCTGTCCGTTCAATCATGCGAGGACGGGCTTGAGATGACTGCTACAGTATATTTCATTAGTATGAAATGAGACGCCACATCAGCAAAATGATGACATGGTAAAAGCATTTAAGATGAAACAGAGCAATAAATCTCATTGAGATGAAACGTATTTGACATGTTTCACATGCATGAAAACTCCCTTCGAGAGTGTAAAGATTTAGTGTCATGGCTTGTTTATGAAACTATGAAATGAATTTATGCATTAAAAGAGGTTATTTCATCCATCAAGCCAAACCTCTAGAGATGACGTGGCACTTTTGAAACCCGTGAAATCAAACTATGCACTGAGATTGGTCTAAGACTACACCCAATGGGAGTTTCATTTTCAATAAATATGGTGCCATGTCAGCAAGTTTGATAATATGACAGGGAATTGAATGTAGAGAGAGATGAGAGGAGTTTCATCTAGATGAAAGTATGCACTATTTTTAACACATCTTGTCTTTTGCATGTACTTTTAGAAACAACAAATATAAAACAATGCATTGTATGAAGCATTTCATTTACTAAACAATTAACTTGTTGCTTATGTGGCATTCTCGTAAATACAAAACGAGATTTTGCATTGGGAGTAGCATAAAGATGTTAATATTGAAATTAGTCATGTATATCATACGAGATAGTGAGTAGTGTGAAGCAATTCTTGTATCATATGCCATTTAAGCAAGAGAATGGCTCCAATTAAATGTGGTGGATACATAATGTAAATAGCACTCACTCTGTTTTTAATTATATGACACCTCATTGTTGATTTTTTTGTTGAACTTTAATTAACAATATACATAAAAATAATTAGTTTTTAACGTGAAATGTATATTGTTGGATATATATCATAACATCACTTTAAAATATACATTTAGCTATTTGTACAAATATTTGTGATAAACAAATGGCCAATGTAACGAAAAAAACAACGGTGTCATACTTAAAAACGGAGAGAGTATGTGGTTTATGTGCTACTACACTGTATGGAGAATATGTGAAGGTAAGAGAGCTTCTCTTTAGAGATGTGGTTCTGGGTTTTGAATCCCACCAACAATGATGGGCAAGAAATTGTGAGGTTCTTTGAGTGCCTCATCGGGAAGGGGTTGCTCGTGCCACCAATTTTATCATTTTTTTATTTGGCTTTGAGTATTTTCAACATATGCATCCACATATCTTTTACAAATTTTTTCATACTCCGTACGAGAAACTGGAGGAAAATTATTATATATCTAGCAAGTAATTTAACTTCCCTAAATAATCGTTAGAGCTAGATCATTTTGCAGTAATTAAGCTTCGGCGTGTTTGTTTAAATAAAATGCAGTGAAACACTAAACAACGTACTAGAGGATACTATGGCTTTGTATAAGATGGAAGGCACCTCCATTTATAATAATAGATGAATTCATCGCGCGTTGCTGTGAGACTTTTGATGCAATCTTGATGAATTTAGCAAAGGGAAGTGATGATAGATTTTCTTGATCCATGTTATTTATTTAATATATACTTGGTAGATACATAAGTGGTTATATATGGAATGAAATTAATATTTTTGAGAAAGGAGAAATATATAATGGAACAAATTTTTATTTGCGTTTTAGAGTCCTCTTCACTGACAACTGCTTGTATGGCACTTGCTTGGATTGTCTTCACCCCTGAGATTCACTTGTGAGATTTAGACATACTTTTGGTATCTTATCTGGTAGAATCCTTGAGCTTGTGCATTGCAATCCACGTATCTATTGTGCATCTTCTTGGGAAAACTTGTTGAACAACAACGAAGCTGACCAGATTGTCTAGTGCCATCCTGATCGAAAGAACAGAAAAGAGAAAGCATAGTATTTTTTTTTAGGAATAAGAGAAAGCAGGTAAGGAAGATGAGAACTTGTTCCCGCCCAACATCAAGGTCATCAGACTCATCATCACACACTTGTCCTGCCCAGCGTCAATGTCCTGGCCCAGTGTCACCTGCCTGCAGCGGTTTTCCAAGGAACCATGAATATTCCGATGGAATCACAGAAAGTTTTACGCGAGGTGTGGAAACTTGTTTTTTTTAAAGAGGTGTCGTAGAATGCTGTAGTGAATTATCAGGTTTCGCAAAGAAATACTCTTTTCATTTGAAAAAGACTCTTCACTCTGTAGATGGATTGCACGCATGTTCTACACCTGCGCCGCACCACATAACACATATAGAGAAAATACGAAGGGAGCAACTAAATAACATCCATCTAACTTCTTACCTTTTGCCGAACATACAGCAAGATCCTTCTATTACTTTGTACCTCATCCGTTCTGTTTAAATCGCGCTGACGCAAGATCCGGGTGGACTTATGACGCTGGGATTCATCTCAAAGATTGTTATGGTAGTCCTAGCGGATTCAAAAGGTTAATCCACATTATATTTCCTCATTTAGGACTCGATCAGGCTTCCTGGACCACTCATCCCATCATTTGCTGCTGCCATTTGTTTCTTGTACTCTCCATGGATCTCAGGAGCAGATCAGGCGACTCAGAGGCTAGGCGGGCATTCTTTTAAGGAAAATAGAGTACATTTTCCCTCTTCTGGTTCTTAGAGTAGATCAGATTACTCAGCGGCTAGGAGGACATCCTGGTTTAAAGAGGAAAAATTATTTCACCAAGGACGCACCATTTCAAACAACTCTAGCAAGTAACATAGTAAGGGTGAAAACTAATCAATCATAGATTGAATGGACGTTACAAATAGGAACACAAATCAGTTATCTAATAACATCACACGCTAAATATGGCACCACGACAAAAGATGAGAAAATATTTCACAAAACGACAAAAGTATGTAGACGTGAGATGGACATGGCACAATGACAAAAGTATCTACAACCCTAAAAATATGTCACATAAAGTGACGTCATAGACATGAAAAGATGTCACACAATAACAAAATATGTGCATGTGGACGATGCCACGCGCAACACGACAAAAATAATTTTTGACATGCAATTTGACAAAAAGGTACACTGACAAAAGCCGAACGACAAATAACGATTGCGTCCGTAAAGTTGATATTTATGACATTAATTACTTGTGTTGAAGGGAGTACTTCACACAAGTAAGCGACAATATCAATAACATATTCAATCAAAAGTTGCTACATGGATAAGGTATTTGAACATTACATGAATACGTCACACAACGACAAAAGTACGGTTGACACATGACTTAATAAAAGATTATATTTGGCAAGCAAACAACAAATACATTGGTGCTTGAAGGTTGCAATAGTGTAAGGTTTCCATGGCGTTAGTTGTATAAAGGTAGTACGTGTGAGCTGTGAGACGTTAAGTTTCTTTGTGGCATATTACTTATTTAGAAGGAGTACCTCACATAATTAAACGACCAAAATAGATGGTCACTTTGAAGTGCGAGAGCTGTTAAGAGTTTGGGACATTACAGAAATCATTACACGATGACACAAAATATGTTTGGCACATTGAAGAGACAGGCACCTATAGCAAGTAAACATCAACTAAGTGATCAGCTCTCATGGTCGCTAGACCGTTAGTGTTACATGAGGTGTTAGTTGTCGAGGAGGCACTACATCAGATAAGTAAGCATGTTCCTCTCTTTATTAGTTTACAATACCAATAAGATTTTTTCAGGTATGCCACTTAATTAGAAAGCGACAAAATAGTCGATTCCCTCTTAAAGTGGAATGATAAGATTTTTGATACGTTACGTGAAGATGCCACTCAACGAACAATACATATATGTTTGATAAAAGAACCTCTAACAAGTAAACAACAAATAAATATAAGCTCTTGGGGTTGCAACTTAAGTACAAAATAGTCAATTCCTTTTAAAGTTGTGAGACCGGTAAGATTTCTGATACATTACGTGAAGATGCCACGCAACGACAGATATATGTTTGATAAAAGAACCTCTAACAAGTAACAACAAATAAATCATAAGCTCTCGGGGTTGCAACCGTTACTTATCACGAAGAGTATATAAAAAAAGGTAAGCAACAAAAAAATGATTTCCTCTTGAAGTCATGAGACGATAAATATTAAGGGTATTACATGGCTATAAAACACAGATATTTGACAAGCAATTACAAATAAATGATTAAATATTAAAGTTGCAAGATTATATATCAGGTATTCGATGCATTAAAGACAAAAGGTATATCTATCAATTGAGCAGCGACAAAATGAATGATTCACAGTTTTATAGTTACGAGACCGTTAAGACATACTCCGATGTGAGCAAGCGCTCGGTTCTGCCCTGCCGCGGTCATATATAGCACGCCAAGGCCGCATATGTATGCCAACGGGCTCGCAGATACAGATAAACCACTTTTTTTTATCTCTATGTACTGGCATTTCTCAACTTACTGATAGTGGCCTGTCGCAAGCTACACCTTTCTGTTGTCTGGAGAAGTGGTACCGTGCGTACGTTCCACGCCTAGGTGTGCATGGCGTCGCTGGCCCACGGCGAGGCCGTCCGGGTGCTGCCGCTTTGCGCGCATTACTTCCACGCCTCCACGTCCACGAGCGGCTGCGCGAGCCCGCCGCTACCTCCTGCCCACGCCGCCGCGCTCACCTCGCCGTCGCCGCTGGCGCCACCTGAGCCACGTACCTAACAAGGCATGTTCTGTTCCCGTGTATGCTTCTGCTTATGCATGTTCTGATCACGTGTAAATTTTGCTCTTAATTTTAAGAATTCCCCAGTCGACTGAAATCACGTACGGAGGGAGTACGTACGTAGTACTTTGTAGCCATCTCGCGATCCATACATGAACCCGCGCGGGAGGCGGTATCCACTACGGAGGCACGTTACTGCAGGTTTAGGTATAGATCGGAAAAAAGGAAAACTACTAACAAATCAAACAATTAATACCTTTGTATTATCAATGTTGGCCATAGATCCTGGATCATAGCCTAGAGTGCAGTTGTCCGACCGGTTTGTCGAGGAAGTAGCTCCGAGATCCAGATGAGAGGTGCTCGCTTGGATGTTCATAACCGAAGATCACTCTCATGGGAGAGTCGCCGACCTAGGTAGATCGGAGGGCACTTGAGAGAGGGTTGCCGATTCGGGCCGGGGGGCGGAGGTCACCCGAAGGAGGAGCGTCGATTTAGGTAGGGAGACGAAGGATTCTGGCCGGGAGGAGAAGCGCCCGGAGAAGAGGCACCAACTTCCAGAGACTGAAGGTGTTTTGAGAAGAAGTTGGGTTTCAGAAATGACGAGTGGGAGCAGGGGAGCTGTACATGGCTGGGAGCGGGCATACCACACCGATGACGAGATCTGGTTTGTAAAATCAGGAAGGAACGATAGATGTGCGCCCGAGTGTGCGTGCGGACGACGCGGGGGGTGGGGGGGGGGGGGGGGGGGTTGTTCCAGCCGGCCCGCACTACATAATGAGAATTGAGAAAATAGAGATATCTTCCCATATGTTCGGCAACGTCTGGACAGCTGCGCCATCGATCGGCCAACTTACGCACAAGAACGCAGCTGCATTGATGGACAACATCCACCGAACAGCTAGCTGTGCCATCGCCAACAAGTCAAGGTCTTTTCCAAGTCTACGCTGGAGTCGTGTTGTTCCGGCATGCGCACCGGCCTCGCACACCAGTCATCCAAATGTGAGCTGATAGTGATCATTCCGCGTTGTTTGCTCGGTACCAGCTCGCTCGCACAGCCACGCCGTCATCGTCGTGTCTACGAGGCCACCGCCGCCGCCGAGGCCTCTTGTTCCTCGCCGTGGTGGCGAGCGTCCTCACCGACGCAAGCTCCCAGGACAATCCCTTCACGTGGGTCGACTGCCAGACGTCGGTGTCTCCTTCTCCCGCACCCTCGCCGCCGCCATCGTCCTCGTCGTCGGCGAACAGTAGCACGTTCCGGTCCAACGTCGCGGCGCTGCTAGACGCACTCCCCTCGGCCGCGGCGCCCACGGGGTCGTCCGGGGCATCTGCCGCGGCGACGTCGCTCCGGCCGACTGCGCCACCTACCTCCGGAGCGCCGCCGCCCGAATCGTCAGTAACTGCACCAACGACACCAGCAGCCGGCGTGCCGCCATCTGGTACGACAAGTGCTTCCTCAGCTACGGCGACACCAACGCGTCCACCGGCCACGAGGACACGTTCCTGTACAACAGCGGGCAAGTCGGCGACAAGGACGCCTTCGAGAAGACGTACTACGCGCTCATGAGCCGCCTCGCCGCGCGCGTCGTCGCCCGCACGCCGATGTTCGCGACGGGGGAGGCGGTGTACGACCGTGACGCGGCCAACGGCACCATGTACGGGCTGGTGCAGTGCACGAGGGACCGGACGGCGGCGGAGTGCAATCGGTGCTTGCAGAGACCTCGGTGGCGCAGCTGCCGAGCTGCTGCTATGGGAACCAGGGCGGGGTGGTGCTCGGCTACTACTGCTACCTGCGTGTGGAGATTTACACCTACTATGATCTCGCGCTCGATGCACCGCCGCCGCTGGCGCCAGCTCCGTCGAGCGTTGCCGGAGACAAGCACGGTGAGATCCTCTGATTCTGAACTGCATGTCGTATACACTCGTATATGATCATGATAGTAGATACTTTGTTCATAGATGATCTTCACTTTCACATGTCCCGTTTTAGGTGGGAACGTACATATTTTGTATACCATTGATTTAATATTTCATTTGGACCGGGATAATAATCAAAACAAAAGTAATAAATTACTTCAGTCGCATCTAGAAGTAGACGCCACACGAGCAGCCGTGTTTAACAAAGCTACTTGACTGAAAACGCAGAAAAGAAGCGGCCTGATGTGACTCTTGCCGTCGCCCTTCCTGTTGGAATACTACTTGTCGCTGTCAGCATGCTTTCTGGTGTTTCTAAACCCTTAAAGAACCAGTTGCGAGAAAAATCAATTTCACCCTATCATCCTATCCACACTGCTATCTGAACCGTCCTGCCATATTATGGGCCTAAAATCCAACGCACCGAATGGTTTCACTAAATCCTGGGCATAACGCTCCCCCTCTCTCCTCCACATGTTACGTTAATTTTTCATCCAAGTTGCATCACCGTAACGCTCCAAATTAATGTTTTTCTCACCCACGACTACACCCCCGGTGCCCCACCATTGGAATGATTTTCGTAGCCTTCCATGGATGTACGGGGCCATGCTAGGAAAGTTTTCATCTGTTTGGAAAAAATAAAAATGAAACCAGCCGTTTCCAAAAAAGGATGACGTGAAACTAGCAACAATTGATGACGTGATTTTGGTGTAGGTTTGGAAGGCCAAAGGCGTTGCAGTCATCACCATTCGAGCGCCTCGTCGCCGTTGGAGCGATCCTGTACTCTCCTACGCCGTTCGAGTACGTGCCTCATCTCCCTTGTCGCCGCTGTTCCAAGCCCTCGTCGCCCGCGAGGCCGTCCGAGGCCCTCCTCGGCGTCCTCGCCCAGAAGTGAAGACGCCATTCGTGTTCAGAGCTTGATCTGATGATGGCCGGAGACGATGCTGATGGCAACGGTGTTCCAAACAAAGGTGAACTCAACAATTGACCCTCTCCATCCTGATCTCCGGTCTCCACAAATCACGCCCGTAGCTCCTGGCGTTTTTCCCCACTCCCTCATCTCTTCCTCCCTGATCCAGATCACCGTGCTCCCATCGTCCAAGCGGCCAAGCTAGCCCCACCATCGAGCTCCGCCAAACAGCGCCGGAAGAGCATCACCTCGCCACGACGGACGAACGCCTCCCCATTGGGTAAAGCAGCTTGCAGCAGTGGCCGGGAGATCCATGTCGGAAGCCGGGAGGCAGCAAGGCGGCGAGACGGGCTGATGGAAGAGAGTCACGGAGGGTGCAAGATTTGGCTGGCCGGTGTGCCGCAGCGGCGCAACTGAAAGCTAGCAGGCGACCCAACCCGGCAACCCCAGTACCCCACCATGGCAGTAGGTGTGTTCCCCAAATCTACAAATCGCCAAATCTCCAAATGTTCACGCATATCCTCATATTTGAATTAGAATCATTGATTCGTTTGGTTTTTATGTGAATCATAGGCATTAGAACTTTGGAAAGTTAATAATTCGATGAAGTGTAATTTTCTTTTTTATGTTGTAATTTCAGTTAGTATGTTCACTATAAACAATTTGTGCTTTCATTCATGAAATGGTTTATGACTGGTTCAATAGTGACGTGGCAGTGCTAGAGCATTGGTGACATTGGTGAGTGCCAATCTGACTGAAGTATGAAAATCATAGAACCCCAAAATCAATTATTTGAAACTTCTTTATTAAATACCATTCATATTGGTTTAAACATTCTCATAGTTTCTGAATTTTTTTGTAGACATCATTGATGGGGCTCAATAAGGACGGCATGGCAAAATGAGGGATGCCTTTCATGATGTGCATTCTTCAGTAAATGAAATGTGGAAGTGTGGATTGGGTCACCATTGATGTCAGAGAAAGGGATAGGAAGTGCCCTTGTCGAGACAAGGTACATATAAGAGATTGAAATTGCTCAATTGCATAATTCTCTTGAAGTAATTTTCTTCACTTTGTTTCTGGTCTCATTTCTGTAATTCTTAATCCCTTTTGCTTTGGTAGTGCCCGAATGCTAGATTATGCTTTATGTCTGTGCTGCTCTTGTTCAGTTCTTTTTCTTAATAAGAATCTAAACCCTTAAAGAACCAGTTGCGAGAAAAATCAATTTCACCCTATCATCCTATCCACCCTGCTATCTGAACCGTCCTGCCATATTGTGAGCCTAAAATCCAACGCACCGAATGGTTTCACTAAATCCTGGGCATAACGCTCCCCCTCTCTCCTCCACATGTTACGTTAATTTTTCATCCAAGTTGCATCACCGTAATGCTCCAAATTAATGTTTTTCTCACCCACGACTACACCCCCGGTGCCCCACCATTGGAATGATTTTCGTAGCCTTCCATGGATGTACGGGGCCATGCTAGGAAAGTTTTCATCTGTTTGGAAAAAATAAAAATGAAACCAGCCGTTTCCAAAAAGGATGACGTGAAACTAGCAACAATTGATGACGTGATTTTGGTGTAGGTTTGGAAGGCCAAAGGCGTTGCAGTCATCACCATTCGAGCGCCTCGTTGCCGTTGGAGCGATCCTGTACTCTCCTACGCCGTTCGAGTACGTGCGCGAGGTGCTCGACGACGGGCCAGGAATCCGCACCACGGGCCTTGACCTCGGCGTCGGGGGACGAGTTGACCATGCGTGCCAGGTTGTCGCCATGGATGGTGGCGAGGATCTGGGAGAGGCGGACGGATCCGATGCCGTGGAGGACGAGGTCGAGTGCGAGGTAGACCTCGGGGTACTTGCGGTGGACCTTCTCGGGGGTGACGTCGACGCCGCGGCAGGCGGCGACGACGACGGAGACGGCCTGGTTGACGGCGTCGGCGACGGCGAAGGCGTGGACGGCGGGCGTGGCGTGGTCGGAGGAGGTGGTGACGCCGAGCACGTAGATGGAGTTGACGAGGCGGTACACGACGCGGTACTGCGACTCGACGCCGACCACGAGCTGGCCCGAGGAGGCGGCGAGGGGGTCGTCGCCGATGGCGTCGAGAGAGGCGGAGGCGGCGGCGGCGGAGGCGGACTGCTTGCCGCGGGCGAGGTGAAGGCGCGCGAGGCGGAAGGCGGAGACCGCGGCGAGGGCGCGCGAGACGGGAAACCAGGACCGCGTCTGGAGGAGGATGTCCGGGCCGTTCACCGGCTGCAGCGAGATCGCGAGGCACGCCATGGCGCGGCCGCCGGCGGGAGAGAGCACCTGCGCGGCGGATCTGGGAGCTAGGGTTCAGGCGAGGCCGGATCTGGGTGGGGAGGAGTGGGATCTGGGAGTGCGGTGCGGGGGAGTAGGTGCACGAGGCCAGCGGCGCAACCGGTGTTTGGGACGGAAGCGGCTGGCCGGCGGTTGAGCAGAGGAGGGCAGTCCTGGCCTCCTGGGTTAGTTTAATCCTGTCCGTTCAATCATGCGAGGACGGGCTGAGATGAACTGCTACAGTATATTTCATTAGTATGAAATGAGACGCCACATCAGCAAAAATGATGACATGGTAAAGCATTTAAGATGAAACAGAGCAAATAAATCTCATTGAGATGAAACGTATTTGACATGTTTCACATGCATGAAACTCCCTTCGAGAGTGTAAAGATTTAGTGTCATGGCTTGTTTATGAAACTATGAAATGAATTTATGCATTAAAAGAGGTTATTTCATCCATCAAGCCAAACCTCTAGAGATGACGTGGCACTTTTGAAACCCGTGAAATCAAACTATGCACTGAGATTGGTCTAAGACTACACCCAATGGGAGTTTCATTTTCAATAAATATGGTGCCATGTCAGCAAGTTTGATAATATGACAGGGAATTGATGTAGAGAGAGATGAGAGGAGTTTCATCTAGATGAAAGTATGCACTATTTTTAACACATCTTGTCTTTTGCATGTACTTTTTAGAAACAACAAATATAAAACAATGCATTGTATGAAGCATTTCATTTACTAAACAATTAACTTGTTGCTTATGTGGCATTCTCGTAAATAACAAAACGAGATTTTGCATTGGGAGTAGCATAAAGATGTTAATATTGAAATTAGTCATGTATATCATACGAGATAGTGAGTAGTGTGAAGCAATTCTTGTATCAATGCCATTTAAGCAAGAGAATGGCTCCAATTAAATGTGGTGGATACATAATGTAAATAGCACTCACTCTGTTTTTAATTATATGACACCTCATTGTTGATTTTTTTGTTGAACTTTAATTAACAATATACATAAAAATAATTAGTTTTTTAACGTGAAATGTATATTGTTGGATATATATCATAACATCACTTTAAAATTATACATTTAGCTATTTGTACAAATATTTGTGAATAAAACAAATGGCCAATGTAACGAAAAAAAACAACGGTGTCATACTTAAAAACGGAGAGAGTATGTGGTTTATGTGCTACTACACTTGTATGGAGAAATAATGTGAAGGTAAGAGAGCTTCTCTTTAGAGATGTGGTTCTGGGTTTTGAATCCCACCAACAATGATGGGCAAGAAATTGTGAGGTTCTTTGAGTGCCTCATCGGGAAGGGGTTGCTCGTGCCACCAATTTTATCATTTTTTTATTTGGCTTTGAGTATTTTCAACATATGCATCCACATATCTTTTACAAATTTTTTCATACTCCGTACGAGAAACTGGAGGAAAATTATTATATATCTAGCAAGTAATTTAACTTCCCTAAATAATCGTTAGAGCTAGATCATTTTGCAGTAATTAAGCTTCGGCGTGTTTGTTTAAATAAAATGCAGTGAAACACTAAACAACGTACTAGAGGATACTATGGCTTTGTATAAGATGGAAGGCACCTCCATTTATAATAATAGATGAATTCATCGCGCGTTGCTGTGAGACTTTTGATGCAATCTTGATGAATTTAGCAAAGGGAAGTGATGATAGATTTTCTTGATCCATGTTATTTATTTAATATATACTTGGTAGATACATAAGTGGTTATATATGGAATGAAATTAATATTTTTGAGAAAGGAGAAATATAATAATGGAACAAATTTTTATTTGCGTTTTTAGAGTCCTCTTCACTGACAACTGCTTGTATGGCACTTGCTTGGTTGTCTTCACCCTGAGATTCACTTGTGAGATTTAGACATACTTTTGGTATCTTATCTTGTAGAATCCTTGAGCTTGTGCATTGCATCCACGTATCTATTGTGCATCTTCTTGGGAAAACTTGTTGAACAACCACGAAGCTGACCAGATTGTCTAGTGCCATCCTGATCGAAAGAACAGAAAAGAGAAAGCATAGTATTTTTTTTTAGGAATAAGAGAAAGCAGGTAAGGAGATGAGAACTTGTCCCGGCCCAACATCAAGGTCATCAGACTCATCATCACACACTTGTCCTGCCCAGCGTCAATGTCCTGGCCCAGTGTCACCTGCCTGCAGCGGTTTCCAAGGAACCATGAATATTCCGATGGAATCACAGAAAGTTTACGCGAGGTGTGGAAACTTTTTTTTTTAAAGAGGTGTCGTAGAATGCTGTAGTGAATTATCAGGTTTCGCAAAGAAATACTCTTTTCATTTGAAAAAGACTCTTCACTCTGTAGATGGATTGCACGCATGTTCTACACCTGCGCCGCACCACATAACACATATAGAGAAAATACGAAGGGAGCAACTAAATAACATCCATCTAACTTTCTTACCTTTTGCCGAACATACAGCAAGATCCTTCTATTACTTTGTACCTCATCCGTTCTGTTTAAATCGCGCTGACGCAAGATCCGGGTGGACTTATGACGCTGGGATTCATCTCAAAGATTGTTATGGTAGTCCTAGCGGATTCAAAAGGTTAATCCACATTATATTTCCTCATTTAGGACTCGATCAGGCTTCCTGGACCACTCATCCCATCATTTGCTGCTGCCATTTGTTTCTTGTACTCTCCATGGATCTCAGGAGCAGATCAGGCGACTCAGAGGCTAGGCGGGCATTCTTTTTAAGGAAAAATAGAGTACATTTTCCCTCTTCTGGTTCTTAGAGTAGATCAGATTACTCAGCGGCTAGGAGGACATCCTGTTAAAGAGGAAAATTATTTCCACCAAGGACGCACCATTTCAAACAACTCTAGCAAGTAACATAGTAAGGGTGAAAACTAATCAATCATATATTGAATGGACGTTACAAATAGGAACACAAATCAGTTATCTAATAACATCACACGCTAAATATGGCACCACGACAAAAGATGAGAAAATATGTCACAAAACGACAAAAGTATGTAGACGTGAGATGACATGGCACAATGACAAAAGTATCTACACCTAAAAATATGTCACATAAAGTGACGTCATAGACATGAAAAGATGTCACACAATAACAAAAATATGTGCATGTGGACGATGCCACGCGCAACACGACAAAAATATTTTTGACATGCAAATTGACAAAAAAGGTACACTTGACAAGCCGAACGACAAATAAACGATTGGCTCCGTAAAGTTGATATTTATGACATTAATTACTTGTGTTGAAGGGAGTACTTCACACAAGTAAGCGACAATATCAATAACATATTCAATCAAAAGTTGCTACATGGATAAGGTATTTGAACATTACATGAATACGTCACACAACGACAAAAGTACGTTTGACACATGACTTAATAAAAGATATATTTGGCAAGCAAACAACAAATACATTGGTGCTTGAAGTTGCAATAGTGTTAAGGTTCCATGGCGTTAGTTGTATAAAAGGTAGTACGTGAGCTGTGAGACGTTAAGTTTCTTTGTGGCATTACTTATTTAGAACGGAGTACCTCACATAAGTAAACGACAAAATAGATGGTTCACTTTGAAAGTTGCGAGAGCGTTAAGATGTTTGGGACATTACAAGAAATCATTACACGATGACACAAAATATGTTTGGCACATTGAAGAGACAAGGCACCTATAGCAAGTAAACATCAACTAAGTGATCAGCTCTCATGGTCGCTAGACCGTTAGTGTTACATGAGGTGTTAGTTGTCGAGGAGGCACTACATCAGATAAGTAAGCAATGTTCCTCTCTTTATTAGTTTACAATACCAATAAGATTTTTTCAGGTATGCCACTTAATTAAGAAGCGACAAAATAGTCGATTCCCTCTTAAAGTGGGAATGATAAGATTTTTGATACGTTACGTGAAGATGCCACTCAACGAACAAATACATATATGTTTGATAAAAGAACCTCTAACAAGTAAACAACAAATAAATATAAGCTCTTGGGGTTGCAACTTAAGTACAAAATAGTCAATTCCCTTTTAAAGTTGTGAGAACGGTAAGATTTCTGATACATTACGTGAAGATGCCACGCAACGACAGATATATGTTTGATAAAAGAACCTCTAACAAGTAACAACAAATAAATCATAAGCTCTCGGGGTTGCAACCGTTACTTATCACGAAGAGTATATAAAAAAAGGTAAGCAACAAAAAAATGATTTCCTCTTGAAGTCATGAGACGATAAATATTAAGGGTATTACATGGCTATAAAACACAGATATTTGACAAGCAATTACAAATAAATGATTAAATATTAAAGTTGCAAGATTATATATCAAGGTATTCGATGCATTAAAGACAAAAGGTATATCTATCAATTGAGCAAGCGACAAAATGAATGATTCACAGTTTTATAGTTACGAGACCGTTAAGACATACTCCGATGTGAGCAAGCGCTCGGTTCTGCCCTGCCGCGGTCATATATAGCACGCCAAGGCCGCATATGTATGCCAACGGGCTCGCAGATACAGATAAACCACTTTTTTTTATCTCTATGTACTGGCATTTCTCAACTTACTGATAGTGGCCTGTCGCAAGCTACACCTTTCTGTTGTCTGGAGAAGTGGTACCGTGCGTACGTTCCACGCCTAGGTGTGCATGGCGTCGCTGGCCCACGGCGAGGCCGTCCGGGTGCTGCCGCTTTGCGCGCATTACTTCCACGCCTCCACGTCCACGAGCGGCTGCGCGAGCCCGCCGCTACCTCCTGCCCACGCCGCCGCGCTCACCTCGCCGTCGCCGCTGGCGCCACCTGAGCCACGTACCTAACAAGGCATGTTCTGTTCCCGTGTATGCTTCTGCTTATGCATGTTCTGATCACGTGTAAATTTTGCTCTTAATTTTAAGAATTCCCCAGTCGACTGAAATCACGTACGGAGGGAGTACGTACGTAGTACTTTGTAGCCATCTCGCGATCCATACATGAACCCGCGCGGGAGGCGGTATCCACTACGGAGGCACGTTACTGCAGGTTTAGGTATAGATCGGAAAAAAGGAAAACTACTAACAAATCAAACAATTAATACCTTTGTATTATCAATGTTGGCCATAGATCCTGGATCATAGCCTAGAGTGCAGTTGTCCGACCGGTTTGTCGAGGAAGTAGCTCCGAGATCCAGATGAGAGGTGCTCGCTTGGATGTTCATAACCGAAGATCACTCTCATGGGAGAGTCGCCGACCTAGGTAGATCGGAGGGCACTTGAGAGAGGGTTGCCGATTCGGGCCGGGGGGCGGAGGTCACCCGAAGGAGGAGCGTCGATTTAGGTAGGGAGACGAAGGATTCTGGCCGGGAGGAGAAGCGCCCGGAGAAGAGGCACCAACTTCCAGAGACTGAAGGTGTTTTGAGAAGAAGTTGGGTTTCAGAAATGACGAGTGGGAGCAGGGGAGCTGTACATGGCTGGGAGCGGGCATACCACACCGATGACGAGATCTGGTTTGTAAAATCAGGAAGGAACGATAGATGTGCGCCCGAGTGTGCGTGCGGACGACGCGGGGGGTGGGGGGGGGGGGGGGGGTTGTTCCAGCCGGCCCGCACTACATAATGAGAATTGAGAAAATAGAGATATCTTCCCATATGTTCGGCAACGTCTGGACAGCTGCGCCATCGATCGGCCAACTTACGCACAAGAACGCAGCTGCATTGATGGACAACATCCACCGAACAGCTAGCTGTGCCATCGCCAACAAGTCAAGGTCTTTTCCAAGTCTACGCTGGAGTCGTGTTGTTCCGGCATGCGCACCGGCCTCGCACACCAGTCATCCAAATGTGAGCTGATAGTGATCATTCCGCGTTGTTTGCTCGGTACCAGCTCGCTCGCACAGCCACGCCGTCATCGTCGTGTCTACGAGGCCACCGCCGCCGCCGAGGCCTCTTGTTCCTCGCCGTGGTGGCGAGCGTCCTCACCGACGCAAGCTCCCAGGACAATCCCTTCACGTGGGTCGACTGCCAGACGTCGGTGTCTCCTTCTCCCGCACCCTCGCCGCCGCCATCGTCCTCGTCGTCGGCGAACAGTAGCACGTTCCGGTCCAACGTCGCGGCGCTGCTAGACGCACTCCCCTCGGCCGCGGCGCCCACGGGGTCGTCCGGGGCATCTGCCGCGGCGACGTCGCTCCGGCCGACTGCGCCACCTACCTCCGGAGCGCCGCCGCCCGAATCGTCAGTAACTGCACCAACGACACCAGCAGCCGGCGTGCCGCCATCTGGTACGACAAGTGCTTCCTCAGCTACGGCGACACCAACGCGTCCACCGGCCACGAGGACACGTTCCTGTACAACAGCGGGCAAGTCGGCGACAAGGACGCCTTCGAGAAGACGTACTACGCGCTCATGAGCCGCCTCGCCGCGCGCGTCGTCGCCCGCACGCCGATGTTCGCGACGGGGGAGGCGGTGTACGACCGTGACGCGGCCAACGGCACCATGTACGGGCTGGTGCAGTGCACGAGGGACCGGACGGCGGCGGAGTGCAATCGGTGCTTGCAGAGACCTCGGTGGCGCAGCTGCCGAGCTGCTGCTATGGGAACCAGGGCGGGGTGGTGCTCGGCTACTACTGCTACCTGCGTGTGGAGATTTACACCTACTATGATCTCGCGCTCGATGCACCGCCGCCGCTGGCGCCAGCTCCGTCGAGCGTTGCCGGAGACAAGCACGGTGAGATCCTCTGATTCTGAACTGCATGTCGTATACACTCGTATATGATCATGATAGTAGATACTTTGTTCATAGATGATCTTCACTTTCACATGTCCCGTTTTAGGTGGGAACGTACATATTTTGTATACCATTGATTTAATATTTCATTTGGACCGGGATAATAATCAAAACAAAAGTAATAAATTACTTCAGTCGCATCTAGAAGTAGACGCCACACGAGCAGCCGTGTTTAACAAAGCTACTTGACTGAAAACGCAGAAAAGAAGCGGCCTGATGTGACTCTTGCCGTCGCCCTTCCTGTTGGAATACTACTTGTCGCTGTCAGCATGCTTTCTGGTGTTTCTAAACCCTTAAAGAACCAGTTGCGAGAAAAATCAATTTCACCCTATCATCCTATCCACACTGCTATCTGAACCGTCCTGCCATATTATGGGCCTAAAATCCAACGCACCGAATGGTTTCACTAAATCCTGGGCATAACGCTCCCCCTCTCTCCTCCACATGTTACGTTAATTTTTCATCCAAGTTGCATCACCGTAACGCTCCAAATTAATGTTTTTCTCACCCACGACTACACCCCCGGTGCCCCACCATTGGAATGATTTTCGTAGCCTTCCATGGATGTACGGGGCCATGCTAGGAAAGTTTTCATCTGTTTGGAAAAAATAAAAATGAAACCAGCCGTTTCCAAAAAAGGATGACGTGAAACTAGCAACAATTGATGACGTGATTTTGGTGTAGGTTTGGAAGGCCAAAGGCGTTGCAGTCATCACCATTCGAGCGCCTCGTCGCCGTTGGAGCGATCCTGTACTCTCCTACGCCGTTCGAGTACGTGCCTCATCTCCCTTGTCGCCGCTGTTCCAAGCCCTCGTCGCCCGCGAGGCCGTCCGAGGCCCTCCTCGGCGTCCTCGCCCAGAAGTGAAGACGCCATTCGTGTTCAGAGCTTGATCTGATGATGGCCGGAGACGATGCTGATGGCAACGGTGTTCCAAACAAAGGTGAACTCAACAATTGACCCTCTCCATCCTGATCTCCGGTCTCCACAAATCACGCCCGTAGCTCCTGGCGTTTTTCCCCACTCCCTCATCTCTTCCTCCCTGATCCAGATCACCGTGCTCCCATCGTCCAAGCGGCCAAGCTAGCCCCACCATCGAGCTCCGCCAAACAGCGCCGGAAGAGCATCACCTCGCCACGACGGACGAACGCCTCCCCATTGGGTAAAGCAGCTTGCAGCAGTGGCCGGGAGATCCATGTCGGAAGCCGGGAGGCAGCAAGGCGGCGAGACGGGCTGATGGAAGAGAGTCACGGAGGGTGCAAGATTTGGCTGGCCGGTGTGCCGCAGCGGCGCAACTGAAAGCTAGCAGGCGACCCAACCCGGCAACCCCAGTACCCCACCATGGCAGTAGGTGTGTTCCCCAAATCTACAAATCGCCAAATCTCCAAATGTTCACGCATATCCTCATATTTGAATTAGAATCATTGATTCGTTTGGTTTTTATGTGAATCATAGGCATTAGAACTTTGGAAAGTTAATAATTCGATGAAGTGTAATTTTCTTTTTTATGTTGTAATTTCAGTTAGTATGTTCACTATAAACAATTTGTGCTTTCATTCATGAAATGGTTTATGACTGGTTCAATAGTGACGTGGCAGTGCTAGAGCATTGGTGACATTGGTGAGTGCCAATCTGACTGAAGTATGAAAATCATAGAACCCCAAAATCAATTATTTGAAACTTCTTTATTAAATACCATTCATATTGGTTTAAACATTCTCATAGTTTCTGAATTTTTTTGTAGACATCATTGATGGGGCTCAATAAGGACGGCATGGCAAAATGAGGGATGCCTTTCATGATGTGCATTCTTCAGTAAATGAAATGTGGAAGTGTGGATTGGGTCACCATTGATGTCAGAGAAAGGGATAGGAAGTGCCCTTGTCGAGACAAGGTACATATAAGAGATTGAAATTGCTCAATTGCATAATTCTCTTGAAGTAATTTTCTTCACTTTGTTTCTGGTCTCATTTCTGTAATTCTTAATCCCTTTTGCTTTGGTAGTGCCCGAATGCTAGATTATGCTTTATGTCTGTGCTGCTCTTGTTCAGTTCTTTTTCTTAATAAGAATCTAAACCCTTAAAGAACCAGTTGCGAGAAAAATCAATTTCACCCTATCATCCTATCCACCCTGCTATCTGAACCGTCCTGCCATATTGTGAGCCTAAAATCCAACGCACCGAATGGTTTCACTAAATCCTGGGCATAACGCTCCCCCTCTCTCCTCCACATGTTACGTTAATTTTTCATCCAAGTTGCATCACCGTAATGCTCCAAATTAATGTTTTTCTCACCCACGACTACACCCCCGGTGCCCCACCATTGGAATGATTTTCGTAGCCTTCCATGGATGTACGGGGCCATGCTAGGAAAGTTTTCATCTGTTTGGAAAAAATAAAAATGAAACCAGCCGTTTCCAAAAAAGGATGACGTGAAACTAGCAACAATTGATGACGTGATTTTGGTGTAGGTTTGGAAGGCCAAAGGCGTTGCAGTCATCACCATTCGAGCGCCTCGTTGCCGTTGGAGCGATCCTGTACTCTCCTACGCCGTTCGAGTACGTGCCTCATCTCCCTTGTCGCCGCTGTTCCAAGCCCTCGTCGCCCGCGAGGCCGTCCGAGGCCCTCCTCGGCGTCCTCGCCCAGAAGTGAAGACGCCATTCGTGTTCAGAGCTTGATCTGATGATGGCCGGAGACGATGCTGATGGCAACGGTGTTCCAAACAAAGGTGAACTCAACAATTGACCCTCTCCATCCTGATCTCCGGTCTCCACAAATCACGCCCATAGCTCCTGGCGTTTTTCCCCACTCCCTCATCTCTTCCTCCCTGATCCAGATCGACGTGCTCCCATCGTCCAAGCGGCCAAGCTAGCCCCACCATCGAGCTCCGCCAAACAGCGCCGGAAGAGCATCACCTCGCCATGACGGACGAACGCCTCCCCATTGGGTAAAGCAGCCTGCAGCAGTGGCCGGGAGATCCATGTCGGAAGCCGGTAGGCAGCAAGGCGGCGAGACGGGCTGATGGAAGAGAGTCACGGAGGGTGCAACATTTGGCTGGCCGGTGTGCCGCCGCGGCGCAACTGAAAGCTAGCAGGCGACCCAACCCGGCAACCCCAGTACCCCATCATGGCAGTAGGTGTGTTCCCCAAATCTACAAATCGCCAAATCTCCAAATGTTCACGCATATCCTCATATTTGAATTAGAATCATTGATTCGTTTGGTTTTTATGTGAATCATAGGCATTAGAACTTTGGAAAGTTAATAATTCGATGAAGTGTAATTTTCTTTTTTATGTTGTAATTTCAGTTAGTATGTTCACTATAAACAATTTGTGCTTTCATTCATGAAATGGTTTATGACTGGTTCAATAGTGACGTGGCAGTGCTAGAGCATTGGTGACATTGGTGAGTGCCAATCTGACTGAAGTATGAAAATCATAGAACCCCAAAATCAATTATTTGAAACTTCTTTATTAAATACCATTCATATTGGTTTAAACATTCTCATAGTTTCTGAATTTTTTTGTAGACATCATTGAAGGGGCTCAATAAGGACGGCATGGCAAAATGAGGGATGCCTTTCATGATGTGCATTCTTCAGTAAATGAAATGTGGAAGTGTGGATTGGGTCACCATTGATGTCAGAGAAAGGGATAGGAAGTGCCCTTGTCGAGACAAGGTACATATAAGAGATTGAAATTGCTCAATTGCATAATTCTCTTGAAGTAATTTTCTTCACTTTGTTTCTGGTCTCATTTCTGTAATTCTTAATCCCTTTTGCTTTGGTAGTGCCCGAATGCTAGATTATGCTTTATGTCTGTGCTGCTCTTGTTCAGTTCTTTTTCTTAATAAGAAAACATTTTCCCATGCAAGGCTTTGCCATAAAACTTTTTGGTTCTCACTGCCCTTGTATCTAAATTAGCTTTTCTCAAAAGGGGTAGTAGATTGCATTGGAGCACACATATTACTCTATTCAACTGCAGCTGGATGTACCTTGCTACTGGCACTGTGGTATTTTTACTATAAACTCGTATTTGCTTATAGTGACTCCAGAGCACTTCTCGTATTTACTATAAAAAGAGTGGCAAAAAGAAAACTGAGATTGAAGGTGTCTCGCACTGCATCTTACAGTACTTATGATTTATTTTTATTGCAGTAATAGGCTAATCTTTTGGTTTTTCTTTTGTGGTGACATAGTAGACCCGCATGAAGATTTCCCATCCGCAATGGACATAGACGACGAAGCCGAAGCAGATGATCGCACTGGGGGACAAGGTTGCTATATTAATAATTTTATTTAGGCTTATATGTAATATGGACTCATATTTATGATCAATGCCTAATAGTGCTTACAAATGACTTCTTTTTTTTGCTAATTCAAGGTGGTGATCCAGAGTCAAATAAGAAGTATGTGAGCGCCAGAGAGTATTATGCTTACAAGCTTCAAATCAGACGTGGGGAATTCAATGTATTGTTTCACGGTGGACGACTCTTCCAGCAGTGGCTCGTTGATATGTACATTAAAGTTGAGTCTATGCGTCTTAACTGGTACTCTCTCCCTGCACACCAGAAGATTATTCGGGGCGACCTTTATCAGGTAACCACATTTTTGTAACTTGTGGTTTGTTCTAAATGCATGAATGAATAGCAGGCTGTTATTTTTACCTGCGGAATTCTCCTGATAAAAGCATACTTGTCTGGTTGATTAATCTAGCTATTAACTGAAACTAGCTATTTAACCTGGCGATACTTAATGTACACACAATGTGCTCTGTTTCAGTACAGATTATACGGCCTGTCGCTATGGACTTATATTGGTACCATACGACCTGTGGCTAAGGACTTATATCAGTACCACTTGCCCATGTTTATATTTAACATTCTCATATCAGTACCATACAACCTGTCGCTATGGATTTATATTGTTTTTTTTTCATAGAAACTCCTGATATTGCCCAGTCTAAGTAGTATCTGTATATATACCCGATGTTACAATTTGCATTTCAGTTTGACATGTGCGCTGTATAAATTTTCCTCTATTTTAGAGATTTGCATGTCATTTACTAACTTGTGATGTACCCATACAGGGAGTTCTTGACACTCTTGCAACCGGGGAGGCAAGGGCGTCATTGACAGGCAAGAGAATTGTCCTACCAAGGTCCATGACTGGTTGCGACCGTGATGTGCAACGCAGGTTCCTTGATGCAATGACCTTGGTGCAACGTTATGGGAAGCCAGATTATTTCATAACTATGACATGCAACCCGTATTGGGATGAAATCATCCAGGAGTTATTGCCTGGCCAGACTCCGCAGGATCGTCCTGAAGTTGTGGCACGAGTGTACAAAGCAAAGCTGCGAGATTGTGAGGATTTTTTGGTTAAGAAACAACATTTTGGCGAGGTTGCTGCCTATGCCCATGTCACGGAATTCCAAAAGAGGGGTCTGCCACATGAGCATTTCTTATTGATTATGAAAGAAGGGAGTAAGCTAAAATGTCCAGATGAGTATGACAGGAAAATATCTGCTGAGATCCCGGACAAGAAGAAGTACCCGGTTTTGCACGATCTTGTTTGCAAACACATGATGCATGGCCCTTGTGGTGTTCTCAACAAGGACTGCCCATGTATGATAGATGGAAAGTATCGGTTTCGTTACCCTCGCCAGTTTTGTGAAGCCACACAGCAGGGGAAAGACTCGTACCCAATATACAGGCGACGGGATGATGGCCAGATAGTTGAGCTCAGAAACAGCCAGTTGGACAATCGATGGGTTGTTCCCTACAACCCCACCCTACTTATGCGATACAATTGTCACATCAATGTGGAGATCACCTACAGCGTGAAGTCTGTCAAGTACCTATACAAATACATCTACAAAGGCCATGATCGTGCATCTTTCTCGGTCGACAAGTCAGAGAATGAAGATATTGTGGTTAATGAAATCAAACAGTACCGAGATGCTAGATGTATAACACCGTCAGAGGCTACATACAGGCTATATCGGTTCCCTCTCTACTATGTCTCACCTCCTGACTTGAATGAAGTTGCCAAAGACCAAAAGAACCAGAGATCAATGTTGACCGACTGGTTTAAGACTAATGCTGCGGAGCCCAAAGCTCGTAAATTCCTATACATACAGTTCCCCGAATGGTTTACTTGGAAAAAAATCCAAAAAGCTTTGGGAATGGAGAAAACAACGAGCTCAAATTGGCCGTCTTGTACGCCCATCTGAAGGGGAGCGGTACTACCTTCGGCTTTTGTTGACCCATGTGAGGGGCGCTACATCATTCAAGAGTTTGAGAACTGTTTGTGGAGTAACATGTGAGACCTTTAGAGAAGCATGTGACCTTGGTGGACTTCTTTTATCTGATTCTTATTTGGACGATACCTTAACAGAGTGTGCTATATGGAAAATGCCTAGCTCGTTCCGACAATTATTTGCTATAATCATGGTTTTTTCTGAGGCAAATAATATTCGCAAGCTGTGGGAAAACATTTTGATTCACTCTCTGAGGACATTCGGAGGACAATTTCCGATCCCCATGAGATGGAGCAGCGGGTACTCTTGGATATTGAGCGATGTGTTCAATCAATGGGCAAGGATCTAGATGGCTTCGGCCTACCCAAGTTGGACGAAAAAGATAAAGCTTTGCCCACAGCAACCATCGAGTTTTTTTTTAATTTGATTTCTTTGGCTATCATAAATATAATTTGAGACTGTTAGAAATCTGGGATATCGACATACAGACAAGTGACCTCATTTCTCTAGAACTGTAGCAAATAAGTCGATGATTGTGTTAGTTTTCTCATCTAGCATGCTAGCACATAACAATTATATATCTAGCCTAGGAATGGATCAATGCTTCATAGCTACACTATAACACAATAACAATTCCGTACTTTATGTTGATTTGTGAACCACTGTTACAAATAAACCACTGTTATGACCTATGTTTTTAATCCTTCACAAGTCACTGTTACAAATAAACCTGTAACTGTTGCTTTAAACCAACAAATTTAAAACAAACATTTTTTATGTTCTTCTCATATTGCCCAGACTGAATAGTAGGCACTTCATACATCTGAAACTGAAGTTGGCATAATAAATTCAGTGTTACGTAGGTGAATGAAAGAGTGATCACATTTTAGCCATGTGCTCAGTTGAATTTAAATATGTTATATGCCATCTGCTCTGATCTTTACGACAAAAAAAAAAGAATTAGACTCTCCAGTCATATAACATTTCAGAAGTAAAAAATAGATACACCTTATTAGCTATTGCTTTCTTAATCAGTTAAAGGAAAAAGTACCTAGCTGTTTCAATGAATTTTGGGTCTCTCATCTCCATAGAAAGCATTCATGTCAGTTAAGGAAAAAATCTATACCTTGATACGAGTTGAAGATCAAGATAAATTGTCCTCTAATCTTGCTTCGCAACCTAGACCCGCACAACGGCCTGTGTAATGGCACGCGCTTGGTGGTCAGGGGCTTTCAGAACAACGCCATTGACACGGAAATCGTTGGTGGTCAGCATGCTGGTAAGAGGGTGTTCATTCCAAGGATACCTCTTTCGCCATCTGAAGATTTGACGCTACCCTTCAAATTCAAAAGGATACAATTTCCTGTGCGTCTAAGCTTTGCAATGACGATAAACAAAGCTCAAGGACATACCATCCCCCACATCGGAGTATATCTGCCTGAACCTGTTTTTGCGCATGGTCAGCTCTATGTTGCGTTGTCCAGGGGTGTGTCGCGAAAGACAACTAGGGTACTCGCCAAACCCAATAAATTATTGGACCCTGCGGTGAAAAGCACGAAGAACATTGTATACAGAGATGTCCTGAACTCTTGATTAATGTATATTTGTACACTAATGTTGACTGATTGTAATACTTAATTTTCTTGTGATTTACTATTTTTCCCTATATACAAGAACACTCCATGGTTGTCTATCAGGTGGAGAAAATATTGAGTTTTCTGGTTTTGGCCCTTGTCTTACGTATTTTTATTTATAAGCTTTTCATATAAATCAGTTCATAATCGTGCATACAAAATAATTTTTAGGTGTTGTGCAAAATGGTATACTTATTATTTATTGAGATAGAAAAAGATTAATATTCAGTGTGATATATACATTACTTATTATTCGCGGAGATGCAGACATGGAATATATACTTTATTATGGAAATAAATTGTCGATTGTATTTTTTTCAGCCTTTTCGAAATGAACACAATATATTCTTACCATTGGCTGCTTACCTCTCATATCCTTAAATTATTTAAATGCAGGTGTTCTTGTCACTACTCGATATAGCAAAATTATTTTTGAGCCCGACAGGCCAGAAGCTGAGGCAATAGGAGGTAAATATAGCAATATTGTGTTCTGGTCCATTTCATTTTTTCTAACCTACAACTGAATTGGCATTCATTTTTTTCTTCATTAAATTGTAGAATTTCAAACGCGTCCAACAAATGCGCCTCATCAAGCACGTCAGCTTGGCCGTGACCGCCTGAAAGATATGAATGTGCTTTGAGATTGCATGAAAATGAAGACTATCAAATAAATATGGTCGCTATCGTTACCGACAACGAATAAGAACTATGCGCCACGTCATGTCTTTTATATTTCAAAGACAATGTCGTTATTTGTCAGATTTTTGAGCTTGTCGTGTTAATGTCGTTATGGTACTTAAATGCAATGATGTGAAAGAACTGTGTTTTTTTATAATACGTACACGGTGCATCATATTATTTTTATTTATGATATATCCTGCCAAGTGATGTCATTTTGTCGGACACGTGCGTGGCGCACGTGCATTTTTACTAGTATTGTACAGGAGAAAGGTCAATCGGGAGAAAACACTGGCAGGTGGGTCCAATAATCTTTTCAGTTTGAAGTTTCGCCTATGTCTGCTGTTGTTTAGAGACTTTTTTCTTCTCAAAAAGAAGTATTGTTCTAGTGACCAAAGGTGGTCTTCTAGGTTGCATTGGGGTCTTATCTAAGTAAGGTGGAATTACTCGACCAGACATGTTCTGTTGAGATCTAGGGCGCCAATCACAAGTTTTCGCTTACCACGTTCCATAGATTGTTCAAGAAAAAAAAATGTTCGTGTTCCATAGATCATCTTGGACAAACAGAAGTTAATTTCTTGTCCATGCGTTGAGGCTAGGTTGCACGTTATGGGGCAATGATAATAGCTAAGATCACTTGAGCATCACCAAGGATCTCGTTCGGTTAATAATTTGATGCACCGAACCCTTTTCGCTAAAAGGTAATTAACAAGATTCTGACTTTCATTCTTATGAATGTATTTTTATTGTGACAGATAACGATCAGAAAGATGATGGCAATGGACATATTGAGCCAGGGCAACTCAATCTAACGGTTTTAAAAGCTGCAACAAATAACTTCTCAGAGGCAAATAAACTAGGAGAGGGAGGATTTGGAGAAGTGTTCAAGGTTCATCTACACAGACCAATGAAAAATTATTACTCACTCCATCCTCTTTTATATGACATTGGTTAGTTCAATTTTGAGCTAAGGAACGTCGTATAAAAGTGAACGGAGGAAGTAAAAGGCAAATATAGTCGTCATTGAGCTATATACAAGTGTGTCAGTTTGTCGTTAGGACAAACGAACTAAAAGGTTGAAAGCAAATATTTGAGTGATCCCCGAAAAAAGTAAGAACTAGTTATCTGTTTTTGTGCAGGGTACCTTACCAAACGGGGAGGAGATAGCTGTGAAAAGGCTTTCACGGCATTCCTCGCAGGGGTTGAGTGAGCTAAAGACAGAGCTCGTTCTGGCTGCAAAGCTGAAGCACAGGAACCTGGTGCAGCTCATGTGCGTGTGCCTGCAAGAAGAGAAGCTGCTAATCTACGAGTTCATGCCAAATAGAAGCCTAGACACCTTCCTCTTTGGTATCGGCCAAACATCGTTTGTGGTTAAGAGAATTACCTTCCTCTGTAGATTCATCCTGTATGTTATTGTGCATGTGCAGATCCCATGAGACGGCTGCAACTGGATTGGAGCAGGAGGTTCAACATCATGTGCGGTATCGCACGGGGACTTCTCTATCTCCACGAGGAGTCCCGGCTTAAGGTCATCCATAGGGATCTGAAGCCAAGCAATGTGCTGCTTGATGCAAAAATGAATCCCAAGATCTCAGACTTTGGCCTCGCCAGAGCATTCGGTGGAGATCAATCAAGAGATATTACCAGACGACCTGTAGGAACCCTGTAAGTGGCGGCACCATACACCAGTTTGTGTTTCATCTTCATGTACCATGTCTAACATCTTAAGTTAGCCATAAGATCTTTGTTACATCGTGATGTGGGGGCTCCTAAATCTTAATGAAAACATTTTTCTAACAACTTTTTGCATCACAAATTAGAAAATGATATGTATATTTCACCGGAGTCGTATATAACAGATTCAATATCGCATTGTTTTTTATACATGCAGCGGGTACATGTCCCCGGAATACGCCTACTACGGGCATGTCTCCACAAAATCCGACACGTTCAGCTTCGGTGTGATCGTCTTGGAGATGGTCACCGGGCGTAGGAACAATAGCACATATGAATGTGCAGACTCCGTGTCTCTCTTGAGCTATGTAAGTCCTCTCTTATCTTTGATTTTTCTGGAATTTAATTGTATGTTGTTTGTTGTGTCGGAAAAGATATATATGCATTTTCCATCGCCATTTTGAAGGTTTGGGGAAAGTGGACGACAGGATCAACAATAGAGGTGGTTGATTCGTCGCTGGACGGGCACTATCCGGAAGATGAGGTCCTCAACTGCGTGGAGATTGGGCTGCTGTGTGTGCAGGAGAACCCTGCAGACCGGCCTGACGCTTCTGCTGTTGCGCTCATGCTGAGCAGCAACTCCACGATTGATGAACGGCACCCCCCTTCTAGGCCAGCCTTTGTCTTTGGCTCTGGCCACAGCTGCACCATGTACGGCATACCAGCAGGTGCATCGAACACGGAGGGCGCCCTGATCCGTGATGAACAACCATTGAAAACAGCAATTTCTGAGAATGAGGTGACGATATCGGAGCTCCAGCCGAGGTAGATACGTGCGGATTAGTTGCAACAAGAGGCGCTGACCATCGTGTTTTCTTATTATTAAGTGTTTCAAATGCAACTTCTCTAGAATCTTGAATCTTGATCAAATACCTATTTCGTTGTACAGTAGTGCATGGAGAACAAAAATGCAAACAGAGGACTGATGCCTATTAGACTTTACCATCAAAGTATATCAAGCAGCGATCTCGTATTACAAGATATCTCATCTCACGCTGGTTCCGCCCATTTATGTATGGTCATTTATGGATGTTTTTTTTTTGAAAAGGGATGTGACACCCGGTGCCACTGATCCGCCAGCACACACATCACCATCTGAACAGAACCCAAAAGCAAATCAAATTGGAATTCGAAATCAATAATTCAAACAATTGTCAAATCCAATCTTCTGAAAGAACTCAAACTTTTCAATAACAAGTTGAGCAAACAAAAATACCAGTGGATAGACCTTCTTAGATCAGAATTTTGGAGAATTTTCCATGATTTTATAAATTTATTTGGTGGCTCAAATAAATCCCTCAAACTTAAAAAGTACCCTAATTTGACCAGACGCGCAGCGCTCCCCTCCACGCTCTCTATCCAGCTCACTCTCTTCCGTCGCCCTCCTCGCGCAACCCTAGCACTTGCCTCGCCATTGCCGCGTCGAGCTCAAGCTCGAGCTTGCCCGTGTTCACCGCCGACGAGCCGTCTCCAGCTGAGCCGCGCTGTCAGAAGCTTCGCGTAGACGCCCTACAACTCCACCATGGCCGCCGACCCTTATTCCCAGCCATGAGGCGCGAATCGAAGTTGTCTTCCCCAACCCCGGCCAACCGTGTCACCGCCACGCCGCCGCCCAATTCGCCGTGCTCCGGTGAGCCTTTTTCCAATCCCTCGCATCTCGACCTGAAAAGCTACCTCGCGCACTTTCCTGACCCATATTTCCCTCTGGTCCTCGGCCCAGGTCGCTGGAATCCGATTTTTCCCCGTCGCCGTGTTACTGTCAACCCCGTCGACGAGCCTCCGCCGCTTTTCTTCGTCAATGCGTGCGACGTCAAGAACCAGTTCCACGAGGAGGAGCTTCCGCGCCAACAGCTGCAGCTCGAGAAACTCGGTGTCGAGCTCACGACCCTGCCGAACTTCCTCCACCCGCCGCCTCTCGTCGTCGAGCTCCTTCCGGTCATCCCCGCGGGCTCCCGATCGTCGAGGTGAGCTCGCAGTCCCGCGCACTACCTTCTCGTGTTAGCCCTTCAGCACATGGCCGCCAGGAACTCAACTCCGGCGAGCGCTCCGCCGCTTTCCGGCGACGGCTCCGGCTAACACAAACTTGGCTGCATAGTCCGGATCTGGTGTGGCTGTGCGGGATCCTTTGCGGATGACCGTGTAGCCAAGTGTGTGCCCCCAGATCTGAGTGGATGGATCACTTTGTGGCCAGTCTGGATCTGATGTGGCCAGAACTCCGTGGTCCTCTTTGTGGCCCGGATCTTATTGGTCCGCCCAATTTTAATCCTTTCCGAAAATGTATAAATCACTAGAAATTGTCTTAAGCTTGTAAAATGCGTAGTACATCGAATACACCTCAGAAAAATGTGAAACCAATTTTGTTGGACTCGTTGTGCTCAGATCTATCCAGTGCCAGTATCAAATCACCTAAAATGCTTTCTCTGTTTCATGTATAAAAGCAAATGTGCAAATATTGTTTAATTCATAATATATTACCTGTTGCTCTATAAATCCTGAAATCTTGCATGCTTGCTAAGCATCTGTTTACACACTTACAGAATATTTTTCTAATATCAGATCCTGCTTAATTATTTTTGTATGATTTAAATTGTTCTCTGTGTTGTTTAAACTGTTGTAAATAATTCGTATAACAATAAATCACCAAACTTCTCTGTAAATTACTTCCAGTGGTACTGAACTTGAAAAAAATTCCACTGGGCATAAGTCAATTTTTGAAATCCATTAAACTAATTAATCAACTTAAATTAAGTTAACCTTTTAACTAAACGAGAGTCAATGAAGGAAATACTACATACGAAACTAATTAACAAAGTTAATCACCCTGTTGATACAGTGTAATGAATGTCCCATAAGTAATTAAACCATGTTGCATCATATTATTGCATCTAATTTGCATTGATTCCTTGTCATCTAAACCCTTAAAGAACCAGTTGCGAGAAAAATCGGTTTTACCCTGCCAGATGTTACCCACCTGTGTATCAACCAATGATTCAAATCCCACCCCCTAATCACAGCCGCTAGATCAAAAATATAGGCCCACCAAGTCACCAGATTGTCACCGGATTGTCACCGATGACACAATTGACACACGTTTCATCCCCGCCTCCTCGCGCTAACCACACCCAAAATAAACTGTACCCGCCCCTGCACCCATAGCCGTGATTAGGCCAAGACCCGATCTCCTTCCCAAAATCACGATGTTGTCTATCACCTTCCAAATCAACGACATTTTTGAATAATTCGGGATGCAGGAGAGCGCCCTGGTTTAGGGATACGGAGGCATCGAGACTTACGCCTGATCGAAGTTGGAGTCGGCAGTGGCGGCGCGGCGCCCATCTCTTTTCAGGTGAGATTTGATTCATCGTTCATGCAGTATACGCGTGATCCGATTTGATAAACCTGCACTACCCCAATTTGACTGTGAGTCAGATTGCGTTTTGTGTTTTTATCAGCTGATCAACGAATTGGGCACGGTATCTGGCGATTTGTAATCTGAGCGACGGCGTAAACCCCTCGCGGCGCCTGGCCGTGCCCATCGCCTCCGATCCGCGCCCATCGCTCGTCGACGCCACCACCGGGTTCCGCTCCGTCATCCCGCATGGTGACCACGGAAGGAAGAGAGAAGATTCGTCCTATGGAAAGGTACGATGCTTGCAGTAAATGAGAGAGATTTAGGCTTTCAATTCCGTTGATTTTCTTCCGCTCTGACGTGTTTTTGTTTTCCCCGATGGCGCAATGGGTGTCTGCAGATCACTGCCGCGCCAAGGGCACCACAGTTCACCATGGTTCAAGATCTCTGTCTCCATGGCGCTGCCTCTCTCACATCGCTCTAGAACAGGCGCTTCCTCTCTTTTTCCCCACCTCGCTCATCACTACCCTCCGCTTGTTCTCAGTGGCAGTAAATGCCAAGATCACCGCAGTACTGCCTCAGGCCAGAGAGCCTCTGCTCGTGGTGCGGTTGAGCTTGATCATACCCATATGCAAAAACAGCTCATGGTTGTGCAAAGGAAGCTTTCCAATGATCAATTTTCTTTCCATATATGACCTTTTTTTTTGTCTCTTCATAGTGCCATGATCTGAACTGCGTCTTGTACCACGAGTTCTGCTCTCCAAACATGAGGTCTGGAATAAAAATGGACAACGAAATAAACCATGAATTCAGGTTGGAACTTACAGATTTTTTCTGATGCCTTGATAGCTCTAAAATTTTGATTCAGGTTTCAGTGGATAAAATGGGATATTAATCTCTGGTGGTTGGTATAGAAGTGGTGAACCTGCTTCTGATATGATCCAGTCTGGAACATTCTCAGTAAGATACTTTTAGCCATGTATATAGGTATTTGTTATGATATTTTCTCAGTCTATCGATCAATTTGTAGACAAGCATACAGCTCATGTCCCTAATCCGAGACTTTTATGCTATAGTATCTGTTGAAGTTTGACTGAGAAAAGACACTCTTGTGTCAGTAAAATTGATGCACAACGGAAGCAGACAACAACAAACTTGCTTCTGGGTGCTGAGGTTAACGTTGAAGCACAGGAGTGTGAGGTGACGAAGGAGGCCATGGATATCTTTCCCTAGCATGCTGGGTTCAGCTCTGAATCCGTGACGCAAGGTATTGGACCGAAAAACAAACACCTTGATCTGATTAGATTCAAATTATTCTAAACACCATGAGTGAAACTTGTATTTGGTAAAAATTAAAATGCAAAGAACTGGAGATTGTGGGATTGGTCAGTCTCTTACACCTGAATATTTGCAAAAGGTCAATAGTGCAAATTCTTAATTAGCTTCTTCGATGTAGGTGCAAAAATCCGTTGCTTAGTAAAATATGATCCGAGCTGTTAGATGAAAAAAATAATTAGAAACTATAACAAGATTGCCATGTTTGTTTTTTGAGGGAACTAAGATTGCCATATTACATTGATGTATCTTATATTTAATCATTTACTTTGTAAATAAACATTATTTTATGAAAGCAACAATATTTCCTCTTAATTGATTCCCTTTGCGGAACAGCATGCTAGAACGAGCAGGCTGATTGTTCAATTGTAGTTTCGGACATTTGCCTGGTTTTTTTCATTGAGAAATAAAGTTGAAACCATCAAAATATGGGATTCATTCTTTATTTCCTGTACGCAACAACCTACCCAGAGGGATGCTCCCAATATGTACATTGCAAGGATGTAACACCCCTACTTTTGGAGCCAAGAAGAAAAAGAGAAAAGAAAAATAAAAAGGAATAAAAATCACTCCAAATTAAAATTTTTGTCCAACCTTTCACCTTGAAATGAATTTTCAAAATAAAATTCACTAAATAAATTAAACTTATTTTGAATATGAAAATTTTTGAAATATAAAACTTGTGTTTAAGTGTTTGCCCTCATTTAAAAATATGCTAAAAATTTGAAGCTTTTGAATTTACAACAAATAAAATCAAAGTAGGATTAAATCCCAAGTTGATTTTCAAAATTTTGAATTTAAATCTGCATTAAAACTTCACCATATGCATTTCAGTGTTTTATTTGATTTATTTTGAGTGTTTGACCAACCTTTGTTTTTGTTTGAATTTGAAATTCCTTCAAATTCAAATTCCAGAAAAGATCAAACTATTTCTTTTTCTCTCGGGCCAATTCTTCCCTTTTCTATCCTCGGCCCAGTTCGCGCCCTTCTTCTTTCTCCCGCACCAGCCCGCCTTGGGCCCAGCGCCGCGCAGCCCAGCTCGGCCCAGCCTGCTTCCTCCGCTCCCGCTCACTGACAGGTGGGGACCACCTGTCATCGGCTTCCTCCGTCACGTCCCGTCGCCACCGCGGAATCCGGCGACGCCCATACCGCCGGCGACGTCAGCCACAGCACCGCCGCCCTGTTGCCACCGCCCTACTGTGCTCCACCTCCTTCGCCGCCCTTAAATCGACACCGGGCCGCTCTCTTCCCCCTCTCTTTCTCTTTCGCGCGAGCTCGAGCTTCTGTCGAGTGAGCTAGGGTTCCGGCGAACCCTTCCCCACCGTCGACGACGCGCTCCCCTCTTCGCTCGAGTGCTCTGCGAGTTCCCCTGCCTCCCTCTCCCTCTCGCGCGCCCCTCTTCCCTTCTGCTCCGCGCGCACGCATCTCTCCGTCGAGCGCCGCCGCCATTGAAGCTTCTTCCCCGACTCCGGCCGTCGCTGGACGACCTCCGCCCCGCCTGAGCTACCGGTGAGGTCCGCGCCTCGCTCCGCTTGCACTCCCTCTTCTTTTCCTCCCTCCTCGCGTGCGCATCCATCTTCACTGTGCGTCGCCGCTGCCATCAACCTCGGCGAGCGACTGCCGTCGAACCCGGCCTCCTTGACGTCGACGCGCTACCCAAAGGGATCCGCCCCGACGCCCACTTTCCCCGCGGCGATTTCTTCTCCGCTCTCCGCCTCCCTAGCTGGCGGCGGCGAGGATCCCAGCAGCTCGCCGCCCCGCGCGACGCCCTGGTCCACCATGGACCGGTGGACCGCCGCCCATCCCCGGTCCATGGACCCCGTGGACCCAGTCCACCAGGTTATCGATTTAAATTAAATCCATTTCCCACCTTTATTACGTCAGTACCACGCAATAAATAATTTTCAATACAAAAATAATTCCCAAATCCCAGAAAATCCCCTGACCTGTACATTTTACAGATAAGCCCTCAAGCTTTTCTGTAATTATGTTTAAGCCCTGTCTTTTTACAGAAAAGTACCTAAACTTTTCTGTAATTATAATTTAGCCCCTATCTTTTACACCAACGTCCCTAAACTTTCCCTAATTACATATAGGTCCCTAAAAATTCTCTGTAATTACAGAAAAGCCCGCAGAACTTCAAATATCCATATCTTTTCAACCATATCTCCGTTTTGGGCGATTCTTGCGCCCACTCGTTCGTGGAAACGCATAGTACCTCATGGTACTATTATTGGAGCACTATCTTTGACCTAGACACCATCAATGACCCAAAACCCTCTCACCTATTATATCTTTTCCCGGCAGTTATGCGATGTCTCGCACGTCGCAATCATTGTTCATCCAAAACCTAACCAATCCTGTGATGCTAGTTATCTAGTACCCTCCACACGACAACACACACCCCGCTCTATTCCTATTTTACATATTCACTCCTTTACCTATTAGCAATAAACCTTTTATATTGTATCGCTTCAAACCAAGCAATCTCTCGTGTCGTTTCACTTAAAACCCCGTACCCTCCTTTATATCACAAATCCAAATTCGAAACCCAGCTTTGATCAATCATCGCTCAATCCAACTTATGTGCCGCCAACCATCGCCTAGCTCCATTTGATTCATTTATCCGCTTTTATAAAAGTGCTCTTTTATCGGCTCTTATTGGAGTTATTGTTTCATTGTTATCTTAATTGCCAGTTGTCTTTATTCGATCTTAGTATTTTTTATCTGCAGTCATGCATTCATGACATACATGCTCACGTACACGTACCATCGTCATGCGTCCG
Source organism: Eragrostis curvula (assembly GCA_007726485.1). Classification (NCBI taxonomy): domain Eukaryota; kingdom Viridiplantae; phylum Streptophyta; class Magnoliopsida; order Poales; family Poaceae; genus Eragrostis; species Eragrostis curvula. The sequence continues at coordinate 2,161,735 of RWGY01000005.1, forward strand.
ACGCGTGACAACCAACTTAATCAACAATAACTTAGTCTTAGTAATTAATCAATCTAGTAAGTAATTAATAGCTAAATCATCATTAGTTAATGATATAAGGTATAGGAGCCCTAAGCTGACACACCTTGTACTTCGTACACGTGTTGCATGAACCTTTGTATAGGTTACTACCTGTATGAAGGCTAGTGCCACGAATGTACGAAGAACGCGTACACACGCTATCCCGTCACTTCATGCATTCATGCTCTTCTCTTCGTGTTTCGCATCTCTCATTACACCAAAGCCATAGAGTACGATGCATCACCCCTAATGGCCTTTTTAAGGTAACAAAACCTTGTTAAAGTAAAACTGGGTGTATCATCCGTGTTTTGAGTCTTTTGTTCTTCATTTGCTTTCTATCGGTTTTGTTGGAGTTAATTGGATCTTATTCTGCTCTTTTCGCTCTTTATTTTCTTTTGCGGTAGTTTATTTATACGTAGTATTTCTATGCGTTAGATTACGCGAGAATCGAGGACGAGCCAGAAGAATCCAAGTACTCGTCGAGGAATCTCAGATCAAGACCAATCGAAAGATACGAGCTTCCAGAAAGGACTCGAAGACATCAACTTCGACAGAAAAGACTGGAGACCCAGAACTTAAAGATTAGGAAAGCGATTATCAGGCAAGCCCTAACTCCCCCTTGATCATATTGATCCTATGATTGCAAATAATCCCACTTAGAGCCTGTTTTCAAATAAAGTATGCATTATATTTAAAAGTGATTTACAAGCTTAGTATGTCCTATGTACTTGTTGATTTCCATGCCTTGTTTTTGCTTACCCTGATTCCTTGTTAAACCTAGGAACCCACATCATTAATTCTTTAATGCTGTGATGGATTAAAATGTTGCTTAGGACCTGCTACACCATGTACTTAATTAATCTTGCTCACATGTTTTTGTGTTAAAATGTGTGCGTTCTTGGTGGTGTGTGTAAATGTGAAAATGGGTGGGATTGGTGATAAAGTGCAACCCATAGTGGGGAATGTTTTGGACAGGAGCAAGCGGGATAGTCCTCAGTGGGGAGGCTATCTCTGGGACGCTGTTCCTCGTGGAGGACAACTATTGAAGATGGTTGCTTCGGTCGTATAAGGACCGGTTCATGTGCCGCCTGGCCTAGCACCCTTCGTACAACCACAAGCCTTGTATGGGAAAGGTTTGGAACCACACCCTACTATAGTGTTCACCCGGTACCCACCTGGAGGCGGGAGTCGCAACGGAAGCCAGGAGAAGATTCGATGAGATTGGCATCGGGTCCGGCATGTGAAGACAATTATGGCCTTTGGCCTTTTTATTATATGATGATGGAAGCCCCTGGTCGGTGTTTTTCCGTGGTGGTGCCGTGGTGACGCCAAGTAGGTACGGAACCATTAGTATCCAGTCCAAGCCATGGCAGTGGGGAGGACTGGGTACCTTGTGGGGAAAGTGTACAACCTCTGCAGAGGATAAGAATCTATCCGGATAGCCGTGTTCCACAGTATTGGACAACGCGAAAGCTATGGCCACACAAGGATTAGTCCTCCCTGTGTGAGTTATCCTTGGCGTGTTTTTGGAATACACCGGTTTGAAGCCGTGCGCTGGTTTCCTGCCAGCATTAAAATTTAGGAACTAGCGGGATGGATTGCATCTCCCCCAGGGCCAACCAACCCCACTAAATATAATGACAATACCTGACTGTAGTTTGCGAACTGTTTTGTTTTAAAAAACAACCCTTGCACAAAATTGTCTTTCCGCCGATATGATAAACCTCGGTCTCATCCTTGCTTAAACCCTTGCATATAATTACCCCTTGTGTTAGGGTTTACTGAGTACCTTATGTACTCACGCGTTTGCATTTATTGTTTTTAGTAGGAGAAGTCTTCGTAGGAGACGACGATGCTTTGGTTTTCGGTTTTGCTTCTCAAGTCTGCCTGTGGCTTTGGGTCGTGTTTTCCGCTGTCTGCTTCACCTTTTGTTGGACGGAAGGACTTGGATACTTACGCATCCTTGTCGTACCGCCACTAAGGGCCCTGTATCAGGTACTATATCTATTTACCTATTCGAAGTATGCTTTTGATTATCATATCTGTGTTCCTGTGCGTATCAGCTACTGATCCAGGGACTGATACATGATGCACAGAGTACTCCAGAGATGGGGGTACGACAAAGGACCCCAGCAGGTCGACACCGTAGAGGGCAGGAAGATGGTTTCAGAACCGTTGTCACCTCAAAACCTGCGATGCAAGGCTCGACTTGACACAGCTGATGCCTGATCTATAGATTATGTTCTCATGCCAATTTCATTGCACTGAATATCATCAGCTTTTAAATTTTCTTTAATATGATCTAGCAGGTTTTAAGGAGGAAATAATTTTTCATGCTTTATAATTAAATGTCTTTTTTATCAGTATCACCATGTCTAGGTACACTGAATTAAAGTTCTATAATTAAATTCAAATATTTAGGTTTTGTTGAATGCAGGATGTTCTGCATATTCTTGCAGAGATTCGTCATGCACTAGACTTGCTAGTGGAATTTGAATCTTTTGCTGAGAAACAGAACTATTTTCAGGTCAGGTGAGCTTGTGTTTGGCCATGGCCTTTGCTAATCTCAGTAGTATAGTACCTCACTCCAAGTTATTTCAAAGCTGTTTAAATATTACCGCGTTAATTTCAAACCTGTAATTCACCTCTTGGAATATGTGGTCAGTTGTTTCTTTACCTGAATATCCACATTTTCTATGTGTGATTAAATAGATGTTTTCCCCAAAAATAACCTTGAATGATCTGGAACTATAGCTTAGTGATGTTAATAGGCATTCTGTAAATCGCCTGATTGTGGGACTAGGGATTGGACATTTCTTGAGTTCATAGAGTACATGATGAGTGCATGTTCATATGTTGTAATATTTGGTATTAGATATTTTATAGTTTCTAGCAGGTTACAATAATTGATTGCCACTTCAGAGGATTATATTTTGTAGGAAAAGGACAAGAGGAGGGTATTCCTTAAAGTCTGGTATTTTTTCATCTTTGTTTCCATTTTTCTAATGTACAAATATTCATTGCAAATGTATATATGAAATCTTGTATTTTACTTACACTTCTTTTTCCATCTTTATTTCCATTTCTCACTTCTTTCTTGAGACATTTTGCTGCTGCATATTGGTTCCAAAGCCAACTTGCTTACACAAGTGTGGCAGCAAGCTCAACGATGATATACTTGCAGCACGTTTGGTTTGAGGATTCGTCTCATCTGGTATGAGTCGGTCCGGTATGCAGGAAGGACGGGGTGGTCGGTTGCTTTTTCAAGGAATGAGTCGACGCCAGAAGTTAGATAGAGGGGTGGAGCATATGGATTATTTTTTCTGTCATAAATTTTGTTCACTTTAATTATATATTTTTGTTATTGTTTGAGTCTTTTAAACAAGTATGTGACGTACGTGCATGTGTACTATTATGTAAGTGAGAAAGCCATGTGCAGTATTATAATTTTACTCCCTTTCTCTTTATCTTCCATTAAAGATGCATTGCAATTCCAATTTATGGTACCAAGGTCTTGCCAAGTGATGTATTTTTCTCGAACACGTGTGTGGCGCACGTGCATTTTTACTAGTAACGTGTAGTGACAGAGAAGACACCGGAGCCATTGGACTTTCAGTTGCCGGAGGAGGAGGCACAGGAGGAGGAGCCATCAGCTGACCCTGCTGACACTAGCGTAGCTCCTGAGCCAGGCAAACTCCGGTGCATGCCTACCTTATTAGGATTTTATTTTCTCACTTGATTGGGGCTAGTAATTGATTGTGCATTAGGTTTATTAGGAGTTGATGTGAAACCTTAGAACTGCATTAGGACTACCCTTCCATATCCTACCTTTGTGTCCTATTTTTGTATATGTGGTCTAGGTTACGTTAGAACTTGTTATGCTTAGTGGCTAGTGGACGGTAGAAGACGAGTGGTAGGTTCCACTCGCATTGTATGAATCACCCTGGATTGTACTAGATGGATTTAGGATTTGTTGAGACCGGACGGGGAATTGTTTGTGTAGGATGGTTGGAGAAGGCTGGGCTTCACGGTGGTAGCCCCGTCTGTGTCGGTTAAGGACCGTCCGTTATTGGCCCTGTTGAGCAAGTTTGAACGTACTGATCACATGCTAGTGTTTTTATGGGCCTCGTAAACTTAGTAGCTTGAGTTGCACTGGTGTGCGGCGGAAGCCTGCCCTTTCTATCATGGTATTCCGGAGAGAATGGATGCTTCCCAATCGGGGCGTATGTCTCGGACGGGGACCGTGCGGGAAGGCCTTTCTCGGGAGGGGTTGCACCCAGTCTAGCTTCAGGGGGACCCTTGCAAACGGTTGCCGCATGCGACTTTACGCGCGTGCGTCATGTGGTCAGGTTTTCTCCTGCAGGATGTATATCGATGCCGCCGCTCTCGGACATGAGCAACCTTGCTCACTGAGTCACCTCGTAGTGTGATATGATTGATGATGATGCTAGCTTGCTATTATTTATATTCACATGTCCTGATATATATTGTCATCGTTGATGTATTGTTACTTATATCTGTTTTAGGTATATGCACACTGTTTTACTGGATAAGTATTTAATTTGAAATAAAACTTGAAAGTAAGGACTAAGTAATTAGTGCGGTTATGCAATTGAGTCAGCCTACCCCTTTGTAGCCTTTGCATGCTAAGAGTCGGCTGTAGTTAGCCACGTTGACGGGTAAGTCTTGCTGAGTAACTAGTACTCAGGGTTTGGCTCTTTATGTTTTGTGCAGATGGTCTTTGCTTCCGCTGTGCTTGGTGGATTTTCTCAGCAGGTCTACATCTTGAGCTTCGATGTATGGCTTGGATCGTCGAGTTTAGTAGAGGTTGTACTTGTCGATTTCCGCTGTGCTACTCACGTGTTTTAAATCATTTAAGACTTGTAATAAATTAAAGATGTAAATTTGTGCTTTTTATGTGATGTACTGTTGCGTCTGTTCATCAGCGCGTACCGACTCGATCCTGTAAAAAGCGGAAACGCTTTAAGGGACATGGGATGCGATTAAGAAAGCGTGGAAAGTATACCGCCATGTAAATATATGACGGTATATTTAATGGCAACGTATCCTATGAGAACCAGGTTCGTGTGAGAACTATAAGAACTCTAATCTGAGCCACATGATCTTGATCCAAGAGGGGCGCATAGGGAGAGGTGGGAGGGGAAATTTGCAAAAGTATGATTAAGTGGGCGGTGATTTTGCAAATCCCCCCTCCACCTGAATTCAAGCGCACCATTATATCAAGATCATGTGGCTCAGATTGGAATTCTCATAGTTCTTACACGAACCTGGTTCTCATAGGATACGTTGCCATATTTAATACACGGGCCTCTTAGTTTCTCCTGCCTCACCAAGAAGCCACGGCCCATGGTTTCGATGTCTGATGACATAGTACTCCATTGCCTGATGATTGATGCGTGGACAGCGCGGGAGAATCCAAGGAGCAGCAATCGGCTTGGCATCCGCACGAGGCTCCTGGGCATGGCTTGCTTCCCGCATGACGATCCTCTCCGCTCCAGTCCTTCCGCAGCCTCGGCTTGGTCCAACCGCTGAAAAAGGGTCTCATCACCGAAGCTTAAACACGGGAAGAGACAGCGGGAAGATATTCTTCTATTCTCTCCCTCTCCTATTATATACTTTACTTTACAAAATTATCTGAGGAAAAACTTCGCAAAAAAAGTATATAAGGTAAGGTGTCGTCACATTTCCTTTTCTTCTTGGTACATCCGCCGTGATATAAAGTTCCCAACGCCTGCACAAGACAAACCATAAAAGAAAACGATCCCTATCCCCTGCCGATCTCCTTCCGCCCCACCCTACACGATCGCCGCCGCCGCCAATCCTATATTGAGGAACCCCGCGGCCGATCTCTGGTTTCCATCTTGCGAGAGATCTGTAGCCAGAGAAGTCCTGTTCGCCGGCTCCTCGTCGCCATGAGATCTGCGGCTTCATGGGAGCCTTGAAGTCGTGGACGAGTCGAGTCATCATCAGGTACGTAGAAGTAGAACTTCGCGTATGTAAGTAGAAGGACGACGATCAGCTTGTCATGGAGGCCGCGGAACAACACAAGAAAAGCTGATGCAACCTGCGTTGGAAAAGAGAAGTAGTTTTGTCGCAGAGTCTACCGTGCCTCTCCTCTGCCAGGTGATTCCTCAACAAGAATAATGTATGCGGCTCCCTATTTCAATTTATGATAGCTAGCTAATACCGTGTTCTCATTTTTCTATGTTTTGTTTCATATACTGTGAAAGTTCAGAGTTTATATCGTACTTCTGATATTCATGCCAGTTTAAAGCAATGTACGATTGAGATGCTAGCCAAGCCAACATTCTTTTGTGTTATACAAACAAAAACTTGTTCTTTCATACTAGGTGCACTGTATTTTTCTTGAATAGGCCCGTTTTACGGTCATCTCAGCCTTGTCAATCCTTGCCTTTTTCCCTTGAGCTTATAACATGGACGCTTCTTCGTCATCAATAATTAAGCTGAAATGCTCTCTTGAACTCTGCTCCAAAGTTTCTTCTGCTACGATTCCATCCACCGCCTTGGTCAGGTTGGGGTACACGCAGCGCATCTTCTTCAACCCTCTCTCGCAGAGGAGTTTGGTGGAACTGCACTGCCTGTTACCCAATCTGGCCAACGAGGTGGACGGTATCCCTAGCGGAAGCAACTATGGAACAGAGTTCAAGAGGGCATTCAAGCTTATGGATGATGAATAAATTGTTCAATTTGGAAGCTAAAGTGAACAAGGCAAGAATTTAGAAGGCTGAGATGACCATCAAACGAGCCTCCCTCGTGAGCGAGGTGCTTCCACGTTCATCAAATCCATAGATTGACAATGACTCTTAAATAGCTATGCCATCGGGCATAATTTTTTTGGAAAAAAAAACTGAAATAATTAATATTTCAGTCACATGTAGAAGTAGACGGCTTGAGTAGGGGCGACATGTTTAACAGACTTGACTGGAAACGCAGGAACAAGCCTGATCTGACTATCTGAGTCGAGCGATTGCTCTTTCTGTCAAAATAATATTTGTCACAGTCAAAGCCCATTCTGGTGTTCTGATAAGGAGAAAGGTCAATTGGGAGAAAACACTGGAAAGGTAGGTCGAACACTCTTTTTAGTTTAAATTTTTGCTTCTGTTGCAGTTCTTTAGAGATTTTTTCTTCCAAAAAACAGTATTATTCTAGTGATCAATGGTGAGCCTAGAGGATACTACTCTTTCGCGAAGTATGTGATTGGTGTCTTACGTTTCTTGGAACCACTTGACTTGTTATCTCTCATCTATCATGTTCTAAGTTATTTGTTTCGGTAATTATTCAGCCCCATCAGACAAAGGTTTCTCCCATTGCTAAGATATCTTTTTGGGGCCACGTATTGTATCTTTTCTTCATGCCAATAAGGCCTCGATCTCTGATAACGAGGTGACAATCACGGAGCTTCAGCCGAGGTAGATGTGTGTTCCTAAGTATGCCGATTAAGTGCTAAGATCCCCTGCCCATGGAGTTTTCGTGTCACGTGACAAGTGTTCAACTTTTCTATAGTCTTATGATTCCTCAAACAAATACTAATTTTATTGTAATTAAGGCAAAGCATAGGCAATGAAAATGTAAACAGAGTACGATTGGTTCCTATAAGACGGTTTTCCTTTCTGTTCTCTTCAACGTGACACCTTCCTTCTGACTGTCTCCTCTATTCCCTTCGTGTTGTTGGCCAGATTGTACCGCCACACCACCTCCCGTAGCTGCGCCGCTCTGCTGTCACCCTCCACCTTCCAGCAAGGGGAGGAATCCTTGAAGGATGAGAGGACCGCCCGGCCCAACAGGGTGACTGAGGTTTTGCTAGGGCCTTTGGTGGTGACCAGTCCAGAGACATAATAAGGCAACCCGTCGGAACATTGTAAGTGGCAGCAATATACCAAGTTTGCTACTCCTGTTGGGGATAGAAGGTCTTCGTGTGACGTATCGAAGCCCTCCAACGGTTGATAGAAGTGTCTTGGTTCTGGCGAAGCCCTCGAAGGTTGTCGACGCCTTCGAATCACCTCGCGAAGCCCTCCTTGCTCGTCGTCGCTGCCTTCTGGTTGGAGCGAAGCCCTCTTTCCTGGTCCGCGATGCCGGACGAAGGGGTTCTTGCTCAGGTTCCCTGCAGTTTGTTGCGCGAAGCTCTCCTTCACCCGCGATGCCGGGCGAAGGGGTCGAGTGATTAGAGAGGTTTGAGTACGGTGCGAATGATTCCTCCTTTTGGCTCGTGGCCCGAGAAACATATGTCCTTACATGATCATCTCCCTCCATATTTATAGGGGGTGAGATGATGATATTTACAAGTGTGCCATTGGCTACTTTAGCATGGCTCTTAGGTTAACAGCTTTGTGCTCCTGCGCCGTCTGTTCTTTCCGTTTTGCTTCGCCTGTCCTTCGCGTAGTTCCGGGCGGCTTCGGTTGCTTTATGTGGGTGTGGCTTGGCCTTCGCTATCTCCCTTGCCGTGTACTTGTTGCCAGGACCCCAACATTAGCCCTCAACTGACGAAGTGGCACGTGTAACGAGGTCCTGAGTCAGTTTCTTTCGAGTTCTGCAACAAGTCTGCTAGTCACGTCTTTTCGTCTTAACGTCGCGTCCTTTCGTTGCTCGATGTCTGACCCGCCTCCCGGTGCGTTTCGGTTGCTATAAGAAGCGTGTCGATCTTAGCTTGCTATTTGAGTTCTCTTTTGACTATTATAGCTTGCCTTTCTTTGTCTCCTTCGCTTCTTCCGATCTTTCACCTTCGCTCATTTAGTGCTTGTTTTTGCGAAGATGACTCCGAAGAAGATCTCTTTGGCTCAAAGGTCTTTCAATAATAACTTCGGTCCCTCTGACTGTACCGAAGCCTTCCTTGATAGCGCCTTTCTTTCCACCTTCGGGGCCCGGGAATGTGCTCGTTCTCCCGGTTCTAACACAGCTCCTGAGCCAGGACCTGATGAAGCTGTTGTCTTCCTTGATTATTTTCTTTTTGGCCTTCGCGTTTCGGCTCACCCCTTCGTAGCGCAAGTCCTTCGTGCCTTCTGTTTGGAGATCCATCAATTGACTCCTAGTGCCTTCGTTAGGCTTGCCTCTTTTATTTGGGCTTGTAAGTCCGAAGGCGCTGAACCCAGCTTGGCTGTCTTTACTCGCAACTATAAGCTTCACTTTCAGCCCACCTCCGTTGATCATTCAGATAGCTTCGGGGTGATTAACTTCGTTCCCATTAAACATGGGTATGCCCCTTCGTATGGCTTGACCAACAAGGTTCTCACGCCTTGGAAGCACAGATGGTTTTATGTGAAGTTTGGCGAAGGTTCAGGGATCGTTAGCACAATGAAGCACCCTGAGCGGCTGATAAACGTCCAAGTTGAACCGGATGCTAACTTTGAAGTTTGCACTGATGCTCTTCGAAGGGTTAGGTCCCTTTTGAGTACCCGTGACCTTGTCGAAGAGTACATCTCTGCTAGGGTTAGCCCACTTGGTTCCGGCTTGGAGCTTCATTTTGCAGAGGGGAGATATGCCAACGGCCTCCGCAAATACTTGTTGACTGGCGAAGGTCTTCCTGTTGCCGATGTTGAGAGTCGGGTTAGAGAGCTTCTTGGCTCTTACATTGAGAAGGAAGCCGTAGGCCGCGAAGAAGCTTGTCTACCGGCCCGTTTTAACCGGTCCTTCACAGCTCGTAGTCAGCCTTATGATGATTATTATGGGGCTCCCGCCCCGAAGAGGCAGAAACGCTCTAAGGCTTCGACTGCTGAAGATGTTGGTACTTCGCGGAAGCGTCGTCGCACTGGAAGTGGCTCGCATCGTGAACCGGCTTTAGCCGTGAATCCTATCAGTTCTGCCCCCCCTCTAGATATTTCCAGTGATGAGGAAGGCGAAGGCTCTGAATCTAGCAAAGATCCCTTTGCTGACATGCCTCGTTTCTTCCCTTTTGATAATGAGGAGCCAGTAGCGTTTGCGGACCGCGAAGAAGGGACTGAACTGAAGCTTCCTTCGCATACTTCGTCTGACGTCTTCCCTAGCGAAGAGCTTTCGGAAGATGTTACTAAAATCATGGAGGACCTTCGCTTTTATCGCGAAAGGCGAAAGCTTGCTTGCGTTGACTCCGGATGGCTCTTGAAATCCCTTTATACTAATCATCTCAAGGTATGTTTTTTTTTCTTTAATTATTTTTCTTTCATGTCGAGATACATTTTGTTCTAAAGCTTCTTTTTGTGCTTCAGTCCATTCCGGTTGTAGGCGCCATTGACACCCAGTTCCGCTTCATTCAAACTTGCCTCAATCGCACTAAGGAGAGGCTTCGCGAAGTTACGCATCAACTTAACGAGAAGCGAACGGAGGAAAGGAAGTCTTTGACCTCCCTTTTTAATGTTTGCAAGAACTTGAGGGATGCCATAACTTTTCTTGGCGGTGGGGTTTCGGACTTCCCTTTGCCGAATGCTACGGCCCTTGAGTTCGCCGAATGGATTTCAGCGAATTCTGGCTCTCTGAAGGAAGTGGCCAGGAATTATGGCGTCGTTGCTGGAGCTGCTGGTATTGAAGAAGCCTTCGCGCAGCTGAGCTTGTCTGGAGGTAGCGTTAGTCCAATATTGGATGATGGCTTCGCTGTTTCGACCGAGACAGAATCCGTTGCGGAGGTGGCTCGACAGTCGGCGAGGAAGTTAATTCCTCATTGGAGTGCTGTTGGCCCTGGACGTATTTCTGCTCTCTTCGAAGTTTCTGCTGGAGGACAGAACGCAAGCCCTTCGGTCGACCAGAATGCTAATTCCTCTGGTGGTCGGGGTGCCTCTGACAGCGAAGGTTCTAGTACTTCGAGTGAGTCTGATGATGACTCTTCCGAAGAGTAACTGTTGTTCTGTTTTGAATTTTGTAGAAAACTTTACTTTAAACGAATGTTAACTCTGTATATTTATTTAGTTTGCCCTTCGATTAATGTATTTGATTGACCTCGTTGGTCTCTGCGCGATGTCTGAAATTTGTTTTTAGTATTTCTCTTTCGCGTTTCCTTTCCCTTGTTTTTGGGAGATATTCTACCTGATCGAAGGCTTCTTCTTTTGAAGCTTCGATTCGTAGTGAACAATGGACTTTTTTGCCTTTTGTTCTTTTCATGTCCTTTGTGGACGCAATCGAAGGGTGTAAGCTTTTTGGCGCTTTGTCCTTCGATTTTTACTTTTTTTTTTATTTTTCATGTCCTTTTGGACGCGATCGAAGGTTGTTGGCTTTTTGCGCCTGACCTTCGACTTTTAGCCTTTGATGATTTTTTCTTCCCTTTTTAGGGGATGTCGTATGTTCAATTTTGTACTTTTAGGACGGTGAACTCGAAGAACGTCTTTTTTGAGCGGAAAAGATTGTATTCCTCGGTCCTGCCTCGTTAAAAACCTTCCTCCCTTCGAAGGGATCCCCTTTTGCAAGGAAAAGAGTACATGCCGGTTTTTCTTTTATACATGATATTTTTTCAGCTTTTCTACATTCCATGTGTGACTAACTTCCACTCCTTCGGAGCTTAGTAGTCTGAAGGCTCTTTCGTTTACAGTTGCCTTCGCTATGAATGGCCCTTCCCATTTGCTCTGTACTTTTCCAATAGTATTCTCGTTTGGCTTTCGCCGAAGTACCAGATCTCCGTCTCTTATTCCCTTCGGCCTGATGTTTTTGTTCTTCCATTTTAAGGTTTTTTCTTCGTATTTCTGAAGGTTGAGAACAGCATCGTTGCGAACTTCTTCCAAGCTTTCCTTCGAAGTTATAGTTGACTCGTCAGAGTTTCCTGCTAGGCTTCGAAGTGACTTGTTTTGAATTTCTTCCGGTGTCATTGCTTCTTCTCCGAATAGTAACTTGAAAGGACTGAAACCAGTTGATCTGGATGGAGTTGTTCTTAACGACCAGAGTACTGAGTGAAGCTCCTCTGGCCATTTTCCTTTTTTGATGTTGAGTAGCCTCTTTTGTACTGCTTCGAATATTCTTTTATTTGCACTCTCGACAGCTCCATTTGATTGAGGGTGATATAATGATGCGAAGCGTAAGTTTATTCCCAACGATTCGCAGAATTCTGTGAATAGATGACTGTCAAACTGTTTCCCGTTGTCCACTACTATCTTTTTAGGTACTCCGAATCTGCAGATTACCGTTTGCCAGACAAATTTTTTCATGTTTTCTGAAGTGATCGAAGCTACTGCTCTGAACTCGATCCACTTTGAGAAGTAATCCATTGCGACGAAGGTGTACTAGAGATTTCCTGGAGCTGCTGGTAGTTTTCCAACTATATCGATGCCCCATTGGTAAAATGGCCAAATGGGTTGCATTAGCTATACTTCTGCTGCCAGGCTTTGCTGATGTCTTGCGAAGAATTGACATTCAGTGCATTTCTTGACTATTTCTTCTGCGTCCTTGGTTGCAGTTGGCCAGTAGAAACCCATTCCGTATACCTTCGCGATAAGAGGCCTTGATGCGATATGAGATCCACACATGCCAGAATGTATTTCATGAAGGAGTTGTTTTCCGTCTTCTGGTAGAATGCATCGCAACCAGGCTTGACAGACTCCTCCTTTGTATAGTTGGCCTTCGATTAATTTGTAATTTCTTGCCTTTTGCGCTATTCTCTTTGCCTCGGCTTCGTCTTGAGGTTCATACTGATTATTAAGGTGGGCTATTATCGGAGCCCTCCAATCTTCCCATATCTGGAAAAGGTGGTGAACGTTTCTTGCTGATTCTTCGGCGGTTGATTTGTTTAGAATTTCGAAGAAAACGTCTGGAGGGAGACCTTCGCCTTTAGCGGCGGCTTTTGCTATAGCATCTGCTTCTTGATTCAGATTTCTCTTTAGGCTTTGCACAGTGAAACCTTTGAAATATTTTTGCATTTTCATGACCGCTTTATGATACTTGATCAGTTCTTGGTCCTTCGTCTTGTAATTGTTTTCGACTTGATTTGCTACTACTTCGGAATCTGTGCTAATGAGCACTCTTCTTGCACCCAATGCCTTTGCTTTGCGAAGCCCCAATAATACTCCTTCGTATTCTGCAATATTGTTGGTTGACTGAAAGTCCAACTTGACGGCATATCTTAATTTGATTCCCGAAGGTGATGTTATTACCGCCGCGGCTCCGGCTCCTGTTGCTCCCCATGCACCGTCAGTGAATATTGTCCAGCAAGATTCTTCGGTTTGGATAGAGGCTTCGGGAGTAGGAGGGGTCCATTCTGCTATGAAATCTGCAAGAGTTGCTGCCTTGATGGCTGTTCTTGCTTTGAACTCGATGTCGAAGGGCGCCAATTCTGTTGACCATTTCCCTATTCGTCCAATCGCTTCCCTGCTTCGCAGTGTGTCCCGAAGGGGGAAAGAGGTTGGAATTATTATTTTCCTGTCACTGAAATAATGTTTCAATTTTCTTGAAGCCATGATCACTGCGTAAGCCATCTTTTCTATTTCTAAGGAGAACAGCTTCGCTCCCGACAGGGCTTCGGATACGAAGTACACAGGTTTTTGAACTTTGTCTTTGCTGTGTTCTTGAACAAGTACTGCACTTACGGCCGATACCGAAGCTGCAATGTATAGGAGCAGGTCTTCTCTTGGTTTTGGGCTGGCCAGAGCAGTTAATTCTGTAAGGGCTCTCTTTATGCCTTCGAAGGCTTCTTGTTGTTCAGATCTCCATTGAAATTTTTCCTTCGCTCGGAGTGCCTTGAAAATGGGATTACTTCGTTCCGCCAGTTTCGGAATGAATCTGCTTAGAGAGTTAAGCCTTCCAGCTAGTCTCTGCACATCTTTTAGACATTTTGGTGGGGCGAGGTCTTGTATAGCTTCGATCTTCTTCTTGTTAGCTTCGATCCCTCGTTGGGAGACCATGAATCCCAGTAGTTTGCCTGATTCAACTCCGAAGACGCATTTTACTGGGTTCAGCTTTACATTGTGCTTTCTCAGATTCTCGAAGGTCTCATCTAGGTCTTTTAAATGGTCAGCCCTTTCTATTGTCTTTACAACTATGTCGTCTACGTATGCTTCAACATTTCTTCCCAGTTGGTCTTCGAAGATCATCTTCACGAGTCTGGCGAATGTTGCTCCTGCGTTCCGAAGACCAAATAGCATTCTTACGAAGCAGAAGGTTCCATCGTAGGTGATGAAGGCTGTCTTTTCTTCGTCTTCCTTCGCCATATGAATATGGTGATAGCCTGAATACGCATCTAAAAAACTTAGCAATTGGCAACCGGCTACCGAATCAGTAATTGTATCGATTCGGTTCAGTGGGAAGTTGTCTTTAGGGCATGCTTTGTTTAGCCTTGTGAAGTCAATGCACATTCTCCACTCTCCTGTCTTCTTTTTGACGAGAACGACATTGGATAACCAGCTCGAGAATATTGTTGGTCTTATGACACCGGCTTTTAGCAACTTGTTCACTTCGTTTGTTGCGGCTACCTTTTTCTCTTCCGACGCCTTTCTGATCTTGTCTGCGAAGGGTCTTATTTTTGGATTGACTTTTAACTCGTGCTGGATTGTCTCTCTTTTGACTCCTGTGATGTCTTGTGGTGACCATGCGAAGATGTCAGAGTTTTGCTTCAAGAACCTGATTATCTGTTCTCTTTCGTTCTTAGACAGACTCTTTCCTATCTTGACCGTTCTTTCTGGTTTCTTGGACCATAAAATTACTTCTTCAACTTCGCTTGAAGGTTCTAGCTTTGCTTGTTCTGCCTTCGCTTGACGGCTTTCATGTTCGTTCTCTTCTGTGTTGCCTTCTTTGCCACTTCTTGGTCTGAAGGGGTTACAGCATATGTTAATGATGCCTTGTTCCGAAGGTGTCTTCATCATCAGGTAATTGTGATGGATTGCAGCTCCAAAAGCTACTATAATTTGTCTTCCGAAGATTGCATTGTATTCACTGGGTGAGTCTATGACTATGAACTCCGTCTCCTGAGTTATCGATCTATCTTCATCTTCGAAGGTTACTTTCAACATTACTTTTTCGATCGAAGATGCTTCTTCTCCTCCGAAATCCTTCAGCGTTGTGTTGCTGGCATTTTCATGGCTGTTGATTTGCATGCGTATCAAAGTATCTTTAAAGATGATATTTTCTGAGCTTCCATTGTTAATCATGATTCTGTGGACCATATACCCTTCGATGTCGGCTTTGATCACGAAGACGTCTGTATGTGGATAATCGGAGACTCTGATGTCGTCTGTTGTGAAGCGGATGGTTGAATGCTTCCATCCCTCTTGTTCTGTTCTTACCTTCGCAGCTTTTGCTTGGTGGTAGTCTTGCTTTCTTTTCATCGTGGGTTCGGCCCACGGACGGCGCCAAATGTTGGGGGATCGAAGGTCTTCGTGTGACATATCGAAGCCCTCCAACGGTTGATAGAAGTGTCTTGGTTCTGGCGAAGCCCTCGAAGGTTGTCGACGCCTTCGAATCACCTCGCGAAGCCCTCCTTGCTCGTCGTCGCTGCCTTCTGGTTGGAGCGAAGCCCTCTTTCCTGGTCCGCGATGCCGGACGAAGGGGTTCTTGCTCAGGTTCCCTGCAGTTTGTTGCGCGAAGCTCTCCTTCACCCGCGATGCCGGGCGAAGGGGTCGAGTGATTAGAGAGGTTTGAGTACGATACGAACACTACAAGGGATCAGCCCATTTGTGATGATGAAATTCGTCATTAAAAGTCCATTTTTCATCACTATTACCACCTTGTGATGAAATTCGTGTCGTCACAATGTCATCACTATTAATGGCGTCACAATAAATATAGTGACGAAATTTGTTTCACCACAAACATTTTTACTTTTGTGATGAACTGAATAATCACTGTTGGGCAACGCTTTAGTGAGAACTTGTCATCACAATTTTGAGTTCAATTAGTGACGTTAAATTCGTCACTTTCTCTTTGGTTCCAGTGACAAAATTAGTGATCACTAATTGATTGTTATTTGTGGCAAGAGACATGTCACATTTTTCCATCTTAACTATGATGATTTATATCGTTACAAATACACACTTTACTTGTGACAAAAAAGACATCACAAGAAACCAATTTTCTGTGACCATATTATTTAAATAGTGATGAGGTGTGCGCATAAGTAATATACTTTGTTGTGCCAAAAAAATTTGTTGCGTCTGATAACATTTGTCACTAATTTAAAACGCATTTGTGATGACCTTTGTCTCTACTAATAAGGGCCCAACATTAGTGTCAAAAGAAATTAACAGTGATGACTAAATTTTGCGTCATTTCTATTTGCATCAAAGTTATGTGTGACAATTGGTTTGGCCAAAACAATGATTTCTGGTGACAATCCAATGCAAACATATGAAGACGTAGAAATACAATAAATTCGAGGTTGAATATCAAATGAATAATATATTGAATATTTTCTGGAGACAATTGGAACTTAAAATACAAAAAGTACCCAGCTCACAAATCGAGGGGTGCACCTATTGTAATTTAGCCTCTTAAATGCTAGCTGATAATTCATTATGAAACTCCTAAACATAAATAAACTACTTTTCTATGAAGATAGTAACTCTGGCTAGGAACTAAATCTATCAATGAACTGAAATGTCGCTGCCTCCAGGATGCTTCTTGAATAAAAGATACTTTGCGGTCCTGCTCCTTGACAACAATTCTTTTTTAGAGCTCCTGAAATTTCATATGTGGAGTTAATATATCATATGCTTGCACTAATCAGTAAGGTAAATAATACATAGTGTTGTTAGCTTACAAGGTGTGTTGCCAGATGTGGAGTTTGGTGCAGAAATAGTATGAGCTGCAATGCGTGCCAATGCAATATTCAACCTCTCCTCCAATTTCTGATCCATCAAGCGCTCCATGTCCGCATTCTGCGCTTCCACAGTGCGCCTTTGGGAAGCAAGTTCTTCACGTTGAGACTGCATATCATCTCGTAGCTGCATATTTGCTTGAGTCAACCTTTGAACTTCTGCTTCCAAAGCAGCAGCATGTTCGCGGGCATTGTCAGCATGTTGTCGGGCGATCTCAGCTTGTGCATGCAGCCTGTGCCTTTCTTGAGCACCTTGGTTTACAGCAGGTACACCAACACCACGAGAGTGGTTTGGTTTTCTTCCCAAGACTAAAGCAAAGTGCTCAGCTAAAGGCACAGCAGCTGAAGCAATCCTCTCTTGCTCTGTTTCAGCTACATCATGAAGATTCGTCTGCAATTTAGGGTGCACAAAAAGTAAGCACAAAATAGATGCTTGGTGATTGAAAGGACATCGAGTATAGAAGATTTGTACCAGTATTTCTTCTCCATTTGGAACAGACCATGTTCCATCGGTCTTTTGGTACATTGCCTTCCAAACATCCATAGCACTTGGCCACTCACCAGTAGCAGGGTCCCTCTAAGAATAAGTGATTTCCAGAAAGTGAATCTATTAGACCAAAAATGTAACATCTAGAAATTATTGTTCAGAATTGGTGCATACAAGTTGAGTGAGCTAACCAGTTCATAAGCTATCTGCACAATAGATTTTGTTCCAACAAGTGACTTCATCTCGTGTTGTGCTCTGTTTTGGGAGTTCTGTCTGCTCCTATTCTGCAAACAAAGAGTGAAATGTAAGGGCTTAAGAAATTAAAAATACTGAACACAAAGTTAACAAGTACCAGAAACTTTTCATTGCTCCACAAGTTATCAATCAGCCACTGCCAGTCCTCAGGTGCTACATCAGATGGACGTTGCCCAGTTGTGCAATAGGTTTTGTACAGCCTGTGGCGCCGCACATTGTACTGGCGCTCAACTTGTCTCATGACAATTTGGTAGTCTTCTGCAGAAATCTCAGGAAATTTATCCTGTATCATAGAATTAACACGTTCGTTAGATCTCAATGGATGCAAAAAGACAAAATAACTATAAGGAATAACTTGACTGAAGAAATCACTAACCCTCAAGAAATTCCACATTGCTGATATGGAGCCTGGGAACGCATTGTCCATTTCTCTCCATTTCATTACCCTGAGGGGGGCCTCTTGCCTTATGCAGACAGTCACTTCACTCTTAAAAACACTAGCATGCCTACCACACACTTTGCCAAATTGTGGGGCAAAGTGAATTTGTAGCTGTGTCCCTCTTGCCCGCAGCTTCGCAAGTCGTTCATTGATCGTTACACCTCGACCTCTCCTTTGTTGTTGGTGGCCTGATCCAGAAAAGAAATGCAACAAAAGTTCAAATAAACACAAAATTTATACAATAGATCAAGACCATATGGAAACGTAATGGAAATATTAAATCTTTGCACCTCCAGGGTTAGGTTATGCAGCAACGTGTTCTTGCCCTCCATTCATTGCCAGATCGGATGCAGGACCTTGTGCAGCATCTGCCGTCACTGCCTGTCCACTTGATCTACGAGTTTGGGGTGCCATTGTAGCCTACAAAGTAGAAAACAATAAAGACACTGAGAAGATCAGTGGTACACGTTTAATCTATAGATTACAAATTTCATACAGATGAACGATGCTGGTAACACTAGAAACATATAAAATGACATGGATTAAAGAACGTGTAACAAATTATCAGATCACACTGATCACTTGTCATCATCTAGAACAGAGGATTAGATTAAAAAACTAAAAAACAGAGAACGGTGCAGCCTGGCCATCATCTAGAACAGAGGATTAGATTAAAAAACTAAAAAACAGAGAACGGTGCAGCCTGGTCATCATCTAGAACAGAGGATTAGATTAAAAAAAATTAAAAAACAGAGGAGAACGGTGCAGCCTGGTCATCATCTAGAACAGAGGATTAGATTAAAAAAATTAAAAAACAGAGGAAAACGGTGCAGCCGGAAGTATGGATCACTGGGAGCATGTGGGATGGAAATCAGGCGGCGGTGGTGCCCCTTGCGTCAAGCAGCTGATGCATGACTCGGCGATGCGCCAATGGCATGTCAATGTACAACAGGTGATCCTGCTCGGCTTGGGTAGAGTATTCTGCGTGAGGCAGCAGGCGGCGGCGGCGGCAAATGATTTGATGTACGAGGTCGGCGGCGGCGGCGGCGAATGATGCGTCTGGGACTCGTGGAACTACGTAGATGGATTAGGCGAATGGATAGTTTGTTGTACCTGTTGTGCGCGTGGGCCGGATGGATCAATCAGCAACAAATGGGATTGGTGAGGCGTCTAGGTTACGGCAGGGGATTAGGTGGGGTTTATATAGCTGCTTACTAACCTCAGTTTTGGCGCGAGTAAAAATAGTAGCGCTGACGAGATGGAGGGAAAATTTGTTCCCGTGCTTCACGTAGATGCCTGGTGTTTGTTACTCTGATGATTACTAACCTCAGTTTGCATTGGCGGGAGTAAATTAATTAGCGCTGATGACATGGAGGGAAAATTTGTTCCCGTGCATCGCGTAGATATCTTGTACGTGTTTGTTGGTTGACATGCTAACCTCAGTTTGGCGGGAGTAAAAATATTAGCGCTGACCACATGGAGGGAAAATTTGTTCCTGTGCTTCACGTTTGTTATTTGGATACGCCGCCACGTCACTTCTATTGTCTCTGGAAATTTGTTCCCACTTCACGGTCCAACCTGGTCGCATGTCACGTAATTAGCATGTCTAGAAACTGTTTAGTACATGACAGCAACCATACGGTGTGACTTTATAGCATATAATACGTCATTTACCATTGTATCCTTGAATAAACAGACATGTGTATTAAAATAAATAGTTAAGCATATACACAAACATTTTCAAGAATCATGGTACTGGTTGCTTATCATCTTTCTTGTACAAAACATATACACAAACATAGTTAAGAATAAATAGTTAAGCATATACACAAACATATATATGGAGGTACTTGTACAAGAAAGCATTTTTCTTCCATGTATCAAATATGAGTTAGGAGCTTATTAGGGCATGTGCAATGCTAGATGCTTTAAACAAAAGTTTAAAGAAAGCAAAACCATTAAGCATGTTTTCAGAAACACCTTTACTAAATATATCTTTTGCAATGCAAAAGGCTGCTTAAGTAACTCTAACCACCTTGCTACACACTTCAAGCACATATGTGCATAGGAGACTTGTACACTCGCTCCATTCAAGCATAGGCATTTTTGGTTTCGTCAAACTCAATTTTTCAAAATTTAACTAACGATATCTATAAAAAAAATAATTATCTTAAATTATAAGAGGAAATTTGTTGTGGCACACGCTAAAAAGATGGTTTCGGGCACACACTGCACAAGTCGAAATTAGACGGGGCAGTACAAATTTATGGATATTAGCTACAGTACACTGAAACAAGGAAAAAGAATGATACTTTTAACTTTTTCATCTCCTTGCTCGAAATACTTTACAACTAGAAACTTTGTACAAAGATACATTGGTGAATTCTTTATCCTTATGCTTTTTTCTAGATTATTTTGCAATTATTCGCTTAACTTTCGATCTCTTCAAGCCTAATAATCTAATAATGGAATTCAACTTGGCTTTTATATCTATGTTGTTGTCAAGAATTTTTGTACCACTTTTCAGGCGATGGTAAAAGCATGTGTCCAAAAAAAAAGGGAAATAAAATTAATATATAGCTTGCCTAATGTTATATACCTTTACGATTGAACATGCCAGAATTCTTGTCGCTTGCGTTTGTTCCTACCCAATTTGTCCAGCTTTATCTATATTAGGAGCCAGGCGACCTACGTCTGTGAAACAAGATATATTAGCCTGGAAATTTCAGGTGATATCAACAAACATGCTACGACTTCCCCTTATATCGGCTAATTAGAGATTAAGGCCATCCCAACAAATCATTTGCCGCATCAGCAAAGATAAGGCGATCTTGTGACCTCGCCTCTATTCTGCAGTCGCCGACGCCGAGACGAGACACCCGCCAGGAGGAAGCAAGCGGCAAATACACATCAGGTTTTCATTCTTACTTTTACCTGTGCAAGTATTTGACTCTCATGTTAGCAGTAGAATAGATTACCGTAATTTGTAAAGAGCAGAATCAATCGAATCTCAGGCTTTTATTGATGTCAATTTAGCACAACCTTCCGGATTATAGATTTGTATTGATCTCAATTTGCACAATGAATTGCCTCATCTGCTGGATTATTATAGGTCCATTAAGCATGAACAATACAATCAGGCTTGCTGCATGAATCCGTCCGATATGTGTTCATCTGAATTATCTCTCTATTATTGTCAGGCCTGAAACTAAAATTGGTGAGATATGGACAAGAGCTGGATGGATCTGAATAGGCGTCTTCCTCAGTATGAAGCTGGAGTTAAGCAGTTTCTTGATTTCGCTTTTAAAGATCACAATGCAGAAAAGTTGCTCCGTTGTCCATGTCGACAATGCAGAAACAACCATTATACTGCTCGCAATGCTATGTATAACCATCTTATGATGAAAGGAATGAAGAAAGACTACATAATCTGGGATCACCATGGAGAATTGAAACCTGATTCAGAAGATGACCACAACAGTGACATGGAAGGTCAACTTGATCCTGGTTTGCATCAGATGGCAAATGATTTCTGGAATGCTGCAACTGCCAATTACCAGACTGTAGATGGTGCAGCATCTAATATGGAACAGGAGACAATTAGCAACACATCAACTAATGAAGAGGCTAGCAAATTCCACAAAATCATTGAAGATGCAGAGCAGGAGTTGTACCCAGGATGTAATTCTTTTTCAACATTATCTTTCATTGTTCAGATGTTGAATTTCAAGTGTCTATATGATGTTAGTGGAAATGCGATGAGTACCCTATTTAGTATATTATGCAGAGCATTTCCAAGCAACAACAAGGTTCCAAAGTCGTATGATGATGCCAAAAAGATTATGTCAGAAATGGGATTTGACTATATGAAGATTGATGCTTGTCGCAATGACTGCATTCTTTACAGAGGTATATATGCTCAAGCAGAATCTTGCCCTGTTTGTGAGGTCTCGAGATGGAAACATGATGAGAAAAACAATGGTTCTAAATCAAGGAGAAGAAGAGCTAAAAAGGTGGCAGAAAAGGTTCTGCGATACTTCCCATTGATTCCACGATTAAAACGAATCTACTTGTGTTCCAAAACTGCATCGCATATGCGATGGCACAAAAAGAAAAGAGTAGAGGATGGATATATGAGTCACCCATCTGATTCAACGGAATGGAAGAATTTTGACAAGAACTTCCCACCCTTTGCATCAGATGCATGTTGGTATTTCTTACGGTCACAAATAAATCCGCAAGCGCACGGAGAATACCGTTGTAGCACTTCACCCGTGAGTATTCAAGGGTATCGTATTTTCCACAGGGAAGGCGGTGGTTTACGAGATAGCAAAGTTCATAATCACATAACTAATAATGTACCAAGGTCTAAACAGGGGTAAGGATAAAAGTATGGTAGGGGTAGTGTGACAACACAACCAGAGCAATCCAATCTAACACTAGAACTAAGCCTAGGCTAAGCGGGGTTAAGAAGAGAGCCGAGATGGATCCTTATGTACTTCTTATATTCCTGCTCATGCAACACATACAAGTCTAAGCTCTATGTCAACCTGGAACAAGGGGGGTAACCAGCAGGGCTGTCACCACCTACCGGTATTCCTTCTACCAGGCAATCAAGGCTATCTACCGTAGAACAAAGAGGATTAAGCACAGCAGGGCTGTCACCACCTACCGGCAACCCTCTACCAGGACACGTGACACTAGGGCTATTAAGTCCCTATGCCAGTCCTAGGGTCACGTGACAGCAAGGCAATTAAGTCCTCGCTGCCAGACCTTCTCTTGTTCAAGCAGACAACCAAACACCCAAAGCTGTTTATCAACCTAAGCACCATGCTCACATTGCTAAATAGTACTCTCGATTCCCACGGGACTTTGACCCTTCGGATCATCAAGTCGGGAATAAGAGTACACCTAATCCTGACCCGACGGATCAACAGATCAAGTGCTAGAACATGCATGACTCTGACCCTACGGATCATCAAGTCAATGGGTGAGAACCCTGCGGATTAACAAGCTACGATCTATATCGCACATAACTCTAACCCTACGGATTAACAAGTTATGGGCCCGAGCATGTCTCACCACTTCATGCATGAATCGAGTGTAAGGACATAAACGAATGAATAAAGGCATGTCAAGCATGAAGCAACCAATCATGACTAGATAACAACCACATAGAAAGCACATGGCTATCATACTAGTACAATCATAAGTCATAAGGAATAAAGAAGATAATTCTATTGAGGTGGACCTTGATACTTACTTGATATACGATGAACGACGAACGAGCGATGAACGAACGACGAACGAACGAAGAACGAACGACGAACAATATATTATTAGCAAGTATCCTCAAGATACAAGATTGGGCTAAGTCCTCACAAAGGGAGGACAGCCCTCTCCTCTACCAAACTCTCCCCTCTACTCCTCTACAGCCTAGAGACTAGTCTAATGCTAGAGAATGGATTCCTCTTGGTGTCAATGTGTGTTGTCTTCTGGTGTCTTGAGAGAGGGAGGGGTGCCCCTTTATTTATAGCCTTGGAAGGTCGGCAACTTTGAGGCGGTTCCTGAGGTCGGTGGCATTTAATGCAGGGGGAACCGACCTCCAGAGGTCGGTTGTGAACCGCCAGAGAAGAGTGGGCCAGGGGGGCCTCCCTGGCAGGTCGGCCGACCTGGCCAGAGGGGGTCGGCCGACCTGGCCTGGGCCCCACTGGGCCTGATCCTCCTCTGGCTCCTTCCTCTGGCTATGTATGTGCCCAATCCACTTGCATTGTTTGGTCTTAAAGCCTGGTTCTGTGGTTTTAGGCTTTTGGACTAAATTCTTTAGTCCGGGAAAATCCGTCGATTGCAAAGTCCATGTTTAGTGCATGTTTTCCCCTGTTTTTATATGAATTGCACCTGCACTCATAATTTCACCAAGACTAGTGGAATTTGTTAGAAATAAGCCCTATGTCTACCCTTGGTGATGGTGTTAGGTTCCAAAAGGTGCATAAAGTTGACGGTAAAAATGGGTCGTAAGGACCGTCAACAATGCACGGAACATTAGGTTTGGTCTTGCCAGTGACGGCTTCAACCCTTATAGAAATATGAGCTCCAAACATAGCATCTGGCCAGTCATACTCACATTATATAATTTACCTCCTTGGATGTGTATGAAAGACTCTTACATGATCATGTCAATGATCATACCTGGACCTAAGGCACCTGGAAATGACATCGATGTGTACTTACAACCATTAATTGATGAGCTACTACAGTTATGGGAAGGTGTGGAAGCATATGATGCTGCCACCAAGTCTACATTCAAGCTACATGCAGCACTTCTATGGACAATAAGTGATTTCCCGGCATATGGTAACTTGTCAGGCATGAGCACAAAAGGACAGTATGCATGCCCTTCTTGTCATACAGATACTTGGTCATATAGGCTAGTTAATGGGCACAAATATTGCTACATGGGACATCGTCGCTTTTTGCCAACAAGGCATCCATGGAGGAACAATGCAGCTGCCTTTGATGGGCAAAGGGAAAGGAGAACTGCTCCGAAATCCCTAACTGGGGATGACATCATTGCACAATATGAAAACTTCAGCCAGGTAACCAAATTACTTGGTCAATATAAATTTAGGATGCCTATGAAATGTGCTAATCCTTATCCATCAAAATTTGCATATAAAACCATTGATAATGATTTGATTTTCAGTAGCGTTTGCATTTCAAAATATGTTCAGAGATTTCAAGATTTCCAATGAGCATCAGAGTTTTTCTACATATTTTTTTCAGGTAGTATTTGGGAAACATTCAAAGAAGAGAAAAAAGTCAACAACACTGTATGGTATTTGGAAGAAGAAGAGTATATTTTTCCAGCTGCCTTATTGGAAGACGTTGACAATCAGACATAATTTAGATGTCATGCACATTGAAAAGAATGTCTGCGAAAGTATTATTGGTACCTTGCTAAACTTGTTAGGAAAGACAAAGGATAACATCAACTCGCGTTTTGATTTGGAACTCATGAATATCCGGCCAGAACTTCATGCACCTTCGGCTGGAGATGGCAAGTATATTTTTCATCCTGCAAGGTACACAATGACATTACCTGAGAAAAGAAAACTGTGCGAATTCCTAACTGAAATAAAGGTTCCAGATGGGTACTCTGGAAAAGTATCGCATTATGTGGATGCGGAAAACGGAAAAATATCAGGGATGAAATGCCATGATTGCCATGTCTTTTTACATAGATACCTGCCACTGTCCATTCGCGGAAAGCTACCAGCAGATATTGCAGAGGCCATAATTGAGCTTTGTAACTTCTTTCGGGAAATTTCTGCGAAGAAGTTAGATATGAAGACCCTTGAAAAACTAGATTCCTCAATTGCTCTAACACTTTGTAAGCTAGAGAAAATTTTTCCTCCATCATTCTTTGACGTAATGATGCACTTACCAGTCCATTTAGCTCGGGAAGCTATGGCTGGTGGGCCTGTGCAGTATCGTTGGATGTATCCCATTGAACGATATTTGCGTAGATTAAAGTCCTTTGTGAAGAACAAAGCTCGGCCAGAAGGATCAATTGCTGAGGCTTACATTATGCAAGAGTGTGTGCATTTTTGTTCCATGTACTTGAATGGAGTTGAAACAAGGATTAATCGTCCTAGCCGAAATGATGATGCACCTGCAGACAACAACAACAACAGTCAACTACAAATATTTTCTGCAACTGGCAGGGCACTCCTTGGTAAAAAATATGGTTTTATGGCACCACAAGAACTGGAGAAAGCCAGGACATATATTCTAATGAATTGTGAAGAGGTTTCAGAGTATTCAAAGTAAGTAATAAAAACATAACTCAATGTAACAAAAAATTATGTGATCGATATCTAACATCTGGTTATTGTCATAACAGCACCCACAAGAACTACTTGAGTTCCCAGAGCGCCAATAATATTGACAGAAGGCACGATCGTGAATTCTTCAAATGGTTCAAGCAACATGTAAGTTTTGATATGTAATATTACGTATTTCACACTGATAGATTCTAATGGATATCAAATTACATATTTTGCACTCTATACAGATATTGGAGCTACATTCCAATGGATGCTCCTCTGTTACAGAAGATTTATTTGCTTTAGCCAGAGGTCCTGATTCTCGAGTGTACAATTACACTAGCTATATGATTAATGGATGGAGATTCAACACAAAAGACCGGGATATGCTGGTCAAGTCACAAAATAGTGGAGTATTTGTTCAAGGTGATGATGAGAGTGGAAACAAAGATTATTTTGGTGTCCTAACAGATATAATCAAGCTAACATACGGCAAGTATAGTGTTGTATTGTTCAAATGTGACTGGTGGGATGTTCATGCCACAGGAAGAGGGGTAAAAACAGATATGCATGGTTTCACATTGATAAATACTTCTCGTACTTTGCGCGTCAATGATCCTTATATTTTGGCAACACAAGCTGAGCAGGTATATTATGTCAAAGATACTGTAGATCCAAAATGGCTTGTTGTGGTTAAGACCAAACCACGTGATCTGTATGATGTGCCCCCAGATGAAGATGAAGATGAAGAAAGTGATATTACAATATCCAATAGTTCTAATAACGAAGCATGTCAAGAAAATGAATATATTACAGTTTCCTTGAGTGAAACTATGCCAGATGACATTGAAAGTACAGTCCTAAAGAGGCTAGATGTTGAATGTGAAGCTATTGTTGCAAATCCGAAGAAACAAACTCACAGTAGGGAAGAAGATGATGAAGAAGAAGAGGAAGAAGAGTCAGAAAGTGATGGTGCTGAGTACATGGATACAGATGACAGCGGCAATGAAAGTGATGAAGACGATTCAGATGATAGCTAAATTACCAACTAGCATACGGTAGATATGTTTTTTCAACCATCCATATATATGGTGACTGAGATAAATTTCAGTTGTTCTGGCTCTAAGCAATTACATTGTCAACCATGTACTGCCCTGATATTATGTCAATTTCTTTTAACGTTTCTTATGAGATATTGTGAATGGCTTGAGTTTTCTTGCATCAGTGGATCATTCGAAGTCTGAATGCTGCAAAACATAGAAAACATTTTGCCAGGAAATAACCAATTTAGAAATAGATTGAGGGGAGTTACCTCTGTCGTAGGACATGTACAGGTTGCCTCCTTCTTCCTGCTCGTCACCACAGCTCCATTATGGATCTGGGAGCTCACAGGTCAGTGCCTCCGCCATCCCACTTCTCCCCTGCAGCTCCAGCAGCTCTTTCCCTCTCTCTGCTCTGCTCCAGTAGCTGTCCCCATCTCCAGTGCATCCGCCATCCACCTCCTCCCCGGCGGCTCCAGCAGCTCGATGCCTCTCTATCTCTGCTCCAGCAGCGCCCTCTCTCTCTCTCTCTCTCTCTCTCTCTCTCTCTCTCCACCAAGTAAGCTTCGTCTCTGTCCCTGTCTCCCTGTTTCTAACTGTTGTGTGGCAGTGGAGCTGAAGCACAGCCACACACTAGCAAGAAGAAAGGGGATTAAGGGCTAAGGGCCTTTTTTTTCACGTGACTGACTTGTGGGACCATATCAACTAATACTAGATTTTGATTAATTTTGTATCACTGTTACATGTAAATATTTGTGCTATGCATAAACCTGCATAATATGTTTCTCAATATACTGATTATATATGAACAGTCATTGATGATGTACAATCTAATTTTGTCTCTTAAAAAAGTTATAGAATACTTCAATAGGGAAGTAGTCGTCATGGTTATAAATCCCTATACATGGTAGTTTGTTATCTGTACGATGATTAGTGATGAAAATTTTCCCACTTTTTATATTTATATATTGTGACAACATACTAAATCATCACAAATATGAAGCTTAATAGTGATGAAACAGTATATTCTCACTAATTCTTAATTTAAATAGTGATAACGTGCTACATCCTCACTATGTGTTTGTCACTGATAAAAGAAAAATGACAACATAATATTTTATCACTGATTATAAATAATATAGTGACAAGATGCTAGCTCGTCAAAAAAGAGTTGCCACTATAATGGTATTTAGTGATGATATATTTTTCTATCACTACTAATCAGTTAATAGTGAGGATAAGATAAACTATCACTACAAACTCGTCACTAAAATAGGATAGTGTGACGACATAATATTTTCTCACTACATGTAAATGAATCAGTGACACTGTGATACTTCGTCACCATTTTTCTGTCACAATTAGCATATGATGTGACAACAAAATAATTTATCACTAATTAGAAGTAAAACAGTGACAATTTAGTACTTCATCACATTTAAATGGTCACTAGAGACTTGATTTGTGATGATCGACTGGTTTGTCACAAAATGTGTACGAACTTGTGACAAAAATAGAAGTTGTCACTATAAATACACATAGTAGTGACCAAATAAGCATTCCTCACTATTGTTTCATCACAGAATGCCTGATCCCTTGTGGTGGAATGATTCCTCCTTTTGGCTCGTAGCCCGAGAAACAGATGTCCTTACATGATCATCTCCCTCCATATTTATAGGGGGTGAGATGATGATATTTACAAGTGTGCCATTGGCTACTTTAGCATGGCTCTTAGGTTAACAGCTTTGTGCTCCTGCGCCGTCTGCTCTTTCCGTTTTGCTTCGCCTGTCCTTCGCGTAGTTCCGGGCGGCTTCGGTTGCTTTATGTGGGTGTGGCTTGGCCTTCGCTATCTCCCTTGCCGTGTACTTGTTGCCAGGACCCCAACAACTCCTTTTTCATATTAGCATGACATTAGGACAGGTGCATTAGTTCAACTTCATATCAATGAGAGCGGAGGGAGTATAGATATAGCACTACTATGTGATTACTGTCAGGTGTAGATGCTTCAATGAGAAGAGTACATAAAGAGAGTTTTGCTCCTACATATATAGTTAGAAGTGGGCCGAGCAAGGTGCTCGGTTGGCTAGCTGCTCCAGCTGGGAGCGCGGCCACCCGGGTTCGAGCCATGGGGCTCGCATCCTGGGCCTTTATTAGCCTCCAATGAAGGCTTGGGTTTAAGACCCTATTTTTTAAATATATATATATATATATATATATATATATATATATATAGTTAGAAGAAATCCCTTAAAATATTGTTCTAATCGAATATTGAAACTATAGAAAAATATATTCAGAAGCTGCATGCCAATATCAGCATGAATCGGTTTCGTTCCCATGACTTGCACAAGGCTGGCTACTGACTTTTGATTCCTAATAATTGGTATATGCAGCGGATACATGTTCACCCGAATATGCATACGGTGGGCATGTCTCCACCAAGTCCGACATGTTCAGCTTCGGCGTCATAGTCCTGGAGATGGTAACTGGGCGAAGTAACAACAACACAGATGAGTCTGATGACTCCGTGTCTCTGCTTAGCTACGTAAGTGCTTGCAATTTAACTTATACACGCACACTGTTGCTAGAGCGGTGCTGGCATATTTATCATAACCAAAAAAAAAAGATTTTATCCCCTAATAAAGCATGATGATGGCGCCCTATCTTTGCGGGACAAGGAGAGGAAAGTGGAATCGTTTTTGTTCAAAAGTTTAAAATGTAAATGTGTTACACTGATATATATTGTCCAACATTTTCCGTACTAAATTGTTAAAACAGTAGATACGGATGTTGAAATTAATTATAAATCATCGCTTTAGATTTCCTCTATAAATAGTCAATATTCTCAAAATATATTTTATTTTAATTTAAGAGGTACATATTAAATCACCTTTCTGCAGGCATGGGGAAAGTGGAGGACGGGGTTGACGACTGACATGGTTGACCCATCGTTGGGTGGTCGGTACCCTGAAGGCGGGATACTCAACTGCGTGGAGCTTGGGCTGTTGTGCGTCCAAGAGAATCCGGTTGACCGACCTGATGCCTCTGCCGTGGTTCTCATTTTGAGCAGCCACTATACGACCGATGACCGGAGGGCCCCATCTAGGCCAGCCTTTGTCTTTGGCACTGGACACAGCTGCACCTCAGATAGCCTGCCGTCAGGTGCATGGAGCACGGACGGCGCCCTAATCGGTGATAAACAGCCTTCGAAAACGCCGATCTCTGATAACGAGGTGACAATCACGGAGTTTCAGCCGAGGTAGATGTGTGTTCCAGTATGCCGATCAAGTGCTAATATCCCCTGCCCATGGAGTTTTCTTGTCACGTGACAAGTGTTCAACTTTTCTATAGTCTTTATGATTCCTCAAACAAATACTAATTTTATTGTAATTAAGGCAAAGCATAGGCAATGAAAATGTAAACAGAGTATGATTGGTTCCTATAAGACGGTTTTCCTTTCTGTTCTCTTCAACGTGACACCTTCCTTCTGACCGTCTCCTCCATTCCCTTCGTGCTGCGGTCTCCAGACGAGGGAGATCTCCAAGACCAACCAGTGGTGACGGAATCAGAAAGCAGGGCATCACTACATAAACCCCTGGTTTGCGGAGTGTAACACTCGGCAAAGCCTGAACGGCAACCAGTTCTCTGCAAAAGGCGAGTTTGCCGAGTGCTTTTTGTCAGGCACTCGGCAAATATTTTACCGAGTGTCAAAAAAAGCACTCGACAAAATAAAGTAATGTGACGGTGGGAAACGGCCGTCAAGAGTGTTTGCCGAATGCCCTAACGTTTGCCGAGTGCCCGACAAAAGGCACTCGACAAACCATGTAACACTCGGTATATAGCCGGATTCCCGTGGTAAACCGCAACATCGGGAAATGATAATAGTTTTTCTATTCGTCAAGCACAGTAGATGCACACATTCTTAGCCTTGGCCCTTATATTGCTAGGCGGTGACACAGCTCTGTTTTTTACCCATGGCTTAAGTGTTTCGCTGCTAGACCTGATAACAAATCTGGCAGGAGTATTCGCATTTTCTTCCTCCCCTTTTTGATGTTGTGTACCATGTGCATGTTTTTCATTAGTTCTCACAAAAATTTGCCTGTAATCCATCACAAATGTGGTCAATTTTTCTCACTCTTATTAACCGACTGATATTAACAAAGAAATACAAATAACTTCAATGGACCCAAAAGATGAAAATGTGCGGTTGGCTACAATTTTCTAAGACCTCTGCATGAGCCACACAACCTTGCGCCCTCATCTGGTTTTGTAATCACAAACCCAGCTATCTCGGCTGAAAATCTGAAATGGTCATGGCGTTCTCTGAACACGGTGCCGAAGGAGGCTGTCCATCTCTGATCAAGGCAGCTCTGGAGCTCCCACCACTCGCAGCTTCGTCCAAGGAGCCGCTTCCACCGCCGCCAAAGAAGAAGGCAGGCCTTGAGGGCTCCGGCCGGGCTTCATCAGTCGTGGAGTTGTGGCTGCCGAGCAGGAGCACCACCGCAGAGGCGTCCGGTCTGTCCGCTGGATTCTCCTGAACACACAGCAATCCAACCTCCAAGCAATTGAGGACCTCGCTCTCTAGGAACTCCCCACGCAGCGACGCGTCCACCACGTCGGCCGCCGACCCTGTTTCCCACTTCCTCCACACCTGCACTTAACTTACAATTAAGAAAGGTCCGCATTGATCGAACCAAGGTGACGATGAGGCACATACATAGCTCAGCAGAGAAGTGGAGTCGACGCATTCGAACGTGCTGTTGCTCTTCCGCCCGGTGACCATCTCCAGAATGATCACGCCGAAGCTGAACATATCCGACTTGTTGGAGACATGCCCGCAGTAGGCGTACTCTGGAGACATGTATCCGCTGCATCAATGAAGAAGACAAAAGAGAGTCAATAACCAGCATTCAGCAGTTGGCAAAGTAAACTCCAAGTTAATTTTTTTAAAAAAAATATCGGAACTCCAGGCCACTAGCTGACAAATGGAAGATGAAATGTATATACACTTTTGTTGTTGTCTATTAAGGGGCCATTAATACTTCTCTTTTTTTCTAAAAAAAAGTCGTTCCATCCTTTTTACTTTTCATTGACTTTCTATAGTCTGTGACATACAACTCTGAATGCAACTTTTAAATTTTGTGTAAATATCCTTTTTTTTTTGCGAGATTGTGTAAATATCCTTTGTAAATATACAACTTGTGATATGGATATACATATATTTTAAATATTGATACTTTACATACAGTCGTAGAGAAAAACACTTGTATGTTGACTTCTCCAATCCTAATAGGACAAGTATAAATGCACGTTTCACTCTCCCCACAGCCTATGGACGATTCCTTTGATGCTTGGTGGGAAAGGGCGAGTGAATCTACAGGTGGAATGCTAAGGAATGGGCTCAATTCACTTATCATCCTTGGAGCTTTGACAATATGGAAGCATCGCAACCGGTGTGTATTTAACAGAGAGAGTCCTAGCGTCACTAGAACTTTGATCAAGGCTAGGGAATAGCGCAAGTTATGGTCGATGGAAGGGGCTCGAGGAGTTTCCTTCTTGACAGCCTAATTAATTGCTAGGTGACTGATCAGTGGCATGTATACAGGTCGTGTTTTTGAGTGTTTTAAAGTTGCTAATGTAATCTTTATATACATGTGAGATGTGTGGAGCGTGTTGTACTGGGCTCGGTCATATTTTCTTCTTAATATAATGAATCGCAGCTCTCCTGCGTTTTTGAGAAAAAAAAAAAGATATAAACGCACGTAGGGAGTAATTGATTACAATGTCGTACATTGTTTAGGCGAAGGAATTACTACTTCCACCTCTTCTATGGCACATATATAGCAAATAAACTCACAAACATCTAAATAAGAGCACCGCATTATTTGTTGGATGAGTGGAAGGGGGAGTTCAATATGGAATAAATAATAATTTGTGTCTTAAGAAATATGGAGTGATTATTTGTGAGCTAGTTATAAACTGGTCACAGACTCACATGGACTACTATATATTACGCTTATGCAACTTACAGGGTTCCGGCAGGCCGTCTTGTTACATCCCTGGACTGATCTCCGTTGAAAGCCCTAGCAAGCCCAAAGTCTGAGATTTTTGGGTTCATATCTGCATCAAGTAACACATTGCTTGGCTTTAGATCCCTGTGGATGACCTTGAGACGTGACTCCTCGTGGAGATAACGGAGGCCCCGTGCAATCCCGCAGATGATCATGAACCTTTTGTTCCAATCCAGCTTCTCCCGTTTGACTGGATCTGCACGTGCATCGTTATGACATAAACTGGTTAGATTAGATATAGGGATGAATATCATTTCGTACTTGCGGCATGAATTGACGTGATTAGTACAGCTTTGAGGATTACCGAAACGGAAAGTGTCCAAACTACCATTGGGCATGTATTCATAGACGAGCAGCTTCTCTTGTTGCAGGCATACTCCAATGAGAGGCGCCAGGTTCTTGTGCTTGAGTTTGGCAGCTAGCACGAGTTCATTTTTCAGCTCGTGGAATCCCTGCGATGAGTGCTTTGAGAGCCTCTTTACAGCTATTAGCTCTCCGGATTGTGTGGTACCCTAAAAACCACATATCTCACTTTCTTCAGTACTTGCGGTGGTTGTTGATTAGTCCAATTCCCATGAGGTTATTTTATCGCACACTTATTTCCATAAAGGGGGCGTCCGTCTTGACGTGGAAGATAAGTGCATTGCAAATCAACATGTCATCTCTAATTTACCATCAATTAGTTGGTATACCATTGTTCCATGTGAATTGTAATGTTTGACGCCCAAAACTTTGTAAAGATTCGTAGTGAAACCTCAGTTCCCTACTTCGGTAGTGTGATGGCTCTGCGCGAAAGTGGAACGACCTCTATGTGAGTGATGCTTGCAATATCAAGAGTGGACTGGATCCCCGTATGATTGTTGGTGTGGCTATGGTTGGCAGGATTCTCTGTGAGTCATGTAGTTTTTTGGTAAACATACATCCAGGTTTGGCGTAAGTTGTAGTCTATTGTAGGCTGGGTTCTTTAGTTATTCCCTGGAGAGTTTTTAAACATTCCTATATAACATTAGTTTCTTTTACAACATGTGTCTCCTTATTCTAGAATTTGTGAAAGTAAACCAGGTTATAGCCTATCTTGGACTCAGACTTCATGGAGTACACATATATGATATATATGTACCCACACTTGCTATTTCCCCTCCATTCAGGTTGCTACACATAATTCTTGAGTAATGCTAATTAAAAGGATCCGTGGTTTTGGTGGTTCAATGACAATCAAAGAAGGAAAAAAAAGTGAGGATAGCAAACCTTTAAATAAATATGCAAATGCATACCTTAAAGACTTCTCCAAAACCTCCCTTTCCAAGTTTGTTTTCTTCAGAGAAGTTGTCTGTTGCTGCTCTCAAGAATGGTAGATTAAGCAGCTGTAGGTCAACATAGCCAATTTCCTCTTCGTTGCTACAATCCTCTGTTATTTTTTTTAAAAAAAAAGTAAGACAAAAAACACACATGACAAGATCATATCGGCTTAACATGTATGCTTGTTCTGAGAATGATGTTATAACATGACAAGATCATATCGGCTTAACACATGGCGGGCTTTGATGATGTCAGATTTCCCACTAAAAATCAACACAAGGGGAGGGCTTCGCTGATGTCATCGACCACCACTCGTATTATTTAGGTGCGTTTGGTGGGGGGGGGGGGGGGGGGGGGTTGCTGAGAACCTCCTATCTGGCTCATGGATGGGCACCCAACCCAACAATGGCCCAGCATACGAAAGTGGCAGTTCTTCTTCCTCTCACCAACTCATCCTCAGGGAACACCATCCGCTGGAGCCCGGTGGTGAAAAATTTCATCTCCGGCTAGAACAAAATTCCTCCAGCTGGAACAATTTTTTGCTAGTGGCGGCGAGGGACGGTGCAGGACGGCACACAGAGCCATGGTTGGCCAGGAAAGGAAGCAGGGGAGAGAAGCGTGTGCTGACAACTGTAGGAGAAAGGTGGAAGAACATCATCCGCACATCGAATCTCCTAGCGCATGAATCGTAAAGCTCGAGTGCCCCAAGCGCTTATATGCACCCGTGTTGGATAGGAAGTGTTGGGCTATTCATGTAACCCAGAACTCGTGTCAACAACCCGTTCTAAAAGTTATAAGGCCCATCATTCCACAACCCTAAGTATAAAGACCAACCTCACATACCTTCTTGAAGCCACACTCCTTGTCTTTCTCTCAGCCCAACTTATTTCTTCCCTCACTTGTCTCATCTCGTCTTTCTCTCTCTCTCACTCACTCACTGATGTCACCCCCTCATGTTCTCCGACCATCGCCGGTGAGGAGGGAGGAGCAAACTACCCTGGCGACGACAACGGAGAAGGATGTTCTCCTCCGCCTCATTGACTGCAGCCGCAGCCACCCGCTCGCCGCCAGTGACCTCTCCCTCGTCCGCATCCTATCTAGTGCTGGCTGCTACGTGTCCGCCATCAAGCAAGCTTGACGCCACCCACTACTCCTTCAAGCTCCAGGCCATTTCCGGCCCAGAGCCTCTACACTACACGGCTTCCTCCTCTCCTGCCCTGACCCTCCCCTTTGAGGGGTTACTGTGGTGAGGGGAGGGTGACAACGCTGCCCTGGCCGTGAACTCGCTCGTCAAAATCTTCAACGGAGGAGAAACGTTTGGCAAGCTTCTTTCCTGCCTGCCTGCTGATCTGTTTCTTAGCCGCGGGCCTCCACTCTGCCCACTCCAGACTTTTTACGGATGAGGCTCCCCTGACGTGGAGTCAGAGGGACACACTCACTGACGTGTGGGCCATCCGCTGCTACGGCCCACATGTCTGTGGCGGTGTCCCATTGACTTCAACGTCAGAGGAACCGGTTCCACTTTTTACTTATCCAGCATGTGCGGGAGCGCAACGACGACCACTATGAGGCCATCTACAGCTTCTACGAAGAGAGCGGCTTGGTGGCGCAGTGACGTGCGGCATCCATGATGGCGACGTAGTGCAGGGGTCGTGGGCCAACACGGGTCATGCAGCCGTAGGCCCGTATACTTTTTTATTTTAATTTTCTTTTTTCAACGCCACAGTAGGGTGTTATTGTACTAGTGAACAAAGTCACAGTAACGCAATGATCATTGCTAGGAAGCAGGTGAAAATGAGTACAATGTATGAGGAAAAACCTGGTGGTGTTAGCTTCTGCCGATCCTTTCTCTTGTAAAACCAAACCGCGGCAAGAATGCCGACAACGATAAGTATAGTTCCAACAGGAAGGGCTACTGCAATGATAACATCTGCTCCCTTTTTCCCTACAAGATCAGTCCGAATGAAAAGGAACAGAATCAGACATAGCGTTCATTGATATAGTTGACCAACCACTAATTTAAACGCTTTGGATTAAATTTAGTATGTAACTTTCATACAATGAACGATCGAGTGACAGTATTGTCAGAGTATAACCAAGATCGTACGCAAAAGTATTCTTTCGCTCGCTTTGTTCTGTATTTTATTTTATGTCTTGCTGTAGGTAAGTTGTACTAAGACTGGACTGGCTGGTTTTTTATTTATAAAAAATTTTGTGGGGATCTCCCCCACAGTTTCGTTCAAAAAAAAAAGAAAGAAGAACATAAACATACTTTGTTGGTGATATTATAACATACCTCGCTTCCATTGAATGAGCGATTATAGACTGAGCGACTGACAGTATTGTAAGAGCTATATAAATGTAATAATTTAGGAGGTGTAACTTTTATCAGACCCAGTCTGTGGTCCTAGTTCTACCAGCTTCACAGTTATGATAATTCACGGTTCAATCAGCAGGGGAAGTGGAGCCGAAGAATT
The DNA here is from genome assembly GCA_007726485.1 of Eragrostis curvula. Taxonomy (NCBI): domain Eukaryota; kingdom Viridiplantae; phylum Streptophyta; class Magnoliopsida; order Poales; family Poaceae; genus Eragrostis; species Eragrostis curvula. The sequence goes on from RWGY01000005.1 coordinate 2,198,424, forward strand.
GACTTGGTGAGCAGCTCTCAGGGGTCAATAACAGTGAAACAACGCATCCACGTTCTAAGCCAAAAGTACTAATACACAAAACTACTTTATTCCACAAATATGATGGTTCTAGGATGTGGAAAGAGTAAAACAAACTCAAGTACTCCCTCCGTTCTAATATGTAACCCATTTCTAACTATCTACTAGACAAATACTCCCTTCGTTTCTAAATTGATGTCGCCGTTGACTCTTTTAGTTACATTTGACCATTTGTCTTATTCTAAATATTAACTTAAATATGTAAAATTGTGAATTATATTTTAATTTTCTTTAGTGATAAAACAAATCATAACACAATATATGATAAATTTTAACTTTTTTGAATAAAACAAATGGTCAAACGTAACTTAGAAAGTTAACGGCGACGTCAATTTAAAAACCGAGGGAGTAGCATCTTCCATGCACCTGGATAGTGGAATGCCATGAATCTAGACAACCAGAAATATAGCTGAAAATGCTTACATTTTGGAATGAACGTAGTTATTGTCAGTGATTAAGGAATAATATAAAATATTGACAACACAAAAGTTATATAAAAGTTGACAACATAAAACTGATACTACGAGATCCATATGAAATAAACAACGTTGTATTGTAACCGTTGCTATTTGAAGTATGTACTTATATATATTAATCAAATAATACATGTTTCATTTTAATAACCATACTTAAAATTATTATATTTTTGTACAGTGGGGAAATAAGTCTACAATGAGAGCATGCATTCTCAAAGCTCACCGTTTCTTTCTCCGGTGACTGACACGAAGCTTGGTGGAGATGGAGCCAGTGGCACCGGAGTGGGCTGTCCATCTAGCGCGACGTCATAGTAGGTGTAGACCTCCATGCGAAGGTAGCAGTTGTAGCTGAGCACCACCCCTCCTTGGTACCCATAATAATGCTTGGGCAGGCTTGGCACCGAATCCTGCAAGCACCTGCGGCACTCCGCCACTGTCCGGTCCCTCATGCACTGCACGAGCCCGTACATGAGACCGTTGGGGGCGTCACGGTCGTACCATTCCTCCCCTGTGGCGAACATCGGCGCCACCGAGGGCGACTCGGGTGTGCCATTGATGGCGCGCGCGGAGATGCGGCTCATGAGCTTGTAGTAGGTCCTCTCGAAAGCTTTCTTGTTGAAGACCTCGTTGACGTTGTTGAGCTCCTGGCGGAAGCCTTCCTCGTAAGGCGTTGACGCGTTGGTGTCGGCATAGAACAGGAAGCACCATTCGTACCAGATGGCGGCGCGCCGGTTGCTGCCGCAGTTGCCGTTGATGTCCAGCGCGGCGTCCTTGAGGCAGGTCTTGCAGTCGCCCATCGGCACGTCGCCGCGGCAGAGACCGCGGACGAAGGCGCGGTCGTCGCCATCGCCCTTGGAGAGGGAGGCGAAGCCTGCGTTGGCCGCGGCGGAGGACGGGAGGGCCCCCAAGAGCGCGACGATGTTGTCCCGGAACTTGCTGTTCTGGGCGTTGTTGTTCGTCGACGGCGGCTGCGACGGAGCAGGCGAAGGTGGCGGGGACGGGCAATCGAGACATTTCGGAATAATCCCATGCTCGAAGGCATGAGCTCCGGTGCATAGGCTTGCGAGGACGAAGAGGCCCAGGCAGCACAGCATGGCTTCCAACTTTCGGTGCTTGATCAGTGTGTAGTGTGACGACTGACGAGTGGTGGATAGGCGCGGGACACTACTTGGAAAGCATGCCTGTATGTTGTGGTTGCAAGCGTCCTCGTGGACTCGGCGAAGACCTGCTCTCCCCGTAAAAGGCTCACTATTATTGCACTGGAATGACTGTCACTCCGTCGGCTCGACCGCGCATCTTGACCCAGCTGTAGTCGTTCAGAGTCTTCAGACCCGTCCCCTTGTAACCCCCTCCGATTTTGAAATGTTTACATTATGACATGAAGCTTAGTTCAGTTTTGAAGTAATTTTCTTGTCCTGACATCAATAATTTGCAACTAGAGGGATTTTTTTTTAATCAGAATTTTCCTATTCATCTATCTATTATATAATTGACGATGAAAAGGAGCCACCATGTTCCCTCTAAAATGATAGAAAGTCTCACGTTAATATGAGAAAATAAGAAAAGAAAATTACCCATCACTGCCATTATGAAAAAAATAGTCAAAAAACCCTATAAATATATATAAAATAGTTAAATTCAGAAGAGTAAAAAATAGCTAAAAATACCCCTCACATCTAATTCTAAATTACTCACCATGCCATTATGAGTCAAAAAATAGCTAAATTTGAAATAATAAAAAATACACTTCATGCTTATTTCTAAATTCCCTGTCATGCCATTATAAGTCCAAAAAATAACTAAATTCGGGTTATAAAAGGTAGCTAAAAATATTACTAATTCTTATTTCTAACTAACCCACCATACCATTATGAGTCTAAAATAGCTAAATTATGAGTGATGAGTAGGCAAGTTAAAAAAAGCATTTGCCGTCCGTTTGCGGCCCTGCAACTCACGCCACTCCCTCCTCCGGCCTGTCGCCGTCCCACATAACACCGCGCGCGTCGTGCGCATGGCCGTATTATGACTAATTGATCACTAACTTAACAGGATCACTAGTTAGATGTAGATCACACCTAGCAATTAACTAATTAAACACTTAATTGACTTACCTGTCATGATCTCAGCCATTGTAGATGGCTGATGTGGTTGTAGAATGTCATACCCCATCACTAGGGTATGTTGTGCATCATGTACCAGTCCCTGGATCAGTAGCTGATACGCACAAGAACACAGAAATGGTAATCAAAAGCATACTTCGAATATAGGTACATAAGTATAATACCTGATTAATCACCCTTAGTGGCGGTACGACAAGGATTCAGAAATATCCAAGTCCCTCCGACCAGCTGACGGTGAAGCAGACAGCGGAAAGCCAGGGTCCAACACCACAGGCAGACTTGAGAAGCAGAACCGAAAACCTAATCGTCGTCGTCGTACGAAGTCTTCTCTGACTAAAAACAGCAAATGCAAGAGCGTGAGTACATAAGGTACTCCGCAAGCCCTACACTACTCAAGGGTATTTGAGCATGCATATTTGGTCTTAGCAAGGAGAAGGTTGTAGGGTTTCATTTGCAGAAAGCAATTTTATGCAGGTTTCTCTAAAGCAAGCCAAGGATTTTAGAGATAAAACAGAGAGTTATTTGTCAGTATTTTAGTTGGGTGGCCCTGGGGGAGTATGAAACGTTCCCGCCAGTTCCCAAGTTTTAGTTGGGCCTTCTGACCTCAACGGCCATACCGACCCGGCATCCACGCCAACACTTCCAAAACACGAGTTGACTACAACTCACTCACACGCCAAGGAATAGAAGAGGTGGCTAATCTCAAGGAGCGTAGAACCATAACGTGTCATATGCCGTGACAACGTCCATCCGGATGAATTTTTATCCTCTGCAGAGGGTGTACAGCTTTCCCCACGGGCTATGCACTCTTGTACGGGGAGTGACATAACGCTTAGTCCATCTTCACTGAGCACTTCGCAAAACCACCACGAAATCACACTCAGAGGCCTGTGACAATGAATTGTCACACTACGGCACAATACACCTTTAACAGGTGCATTCGTGCTCCCGCAACGAGTTGCAGGATCCGAGTACAAACAAGGACAGGCGGCTTTCCCATGCACCAACACTGGGTTCTGCGACCGGACCACGGGTACGTTTCCCGGGTCTTTTCCTGAGCTTCCGTTGCTACAACAGCCTCCGGTGGTGTTGCAAGTGTACCCAAGAAGGTAGGATAAGTCCTTCCCATTCAGGTTCTGTGGTTGTACGGGATAATCGTTAGGTTACGGTCGAGAGAACCGGTCCTTATGTGGCCGGGCAAGCACCATATCCCACACTGGTGGGCTATCTCACAAACCACCTTTCACTAGTGGCCTTGCCCGCAGTCCAATCCATCCCATCATCATCACCTAACACAGTTGTCCTACTTCCAACCCCAAGTATGACACACACCACAAAACTCATTTAACACATTTTGTAAAAACAAGTATGTGAGAGGTGTGGTAATGTAGAAAACATTGCGAGGGGTCCTAAGCATTCTAGTAGCAAGGTAGTCGTGCCATCATAGAAATAATGGTACTGTCCTAGGGTTATCAAGGTGATGGGTAAACAAGGGTAATCAAGGATTCTGGTTTTAATGCCTATATAAGTGGCATCAATACCAGTAAGCAAGTAGGACCGTAACTACACAAGCAGTAAAATAACAAGCAATGCATATTACGAGAGCAGGCTCTATAGGTGCAATGCGAAAACAGTAGGTTCAATCATGATCAAGGAGAAGTAGAGCTTGCCTGATGAACGATTTCCTAATCTTCAAGTTCCTATTCTTTAGATTCTTCTGTCGAGGTCGATGTCTTCAAGTTCTTCCTCGAAGTTTGTATCTTCTGACTTGGGTTCCTCTGGATCTTTCTTGAAGCTTGAAACGCTTTGACTCTTCCTCGAATCTCGTGTAAGCTAGCGCATAAAAACACTACGTATAAATAAACTACCGCGAAAGAAACTAAAGATCAAAAGAACCAATAAGATCCAAATAAACTCCAAGAAGAACCAATAGAACACCATTAAAGGATAAAAGACACAAAGCACGTATGATGCATCCAATTTTACTCTAGCAAGATTTATTATCTTAGAAAGGCTTGTTAGGACAATGCATCGAACACTAGGGCTTTTGGTGTAAATGAGAGATGCTAAACGCGATGAGAAGAGCATGAGTGCAGGTGAAGGTGAGTACAACGTGTGTACGTGTATTTTGTACACTTGCGTCAGTAAGGCTTTGTATAGGTTGTAACCTATACAAAGGTTAGTGCAACAAGTGTACAAGTGCAAGGTGTGTCACTTTAATTACTTACCTATGGATTAAGGGATTACCTAATGGTGATTGACTATTGATTACTTATTGGATTGGTTACTAGGACTAATCTACTAATTATTTGTCATGAGCTAAGCACATGACGGTGGTACGTGCACGTGATCATGCATGACATGAATGCGCGATTGCAGATAAAACACGGGAATCACAGGATTAAGAACAACTGGCAATTAAGATAACAACGAGCGATAACTCCAAATAAATCAATTAAAAGATTTCTTATAAAAGGAGATGATAAAGCGATAAGGCTTGATGAGGAATTGGTGATAGCATTGGAATAGGTGTTGGTGGCAGGGTTAGGTTTAAGCTTGATTGAGCGAGGATTGATCAAGGCTAGGTTCGGAGTCGAACTCAGAATATAGCGGGTTACGACGTTTAGAAGCGATACCGCATGAAAGATTTATCGTTAGCGGGTAAATAAATGAATATGCGGTATAGGAAATGGAGCGGGATGTGGGTTGTCATGTGGAAGGTACTAGACGACTAGCACCACGGAATTGATTAGGTCTTAGGTGAACAACAATCGTGACATGCGAGTTTGACATCGCACGATTGTCGATAAAAGGGATATAATAGGCGAGGGAAGATTCTAGGGCATTGATGGTGTCTAGGTATGATGTGGGGTTCCAATAGTAGTACCATGATGTACTACGCGTTTCTACGAATCCGTGAGCGCAGGAATCGCTCAAAACGGAGTTATGGTTGAAAAGATATGGATATTTAAAGATTTAGGGAATTATTTGTAATTACAAAGGATTTAATTGTAATTACAGAAAGGTTTTAAGGACTTATTTGTAAGGTCAGAAAGTTATAGGGACCTATTTGTAATTATGGAAAAGTTTGGGGGTCTCGGTGTAAAAAGGTGAGGACCAAAACATCATTACAGAAAAGTTTAGGGACTTTTCTGTAAAAAGACAGGGCTCATACATAATTACAGAAAAGATTAAGGGCTTATCTGTAAAATGTACAGGGCCCGGGGATTTTTAGGATTTAGGAATTATTTTTGTATTGGAAAATGTTTATTGCGTAGGCTGACGTCATAAAGGGGAAAAAGGATTTGTTTTAAACCTTTTATTCCCGGCGGACCGGGTCTACGGGGTCCATGGACCGGGGCGAGGCGGCGGTCCACCGGTCCACGGTGGACCGGGGCGCCACGCGCGGCGGCGGGCTGCCGGATTTCTCGCCGCCGGCGCGCAGGAGGGGCGAGGGGAGCCAAAACCTCGTCGCGGGGAAAGAGGACACGGAGGTGGGGCCGTGAGGCGTACGGGTCGTCGACGAGAAGCAGTGGTGGGGTCGTAATGGCTCGCCGGAGTTGGCATGGCGGCGGCGAGCGACGAGAAACTCGCGCGCGCGTGTGCTCGTGCTCAAGCGTGCGGTTGTGCGCTTGCACGGGGGTGCGAGGAAGGCGGTGCGCGTGTCTACGCGGCCGAGTGTGACTGGAAAGGTGGCCGGCGACGGGAGGGACGGTGGCGGCCATGGCGGAGCTAGGTGCGAGGCATGCGCGAGAGGGGAGGGAGAAGAAAGAGGGGTGTAGGAGGGAGAGAGGAGGGCGGAGAGCCTCACCGTGGGCGCGGGCTAGGCGGAGGTGGCCGGAGTTCGTCGCAAAGCGGCGGCCGGAACCCTAGCTTTTGCCGGAGAGAGAGAGAGAGAGAGAGAGGGAGAGGAAAGAGGAGTGGCGCGCGGGGGAGAAGGAGGGGAGCGGCGCCGTTTTAAGGGCGGCGGTTCCGTGGCGGCCAAGGCGGCGCCCGATACCACGGGATGGGCGGCGGTATGGGCGGCGGCGGTATTTCAGCCGGCGTCGTCTGGAGGTAGACGACGACGACGTCGCGGGGTAGAAGACGGGGTGCGGACCCCGTGCGTCAGCGACTGAGAGAGGGAGGCGGGCTGGGCTGACGAGCTGGGCCGGGGAAAGAAGAATCGGCCCGTGAAGGGAGAAGTGAAAAAGAAAAAGGAAAAGAGAAGTTGGGCCAGGCCAGGGGAAGGGTTTTCGGCCCGAAGGCGATTTGGTTTTGGAAAAGGCTTTTCATTTTCCTGGAATTTGGATTTCAAATTCAAACAAAAACAGAAATCAATCAAGCACTCAAATAAAGCCAATAAAATCCAGAAATGCACATGGTGAAGTTTTTGCAAGATTTCAAAATCAAAACTTTTTAAATTCAAAGTGTGTTTGACAAACTTGAGTCAAATTTATTTAAGTAGTTGTAAATTCAAAATGGATCAAATTTTTAGTAGATTTAAATGAATGCAAACACTTGAGCACTTGTTTTTAATATTTCAAAATTTTTAAATTCAAAACTAGGTTTGATTTATTTGGTGAATTTTATTTTCAAAAATCATGGTAAGGGAAGAGGTTGGACAAAAATTTAAATTTGGAGTGATTTTTATTCCCTTTTTGATTTTGTTATTTCACTTATTTATTTCTTTTTAATTTTTCTTTTCTTTTTCTTTTTCGCTCCAAAAGTAGGGTGTTACAGATCTACCCCACTTCGGATGGTGTAGAACTTCTCGTGCGTCGTCTTGCTTGACGGTGGCGACTTCCAAAAATTTTACCCGGACTTCGCAATGTCGAGGGCTTTGACGGTGGATTCTCTCTATTGTCGTGATCCTTGATGTTGCAGATCGAAGTAGCAAAGGTCATTTCTTCGAGGTTGCATGTGGGTCCTACCCCACTTAAAAGATTTGAACTCGGGGTGTCGAAGGTTATGGTTGATTGCTTCTCTGTTAAACTTATCCAAAGGATTTAGGGTTTTTCTCATTATTCCATAGATGGTCTTTTCCAAATGCCTTTATTTCCAATTTATCCTCGTATGTGATTTTACTAAAACTTTTTCTCAACTTTGGAGGTAAAAACATCTCCATTCGACGCAGCTTGAAGTTTATTCTTGACCGAAACAACAAACCATATATTTCACCAAACAACTCTCGAGACAATTCCTTATTAATACTCCACATACAGAGTACAAAAGTTGCTTATGTTATAGTACTCGTCCATATAGTTCCTCAATTCTCAAGGTCCTAACTCAGAGCATTGAAGATTTGAGCTTCCACGAGATTGTCACTGTTAGTCTCCACGTGTGATAGCTTCAGGGCAATCTGCTGCCATGTGCCCACGAATTCGGCACAGGTAACACTTTCTAGTTGTCCTTTTTTCCTTCTTTTTCTGAGGTTGCCTTATAAAACCAGAAGGTTTCACGCGTCGTTTGTTGTTGTTCTTCTTCTTCTTCTTCTTTTTCTTTCGATCCTCTTGTTTCTGTGGAGATTCCCATCCATGTACTTCACACTTCTCTTTCGGCTCCCATGACTGGGTCTCATGGCCTTTGTCATTTTCTTGATCTATCAATGCTCCTTCGAGCAGAATGGCTTTATTCATCAGGGTGTTGAAATCATCATAGATGTGAGCGACCAAAAGTATCCTCAGGTTATGGTTTAGTCCTTTTCTGAAACGGTCTTGCTTCTTCTTATCGGTGTTGACCTCATCTGGCGCGTATCGGGCTAACTTCATAAACTTTCGAATGTATTCATTCACTGTCATTGATCCTTGCTTGAGGGCACGAAATTCATCGGCTTTTATGTCCATGATTCCTGTGGGGATGTGGTATTCGCGAAAGGCTTTCTGAAATTCATCTCATGTAATACCATCTTGCTCTGTGACTGTTTCCTTGAAATTATCCCACCATTCTGCGGCAACTCCAACTAGTTGGTGGGTGGACAACATTACCCTTTCTCGATCATTGGTTGCGACTAAATCCAGCTTCTGGGTAACATTTTTTAGCCAATCATCAGCAGCTAAGGGATCATCATCAGTACTGTCGTAGACAGGGGGTCTGAGCTTCAGAAATTCTGTTATCTTAGAATTGATTCCATTACTGCTTTGTTGTTCCCGAGAAATTACTTCCAAAAGTTGGGTCTGTTTGACTATTACTTCTGCGAAGTTGACCAGTGGTGCTTCAGGAGTCTCAGTACTATCCCGGTCGTCATTACTGTATGTCTCTGGGTTGGTTTCTTCTTCATTCTGGTGTCCTGCCTCAGTTTCCTGGTCAGGGGCTGCAGTGAGTCTTCTTTTGCTCGCTTTGCGCTGTCGTTGAGTTATTGGCCTCTTTCTCTTGTTAGTTCTATGTCTTGTGGCTCGTCCAACGATGCCAGGATCTTCAGGTGCTTTTGTCCTCTTTGGCGGCATCCTGATTTCAGCAGCAGGGGTTTAGGCAAGGGTTAGCAAAAGGTTTTGGTCTTAAGCTGTTGTTAAGCTGCGATTCTAGCTATTAAACTGTTCTTAATGTTATTATGGTGTTTACGTTTTTATTAAAAGCACACAATCATAGAAATCAAGGAGCCAACGATCAACAAAACATCGAATCACACATACAACGTGATTTATTTGTTGTGGACTCATGTGTAGGCGTGCTACAAACGAGGTTTAAAGCTTAAGGGTGGATATACTATCGATTCTTGATTGTTCTCAGAACTCGACCAACAGTCCGTTTTGACCAAAAGAATCGAGAGGGTCATATGACTTGGTCGGATAAAAGGAAAACTGTTCTCCGCATCTTTGCGTTAAAAAGGGCTTCATTGACTTGATGCTTAGCGTTAACCAAGCACTTGTAACCATGCTTGTTGCATCACAAGGTTGATTTTTTTTTTTTTTTGAACTCACATTCCATTCTTATTCACAGGTGAACCGAGTCATTACTTGATAAACGTCGTTACTTTTTATTGTCCACATACAGAACCATATCTCGAGTACAATATAGATTTCCGAGATGACAACTCCTTAACATTATTGTTGTTACTCCTTGTGTCCGGGGAATTCGGGGCAATCCGCTATGAAATGCCCACGCTTATGGCAAGCAAAGCATGTCTGACTTGCTCGTGGTACCCTTCGATTGATTTTGGGTGGCAGAGTTGCACCACTTGAGCCTTCATGCACGTTGTTCGACAGGTGAAAGGCATGACCTTTCACTGTGCTTCTTGGCTTCTTTAGCCTTCCAAATGTGGCTTGTACACATGCTTGACTATTGTTCTTCCTTTTTTGGTTGTATTTGTCTCTAGTGTTCGTGAGCTCGAGGGTTTTTTGTAAGGTTGGTGACTTCTTTACTGACCTTCTTCAGTGACCCTTCCAGAGCATTCATCCTTTCAAGGATACTTGTGACACCGGAAGGTGACTTCGGGTACGTACCATCCATATTATTTCGAGCCTCTTGCTCTTGGTGCTTTTCTGGTACTTCAGATTGGACTTCTATAAATGGTACTGGGGCATGAGACACTTCATTCTTCATATTAGTCTTTGTGGATTTGGCTTCATCGACAGGTTCGTAGTAGGGGCAGTAGGCAATCTTATGTCCGGGATTGCGGCAATAGAAACATGTCCTCTGTGATCTAGTGCCTTTAGCAGCATTGCCTTTATTCCTCTGTTTAGGAACTAAATCCGGTTCACGGTATACATGAAAAATTCTGTTCTCCACCACTATGGTCACATAGTCTTGGTTGTCCATTTGGTTGAAATTCTCTGTAGCAGACATGGCGAGTCGAGATATGACTCCAGCGTCTGAATCGGAGGAGGAACAAGAGATTTTAAAAGAGAGAAAGAAGAGATTATGGAAGGTTTTCGAAAATAGTTTTGAAAATACTCTTTTTCGATCGTAACAAATCCTAGTTTTTCGTTCTACGGTCAAGTATTGCTCTGATACCACTCTGTCATACCCCATCACTAGGGTATGTTGTGCATCATGTACCAGTCCCTGGATCAGTAGCTGATACGCACAAGAACACAGAAATGGTAATCAAAAGCATACTTCGAATATAGGTACATAAGTATAATACCTGATTAATCACCCTTAGTGGCGGTACGACAAGGATTCAGAAATATCCAAGTCCCTCCGACCAGCTGACGGTGAAGCAGACAGCGGAAAGCCAGGGTCCAACACCACAGGCAGACTTGAGAAGCAGAACCGAAAACCTAATCGTCGTCGTCGTACGAAGTCTTCTCTGACTAAAAACAGCAAATGCAAGAGCGTGAGTACATAAGGTACTCCGCAAGCCCTACACTACTCAAGGGTATTTGAGCATGCATATTTGGTCTTAGCAAGGAGAAGGTTGTAGGGTTTCATTTGCAGAAAGCAATTTTATGCAGGTTTCTCTAAAGCAAGCCAAGGATTTTAGAGATAAAACAGAGAGTTATTTGTCAGTATTTTAGTTGGGTGGCCCTGGGGGAGTATGGAACGTTCCCGCCAGTTCCCAAGTTTTAGTTGGGCCTTCTGACCTCAACGGCCATACCGACCCGGCATCCACGCCAACACTTCCAAAACACGAGTTGACTACAACTCACTCACACGCCAAGGAATAGAAGAGGTGGCTAATCTCAAGGAGCGTAGAACCATAACGTGTCATATGCCGTGACAACGTCCACCCGGATGAATTTTTATCCTCTGCAGAGGGTGTACAGCTTTCCCCACGGGCTATGCACTCTTGTACGGAGAGTGACATAACGCTTAGTCCATCTTCACTGAGCACTTCGCAAAACCACCACGAAATCACACTCAGGGGCCTGTGACAATGAATTGTCACACTACGGCACAATACACCTTTAACAGGTGCATTCGTGCTCCCGCAACGAGTTGCAGGATCCGAGTACAAACAAAGACAGGCGGCTTTCCCATGCACCGACACTGGGTTCCGCGACCGGACCACGGGTACGTTTCCCGGGTCTTTTCCTGAGCTTCTGTTGCTACAACAGCCTCCGGTGGTGTTGCAAGTGTACCCAAGAAGGTAGGATAAGTCCTTCCCATTCAGATTCTGTGGTTGTACGGGATAATCGTTAGGTTACGGTCGAGAGAACCGGTCCTTATGTGGCCGGGCAAGCACCATATCCCACACTGGTGGGCTATCTCACAAACCACCTTTCACTAGTGGCCTTACCCGCAGTCCAATCCATCCCATCATCATCACCTAACACAGTTGTGCTACTTCCAACCCCAAGTATGACACACACCACCAAACTCATTTAACACATTTTGTAAAAACAAGTATGTGAGAGGTGTGGCAATGTAGAAAACATTGCGAGGGGTCCTAAGCATTCTAGTAGCAAGGTAGTCGTGCCATCATAGAAATAATGGTACTGTCCTAGGGTTATCAAGGTGATGGGTAAACAAGGGTAATCAAGGATTCTGGTTTTAATGCCTATATAAGTGGCATCAATACCAGTAAGCAAGTAGGACCGTAACTACACAAGCAGTAAAATAACAAGCAATGCATATTACGAGAGCAGGCTCTATAGGTGCAATGCGAAAACAGTAGGTTCAATCATGATCAAGGAGAAGTAGAGCTTGCCTGATGAACGATTTCCTAATCTTCAAGTTCCTATTCTTTAGATTCTTCTGTCGAGGTCGATGTCTTCAAGTTCTTCCTCGAAGTTTGTATCTTCTGACTTGGGTTCCTCTGGATCTTTCTTGAAGCTTGAAACGCTTTGACTCTTCCTCGAATCTCGTGTAAGCTAGCGCATAAAAACACTACGTATAAATAAACTACCGCGAAAGAAACTAAAGATCAAAAGAACCAATAACATCCAAATAAACTCCAAGAAGAACCAATAGAACACCATTAAAGGATAAAAGACACAAAGCACGTATGATGCATCCAATTTTACTCTAGCAAGATTTATTATCTTAGAAAGGCTTGTTAGGACAATGCATCGAACACTAGGGCTTTTGGTGTAAATGAGAGATGCTAAACGCGATGAGAAGAGCATGAGTGCAGGTGAAGGTGAGTACAACGTGTGTACGTGTATTTTGTACACTTGCGTCAGTAAGGCTTTGTATAGGTTGTAACCTATACAAAGGTTAGTGCAACAAGTGTACAAGTGCAAGGTGTGTCACTTTAATTACTTACCTATGGATTAAGGGATTACTTAATGGTGATTGACTATTGATTACTTATTGGATTGGTTACTAGGACTAATCTACTAATTATTTGTCATGAGCTAAGCACATGACGGTGGTACGTGCACGTGATCATGCATGACATGAATGCGCGATTGCAGATAAAACACGGGAATCGAAGGATTAAGAACAACTGGCAATTAAGATAACAACGAGCGATAACTCCAAATAAATCAATTAAAAGATTTCTTATAAAAGGAGATGATAAAGCGATAAGGCTTGATGAGGAATTGGTGATAGCATTGGAATAGGTGTTGGTGGCAGGGTTAGGTTTAAGCTTGATTGAGCGAGGATTGATCAAGGCTAGGTTCGGAGTCGAACTCAGAATATAGCGGGTTACGACGTTTAGAAGCGATACCGCATGAAAGATTTATCGTTAGCGGGTAAATAAATGAATATGCGGTATAGGAAATGGAGCGGGATGTGGGTTGTCATGTGGAAGGTACTAGACGACTAGCACCACAGAATTGATTAGGTCTTAGGTGAACAACAATCGTGACATGCGAGTTTGACATCGCACGATTGTCGATAAAAGGGATATAATAGGCAAGGGAAGATTCTAGGGCATTGATGGTGTCTAGGTATGATGTGGGGTTCTAATAGTAGTACCATGATGTACTACGCGTTTCTACGAATCCGTGAGCGCAGGAATCGCTCAAAACGGAGTTATGGTTGAAAAGATATGGATATTTAAAGATTTAGGGAATTATTTGTAATTACAAAGGATTTAATTGTAATTACAGAAAGGTTTTAAGGACTTATTTGTAAGGTCAGAAAGTTATAGGGACCTATTTGTAATTATGGAAAGGTTGGGGGTCTCGGTGTAAAAAGGTGAGGACCAAAACATCATTACAGAAAAGTTTAGGGACTTTTCTGTAAAAAGACAGGGCTCATACATAATTACAGAAAAGATTAAGGGCTTATCTGTAAAATGTACAGGGCCCGGGGATTTTTAGGATTTAGGAATTATTTTTGTATTGGAAAATGTTTATTGCGTAGGCTGACGTCATAAAGGGGAAAAAGGATTTGTTTTAAACCTTTTATTCCCGGCGGACCGGGTCTACGGGGTCCATGGACCGGGGCGAGGCGGCGGTCCACCGGTCCACGGTGGACCGGGGCGCCACGCGCGGCGGCGGGCTGCCGGATTTCTCGCCGCCGGCGCGCAGGAGGGGCGAGGGGAGCCAAAACCTCGTCGCGGGGAAAGAGGACACGGAGGTGGGGCCGTGAGGCGTACGTGTCGTCGACGAGAAGCAGTGGTGGGGTCGTAATGGCTCGCCGGAGTTGGCATGGCGGCGGCGAGCGACGAGAAACTCGCGCGCGCGTGTGCTCGTGCTCAAGCGTGCGGTTGTGCGCTTGCACGGGGGTGCGAGGAAGGCGGCGCGCGTGTCTACGCGGCCGAGAGTGACTGGAAAGGTGGCCGGCGACGGGAGGGACGGTGGCGGCCATGGCGGAGCTAGGTGCGAGGCATGCGCGAGAGGGGAGGGAGAAGAAAGATGGGTGTAGGAGGGAGAGAGGAGGGCGGAGAGGATTACCGTGGGCGCGGGCTAGGCGGAGGTAGCCGGAGTTCGTCGCAAAGCGGCGGCCGGAACCCTAGCTTTTGCCGGAGAGAGAGAGAGAGAGAGGCAGAGGAAAGAGGAGTGGCGCGCGGGGGAGAAGGAGGGGAGCGGCGCCATTTTAAGGGCGGCGGTTCCGTGGCGGCCAAGGCGGCGCCCGACACCACGGGATGGGCGGCGGTATGGGCGGCGGCGGTATTTCCACCGGCGTCGTCTGGAGGTAGACGACGACGACGTCGCGGGGTAGAAGACGGGGTGCGGGCCCCGCGCGTCAGCGACCGAGAAAGGGAGGCGGGCTGGGCTGACGAGCTGGGCCGGGGAAAGAAGAATCGGCCCGTGAAGGGAGAAGTGAAAAAGAAAAAGGAAAAGAGAAGTTGGGCCAGGCCAGGGGAAGGGTTTTCGGTCCGAAGGCGATTTGGTTTTGGAAAAGGCTTTTCATTTTCCTGGAATTTGAATTTGAAAGGATTTCAAATTCAAAGAAAAACAAAAATCAATCAAGCACTCAAAATAAAGCCAATAAAATCCAGAAATGCACATGGTGAAGTTTTTGCAAGATTTCAAAATCAAAACTTTTTAAATTCAAAGTGCGTTTGACAAACTTGAGTCAAATTTATTTAAGTAGTTGTAAATTCAAAATGGATCAAATTTTTAGTAGATTTAAATGAATGCAAACACTTGAGCACTTGTTTTTAATATTTCAAAATTTTCAAATTCAAAACTAGGTTTGATTTATTTGGTGAATTTTATTTTCAAAAATCATGGTAAGGGAAGAGGTTGGACAAAAATTTAAATTTGGAGTGATTTTTATTCCTTTTTGATTTTGTTATTTCACTTATTTATTTCTTTTTAATTTTTCTTTTCTTTTTCTTTTTCGCTCCAAAAGTAGGGTGTTACATAGAAGTAGCAGAACAGCTAGTTGTCGATGTAGATCAAAGGGCACCGAGCTTCCACGCCTTCCAACACCCTAGGGATCGGGAGTCAACCCTGACGGCTCAGCTCGTGAATAACGTGTCGATTAGGGTTAACCAGGAGTTTCCCCTTAGATTTATAGTGTTGTAGGCGCGGGGCCGGGCCCTTAGGTGGGCTGAGATTTTCCTCCCGATCAAGGCAACTAACAGGGGCTTTAGTCGGACTCTAATGGGCCTTTCGGTCCAATTGACCCAGGTCAATAATTCCAACAGGCCGCACTTTGCTACCGCGTCCCCACGCAGTCCCCTGCCGTCGCGCATCACGCCATCCTTGTCGCGCTAGACTGCGTCTATTAGCGCCACCGTGTCTACTTGTCGTACCACCGCTGCCGCCTACTATCCGCACCGCGTGTCGCGCCTTCCGCGTGCCCGCACCACTAGAAGGAAGCCGACGAGGATGGGGCATTGACGGGGAGCACGAACAGGGTGGCCGACGTCAACTATAGAGGTGGGGCATCACGTTATGTTGATGTGGAGGCGGGGCGCCAGGGCATCGCACCCGCAAGAAGGCCGTGTGGCAGAGTTCAGTCCGCTAGTAGATGCGAAGGCACACTGCCATGATGTAGGCCAGCGGTCATGGTGTTGGCGTTCAATGGCGCAAGATCTAGACGGAGGGAGGGTGACAACGGCCGCTCGTCGACGCATGGGCTGAGGTGGTCTGTCGGCGGGCTGTTGTGTGAAGAGGCAGGCGGGGCGACGGCGAAGTGGTGGAGGCGGCGCTTGTGCGGTGGCACGGAGGCGAGCAAAAAGGGAGGGCGCGGGAAGGAGGAGATCCATGGGTGGGGAAAAATAGGTGGGCCTCACGTCAACTATCGTTTAGGGGATAGGTGGGAGATCCCCCCTATAGAGGGGATGGAGGGGAAGATTTCACCACGGGAAACCCCATAATTTGATGCATGAAGTAAAAGAAGGGATAGAATAGAGGAATTGTTGAAGCATGTTTTTTGCGTTCTCATGCATGAATTGGCAGTTTGGGGAAGTAGGGAATGGGAAAGGGGACGAACAGCTGGAATTTCTCTTATGGACGGCCCTGTAAATCCATCCAGACTGGTTTATGTATGGTAAGCTTTAATGGTCCTCCATAGTTACTTCTTTTCCCAGAAAGGTCCCCTCCAGGCTCCAGGCCAGCAAGGTCATGTTGTGTTCCCAGTGTGTGTTCCCTGTCCTCACTTGTGCCTAACAGCTTGTTGTAAAAATTAATTATCACCTCTGCTTTGTCTTCATGGGCTCGTGAGAACTTGTTCCCCTGAGGTCAACATGGCTATGGATGTCCTCCTACCGTGCCGGGCATAGAGTAAGGCTGTGTTTGCATCACTCAAATAACCAGCTGATTAGTTATATCTTGTTCTAACTCTAAAAAAAAAAGTTATATCTTTTTCTTGAGACCGTTGTCTAGACGGAAGCTAGAGCCTGAGTCAGTGACTGCAATTTGAGCCGGTTGCGCACCATAATTCATTGGTAGAAACTAAGCGGCTGTCCTATGCAATTTCCAATTGACCAAGAATTTCCCGGTACCGGCCAAGGTCAAGGTCAAGTGTGCTACCCGGCTATCATTGGTGTACAGTGCTGCAAACTGCTACAAACACAAGCAGTAGGAAATTGCAGTGGATAGACCAAAGTAAAGCCAACGAGTAGAAGACCCGGGCTATGTGAAAATGTGAGAATGCTGTGTAACGGTGTAGTTCCTTTCTTGAAAAGTGACGAATAAAGAGAAGCACCATGACTGTGAAGTGAAAACATGTCTGATGTTACCATCCCATTGTGCTCTATCGAGCTATGGCTGACAACTAATATGTGTCAAAACTGCTACAATCAAAGTGTTTTTTTGTTGTGGTTTCAATAGCCCGTTCATCATGCGTGATTCAAATGTCGGATGCACTGAATTGCCATAAGCAGCCGTCCTTGGCCACGGTTTCAGAGAACGAGGACTCCATTTCGGAACTTCGGAGCATGCTTAGTGTTCTCCGCCTTTTCCATAATTCTTGAAGGGAAAGTATATGGTAAAGAAAAATACGAACAGAGTAAGATATTTTTTTATGGGAAGAACAGAGTAAGATATAAACCAGTAGAACACAAAATTTTGAAGTATATCAAAGGGATCCCCAGGTCTGATGAAACATATACTTCCCCTTAACTCCTGGTGGTATAATGCACCGTAATTCCGTAAAGGTTCTCTATTTTACTCCAAAAACTTGCACTCTGGTCTATGTTTTTCATTGGTTTTTACAAAAGTTGCCTGTAATCCATAAAAAATGCAGTCATTTTTTAGCCACTCTTGCGTCTTGAAAACCGAATAAAAAAGCAATCCACATTGACAAAGAATACAGATAGCCTCCATGGACCCAAATATCGATTGAGATATTTCCATTAAACTGTGTATTTTTATGGGTCCCTAGAACATATGTTGAAAGTATCTATGGGACAAAATTGTGCCAGTCATTATACTTTTCTAAGTGCTCTACATGATCCCAACAACCTTGCGCCTTCTGCTGGTTGTGTAACAACACCAACCCAGCTATCTCGGCTGAAAATCCGAAATGGTCATGACGTTGTCTGAAGACGATGCTGAAGGCGGCTTTCCACCTCCAATCAGGGCAGAGCCTGAGCTCCCACTTCCCAAGGAGCCACTTCCACCGGCGCCAAAGAAGAAAGCCGGCCGTGAGGGCTCCGGCCGGACTTCATCAGCCGTGGAATTGGGGCTGCCGAGCAGAAGCACTACAGCAGAGGCGTCCGGCCTGTCTGCCGGGTTCTCCTGAACGCACAGCAATCCGACCTCCAAGCAGTTGAGGACCTCATTCTCGGGATACTGTCCGGATAGCGAGGCGTCCACCACGTCCGCAGCTGACCCTGTTTTCCACTTCCTCCACACCTACGCTTACGAACAATTTTGTTATACAGGACACCGCATAGGTCGAAGTAAAGGTGGCGATCGATCACATACATAGCTCAGCAAAGAAGTGGAGTCCAGGCACTCGAACGTGCTATTGCTCTTCCGCCCAGTGATCATCTCCAGGACGATCACACCGAAGCTGAACATGTCGGACTTAGTGGAGACATGGCCGCAGTAGGCATACTCTGGGGACATGTATCCGCTGCATCATTCGTGCAATCGAAAGAGAGTCAGTGGCTAGCATCAAGCAGCTGGCATAAATAAACTTTGGGGGTACATCTTTTTGACTACAGAGATGTTGTAGTATTTGTACTGCTTAATGTGAAATGAAGATATGGTACATACATTATTAGCAGTTAAAAAAGTTTGTCAGTTCGACTTCTCCAATCCAGCCTATGTGGCACACAGCCATTAAACTCACTCAAATATATACAGATGCACAATAGGATTTGAACATATTGCGGGCTTAGTGTTGGTACGAGGAAGGAGGAATTCGATATGGCCAGAATTTCAATTTGTGCTAAGCAAAATATGGAGTGCCTATTTGTGAGATAATAAAATGTGAACAGGGAGTTCTAGATATGGTTCTGCAACTTACAGGGTTCCGGCAGGCCGTCTTGTTACATCTCTGGACTGATCTCCGACAAAAGCTCTAGCAAGGCCGAAGTCTGAGATTTTGGGGTTCATGTCTGCGTCAAGTAACACATTGCTTGGCTTCAGATCCCTGTGGATGACCTTGAGACGTGACTCCTCATGGAGATAACGGAGGCCCCGCGCAATCCCGCAGATGATCATGAATCTTTTGCCCCAATCAAGTTGGTGCCGTTTCACTGGATCTGCACGTGCATAGTTATGACATAAGCTGACGAGAATAAATATAGACATTTGACGCGATTAGTATAGGTTTAAGGATTACCAAAAAGGAAAGTATCCAAGCTACTGTTGGGCATGTACTCGTAGACGAGCAGCTTTTCTTGTTGCAGGCATACTCCAATGAGAGGCGTCAGGTTCCTGTGCTTGAGCTTGGCAGCTAACACCAGTTCATTTTTCAGCTCGTCGAAACCCTGCGATGAGTGCTTTGAGAGCCTCTTCACTGCAATTAGCTCTCCAGATTGTATCGTTCCCTGAAACATGTATCGCACTTCTTTATTGGCTGCCCAAACACCATGGCATTGAACTGTAAATAAAATAATATTCGCCACACGTCTGGTGCAAGTCTGGTGAAGCACGTACATATTGGCAACATGAATCCTTGACTCAAAAAAAAGTTGCTGGTCGTACAGTTTGACTACTGTTTGTGGAGCACAACGCCGGAAACAGTGCCTCCACGAGTTTTATATGGTAAGGCTTGCCAAGAATTAAGGATTACTTTCACTTTTGTACTAGCATGGTATAATGGCATATAATGACTTTGTCGTTTATGCAACTAAATAAATTTATAGCCTCTCTCGAATTCAGCCTACATGTTTTATATTCACACATTTATTGAGAGTGATATGTACTCACACTTGCTATTTTACCTTCATGTTGCACGAGATCTTCTTGGCATGCTGCCCCGATCATCTACTTGTGGACTTTTGGGAGCGCAAAAGTTTAAGGATGTGCACTGCGGTGCGTGCGTGGATGCTTCTATGAATAGTAAACTATGGATAGCGTGGATGCGCACTTACGTCCATTTGAGTTTGTAAGATTTTGCAATTTCACTCCACAAATGTTGATGTGCATCAATAAAGCACATAATTCTCGTGTGATCGATGCTAATTAAGAAGATCCCTGATTTCACTGGCTACTCACCATCAAAGAAGGATAGACAACGAAAAACAAGAGAGGATGGGTAACCTTCAAAATAAATGTGCAAATGTGTACCTTAAAGACTTCTCCAAAACCTCCCTCTCCAAGTTTGTTTTCTTCGGAGAAGTTGTCTGTCGCTGCTAACAAGAACGGTAGATTAAGCTGCTCCAGGTCAACACAGCCTATGTCCTCTTTGTTGCTACAATCCTCTGTGAAGTTAAAAAAAAAAAGAGAGAGAGACAAAACAGACATATGAAAATATCGGTTTAACATAAATGTTTTTTTTGAGTTGCATAATTGTCCCGTATATAATGTGTGCTACATCTGAGACGAGCCTAGAAGAGTAGTAAATCCTTTAGTGAACAACGATCTCACACTAACGCGATGATCAATGCTAGGAAGGAGGTGTAAACGAGCAGTGTGTATATATGTGATGTACCTGGTGGTGTTAGCTTCTGCCCGTCCTTCCTCTTGCACAACAAAACCGCGACAAGGATGACGACAACGATAATTATAGTTCCCACAGGAAGTGCTACTGCAATAATAACACGTGCTCCCTTTTTTCCTACACACCAGTCCGAATGAAAAGAAACAAAATCAGACGTCGCGTGCTTTGATATAGTTAATTAAGCAACCAATAATTCAAACGGTTTGGATCAGAACTTAGTCCGTCGCTTTCATAAAATGAGAAAGTGACAGTATTGTAGGGAGGTTTGTATTAGAATAAGGGAGTGTTCGTTGCTTTAGCATTTAGCATTTAGACCTGTCATATCAAAGAGAATCTTATTATTTAAGAGTACTAAATAAAATTTAATGACAAAACATTTTTACAGATAGGTACATCTTTACGAGACGAATCTAACGAGCCTAATTAATCTATATTTTGTTACAGTGATACTACAGTAACCAGCGTCTAATCACGGCTTACCTACCCTCGTTAGATTCGTCTCGCGATTTAGACCAGAGGTTCTGTAGTCAGTTTTGTAATTAAACTTTATTTAATACTTTTAAATGACAAGATTCTTCCCTCTAAATTTTAGACCCCATGCAACGAACACCCCCTAAGACTTAACAGACCCACCCAGACTGTGTGGCCCTGGTTCAACCAGACTAAGTTAAATACGAATTGACGGTTCAATTATCAGGGAACGTGGTGAGCGGGTCAATAACACTGAAACAACCATCAAGAAGTACTAATAGGCAGTAGCCTTGTACTACCTTTTTCCACTCGAGGATGGATTATGTGAACAAAGGTACACTTGGCCACCCAGTTGCTTGCTGCATGCGTTGCGCATTGATTTGTGAAGGGAGACGTATCGGTGTTAGTGGAGCCTTTAGCTGGCAGTTGCAGCAGTCTAATGGCAAGTTGGCAAAAGTGTGACTAGCCACGAGCTGTTGTGGGTTCAATGACGAAATTATGGCGCATCAGTGCTTGTAATTATGGCGCATCAGTGCTTGTCGGCAGCGCTGAAGCGGGTGCTTTGCTGCTCTGCTCCCACGAGTGAACTGGAGACAGAACGAGCTCAAGGGCTTCTCGGAAGGTTTCAGGTTTTGGTAAGAGTAAAGCAAATTCATGTAGGAGTAACTGTCAATGGTAAAAAGATAATATAAAGTTTGACAACATAAAAGTGATCTAAAAAAAGTCGGCAACATAAAACTGATGCAACGAGATCCATCATGAAGTAACAAAGTTTGATTTTAACCACGCTTATAATCCTAATATTGAACAGTGAGCGCATTCAAAAAGCTGACCTTTTCTCTCTCCGGTAGAATTAGGCACGAAGCTTGATGGAGATGGAGCCAGAGGCGGCGGAGCTTGCTGTCCATCAAGCGCGACGTCGTAGAAGGTGTAGATCTCCATGCGCAGGTAGCAGTTGTAGCTGAGCACCACCGCTCCTTGGTACCCATACCAATCCTTGGGCGGCACTGGCACGGAGGCCTGCAAGCACTGACGGCACTCCGCCGCCGTCCGGTCCCTCATGCACTGCACCATCCCGTACATGACGCCGTTAGGTGCAAACGGGGCGTCATGATCGTACACCTTCTCCCCCGTCGCGAACATCGGCGCCGTCGCCGGCGACTCGGGCGTGCCGTTGACGGCGCGCGCGGAGAGAGGAGTCATGAGCTCGTAGTATGTCTTCTCGAAGGCGGCCTTGTTGGAGACCTCGTCGACGTTGTGGAGCGCCTTCCGGAAGCCTTCCTCGTACGGCGTCGACGCGTTGGTGTCGGCGTAGAAGAGGAAGCACCATTCGTACCAGATGGCGGCGCGCCGGTTGCCGATGCAGCTGCCGTTGATGTCCAGCGCGGCTTTCCGGAGGCAGGTCTTGCAGTCGCCCATCTGCAGATCACCGCGGCAGAGGCCGCGGACAAAAGCGCGGTCGCCGCCGTCGCCCGTCGAGAGGGAGGCGAAGCCTGCGTTGGCCGCGGCGGAGGACGGGAGGGAAAACAAGAGCTTGACGACGTTGTCCTGGAACTTGCTGTTCCCGGCGGTGTCGTTGTTCGACGGCGGCTGCGACGGAGCAGGCGAAGGTGGTGGGGAAGGGCAGTCGAGCCATTTCGGGATATTTCCGTGTGTGAAGTTGGCATGTGCTCCCGTGCATAGGGTGGCGAGGAGGAAGAGGCGCAGGAAGCAGCACATGGACGATGGCATGGACGCTCTTCTAGCTTCCATGTTTGGACGCTCTCTATCCAAGAGTGGTTGAAGAAGCAGTACCTGCCTGGTGGTGGATGCAAGCGGCCTCATGGGCTAGGCGGAGACTCCATGCATGGCAGCAAGGAACATCTCGTGGACTCGGCAAAACTCACCCTCCCCGTGAAAGGCGCACGCTATCATTGCATTGCAATGCCTGTAACTTGGATGGCACAACCAAGCATCTTGACCCAGCTGTCGTTCAGAACCGTCGCGGTCAAGGTCATATATATTCTAAGAGGACCTTTTTTTTCCGTAAGATATTCTAAGAGGACTTTTACAGTAACAAACACCGACTTTCTATAGAAAATACTAGAGTTCTAGGGTCATTCTGGACCTGTAGTAAGCAATTCGACGGCTGCTCCCTTCACCAGACAGCTCAAACGATAATCTTCCAAATCTAATGATCTGATAAGCCCTACCCATGTCACCATGTTGTTAACAATTTCAGTAATCACTAATTACAAAGTTACCGCTCAAACGAACAAACGCAAAGGTCTTCCCTTTCCTCTTTTTTGAGGTCAGCAAAGAGGACCTGGTGCAGAGAAAAACAGGCAGGCTAGAAGCAGCCGCTGCCGAGCCTATCTATCCCCGTGGTTGGTGAGGTTGCCGCATCTTCAATCGTGTTCTAGAACGGGCTGAATTTTTTGCGGACATGGCGTGGAATTTTTAGTCCAATCTTATTACCATCATCATAACAAAGTACTAGCTATTATTGATGGGTGGATAACAATCAATATGAACCGTCAAATCATCATACTAGCCAGTATTTTTTCAAAAAAAAATACTATCTAGTTTTTGGGACCCAAAAAGTCCTCTCGGCTGGTAAAATAGTTTCTTTCTTATCTTTTCATCATGCTGTTCCTACTCATTCGTATGGTAACCGTGTCTTTTTCTCATGTTGTGAATAGGGCCCAATCAACAAACGCGTGGGACTGCCTATAGTATAATTCTTGCTGAATCGATGTCTTCGTAAGATAGCGGTAGCTTCCAACTTTGGACGCTTTATCCGTCTGGAGTGTAACGAGTGGTGGAAGGCCCACTACCTGGGTAAGGTGGGTGTGCCGGTGGCGGTTGCAAGGAAGCGCCCTCGTGGACTATAGGTGACGACTTGCTCTCACTGTGGAAGGTGCACGTGCATGTAACTTTGCTGGTGTGCTAAAAAAACAAATGTAACTTTGCTGGCGCAGCCGAGCATCTTGACAAAGATTTTCGTTCAGACCCGTCACTGTCTGTCTAGGCCCTACATCATTTGGTTTCTTATTCATTCCTTTTGTCAGTTAAAAAAAAATAGTGTCCTTTTGTCATGTTGTCACAGGGTCCAATCAACTATTGCTTGAGACTACATAGCACAATCCTTTTAAACGTCCCATAAAATATTGCAATACTTTCTGTCAAACGAACCCCAATTCAATTATTGGTATACTCACCTAATTAATTTCTAATTACAGTGATTAACCCAGTACTAATCAACCTTTGCGGCAAGGACCTAAAAAAAAGAGGATCCTATGCGGTCGCTCAGTCTGCGTGTGTTTATTGACGGCCCTGTTAAGTCCATCCAGACTATGTGATTTATTGTATGGTAAAGGTTTAATGGTCCTCAATACTTTATCTTCCGAGAAAGGTCACTTCAGGCCAAAAGATCATGCTTCATACTAATACCCAGCTTCTCAAAATGAATCGTGTGTTCCCTGTCCAAATAGCTTGGTGTAAAAGTTAAATAGCTCCTCTGTTTCATATTCATGGGCTTGTGAGAGCTTGTTCACCTGGGGTCAACTTGGCTATGAAAATCCTTCTCTTATTCATGAGCTTCTTCTTGTGATTGTTGTGTCTTGACGGAGGCTACAGCTAGTGAGCATTGAACTGGTGTGCAGCCACAATTTTTGGGAGAGAGTAAGCATATGTACTATGCAATCCAATTGATGGAGTATTTCCTGGTCCCGGAAAGTCGAGCTGCAAAATATAATTGGAAACGTGTCATTCCTGGAACTTGTTTGATAGTGTTTCAAAGGGGCAACTTCTAGTTGGAGCCGAATGTTAGCAAACGTTACTGACCTATATATTCTTGTGTGTAGTTCTAGTCGTGGTTACGTGTTCTTTAGGGATGTAGTGCACCCACAAACTTTGGATCGTAAGTGACATGAGTAATCTAGCGGGAGGGTTCTCCACCGCTCATGTAATATAAGTACAGTGTGCATTCCATCTATTCATTATTCACTTACATGGTATCATCACCATGAGTGAAACTCGCACCGCCGTTGCAAATTCCTCAGCGGCCATGGGCACACCATTCTTCCCTACACTTGGCATTCCCTCTCTCGCTAAGCCCTAATCGCCTACTTCCTCTTCAGCTGCTAGAATTAAGGAAAGTGCACAAGCTGTCGTGCCTCTCTCACGGGCGATCTAGGCCGTCAACATCAAGGCCATGGTGCCTTTCACTATTGATCTCTATAGGACAAGAACTTCACAAAGTATCATATTATCTTCCATGTCGTGCTTAGCTGATTCAATCTTGTAACACTTAAGAATGCCGATGCAACCAATCACGATGACCCATAGTGTGTCAAGGAATTAAGCTCAGGTGTTCATCACCTAAATCTACAATAAGATCTCTGAAGATACCAGTGCACGAGGCTCAAGGATCTGATGGTGCATGACATTTGTGCTTACATATACAACCTCTTCTTTGAAAACAAGCCCAGCCATGAGGTCAACTGGAGGCCGGTTTCCAAAGGCCGACTCAAGGTGATATGACCGCTCATGCTTATTGTCATCATCATTAACAGGAACTAGCAAATATATGCTCTTAGATAGCTGATGGTGTGGCGCGTACGTCCAATGTCAACGGGCCATGCAAGGAGCAATCTGAATGTAGATCTAGAAGCACCAATGACAACACCTAGTCCAGCGGCCATGCCGGAGGCCATGGTCGTAGAGGTGCAAATAGAAATCGCTTTGGCCAGAATGGTGATAGTGGATCTTACGCACCACAACATTATTTCGAGGCCCACAAGACACAACACTTTTACACTTTGTGGGCCATGCCTTGGGGCAGCATTGGCATACTCCCTAGACAGGCACCACTGCTTTGACATCCTTTTGGCATTCGACCTCCACCAGCACATGTGTACACGGCGTTCCAGCAGCATATCTTAATGTCAGCTCAAGTTCAAAGGACCACATTGCTATCTGATTTGGGACTGCGGGCTTCTCATCAGCAAGCTATAGTACTTGTGGAGAATGGTACATAGATAGTCGGTGAAGCGTTTTCGCTTTTCACATGATCGAGTCGGTACGCGCTGATGAACAGACGCAATAGTACATCATATAAAAAGCATAAATTTTATATCTTTAAGTTATTACATCAAGTATAAGTGATTTAAAACACGAGAGTCCACAGCGGGAGTCTGAAGATAGATAAATAACTACTACTCTCGACGATAAAAAACCACACATCGAAGCCCGCGATGTGGACCTGCTGAAAGCTCCACCAAAGATCAGCGGAAGCAAGAACAAACCTGCACAAAACATAAAGAGCCAAACCCTGAGCAACTAATACTCAGCAAGACTTACCCGTCAACGTGGCTAACTACTTGGTCCTTACTTTCAAAGGCTACAAGGGGTAGGCTGACTCATTAGCATAAACCGCACTAATTACTTGGTCCTTACTTTCAAGTTTTATTTCAGATTAAGTACTTAACCAGTAAAACAGTGCACTTATCTCTGAAACAGATATAAAGTAACAATACATCAGAAAAGCAATATAACAGTAATGAGATATAAATATAACAGTACTAGTCATCATCATCAATCATATCACACTACGATGTGACTCAGTGAACAAGGTTGCTCTTGACCGAGAGCGGCGGCATCGATGTACATCCTGCAGGAGAAACCTCACCACACAACATATGCAGCACAAAGGCCACATATGGCAACCTTTTACAAAGCCCCCGCAAGGCCGACTCGATCTGCTGCTCCCGGCGAAAGTCTTGAACCCACAAAACACCCGGCCCAGCCGTCGTCTGTGGGTGGCTACCCTCATTCCCCCGTAGCAGCAGGCGCCGATGTCGTCCCCACGATTGCTAAGCTACTCGGTTTACTAGGCCTATAGAACACTAGCATGTGATCAGTACGTTCGAACTTGCTCAACAGGGCCAACAACGGACGGTCCTTAACCGACACAGACGGGGCTACAACCGAGAAGGCCCAGCCTTCTCCATCCATCCTATACAAACAATTCCCCGTCCAGTCTCAACAAATCCTAAATCTTTCTAGTACAATCCAGGGTGATTCCTATCATGCGAGTGGGACCTACACTCGTCTTCTACCGTCCTCTAGACCCTAAGCATAGCAGATTCTAACGATAACCTAAAACTAACTACTACAAAATAGGACACAAGGTAGATCTGGAAGGGGGTCCTAATGCAATTATATGGTTTCACAGCAACTCCTAATAAACCTAATGCACAATCAATTACTAGCCCCAATCAAGTGATAAACAAAAATCTAAACAGGTAGGCATGCACCGGGGCTTGCCTGGCTCAAATGCGATGTTAGCTACTAGAGAGTCAGCTAATATCTCCTCCTGAACTGCTCAACATCTTGATCCTCCAGCTGCTCCTGGTCACCTCGAATGCTACACGTTATGACAAGGAGAACAATGCAAGTTAGATGCAATGACAAATTAAATTCACTTAAGTAATGAACTTAGCTTTAATGATTTCAAAATTCAGTTATGGTTCAGTGATATTTTTCTGGGATTAAGCATTATTCAAAGTGATTTACTGTGGAGTTTGAATAATTATTGCATTCTGGATTAATTTCAGCAACTTAAAGAGCGCAGAACATAAAATAAATCATAAGAAAAGAATTAGACATAATCTAATGGTGAATCTTGTTCTGTAAGTGTATTGACTGTTTATCAACAAGCATGTAAAGTTTCAGGATTTATTGAGCAACATCAAATTTATTATGATTTAAACAACTGTTAACACATAAAGATTTTTACAGAACACTGGAAGATGATTTGCATCAGTTTGTCATACTGAAAAGGTAGATCAGAGCACAAGGAAGACAACAAAACTTGTTTCACATTTTTATGATCTGTGTACGATTTATTGTGGATTTTACAAGTCTCTGACATTTTCTGAGGATTTAAACTAAATTCCGGAAATTGGAAAGGGGGCAGCCACTCAGATCTGCGCCACAAGTTTGGCGACATGGGCCTAGCCACAACGGATCTGGTGTGGCCAGCACCAGGTCGGGCTGGAGCCCAGCCATGGCGGCCGGAGCTCGCCGGAGCGACGGCGGCTCGCCGGAAAACGCCCAGACGACCACCAAAATTCCAACAAACAATACTAGCATGAAGCATAGCTCACTGCGAATCCATTTGCGGGTGTTGAACTCGACGGGAACTGCCAGAAGATGGCCGGCAACGAGCACGGCGGGCTGGCAAGGTTCGGCAAGGTCTCTTGTGTCGCACGACGCATGCAAAATCTAGTAAAAATGATGAGGAGCTTTACCTCGACCTGTAGAAGAGCGGCGTCAAGCATGTAGTCGATGAGAAGGCATGGAAGTCGAAGTTTGTCATGGGGGTACTCGCGTTCTTGTAATAGACGATGGGGAAAAGTTGAAATCCGGCGACTCGGCTGTGAAGCAAGGATAATGGTGAGGTTCAAGGGGTGCGTGGCGACGAAAGCTACCTCCAGGTACAAGCAATTGCAGAATTACTCACCGGAGTGGAAGAAAAAGGGCGACGTCCCGGAGCTCGGCTACCCGGCAGCCATGGCGGCTACGAGGGTCGATTCATGAGCTTCAAGCACGGGACGAGGAAGGGAGCGTGGGGAAGATCTTCAGGCCATCCCTGCGCAGCCTCTCACGCGACGGCTCACTCGGAAAGGCGTCGGAGTGGCGGGGCGGGGAGGCGGAGCTCGAAAGGGCGGTGACTGGTAATGGCGGCGGGAGTTGTGGAGGCGGCCAGGGTTAGGGTTTGGGGAAATGGTGGGCGAGGGAGAGGCCGAGAGAGAGGGCGGCGTCGACTTGAGGGCTCAGCGTCCGCGAACGAGTGGAGGAGGAGGGCGCAGCGTGTTCCGGACACCGGCGGCGACGTGGCTGTCAAGTTCTGACAGCAGACTGACTTTCGCATTTTCAGTGAATTTAATCCAACGGTTTTCTCCGAATTAAACAGAGTAGTTCCAGACCTCCAAAATTCTCCAAAAATTGTGTGATTGTAGAATACAGATCCATATCCAACTTTCCTTTTGGGACCATGCAGGTTTGAGCTCCATTTTTCGAATTAAAATTCGAGGAACATCAGGATTTGCATGACCTTCACTGAATTTTTAGGGGCACTTCCAGAATTTGAAAAATTCTGGAAAATTCTCCAAAAATCTCTGTTCTGATGTGATTGCTAGAGAATGTTTTTTTGGGTCAAGTTGTTATTGAAAAGTTTGAGTCATTTCACAAGAATTGGTTTAACATTTATTCGAACATTTGCTTTTGCATTCAGATTTGGTTTGTTTTGAATTTGGTTCAGTTTTTGGGAGTGTTTCTGCAGGTTTATGGCTGCAGTGACACGGGGTGTCACAGTGGGGCATCACCTCACATGACGGGTGATGATGATAACTTGCACAAGTTTAGTTCCATATATTCTGTAATAGATAATTCTTCTAATCTGGTTGTGGTCCACTACCACAGAAACAGGCTTCAGTGACGGGAAACGAACCTTTGCTAGTAATATGTCGCTAAAGCGTACCCTATGGCCACGGGGATTTCAATGCCGCTACAAATGTACAGCGACTTATCTTGCATGAATAATATTTTATATTAGAGCTTGTGCTATCATGGTGATTAGGAATAGCTTCATAATCTCATGCAACTGTAGAGAAGGCACCTCTGTATTGATTATACCCTTTGTGCATAGTGGACCCCCTGTGCTGATCAGCGTGACCCGTCCATCCGCCAAACCATCACAACATGCGAACCAGATGGTAGAGCTAGTGCTTTTACTTACTATTTATGTTCAAAAATTTACTGTTGGTCTCCATGGATTCAATATAAACCTTAGAATACTTTAAAAAAGCTACATTGACACGTACGCTTGCGGTTTACATTTTGGGTACACAAGACACGTCAACACCTTCATGATGTAATCTCTATATTGACACACTAGACTTGGCAATCCTAGTGATATGTCCTTGTCACCATTAGTTTCCAAATTTGATATTCCCCGTAAAAATAAAGACAATTCTGTATTGATTTGTGAGACAACATGTGTGGCACCCTTTCTCCAATTCCCATTCATTTAGTTATTTCCTATTCCAAATAACACATTGTGACTTATATAAATCACTAGCTGACAGTTTTGCTTGTTATAAAGTTATCTTGTGCTCCTTGATGATTATACACGTTATGTTTTGACTTTCCCATTGTGTCAAAAGTTAGAAGTGTTTGGTGTGCTTCATGATTTGTACTTCATTATTCTAAGTCAATTTTATTTATTGATCCAGTGTATACAATGTGCTAATGGATATATAAGAATATATTTGTCAACCAGCTACTTCATTATTTCTTATCTTCACGTGGGGGTTCCATTTTCATCTTTCATGTTTTGACACTTCGCCACAGAATAGGAAAGATGAACGGTACATTAGTTCTACCAATGGTATCACAAAAACTCTCTTGCTTAAGGCGCACATGAGTCCGGAATAAGAATCCACCATCAATCGCACGAGGGTGTCATGTGGCATGTGGACAACATGTACCCTTTCATTGACCCATCCATAGCCACAGTTTCATATGGAACAAGGCACATGTCATCGTAATGCTTCACCCAACATCGTAACGTTGCACTACACCATTGTAGATGCACAAAAGGTTCAACGATCGACTTGATAAATGCAGTAGTATGGATATCATTTATGTCCTTCAAACATTTCATTTAACATGAACTTTCTGATAAACTAGGATGGCTGCCCGCGCATTTGCGCGGCTAGATTTGTTAAACTATTTAAATTATTTTTATATTGCAGGATTTTGAACATGGTTTGTTATTATTATTTTTATAGTAATACATTTCTAACATAGCAAAAATTAATTGAAGAAATTGCTCACCGACTCTATCAATTTGAGTGTGTGATGAGTCATCATTTTTCTAAATGACATATTGAAGTAATTGGCCGACAAAGATACATGGTCGAAAATAGTGAACATATAAGTATTGTGTAAGGGCTAAAATAAAAGATAAATCAAGGGAACAATATAAAATAATAAATATGATATGAACGCAATCATAACATGTATGTATCTTTTATTAAACCAAGATACTTTGGCTGAATATTTTGGGCTTTTCATAATTATTTTTATATTCAATTTGATAGTATTGTCTTTTGTTTCTATTGATATGAAGCACATAAGTGATCTAATAATAAATGCTTGTTCCATGCTTTATAATATGAATCCGTCCACCACGACATCTAAGTTGTCTTCTCATATCACCATTAAGATACTTTGTTAATTGTATTGCCATATGATGTTTTTGTGTTTGAACGTCAATCACATCACTCAAGTGTACATATGGATGTATAGCATATAGTAACCATGGCTCAATAGCTCCATCCGTCTTGATCAAGCCAGCCCCATGTCACTCGCGGTTACGCATACCTATATGTTCCCTTGAAGACTGAACTATATATGCTTCTCGTAGATATATGACTTTACACTAAAGAGGTCTACTTAGCGCTTCCAACGATTATCGTGATACTATGTAAGCAGATGGATCGTGCATCCTCGCAGATTGTTATGGTTGCTTAAGGTCATCCAAACTTTAACCATATATATGTTTATATATTGGGATTATATTTCAAACGTTATGGGTGTATGATCTTAAATTTCTATAATATTGTCACCTTAAAAGTGATCTTTACACTTTATCAATTATTTTTCTTTGTTTTCTTTTTTTATTGACACGCATACGCATGTTTGTTACCTATTTACCTATTGAAGAAAAATATTATTTGTGTTTAACCATTAAGGCATTACATATTTAGAAAATAATTAATGCAAAGCAACTCATGTTTCACTTAAATTATATCTCGGTGAAGGAAGACTTTGGATTCTAATAAAAGGTGCATTGCATGTAAAAATAGGAATTAGGGATATTTTTGGCTATTTTTTATTATTTAGAATTTATTTTTTGGACTCATAATGGCATGGTGGGTAATTTAGAAATAGCCGTAATGGGTATTTTTGGCTATTTTTATTACCGAATTTAGTTAATTAATTTTTTTACTGATAATGGCATGGTGTGTAATTTAGAAATAGATGTGAAGGGTACTTTTGTCTTTTTTTATTATTTCGAATTTAGAATTTTTTTAACTCAAAATGGCATGGTGGGTAATTTAGAAATATGTGTGAGGGTATTTTTGACTATTTTCTATTATTCCGAATTTAGCTTTTTTATAAATATTTGTAGGGGGTTTTGTGACTAATTTTTTCATAATGGCAGTGGTGGGTAATTTTCTCTTCTTATTTTCTCGGATTAATGTGGGAATTTTTAGCATTTTAGAGCGAATGTGGTGGCTCCTTTTCGTCGTCAAATATATATATAATAGATGCAGGTGTACTGGATATAGGCTTTTGCTATTTTTCATGTACTTTTTATTAATTTCACTTCTCAGTCCATACTGAAATGACATAATTACAAACTAGGACTATGCATCTTGAGATGCAAAATCCCAGGTGAGTTTCTATTTTCTAAAAAAAATCATAATTACTTTATCTCTTTTTTTGCGAGGGATAATTACTTTATCTCTATATGAGTCCAACCAATCAGAGCTACCTCGGCTGAAAATCTGAAATAGTCATCACATTCTCTGAAGATGGTGCTGAACGTCCATCTCCTATCAGAGCATCTCTGGAGCTCCCACCCTCGGCAGCATCCCCAGAGCCGCTTTCACCGGCACCAAAAAAGAAAGCTGGCCTAGAGGGCTCCCGCCGGGCTTCATCAGGCATGGAATTCGGACTGCCAAGCAGGAGCACCACCGCAGAGGCGTCCGGCCTGTCTGCCGGATTCTCCTGAACGCACAGCAATCCGACCTCCAAGCAGTTGAGGACCTCACTCTCAGGGTACTGCCCAGTCAGCGACGCGTCCACCACGTCCACAGCCAAACCTGTCCTCCACTTTTTCCATACCTGCACTTACACACAATTTAATTAAAAAGGCTACGAGCAAGGGTCGCGAAGCCAAGATGGCGATGAATCACATACATAGCTGAGCAGAGACGTGGTGTCAGGGCACTCGTACGTGCTGTTGCTCTTCCGCCCGGTGACCATCTCCAGGACGATCACACCGAAGCTAAACATGTCGGACTTGGTCGAGACATGCCCGCAGTAGGCATATTCCGGGGACATGTATCCGCTGCATCAGTCGTGCAATCAAAAGAGAGTCAGTACCTAGCATCAAGCAGTAGCTACTGACTCTCCAATCCAGCCTATGAGGCACACAGCCAGTAAACCCACGAAAATCAATACAGTTTCAAGATAGAATTTGAACCCTGGTGGTCGAAGCCATACACCCACGAGTCCACAGACTCCACACATATGGTGGGGGTATATTGTTGGTGGTGAGAGGAAGGAGGAATTCGATCAATCAAAATGAATTTTATTTTGTTTCAGGAAATATGGAGTGCCTATTTTTGATTGAGTAAAATGGACACAGAGAGAACTAGGTATGGTGCTGTAACTTACAGGGTTCCAGCAGGCCGTCTTGTTACATCTCTAGACTGATCTCCCACAAAGGCCCTGGCAAGGCCGAAGTCTGAGATTTTGGGGTTCATGTCTGCGTCAAGTAACACATTGCTTGGCTTCAAATCCCTGTGGATAACCTTGAGACGTGACTCCTCATGGAGATAACGGAGTCCCCGTGCAATCCCACAGATGATCATGAACCTTTTGCCCCAATCCAGCTCCTGCCGCCTTAATGGATCTGTATGCACGTGTAATATATAGTTATTGGGATATATAAGCTAACAAGATTGATGTAGGCATAAATTTCGTTTGGACTTAGGCGCAAAGAATTACCAAAAAGGAAAGTGTCCAAGCTACCGTTCGGCATGTACTCATAGACAAGCAGCTTTTCTTGTTGCACGCATACTCCTTTGAGAGGCGCCAGGTTCTTGTGCTTGAGCTTGGCAGCTAACACGAGTTCATTTTTCAGTTCGTGGAATCCTTGAGAGGAGTGCTTTGAAAGCCTCTTCACTGCTATCTGTTCTCCGGTTTGTAACGTACCCTAAAGGAAAATATATCCCACTTGTTCAGATAGTAGAGTAATGCATTGGGAGTCCTTAGAGTTATCAACATTGTGAGCTAGGTGTACACTCAAGTTAGGGCAGCTAAATTAACAGTTGTGGTGATGCACCTTTACATACACTAAAGTTCTGTTAGTTCATTCTTGAATGATTCTAGTTTTTTATTATAAAAACTCACTCCACAGCTGTCCCATATATTTCTAAAACATTCAGAGAAAAGTAAAAAATAAAGGAGGATGACTAAGGTTCAAATGTTGAAATTAAAGGCATACCTTAAAGACTTCCCCAAAACCTCCCACTCCAAGTTTGTTTTCTTGGGAGAAGTTTTCTGTTGCTTCTCTCAACAATCTTAGATTGATTTGCTCTAGGTCGACAAAGCCGATGTCCTCTTCGTTGCTACTATCGTCTGTCAAGTTACAAAACAAACCAAAGACACATTACAAGATATTCTGACAACAAATGCTTGTCCTATAGGATCTGGTTTGTTTCATATTATTTCCCTCTATAAACAGTGTAGCACTAGATCAAGAATGTCAAACACAAATTGTGGTGTCATGGAAAAATTCATCCACAGAGTTTCGAGTTGAATAATCAACCCAGTTAAATGTTTTATTACATATTTACGTTATATGTAGAAGACAAACCAAGAGGGCCCATTTACATGTGATAAGTAGGGATGTCTAAAATGACTTTTTGCAAACTTATGGAGTATCACAGGCAGTAGCTCTTTGCCAAACTATAAGTGGAAAGTTTATCACAGAAATGCAAGTCTAGAACAATCTTTCCTTAGCAAATAATGATATCACATACTGTTTTGAATGATGCAACAACCAGTGCTAGGAATAAATGTGAATGAGTAGTATGCGATTTACCTGGTGGTGTTACCTTCCTCTTGTACAAGAAAATCGCGACAAGGATGCCGACAATGAAAAGTGCAGTTCCAACAGGAAGTGCTACTGCAAGAATCATAGCTGGTCTCTTTTTCCCTACATCTCATAACAAATGTATAGAAACTGAATCAGGCAGAGCGTACTTTGATGCAGTTCAGCAACCACTAATATGGGATATAGTATGCAGCTTAAACTCGTTTCAAGAACTTTAATGACCATGATATGTCAGCTGAAAACCCACTGTATTTTTCAACACCAAGGAGTCCTTGGACCAGTCTCAGGCCCTTCTGAGGTGGCGGAGAATTTTGTCTGATAATTTTGAGCACCAAACAAATTGCACTGTTCAGAGTAGCTAATCAGGAGCCAAGTTTCCATACTCCCAAAAAAAGAAGCCAGCACTCTTCGTACACGACTAGTTATAAATGGAAAATCTCCCAGATTATCAAAATTAAAGTATTTGGTTTAAATTGTAGTATAATTCCAAAACAGGCAAACAGGGCATTCGTTGTCTTTTCCCCGCCGGTGACTAGATTCCTTTGTCTTTCAAAGGGCACGCAAGATATTTTGTATATGGCACCAAGAAAAAGATAAACGACTAGTCAAATTATATCACATCTAGTCTGAGAGTAGAGCGAAGGTATTGATCATAGATCAAGTGGGCCCAGACTGTGACCCTAGTTCAATAACTTCACTAATAGTTATTTATACATACATTTCAGAATTGAGCTTTTTCACGGGTCATCGGTGAGATCAGAATTATAATTTGAGTATGGCACTGAATTTCTATGATATAATTTTGACCACTCGAGTTAATTATAACTAATGGTAATACGTAATTACTCAAAAGATAGTAAGAAGGCTCTTCACAGTTGGCGAATTCATGGTTCAACTAGTAGGGATGAGGCTTTTTTTTTTTTTTGGCTCCAGTAACGCCCAACCACACCGCATCGAGACACAATAAACCAGAAGTACTACATTGTTGACCCTGTTTGATTGCAAACTTGCACTATGCAGCGTCAACAATGTGCGGCAAAAGGAGGGAGTACGCAATGGCAATGCAAGTACAGGCTGCAGTCATAGGAAACGTTCAGAGAGCTCACCGTGTCCTTCTTCGATTAACGGCACGGAACTCGACGGAGCTGCCGCCGGCGGCGCAGGCTCTACGTCGAGCGCGAGGTCATAATAGGTGTAAATCTCCACACGCAAGTAGCAGTTGTAGCCGAGCACCACCCCGCCCTGGTGCCCGTAGCAGCAGTGCGGCAGCTGCGCCACCGAGGTCTGCAAGCACTGTTTGCACTCCGCGGCCGTCCGGTCCCTCGCGCACTGCACCAGCCCGTACATGGTGCCGTTCGGCGCGTTGGTGTCGTACACCGCCTGCCCCGTCGCGAACATCGGCGCCGTCGCCGGCGACTCCGGCTCGCCGGCGACGGCGCGCGCCGAGAGGCGGTTCATGAGCGCGTAGTACGTCCTCATGAACGCGTCCGTGTCGGAGGCGTTGAACCGGTTGTAGAGCTCCTGCCGGTATGTCTGCTCGTAGCCGGCGGACGCGTTGGTGTCGGAATATGACAGGAAGCAGTTTTCGTACCAGATGCCAGCTTGCCGGCCGCCGCCGCTGCAGTTTCGGTTGAGCTCCGCCGCGGCGTCGGTCACGCAGGTCTTGCAGTCGCCGGCCGGCACGTCGCCGCGGCAGAGGCTGCGGACGAAGGCGCGGTCGGCGCCGTCGCCCCGCGAGAGGGAGGCGAATCCTGTGGTGGCCGTGGAGGACGGCAGGGCGTCCAGGAGACGGACGACGTTGTCATGGAACTTGGTGGCGGCGGTGGTGTTCGACGGCGGCGGCGACGGAGCAGGCGAAGGTGGTGGGGAGGGGCAGTCAAGGTATTTCGGAATGATACTGCTTTGCCCCAAGGCGAGGCGTGTTCCCGAGCTGAGGATTACTGCGAGGACGGCGAAGGCGAGGCGCATGCTGCAGCACCTCATGGATGGCGTCGGCATGGATCGATGCTCTCGCCCTGTTCGCGCTTGGTTCAGCGGTGCAGTGTAATATGCGTGGGATCTGAGAACGAAGGTTCCGATAATGCAACTGTCCAAGTGGACCGGCGACGACTTGCTACATCGGTGTCGGCACGTGCACCGGCGACGACTTGCTTGTCATTTGGCACACCACCTACTAATGTGACTCCACCGAAACAAAAAAACATATATAATGTGGCTGGTCTAAAAGGCGGGCTCCGCGCATCTTGACCGCTCCCGATCGTACCGTGGCTCGCCCGCGCCACTCGGCTAGTCCCGTCCCTGTCTACATATCTTATCATATTCACAGCATAGCATGCTCATTTAGTTTTCTTTCTTATTATTCTATCATATTTTTCCCTACTCGGTCGTAAGGTAACAATGTGGTCATTTGTCAGGCACGCGGCCTACCATTCCTTCCGAGAGGGCGGCGCCCAGCTCATCTAGGTATGGGCTCGTTTGGTTGGCAGTTAGCTACAGTTTCACGTCTAAGACAAGAAAATTGACCAGCTATCCCTTGACAAGTATTGCAACTGGCTAGGAATTTGGTAAGACTAAGGTGTGACGAGAGTCACCGACAATATGTCTTGGAAAACGTGACAACACGAGCTATTGGATATTTTATTCACATCAAGGAGATATTTGTAGAGGAGATTTAACAAAGAAAATCAAGCCTAAGATGGTTTTAATATTTGAAAAGAAAAAGGAAATGGCTATGCGCATGTGTTAAGTCGATTGGGAGACGGATCAGCGACATTGTGGATTCAAGAGGGAGCATGCTTCGGAGGCAGCACCGAACTACTATTACAAAACTAGTCGAGGTCTACCCGGGCATCAAAGGAACTCTGACGGTTGACCTTTTTTTTCTAACTAAAACCGCCTTCTTTATTCTAACCATGAACATCATCTGGGATGCATGTGGCCTACCCTCTTCCGAGAGGCGGCGCCTTGCAATCCATGGTTGCAAACAGCTCATCTGGGTATGAGCTTGTTTGGTTGGCAGTTAGCTACACTTTTCGTGTCTAAGATAGGAATCTTAACCAACTATCCTTAGACAAGTCTGGCAAGACGTTACAATACATGGCATCTGGCTAGGAATTTGGTAAGACTAAGGTGTGACGAGAGTCACTGACCATCATATCCGGGAAACGTGACAACACAAGCTGTTGGATATTTTATTCACATCAAGGAGATATTTGTAGAGGAGATTTAGCAGAGAAAATCAAGCCTAAGAAGTTTTTAATAATATTTGAAACGAAAAATGAACTGGAATTTGAAAAACGAAAAATGATATCTGTAGGATTTGAATTTTTTTTAATGCGACTGTGAATGAAAAATAATAAAATGAACAGCATTAAATTCGTGTTTTGTTCCTTATTTATTCGTTGATTGAATGGGAGAGTACGTAAAAAGTGCATGCAGGACGAGCATTCAGAAAGCTCACCTCGCACTTTTCCTGAAAATGGCGGGCTGATGCTGGATGCAGACGGAGCCGGAGGCTGCGGTGCCGGCGGTCCATCCAGCGCGAGGTCATAATAGGTGTAGATCTCCACGCGCAAGTAGCAGTTGTATCCCAGCACCACTCCTCCCTGGTGCTGCCAGCAGCAGTGCGGCAGCTGTGACACTGAGTCCTCCAAGCACTAGCCGCACTCCGCTGCCGTTAGGTCCCTCATGCACTGCACCAGCCCGTACAAGGTGCCGTTGGGTACGTTCGGGTCGTAGAGCAGATGCCCCGTCGCAAACATCGGTGGCGACGTGGGCCCGTTCACGGCGCGCGCAGCGAGGCTCCCTATTAGCTGGTAATAGGCCCAGGCGCCCGTGGCGGCGGAGAAGTTAAATCTGTTGTAGAGCTCCTGCCGGTAGGCGGACGCGTTGGTGTCCGCGTAAGAGAGGAAGCACCTCTCGTACCAGATGGCGGCGACACGGTTGCCGCTGCTGCTGCTGCAGTTGTTGTTAAGCTCCGCCGCGGCGTCCTGGACGCAGGTCTTGCAGTCGTTCACCGGCACGTTGCCGCGGCAGAGGCTGCGGACGAAAGCGCGGTCGCCGCCGTCGCCCCTCGAGAGGGAGGCGAAGCCCGTGGGCGCCGTGGAGGACGGCAGGGCCCCCAGGAGCTGGACGACGTTGTCATGGAACTTGGTGGTGTTCCATGGTGCCGGCGGCGACGGGGAAGGCGAAGGTGGTGGGGAGGGGCAGTCGATATATTTGGGAATTATAGCATTTTGTGCGAAGCTGAGGCGTGTTCCAGAGCTGATGACTATTGCGAGGACGGCGAAGAGGCGCAGGCAGCACCTCATGGACGTCGTCGGCATGGATCGATGCTCGCTCTATTCTGTGTAATGACGCTTGGTGCAGAGGTGCAGTGTAATGTGTGGTATCTGAGAACGAAGGCTGTGATGTTGCAATGCAAGCGTGGACTGGCGACGACTTGCTCCTTGCGATTTGGCTCCTATCACTGTATCGCAGCGACTTGTCATTTGGCTGGTCTAAGGCGGGCGCCGCGCATCACGGCGAGAGGCATTTGTTTTCTTTCTCATTTTATCACCCTTGATTTCTTATTCAGTCATTAGGTAGGACTGTCACTTGTCATGCACTCATGCAATCATAATGGTCTAAACAACAAATGCACCGGACCCAGCTTGCGTGTTTAGCCATGCCCCCTGCTGGCTCTGCACCTGCTTATCTAGCAATGGTCTTTGTTTGGTTGGCAACTAGGCCTTACCACACTTCATTTCCGGTATTAGGCATATTGTTAGTGTTGCTGCAACACTTCTTTCTTTCTTTCTTTCTTTTTTGCCAAGTAGTGTTGCTACACTTTTGTGGTGAGAAAATAAAGCAATCATCCAGAGACAAAGTTTGGCATGAATCTACAGTACCCAAGTGGCTAAGAATTTAGCAAGACTAAGGTGTGACAAGATTAGTCCCTAAATACTAATTTAAGGAGTTTCCAAACAGCTTTTGGGAGTTAAAAAACACACCTCCTCCAACCATTCCCAATTTTTGGTTTCCAAATAATTTCAAACGTGTCCACGTCACACTCGTCGTTACCAGGCAATATGAACTGAGCATGTACGCATTCACCCAGCACCAACAAATGAAGACGCTCTTGACCTGCGCTTGTGGCCATGGGCAACGCCTGCCGGTCACGCAGCAGCCGCGTCCTTCGCTGCACGTGCGCAGCCGCCGGCCTGCACTCCCGTCGCAGCACGAGCACGGCTGCCTCACCCTTGTTGCACACGCACGACAGCGGTCAGCGGACCGCCGCGGCCGCCGTCGCCTGCATGCGTTGCTCCCGCCGCAGTGGACACATCACTTTCCATCATGGGACTTACGAGCACTGGAGAATGTGGTAGCAAGCCGCACGCACGAGGTTGCACTCCTAGAAGGGCGTCATGGATTAATCGATTGACCAATTCGTCAATTGGTCCATCGAATCGCCAAACAGAGAACAAGAAAACCAATTGGTTGTTCCACGCAAAAACAAAAAAGGAACCAATTCGTTGTCGCGCTCGCCCAAAATGAAATGACGGTGAGGGAGCTGCTTGAGGCGGAATGGGAGTGGCGGCAGCGAGATGGGGTCCGGCGAGGCGAGCACGGCAGCGCGCGAGGTCATGTTCATCCGACGAGTTCGGAAACGGGCGGGGCACCAGAGGGCTCGTACGCGGGTCAGAGAGGATGAGCGGCTTGCTGCGGCTACGGCGGAGGAGCCAGTCCGGCGGCTGCCAGGTCTGGTAGTATGGCTCGCCCCGACGGGTGGTGGGGCGCTGGGCAGGAGGAAGAGGGCGTGGGAAGAGCGGAACTGCCCTATTGGGAGTGCGTATAGCTTCTCCAAATGTAGCAACTGAATATGGAAAATTTGGGTGAAGCTAAATTTAGCAACCTGTTTTACAGAACTGTTGGAAGATGTTTTTTTGGCTAATATCCTAAATTCACGTTTAGGCAGTGTTTTTACCAAACTGTTGGAGATGCTCTTAGTCTTGCTGACCGTGTGTCAGGTGGATCGGGAGAGGGGGCCTACATCACGGCCGGGGTAGCCCCGATCTACTATTTCCACAGGCTCACGATTAGTCATGCTCAGGTGATGGAAAAAATTTCATCACCAGTCAAGCGTGACGAATGATCACTAGCGACTATTTCTATGCTCCACAATCTGGCCACAAAATTTGTGATCGTAAGTTGCCAGTAAATTTGTGACAATACAAAAGTCATCACAAATATTGTCACAAAGCATCTGTCACACCGGAATGAAATCCAACATGGTAAAAGTTGTGATGATTTGTTATTTTTGTTACAAATTATTTTTGGGCACGAGTAAGCTCAATTCTTAGTACACCCAGCCAACTTTTAGACCATGTTTGGTTTCATCATAAATCATGGTCTAGTGTGAATAAATCCTATTTATAGGCCCAATTCGAGCTTGGCCTAGAAATTTTTTGGCCCAATTTGGTTTCACTGTTAAAAAGTGGGAGTAAAAAGTGGGAATAAAATAAAAAAAATCCTTATTAATTTATTTCTTTAAAGTGGGAGTAAATATTGCATGCAGTTGGAGCAATCAGAAAGTAGCTCACCTTGCCCTTCTCCAGGAAACGGCCCGAGGCTTGATGGAGATGGAGCCGGAGGCGGAAACTCTAGCTGTCCACGATCGAGCGCAAGGTCATAGTAGGTGTAGATCTCCACGCGCAGGTAGCAGTTGTAGCTGACCACGACGCCTCCCTGGTGCCCGTAGCAGCAGATAGGCAGCCGCGGCACGGAGTCCTGCAAGCACTGGCCGCACTCCGCCGGCGTCCGGTCCCTCGCGCACTGCACCAACCCGTACATGGTGCCGTTTGCCGCGTCGCGGTCGAACACCGCCTCCCCCGTCGCGAACATCGGCGCCGTCGCCGGCGGCGACTCCGGCGTACCGTTGACGGCGCGCGCGGAGAGGCGCGCCATGAGCTGGTAGTACGTGTTCTCGAAGGCGCTCTTGTCGGAGACGTTCCATTGGTTGAACATCTCCTGCCGGAAGCCTTCCTGGTAGTCGGACGCGTTGATGTCCGCGTATCCGACGAAGCAGTTCTCGTACCAGAGACCGGCTTGCCGGTGCTGGTTGCTGCTGCAGTTGCGGTGTATTTCGGCCGAGGCGTTCCGGAGGCAAGCCTCGCAGTCGGCCGACGGCACGTCGCCGCGGCAGAGGCCCCGGACGAAGGCGCGGTCGCCGCCGTTGCCTCTTGAGATGGAGGAGAAGCCCGTGGGCGCCGCGGAGGAAGGCAGGGCTTCCAGGAGCCGGACGACGTTGTCCTGGAACTTGGTGGTGGTGGTGGTGGTGGTGTTCAACGGCGGCGGCGACGGGGAAGGCGACGGTGGAGGGGAGGGGCAGTCAAGCCATGTCGGGATGTGCACGAATCCGAAGGTGAGGCGTGGTGCCGTGCAGAGGATTGCGAATGTGGTGAAGAGGAAGATAGCAGCAACTTTGGACGGCGGCGGCATGGGTGCTTGTTCTGTCTTCCAGTTTTGGACGCTTGATTTGAGTTTAGAGTAGTGACAGACGACGAGAAGCTAGGTGCAAATAAAACCTGTTGTGGAAAGTGGTCACACCAAGCCCAAGCCATCGTGGACTTGAGCCAGAGGACTTAGACTTTCTCTCTACCTGGCTTCGATGGTTGCATCAGCGCCTTCACCTTGGACCCCCACGCTGCCACACGTAGTCCACACCCGTCGCTGTGGCCTAGCCTTGCTCCCGAGGGCACTGCGCGTGCTAAGCCGTGTCACCGTCACTGCTGGATTTCAAGCTGCACACACACCAGTGCCTGTGCTGTGCACAAAACGAGTGGTGCGATTAATTGTTGCGTACCGCCTCTGCAATCCAGCGTGCATATACCGTCCATCCGCGTGCCCTGCTGCCAAGCTTTGATTGCAGACATGATGTGTGTTTTAAGGCCGGTCTCAATGCAGTTTCATAAAGTAGTTTCATAAGTATTAAATCACATGCTACATTAGTAATTTTATGAGAAAAGAGAAAGAAGAGTTTCATCCCTATAAAACCCAACAGGCACAATTACTTAAATATGAGTCTTGGTAACAGTGCAATGAAACCATGCACTGAGATTGGCCTAAGTTCACTTAACGAACAGTTTACTGGTGCCTTTTTGTTAAGGTTGCTAAGAGCAATTACTCCCTCTGTCCTAAAATATTTGGCGCTTTTGACTTTCACACACTACGTTTGACCACTCGTCTTATTTAATTTTTTTGCGCAAATATTATTTATTTTTTTATAACTTGTTTAAACATTCGAGATACTTCAACCATGACATATTTGTTTTGTTGTTTGCACAAAAAATTTGAATAAAGCAAGTGGTTAAAGTTGATGTCTGAAAGTCAAAAGCGCCAAGTATTTTAGGGCGCGGAGGGAGTATAATCTTTACTTCTCCTAAAAACGACAGTTGGTGAGTCGCGGGGCATGGCCGTCGTCGTGGGCGTGCCCTGACAGGTAGGTCCCACACGCTCCCTCCCATCTTCGCTCCTCTTCCTCCCGACTGCCGTCTCTGAAAAAAAAATTGTTTCTCCTCGATCTTCCTCCTCTCCATGGGACAGCCCGCCGCGCCATGCTGCTGCTCCCCTTCCACACGATCAAGGCGTCGCTTGGCTGCCCCTCCCACGCCGATCTGCTCCTCCCACATGTGCTCTTCCGTCAACTGCTCGCCAAATCCTCCGTCCTCTCCCTCTACCTCGCCGCGCCAAACGAAATTGCACGGGAATTTAGCGCCGCCGAGCTGCGGACGCCAGGGCCGGACCAGGCTCCGCATTTTCGGAGGTCAACACGGTAGCCAACAACGCTGAAGATCAGGTCCTGCTCGGGTCGGGTGCAAGCTGGCGGAAGGTTCGAGAAGGTGTCCCCGTTCCATTCTCCCGCTCCCCAAATTTTTCTGTCATTGAAATCCAAATCATCCACGCATGCTGGCCACACCGCCTCGGAATGTTTCTGGCGGCCCAGTAAAATCACCGCTGCTCTCACTCTCACGCTACAGCACAAGAAGCCACAAGCTGGAGCTGGGCTTGCAAGAACAGGCATTCACTGCACTGGCCGTCGCTTTGTCAAGGACCAATGTACATACGGGCGGACTGGTATTCTTCTCTAGGCTGAGAAGGATGGATGATACACCGATGATCTCACTTTAGCAGGAATTTGCAATAATCTTGTGAACGGCAGGTTTAGCCGAATTCGTTTGTTTTACATTGAGTTTGTAATTCCTGAGAAGCAAATACCACTTTCCTAACATTATGCTTGAGTTAGGAGATAAAGTGCATGCTTCAGAAATCTGGCTAAAAGGCTGGAGTTCACTGATTTTTCCCATCGCATCTAATTTGCTTCTCAGGAACATTAAGCTTGTTGTTTAGTTAACTGAAAACTTGGCAAATGTACTCACTTGCCTGAGAACTTCTGGTGTCAAGAACAAAGTAGTTTAAAGAGTAAAATGAATCCTAGGTCCTTAAACTATTGGCAGATGGTCATCTAGGTCCATAAACTCTCAAAGTGTCCACCTGGGTCCTTAAACTATTTTCGGATGGTCATTTAGGTCCACAAACTCTTATGTGACCACCTGAGTCCATAAACTATTTATATTGTGTCAATCAAGTTCAGTTTTTGAGAGACAAAAACATCCAAACTGGACATGATGGTGTGGAGACATATATGGCATGTAGGTCATTCATTTTTTTCTCACCAATCACATGCCGTTGCAGTTAGTATGTACCCACCGCTCGCACTGTTACATGTGACGGCAGATGAGGTAGATGTGAATCGTTGAGTCATCTAAATGAGAGTGTCCCTACTTCTATG
Source organism: Eragrostis curvula (assembly GCA_007726485.1). Lineage (NCBI taxonomy): Eukaryota > Viridiplantae > Streptophyta > Magnoliopsida > Poales > Poaceae > Eragrostis > Eragrostis curvula. The sequence goes on from RWGY01000005.1 coordinate 2,243,190, forward strand.
AGCTATGGAAGGAAGAAAGTGACCCTATTCTATGAGCGACTTCGCGCTAGGAGAGACAGGTTGGAGGCGAGTGCATCAACATTGACGGTGCCACCCCTTCGGAGTAATGTTGCAGTGAGATCCCAATGACAGGTCCCTTGCATCGTCAATCGCGATGGATACTTGACGATGTACGATGACAATATATAACTGCTTCAAGCGATGGTCAGATGTTAGTAAAGAAAAAGAAGTGAAAACCCCTATATGCTAATATGTCTCCTAAATATTAAGAGTTTATGGACCTGATTGACACAACATAAATAGTTTATAGACCCATGTGATCACTAAAGAGTTAGTGGACCTAAATGACCATTCAAAAATAGTTTAAGGACCCAGATAGATATTTTAAAAGTTCATAGACCTAGATGACCATCTCCTAATAGTTTAAGGACCTGGGGTGCATTTTGATATCTAATTAACTAAGAATCTGAGTGCTTTTGATCTTTCGTTTGTGCTGATAGAGCACACGTCATGCTCATGGCTGGGTTGTTAGGATATCTTTTATTTGTTGAGATTTTGTTTAGCCTGTGGCAACGCACAGGCATCTAACTAATAAGGTTTAATCAGTCAGCCTAAAGCTTATTTCACATCATCAAAATTGGAGGTCGAAGAGTGAGAAAGCAGGAGAGAGAAGAGAGCAAACGCATCACCAGTCGCCCGACGGAACCCTGTGAAGCACTTCGCCCGAGACAGTGTCAGACGTCCAGCCATTTACCGGCCACTCCATTGCTATCGATGCATTCATTAATAAGTATTTAAATATTCAAAGAGCAGCCGATACAATAGCTCACGTGTTAGAGCAGGCCCAATAAGCACCGTTCCCTTGTCGCAACGACCGAATATGTCAGAAGAATCCAGTGTGGCGGAGAGAGAAAGACGTTCTGACAGTGAGCTTGTCGCTTCTGTTTGCGCAGGTTGCCTGCTCTGTTCCGCCTGACAGCACGTGGCTTTCTTCATGCCCTGAGCAAATTTGTTGAAAGAGAGCATGAAGTTGTGAGGCCGGTGGTAAATAAAAAATACTTTTGAAGAGCCTATGTACAGATTAATAATTGTACATGTTGTCTACACAGCTTGTTTGATGGGTGAGTTTTTTTGGCGTTCAGAGACAACCTTATTGAACTTGCTCTTATACTAGTACGTGCTGAAGGTGACATGGCCAAAGCAAATAACCGGCAGCCGGCTGCTTCATTAGCCATGCTCTAAGATTTCCTATGAGCCAGAACCGTCTTAAGAAGAGAAGCCTTCCCAGACGGAGCCTATTTCTACAGTGCCTCTGATGGGATTTTGCCACTTCCTGAATCCCAATAGTTGGCCAAAGAAAGTCGTTCGGGAATATCAGAGATTTTTTTCAAATTAATATACTCCCTCTAGTTTTAAATATATAGCTTTTTTGTTGAACTTTAGGGCAGTGGATCATTGTGGCATTGATGATGTCTCTCTTGGTGACAATTACTCTAGGGCAGCTCATATTGCAGATGCAACACTGTTTATTCCGATGGAAAAAGCGAGCGCGGATCATGCATTTGCTACACACGATATGACACGGTGACCGCGTCGCCCGATGGCAGCACAGTTCAGGGGCTCCGTGCATAGCACGCAGCAATTCCTGCCATCACCATCGGGTTTGATCTCAACGACATGTTAATTCGAAGCCCTCGTCAATGTCCCCACCGACATAGATGGCTTGATGTTTTATGCCGACACAGGAGCCCGCGATCTCAACGACTTGGCTATTCTGACGATTTGGTTTCTCCATCCATAGGTCAATTGACCAAAGATTTGGGTTGGTGCCTGCTACTTCGAGCGTTATATACGCTTGTGAGATGGAAGGGGGTGGAAGAGACGTGCCTCGATATAAGAGTATATTTGCACTACATGGACCATGCTACTACATAGATAGGATGCCTCGAACAATTTGTTTTTATGCTTCTCGGAGTTCTCGTACCACTCCGCCAGTCACCCTCAAGATCGCTGCCTTCCTCAACCATTTATACTACATTCGATCCTCACGGAGCGTGGTCACCACGCCCCGCATGTCTTCACTGCGGCCGACGCGCATGGGGCGTCACCGTCTTGTCCTTCCACGTGAAGCCAGTTTCGGCCCACGGGGTGCCTCAACCAGCCTCTGGCCTGGGCGCAGGACGAGGCCGGAGAGCAGCGCGTGTGCAGTGGTTCGGCATCGTGCAATCTGAAAGCGAACCATGGCCGCGCGCGGAGTGGCCAACCCCGTCATGTTCACGGCGCGGTGGCCGGGCTTCTGTACGAGATCGATGCGTGCCTGTGCGGTGCCACGGGCACGCAGTGCTCAGGAACAAGGGTCGGCAAGGCAGCAAGGACGGACCACAAACCTGTTCCTGGCGAGCACAAGTCAGTGTTCTGAGGTTATTGCAACTGAGAGCTATTGCAATCACCCTCCCGAAATAATGTTTCCGTACACTATATCTCTGAACAATTAAAGTTACTTGATGCGAATCGATGTTAATGTTGGGAGGATCTGAGGTTAATGTACCTATGCATTATTTCATAGCTGATCCACTTTTTCTCGTCTGATCTCTGCCGATAGTGAATCAGTTATATCTCTCTTTAACTGGCAGCCACGGTGTAAAATGTGGAGACGTGCATATGTTGTGCTGGCACCGATCAGGTTAGAATCGTAAAGCCTCAGAGAACCTCCCCCTTTATAACCATATCAATAATTTTTTGGTTAACCTGGGCTACAGACTATCGCCCAATATAAAGCATGTCTAACTCTCCCTATGACTCTTAGGTAGTGTTTGGTTGCTTGAACCATTTTCATCTTGAATGGAATGGTTCAGCTGAACGGAATGGTTCAAAATGAGATGGTACAACTAGATGTTTGGTTGATTGTATGAGTCGATACATTACTTTTGTTTGGTTGATTGAATGGTATTGTCTGGGATGGTTCAAGAATATGTTTGGTTGCATGAATAGTCATGATGTAGTGACCTTCCTCTTAAGGCCAGTCTCAATTGGGCCTTTTCATTTGCATGAAATGTATATCACATATGTAATTTTTGCTGACTTGGCAAGTAATTATGAGAAGAGAGAGAGGCAAACTTTCATTTCTTGTGAGAGCTCTTTCATTCTAATGAAAGGAAGGTAGCTCTCTTTCCTAAAATTTGTCTTGGAAACAATGAAATGAAAGTGTGCATTGAGAGTGGCCTAAGGGTGGTAACTTTACCTCCAAAATATGACAATGAACAATAAAACAACCCTTAATCTATTTATTATGTCATTTCTATTTTTATGCGTAAAAAAACTTGATATTCTGAAAAATGATGCTGGCACATGGGGCCCATTTGTTTTAATCAACCGCACGCACAATCTTTATCCATCCAGCTCACGCACAAGCACAAAGCACCATGGCCTCATCTACTACCTTCTCTGTACATGGCCTCGTTCCTGTCGATGATGAAGAGCTGCAGCTGGCTACGGGGCTGGAGGCCGCATATCAAACAGTCGCTAGGCACCTTCGCAATTCGCAAATCGAGATGGCTCGGGAGTCGTTGCCTGGGAGCACATCGCGATGGCTCGGGAGTCAGTCGCCTGCTGGGATCTCATCGCGGGGAGGGGGCGAGGGAGTTGGCCAGCGCCTGGGAGCCCATCGCGGCGAAGATGCGATGCGTGCGTTGATGCGGATTGCCGCCGGGGAGGGGCACGGGAGGCGGCGACTTCAGGAGAGCCAACCGGAGATGGAGATCGGGAGGGAGAGGTGAGCGAGAGGAAAGGAAGGGAGGGGTCACTTGCGGTGAGGGAATCACGGACGAGTCGGCCTGCACGGTATGGTGCGGCGAATTTTATCGCATGAGTTGGTGCGGCATCTTTTTTTTAAATAGGGAATAAAACTTTATTCCAGCCTCTGCATCGGTAGATGCATGTAGCTATTCAGAATTACAACTAGGGATCAAGGTAACTGCTCTATCCTTTGTGGCACAAAGGGCTAATGAAAAAAAAGCAAACAACGAAGAGTGAAAAAAAACCTAAAATACAACTAAGCATTGTTGAAGTCCTTTCCTCTCGCCTGCATCTCAATAAAGAGGTCGAGGTAGAAAAAGATGACATAGATGGGATTTCTCTCATGACTAGCACAACTTCCCACCTTAGTCTCATCCATCGAACACCATAAATTACAACTCTCTTTCCCGAGAACAAGCTTCCACATTGGCACCATCTCATCATCTTCCTCAAGGGTGAATCACAAAGGGACTTTAAACGATCTTACCGTATCCCCGACATTGTCTCACCCAAGCTGTCAACGATGTTGCACCACATATGATGGGGGCTTATTTCCTCATCCTGCTCAACCTGCCACGAGCGCACAATCCTTCATTGGATGAAAAAGAGCACTAGAGGGCACAAAACGCTGATGCATATCCCTCGATTAAGTGTCATCTCTAGTCCACCCATGTCTCTAGTTGCCGTCAATTTGAGGCCATGTCTAAACCGGTCATCTTGGCGACACCATCATGCCAATGTAGCCACCGGTGATTGCATATGGTCATCACAACACCACCGAGCACATGCCTCCATTGCCTGGATGTAGAACGACAACCACCAGGTCGACAAATCCAAGGAACAAAACGGCCCTCCACCAATATCAACGCCATTCCGATAGATCTACCTTGTAGACACCATGTGACACCGGAATATTCTTGGAATGTGGATGAGTCCATCCTGAACGAGCCGGTTCCATTCAATCAACCAAACGTGAGGATCTGTTAGATTCAGGATGATACGATGCAGGAACAGATTGGTACACTCATCCAAACACTACCTTAGTGTTCCATTTCATTGGTTTACCTGTTGGTCTTTTTGCTTTTATGTGTTGTGCATGCCTATCAGATATTTCTTCTTGGCGGTGGATCAAAACAATAGGCTTAGGAGGCATCGGAATTTGACAAATTATTCAGAGCACATGGCGTTTTATTTTTGTTTGTGCAGTAGAGTGTGTCAAACGAGATGCAATCGCCGCATGTAAGTAAACATCGTTATTACTTCTCCCAGTACCAACCTAAAATAGGTGCTCTACTTGGCCGAAATAATCTACTGACTAATCTACTTCTTCCTTTTTCAGCTGTTGCATGAACTCGAAGGATGACTTTTCGTGGCCTTCATTTTGATCTCTTAAATCTTAATTAGGCAACTTTTTACAATCCTATGTAGGGAATGTTCTCAGCACCATCATATAGCTCACACATAATCTGATAAGCTCGGGCAGTTTTCATGTGCAGCTATGCAGCGTCCTAATGAATTGCTCCTCCTCTACCTGTGGGATCTCAAGTACATGGCGAGAGAAGTTTTTCACAAGCTCGTGGTTGTGCTCTTCAACAAAAGCTACGTACAATCTCCCAGCAGCTCGGGTGTTAGCGATCTACAAGGGGAAGGGAGGTCTCGACTAGCAAGCAATTGGGAAAGGATCAGAGAAGAGAATTGGGGAACGGAAGCAGCTGTATTACTTGAGGAGGAAGAAGGAATTCTGTTACAAGGTAAAATAATTGATGATTCTCCTCGCGCCACTCTCTGCTACTTATAGCTAAGCACGTTACAACTCGATGCCACACACTTGGGCCGTTACACCCACTCCGGCCCAGTGACGCGAGGGTTTGCCTTCCTCACACGGGAACCACCACTGGGCTTCGCTGCTTCCGGTCCATCCGTGTTTGCTTGATCTTGTTCAGCATCTGGCACAGGAGAGGTACTGACATCGGGGCTATCAGCCTCACAATCATCTGCGCGAGGCACCGCATCCTATCAACGTGGTCCATCAGCCTTTTGTCTTCATGTTGGCACCAGGATGATTGATTTGATTTGATTTTCGCCAACCTTCTTCATGTCCCCATATTACGTACCAAATTACTGCGGCCTCCGAATTCATAGTAAGATTGTATCATGAGGATCTCTTTTCCAATCAAATCAATTATCCGTGTTGACATCATGTACTTAGAACATCTTCAAATAAAAACCCATAAGCTCTCCTTAAATCAAAATAATAGGGTTTAATTTTTTAAAATACCATCTCCATAGCACCCAAAAACTACTCACAATTTTTCCGTACCGCTTAAATTTCAAATTTGACTATAAATAACAAAAAAATCCGTAATGTTTGATCATGTATAAAAGATGTTAGATTCATTATGAAACTAGCTATCATAATATGTAATTTTTCATGTTTAAAACAAACTATTTTTATACATATTGATAGTCAAAATTGATAAAGATTGACTTTGACCAAACCCAGAAATGTTTATATTCTAGGACGGAGGTATATTAGTTACAACAATGCTCCTATTTATACCGGAAGGACCATGGATTTAGCCCTCATGGAACGAGTTACCGTGTTCCAGTTTACGCACGTGTAGCTGCTAGGATGCCGCCATCGCCATGGAAGAAGTGACCATGCTACGCGCCTTGCTTTTCCTCTTTGCGCTCCTCCTCGCGGGGCAACGCAGCCGCACGGGGCGTTCAGCGTAGAGCTCATCCACCGCGACTCTACGAGCGCATGTGTCGCGCGCGGATTGTGGCCAGGTCGTTCGAGTACGTGACGTCAGTGAACGTGGGCACGCCGCCGACACACCCGCCGTCCACGCGGCCAGGTCGACCCGTCACGGCCCAGGTCGTACGTACGGTGTCTTAGGCTGCGACTCCGACGCGTGCAATTAAGGCGTTCAGCCAGGCCACCTGCGGCGCCGCCAGCTCAAACTAATGCCAGTACCTGTACCATTACGTGGCCGGCGACGGGTCCGAGACGGTGGGGATCCTCCACTGAGACGGACTGGTAGGGCTCGGCGACGGCGCCCTCTCTCTCGTCACGCAGCTCGCCGCCGCGACCAACTTTGGGCACAGGTTAATTCTCTCTCCTACTGCCTAGTCCCGATCCACTCCACCAACGCGTCACCAGAGCCGTCGTGTCGGAGCCCACGCAGGTGCCGATGTTCTACATCGTTGCGCTCAAATCCGTTGTTGGACTTTCCCCGCACGACACTGAGGTAGTACCTCGACCCGGCGCTGCTGCAGCGCTGGATCGTCCTGCCGCGGGCGAAGTCTCCAGAGCAGCTGCTGCTGTCTGTGCCGTGCTACCATGCGAGCGGGCGCGCCAGGGAAAGGGGAATCCCTATCCCGGACGTGACGCTGCAGTTGCGCCGAGGTGCGGCGGTGACTCCGCGGCCGGAGAACACGTTCGATCGCGATGGTGCAGGAAAGGACGACGCTGTGCCCAGTGCTGGTGCCCTTGTCGGAGAGGCACAGCATATTTCCATCCTCGGCAACGTGGTGCAGCAGAACTTCCACGTCGACTGCACATCCTAGTGCGCTTCAAAAAAAAAAAAATGATGTTTAAGTCACTGAATAACTGAGTTATTGCCATCATGCCATCCTAGTGCACGCTTCAATAAAAAAAAATTAAGAATGATGTAGCGAGTGATTAGTATCACGATCATTTTTCTCCAATAAAATCCCTAAAAAAAATTTTGTCCAATACAAAATGGCCACTGAATTACTGCAGCCTCCAAATTCATACTGTCACCTATTTTACTGAATAAATAACCATACTCACTACCGTTTACTACCTCCGTACAAAATTAAGTTGAATCCTAGAGTTGATTAATTCAACTATTTTAAGTTTATTATCAAATGTCAACCCTATAGAAAAGTGTTTCAATATTTATCAAACCAAATTAGTATAACTAAATCCAAATTGAATCACAGTTTTGATTATCGTGGGGGCGGCGATACATGTTTCTGAATCACAGTTTTGCAAAAACCATGATATGCAAACCTCTACGTGAGTGCCTGAATGCACTCGTTTCTGACCTCTTTAGAGTTGCTCACCGGTCATCCACAAAAGAGAAAAAGATGATCTCTTTAAAGTTGTTGGAACGCACACAGGCATGTACAGCTTGGTTTAGCAGGACTGCAGTACGATCGGACCTGTGTCCTTTTAGTCAGTGGTGATTTAAAGAAAATTGCATCACATTCATATGGATGTTTGACGCTCATTTGTGCACCTACTCTATTTCAGCAAGTATAAACTGTCTCGATATATAGTGGACGTGTCTGGGTTCACATCTCTTCAAGTTCCTATTTTGTCTTGGTGGCTTGGGCCATATGTATAACCCTCTTAGCATGTATTTTGGATTTTTCCTTTTTCTTTTGCCGAAGGTCTATTATGAAACTACTAGGCTTGGGAGCTATCAGAAAGCTGTGTTGTAGCTAAGCATAGAGTAATGGATCAGCAAGAAGAGGTACCACTGCCCGCGCCAGGAGCCCCAGCGCTCCCTTACTGCAGCGAGGTTTTTGGAGACCAGGTAATTGCCGTGTCCAATATATCCTGGTACAAGCCAAGCTACTACAGTTGGCTGTATGATGATCTGGAGGAAGCTTAGTCGATGGATATGAAAACTTTTGAAAAATTTTGTTGTCATTGTGTTATGCATGAATGAACACTTGGATGTCCCTGCTACATGTTATTTGGTGATTGTTTTTTGGTTGTCATTGTTTCTTGATAAATTATGTGTGATCTATGATGGACATGTGACTTATCTATGATTTTAAATTTTCAAACCTGGATATGAATTTGAATTTTGTCAAGAATTTTGAATCTGCAACAACCTACCAGTGGTGGGCATGGTGACGTCATTGGTTTCCACTGGTGGCACACAACACAGTGGCGCGCACGGTGACATCATCCAAAGTTGCGAGCAGAGTGACATCATCTGCCCGCCACTGCTCTACTGTTAGCAATGGCGAGGTTGGTGACATCACTTTGTCCGCCACTGCTCTCGGCACTAGGGTGCGCCTCCATCTGCCATTGCTCTCGGCGACAGAGTGGGCCGGGGGACGATGCGCTCGCCACTTCAGGCATATTTTGCCGCCACTAAAAAAAGCTCTCATTGTACTAGTGTTTGACTGAGTAAATCAAATAATCCAAAATAAGCCAGATAAACTATTTTGCCGAATAATCCAGAGATAAGTTTTTTTCTATATAAGCTATTAGGCCTGTTTGGATGCTGCCTGGCAGGCAGAAGAAATCGAGCGCCTGGTGACGCTGCCTGGGAGCTCACCTACCTGGGAGGGTCCGAAGCAAACGCGCCCTAAGTCTTGCCAAACAGGACCTTAACTTCCAACTCCTTCGCTTCTCATTCACTCCGTTAGTCACATGCAAGGCCGGCTTTATCAGCAATTCATACTCCATTCCACACTAGCTCGCATAGCGTGGTCACCATGCGCATGTCTTTTCACCACGCTGACGCGCACTCTACTGCTGATAAATGAAATACAGCATAGCGTGGTCACCATGGGCATCACCGTCTTGTCCTTCCTAGTGATGCTGGCGGCGGTCGCGAGGTACCTTAGCCAGGCGCAGTCCTGGCACATTGAGAGCATGGCGTTGCACCATGTACGAGACCATTAAGTCACACGGCGGCCCGGTGCTGGCATGCTAACTTAGCAACAGGGGCGTGCCCTGTCTTGTGCACAAGATCCCATATGGCCGTGTCCATGTTCTGATGAGGACATCACTCTATCAGATACAACCAATGACGCTCCTCCACTGTACATGTATGGTCTAATCACTAGAGCTTATGCACGGAAACTAAATTTACTGGTGAGCTCGTTCCTAATGCTTTGTTTGCATGGTTTCAAGAATAAAATGCTACCTAATAATTTATTTATTGTTAGGAACCATGGTGATAATGATGAAGTAGCGGGAGAGGAGCTTAGAGGCGTGGGAGGGCCAGCAAGGACGTCCATGTCAAGTTGGAGGCCCAATCCAAGTCGACTTCGAGTCTGTTTCGAAGTCCAAGAGCAGTCTACACTAAAACGATTGTCCAGGTCGCATACGGACTCGGTTTTGGATGTTCTACATATGCACGGAAAGATACTTTGATCATCATTCCAATGGTACCAATCTCAGGTCCAAATACGATCGAAGTCATCGGAATTTTCGAAACAAGTTAACGTCCAGAATCTGTCTCGGTGTTGTACCGCCGTCTTTTAGTCTTTGGGCTTTGTATTTCGTATGAGCCCAATAGGGATGCGTCCAGGGGTCTTTGCACGACCATAGAGTCTTTATATACAGCCGCCGCCGCATCATTAGGGTTTGGGTTTTGCTTAGATTATTCTGTCAAGAACAGTTTCGCCGTTCATCGGTTTGTGAGACCCCAACTTGTGAGCTTAATTCAGTTTTCAGCAATTTTGATTGCAATCTACTGTGTTCTTGCTTGTGTTCTTCGATTCGCAGGCAAGGATAAGCCTTCTTGGCGAGGTCGACCGTGCATCGCCGGTCGATAACCTGAGGAGACGTGGTGCTGCGATTGCGGGGTTCAGGACGTGTTGTTCGAAAACCGGATCGACGTGTGTCAAGTCTCCACCAAATCGAGAGTTATCAGAACCTTTCGGAAGATCGGGAACCCTAGTTCACATCAAGTGGTATCACAGCGAGACTGGGCGGTGACGGAGCTACCATGTCAGATGTGGCACAACGAGGACACAGTTCTCACTAAGGAAGGAGGCAATCACACAAGCTGCGCATTCACGGCGGGAAAGTGGGTCACGGTGTATGAGCGCATGTTCCTGTGCGTTGCAAATTTAGGGCTCTCAGGCGACGAGAGCTACTGCACGCACTCCCGTGACATGACCTTTTCGGTCACCATAATAGTAAACAATTAAAGTTGCTTGATGTGATTCACTATTAATTTTGGGAATTTTTATTGAGTTACATGCACCAACCAGTTCACCAAAAGCCTAAGCTGATGAGAAAATGTGGGCAATTCACTTATACTCCAACACTTCCCCTCACGTGAAGGCTCCCTCAGGCCGCAAACGTGGAATATTGGAGTGGGCTGCAATTTATTTAATAAATCGCGTCAGCCAGGATTCGAACTCGAGACCTCTGGCTCTGATACCATATTGTGTTGCATGCACCAACCAGTTCACCCGAAAGCCTAAGCTGATGGGGAAAGATGGGCAATTCACTTATACTCTAACAATTTTGATGTTTAGGTAATTGTGCATTATCATTCATTAGCTGATCCACATTATTACTCATCTCAACTCTGCTTGTGGTGAATGAAGTTTGGTTCTTTAAGTGTCAGCCATGGTTTAAAATATGCACATGCAGGGATGTTGCGCTGATTAACCACCCTCTTTATAGCCATCTCAATACTTTTCAGATTAACCACGACCACATGTTGTCTCCCAATTTAAAGCTTCTGCTTGAATCTCCCATGACTTTTAGTTCTGTTTCATTTGTCCATCTCCACTTCCATCTAACTTTGACGTAGCGAATGAAAATAAAAGACTTAGGTGGTTTCGAAATTTAACAAGCTATATAACTTAGGTTATGGTGTTTGATTTATCAAGAGTTGTGTACTTAAACTTACTGAGGTTTGAGTTTAACGCGCATCAAGTTTCATGATATATAAGACGCACCCACTCCGATATTACAAGTTGGAGGTTGACGTCATTACATTGTTATAGCTAGCTACCCATTGTATACTGGAGGAAATTTCACAGGGTTTGTCGTTTGTGGCAGTATTTAATCAGCTTCTTGGCCTGGCCAAGCCATCCAGCTTCAAGAATCAAGTTGCTGTGTTCATTAACACTGGCGCAGCGCGCGCAGGGAGGGGCTGGACTGGCCTTACCGTGGAGCCGGAGTTTGGCTGTTTTTGGGTAGACGTTCTCGCCCACGGACCAGGGTAGACTGTAGAGGCGGTGATGGAGCAAACTGTACCTGGGCGTGCAGTGCTGCGAACAGGGGCGAGACGGCAAGGATGCAGGCCGATCGAGCGCCCTGTTCACGTCGAGCAAGATGGCAGTAGTGTACGAGCGGCTCTGCGGCTGTTCATGTGTGTCGCAGAAGACGCCGGCGACGAGAGCCACTGTGAGCTCTCTGTCAGCAGATCATGACGTGCATGTGCATACAAATGCAGCACTCTGTTTCGATGCACGGATGCCGGAATGCAGATTATCAGTTTTCTATTTGTAAGGGGCAGGTTTGTCAGAGGAATCGTTCTTGTGTACCAGTCTTTCGAATGACTAATGTTAAACAGTAGAAATTTCTTGGATGTGAACCATAATCGATTTTGGGTGAATTTTTTAGGCTAGTTTACTACTGCAGCTTCGTTAGTTGGTCCAACTTTACTCGTCTGAACTATGCTTATGGTGAAGGAGGTAATAGTTCTTTAACTGTCAGCCATGTTTTAAATGTGCACATGCACGCATGTTGTCAGTGGCGGACCCAGCGAAAAATTTTAGGTGTGGCGAAGCCGCCAGCAACAAAGTTGATTGAACCAAGATGTGTCTTTCACGAAGTAAACAATAATATTTGGATCATATTTGGACCATATAATACTTGTGCCATGCTAAGCTGCCACAGTGTTTCAATTGCATTTTCAGTTTGCCCCATTCCTCTTTGCACTTCACCTTCAGATGGAACATGAACATCATCGGTCCTACTTTCGTGGGTGCTTGGCCTAGAGCCGCTGCCACTCGACAACAAACTGCTACTACTAAAGAAGCTCTTCCAATCTACAAAAATTTAGAATCAACTAATCCACAAACCATTAGTGAGTTTATTTCCTAAATGGACGGAATCCCGGACTAGGATAAAAGAACTTAATCGAGACATCCGAGAAGCGAAAAAATTGGGGGGAGTTTGCCCGGCAGCGGCGTTCAACTTGGTCTGCGTGTATGGGCTAGGCCTCTTGGTTCTCATACATTTCTCAGGTTATAACTAAAATGGGCTTCCAAAACATGAAGCCTAGTGAGGCCCATACCCTTTCACAGCTTCTTTTCGCTTTCTTCTTTCTCTGGCTGCCTGTCCGAACAGCCCCAGGGCCACAAATCCATGGCGATCTGCAGGACGGGGGAAGCTGGGAAGGAGGGGTAAGAGGTACTTGGCACCGGAGTTAGGTATGCCGATCGGGTTACACTCTACCTTCTCTTTATAGCTAGGCGGGCCCAGGATTTGAAGAACGGTTATTCAAAATGTCAAAGCGTGTTTTTTTTTGCTAAAATAAATTGAATAAAAATTGCGTCAAAATTATGTCGAAGACAGGCGCAAATTGATTCAAACTTGAAAGATCCTCATATCCTCTACAACCCTGGACACCGCCTATTGGATTTGCACCTGACCTGCAAATGTCCGAGTACTCCCTCTCTTCATCCATTACATCTCTATGGTCGCAGGCCCCCTCAAGGTTCCCCTCAAAATTGCAAGGCTGAGATGGAGTAGGTAAAGGCAGTAAACACAGCTAGAATTCTCCACATTTTGTTTCAACTGCTTGCACTTCAGATCTCTTGATATATGTAGGAAGTTGACATGACAAATTTCAACTACACTATGGCTTAGAATTAAGTTGCTGCAGCATATTGTATTTTCTTCCCAATTGACTGAACTGGCCATGTTTGAATTAGTTCTCTTTTTTCCCCCTAGGTTCATCGCGATGCAGATTTTATGACTTTTGCATTTTCCAGTTGCCACCGACAGAATATGAACGAAGTAGTAGTCCTGTTCATCGTCCAAATCAGCTCTCTTTCCACTCTCTTTCTCCCCAATCATGTTCGTGTCTACCCGATTTAGTAGATAGAGGTGTAAATATTTTCTTTTTCCAATGTTTATAAAACTTTCAAATGATTCAGTAGGTTTTTTTTTCATCCCTATGTTTCATGAAAAGCTAAAAATATTGGGCTAACTACGTGAAAGTAATCAATTTATTTCATAAATATACGGTTGCATGCTGCCATGCTTTCAAATTCCATTCTATCCTTTGGATTTATGTACCTCCTGAATCACTAATTTTACGGTTCCATCTTGTGCCGATCGGGTTATACTCATAAGGCCTTAGGTACCTTCTCTTTATAGCTAGGCGGGCCCAGGATTTGAAGAATGGGTATTCAAAATTTCAAAGCATGGTTTTTTTTTTGCTAAACTAAATTGAATAAAAATTGCGTCAAAATTATATCGAAGACAGGCGCAAAATTGATCCAAACTTGAAATTGAGCACATAGAAGCATAGAAAGCACTAATTGAACCGAGTTTGGTGGGGGTGGAAATAGATTATAGATGGGCTGCCACAGTTTTTGGGCTGAAAGATGGATTGATATATGTTATTTTTCTTTTTTTTTGTACACATATACATGGTACATGTTATATGCACAAACAAAATTTCCCAAAATAATGGGTATTCAACTGAATGCCCATGAATAAAACTGGGCCTGACTATTTTTCGTCCAACATAAAGCCTACTCGACTAGCCCATGATCCTCAGTTCCATTTCATTTGTCCATCTGCACTTCTAGCTAATCTTGATGTGTGTGTCTCTTTGTCTCTAACTGTTATGAATGTCTACCGTATTTTCTTGTTGATCATGAATGCTAATAATAGGTTTAGGAGGCATCGGAACTTAACAAAATACAATAATTTGGTTCTGGTCTTTGGTTTATCAAGAGGTGTGTAACTGAGCATACTGGGGTTGTTTGAGTTAAAGGTGTTACAAATTTTATGTTGCATAAGACGCACACACTCTCATCCTTTCTGGAGAAGGTAGGCGTGGATTCCATTGTCGAAGCTACGCACCCATTATATGCTTAAGGAGCGGTCATTGTGCGTGAGCGGAAATTTCAAGAAAATAAAGCTTAAGGTATACATTATCAAATTTACTACTTTGTCAATTGACTGAAATTTCAGTTAATACTCATTTAATTCACCTGAGCTTCAAGGGACGGATTTCTCCGGTGACGTCTCAATTGGTTACATGCTTAAAAGAAGGTACTCTATTGAGATGTCTCAAGGGGTGGAGTTTAAGAGAATGCATGCCATACTAGCTGCTAAGGGCAATGTGGCTGTGGATAAATAGTCATACTCGCAAAAAAAATGTGGCAACACCAAATAAAATATTCCTCTTGAACTTTTACATCCAAACAAGGGCTAATGTTTTTCGAAGAACCAGCTTCATATATTTTTCAATACAGATGCTGGAATATTAATCAATATATTTCTTTTCCCAAAAAGCCAAGGCCGAATGATTTTTTTAAGAAAAAAGGGTATCACGATCAGGTACGAGCTAGCACCAGTAAGAAACCTAGTCCATCTTGTGGTTCTAACCATAACAAGTAGTTACCCCCACCTTGAAATGTGGAGAATATGCAGGACAGCAAAGGTTTGACTCGTATTGATCCTGAAATAAAACATTGAATATTGTCTGCTTTTCCTTCGACAAAGAAACTGTACAGTCTTCCCTGTTTATCGGCAAGTTGATCTGTATCGTCTGAAATCAACTTCTGCTGCCCATTTTTGTCACATGGACTTTTAACAGCCGTATAGCACAGTAGATTGGTCAATATATATGACCCTTGACAGTATTAGTAGCTTTGAGTCGAACAGGCCTAATTTACTAGGTAACGAACTAGAATATCTTTTCTATTTCTATATCAGGCAATCGATTGATTAAGATTTTCTTTTTGGATTTTTTTTAATTACAAGCCATTCTGGAAACCCCAGCTGCAGCTAGTTCTTTACATTAGGACGTTGCTACACATGATGAACATTTTTTCTTAATCTTACCACAATGATACAGCAGAATGCTTCGCTCCAGCATTGGAATTTAGGCTGGTGAGGGAAATGGGCCACCAGGTGTCTGATCAAAATCATCAGTAATATTCCAAAACCCAAAAATCTTGAGATTTGAAAACTTCTAGATGGAACACCCATATTTCATTCAGAAAGTAAATGAAGGATATGGTCAATTGAAGCTAGTTACAACGACTGACAAAGCAAAGAAAATAATGGCCAAGTTAAAGAATTTGAGAAGAGTTCTCAAGCCATGGGCTGCTCAATTTTCTAATATGGCAATACCATTGAAAGTACAAAAGTTGCTGGACACTATAGAGGAAACAAGGGACTTAACTCTAGAAAAGTGGAACTTCAGATCAATCTTGCCAAAGCACCTCCACAGTCTGCTCAACAAGCAGAAAGTTTACTGGAGACAAAAAGGGGACATCAAGTGGGTTAAATTTGGCGATGCGCCAACCAAGTTTTTTCATGCCAGAGCATCAGTCAATCACAGAATCAATACAATATCAAGGGTCACAAATTCAGAAGGGAATGTGGTTACCTCTCACAATGAAAAAGGTTGATTGTCTTTGGGAATCTTACAAGGAAAGGCTTGTAAATTCAGAATTTAACGACATGATATTTAATTTAGAAGAGCTCATGATAACGGTAGATAATCTGGACTCGATAGTGGTGGCTCATTTACCATCAAACAAATCTAAAACTTAATATGTTGAGCTATTTATAGTGAGGTTCTTCAATATATTACCATATGCTTTTAGTTACGTTGTAGTTGTACCGAGTTGTTTGATCAAATTTCATATATTTTTACTAAATTATTCATTAAATAGTTTTTCGGCATGCCCAAAGTTAATATGTCGAACACGCCAGGGAAATGTTCCAAAAAAAAAAGCGCCAGGGAAATACTTTCAGTAGCGGAGCGCCATGGCACCGGACACCATAGTGCAAGCCACAGGTTCAGTAGCAAGTGATGAAAGCATGTTGTTGTGGTATCGAAGTGCCTCCCTGGGTGGGCTTTGTTTCATGGGACGCCTGAGGAGTAGGCTTGAGACGCGAGCGGCCACTATCAAGAGAAATCTGAATCCAACGACGGACTAATATTCCCAGAGGACTCATCGAACCTCGTGTCCTGACACTTCACATTCCCGCGAGTTGCAAACATATTGTGCTTCATTTAAGGAATTGTTTTTGTTCTTCTGAAACATTAAAATGAAGGAGAGACAAGAACAGTTGGGTACTTGGGTGAGAGCTAGCACACCTAGGCAATCGGGAACTTCATTGGACACAAGGAAAAGAAGGAATGTGTTTTTATATATGGGCAGATGTAGAGATACTTGCTACAAACTATTTGGTTATCTTTAGACATGTTTGAGTCGCTACGGTGTATCCTCCCCTACGGTGTGAGGCATTGAATACAATATACTATATACTAACTTGATATGGGACATGTATTTCATCTGGGTGGAGCTCCTTTTATTATACAGTAGGAGAATCCATTATAGGTATGGCCATCATCCCGCGGCAAACATATACATGAAAAAACTAAATAAAGTGTTTTCATATTTTATTTGATAATAACAACTCCATAAATATGTTACATAGAAAAATTGCATACATTAACAAGAAACTGTGGTGCTTTCTTGTGTAAAAAGGAAGCTGCTGGGCAGTCCTGTGCCGCACGCAGCTTAGCTTCTTGAACGGAACTGCAGGCTGCTTCCTTGGCGGCTGTCGCCCCGGCGAGCTCCTCCTCAACGGCCGCCCTCCACCACGCACGAGGCTGCATCACTAGTGTGTCCGACGTTCCTTCTCCACCAACACCGTCCGCAGTGTGTGATGAGAGACTCCGCCATCTCATATCGAGCAGGTGACTGAGCAATCATTTTCAGAAAAGGAGTGGATACTTTTCAAAGGCACTCAGAGTTTTTCTGTTGCTATGGATGATCATAACCATAAACTCAACGAGGGAGGGTGAAGTGTTATAATGAAACAATATATAGGTTCCTTCGGACTACATAACTAATTCGTACGTAGACACTATGCCGATCTGCAAATTCTATCAAATGGTGAATAATACTCTAAGAAGCTCTCTACTTGGCTACAAGCTTGGCGTTTCAGACTCTTGAATTTAACTATAGTTAATTAATGGGAAAATTTGTTGTGGCACACTAGAAAGACATGGTTTCAGGCACAACACACCGCAGCTCGCAATATTAGGCACAACACACTGCAACTTTGTGGCTCTTTGCTGTGGCACACTAAATCAAAGAGAGGTGATATTTTCAACTGCTTTATCTCATTACAAGAAATACATTACAAATTGAAACTCTACACAACTATACACTATTGCACTCTTGATCTATGTGATTTTTTGTAGATTTTTTCTCAACCGTTCATATAACTTTTCATTGAAAACAATCTTTATTTTTCTACTAAACTATGTGAAAAGTTGAAAAAACATCTACCAAAAATCATATGGGTAGAGAATGCAACACTTTATATTTGCGCAAAGTTTCAACTTCTATTGTATTTCGTACAAGGAGATAAAAAAAGTTGAAAATATCACTTTATGTTGTTTTAGTGTGTTTTAGTGTGTTGTGGCTAAGAACCACGATTTTGGAGTGTGCTTGAGCAAAATACAGAAGTTGCGGTGTGCTGTACCCGAAACCACGTCTTTGGAGTGTGCCACAACAAATTTTCCCATTGGCAACAGAAAATCTTATCATGTAATAATTCTTGTTATCTCCTGTCCTCGTGGCTATATGATTGGACAATATTCCTTACTTTATTGTAGCCAATAACACAATCTTTTGCTGCAACAAAATCAATCCGAGTACATTGTGTTACATGGGTTGGTTAACACTTGCAATCGGCCTTTCGAGAGAAAACATCGACCATCATCCTGACATGTAGTCACTCTGTTTGTGAAGAAGTGATGTCTTGCGTCATGGTACGAGATGGAGAAGACTCTCACTCAACAGATGGTACAAGCTCTTCCTTAGCTATGGCTGTTTTGTTCCTGGTGCATCCTATTCTTACTACCGTGGCATCCACAGGTTTTCTTTGACTCACGCAGTTAACATCTGGGCCTTCCTACTATTTTTTATGACAAGAACTAGAGCGAAGAAATAGTTATAAACTGTGAAAATATTCGGCGTACGTATGAGACTTCGGTTAACATTGAGCCAATAAGATAGCAGTTGGTCCCTTCGTTATTGCAGTCCCATTACCTCTACTACTCAATATCAATAACATTTTTTTTGGCAGAATAATTGAAATGTTATTGCACATGTTTAAGATGGAAGATGGAAAAGCTGGAGAAGTGATAACCCGAAATCAGCATACATTTTCGTTTTGATGTCACCCTGATAAGTAGTAAAACTGGTTTTATGAGCGTTCTGCATATTCCAGTAATGATAATTGCATTGTCTATAATACCAGCTAATGAATTATAGATCACCCATTGCAACTTCAGCAGATCAATGATTGTCGATGGTGTACTGACATTCTTCGCTTCAATCAACCCTTGAACCTCTTGGATACTATACTACTGTCCTCATTTTCCTCTTCGTTGTTGTAGAATTCAATGGCAATTCAAAATTTATTAGTGAACAAATTGAGATGATCATTTATTGGCAATTTGCACTTGGACGGCGAACATAACATAAAGGGTGGGTCAGTGACAAATCACTGTTCGACCTTGTTGAGCAATGTTAAACGCCCAAGCTGCAATAGTAATGACGTGGGTGACATTCTAGGCTGGACTCGTCCCTGTGTGACATCCGGGAATGTGATCTTGTATATAGTTATCATCATGATTTGTTGAGAAACTTGTGCCCTTTTTAGCAGTTCGTCTATAAAATTTTCTTTTGCATGTACCCCAACAAATAAACATGCTGGATGAAACAAGCAAAACTTGCAGGTTATTAATTACACACTTTTTTCTTAAGAACAAATTTATACTACATTCGATCGATCCCCGCGGAGCGTGGTCACCACGAGCACGTCTTCACCGTGGCCGACGCACATGTGGGCATGCGTCACCGTCTTGTCCTTCCACGTGAAGCCGGCGACAGCCGCGGGGTACCTCGACCAGCTGCTGGCCAGCACGCGTGCAGCGGTTCGACGTCGTGCACGCTGAGAGCGTGGCGTCGAACCATGCATATATGGCTGCGCGCGGATTGGCCAACCCTTGGCGGAGTTTTTCTGGGACTACGTGCACTACATCGGCACTACAGAGACCACAGCGGGGACGCGTCATGTTCACTGCGCGGTGAGCGGGCTGCTGTACCCGATGCGGTGCGTCGGACACGAAGTGCTCACGAACAAGAGCTATTGCAATCACTCTCCCGAAATAACGTTTCCTCTCACTATATCTCTAAAAAATTAAAGTTACATGATGCGAATCAACGTTAATTGGGAGGATCTGAGGTTCATGTACTTATGTACTATTTGTTTGCTGATCTAGTTTTTCTCGTCTGATCTCTGCCGATGGTGAATGAGTTATAGTTCACTTTAACTGACAGCCATATGGTTTAAAATGTGGACATGTGCGCGTGTTGCGCTGGTGCCCATCAGGTTAGAATCATAAGGAGTCAGAGAACCTCCCTCTTTATAGCCACATCAATACTCTTTAGATTAACCTGGGGTACAGGTCATCGCCCATTATAAAGACTCTCCCGTGACTCTTAGTTTTCCATTTCATTTGTCCAGATACTTTTTGGTCTCTTTGCTTTCATGTGTTGTGCATGCATACCAACGTTTTCTTGTTGGTGGTGGATGAAAGTAGTAGGCTTAGGAGGCATCAGAATTTGACAAATTATACGGAGCGCATGTCATTTTGTTTTTGTTTGTGCAGTAGGGTGTGCCAAACGAGATGCAATCGCCACATAGCGCAGCAATCCTTCATGCTTCTCCACGTAGCTACCGAGAATAGGTGTTCTACTTGGCTGAATGAATCTACCCAGTAATCGTCGAAGTGATGGTCTTCCTTTTTCATGTCTTGAAGGAACCCAAAGGTTGCGTTTTCGTGGCATTCATTTTGAGCTCTATAAATTAATCTTAGGCAACTTTTTGCAACCCTATGTAGCCAGGGAATGTTCTGAGCACCATCATATAGGTCACACGTAATCAGATAATTAAGCTCGGGCAGTTTTCATGGCGCAGCTATGCAGCGCCCTAATGAATTGCTCCTCCTCTACATGAGATTCGGCGGCACTGCAGACGATGACGCGGTGGTGTTCCGCGTGAGCAACGTCAGGTTCGGCTGCTCGGCGTTCAGCTTCGGCACGTTCCGAGCCGTGACCAACTTGGTTCTCCACCTCTCCTGCCTGGTCCCGATCCACTCCACCAATGCGTCGGTCGTCCGCGCTCAACATCAACGCCAGCACCGTACGTACGTACGTCGTGTCGGAGCCCGGCGCGGCGACCACGCCGCTGGTGCCCGCGCAGGTGCCGATGCATGTTCTACATCGTGGCTCCCTGGTGGGCCTCCCCCGTCGTCTTACTGGACTCCGGCGCGACTCTGATGGTTCCTCGATCCGGCGCTGCTGCAGCCGCTGGTTAGGGCAGGCCCAATGGTCGTCGTATAGCCCATTCTTGTCAGATTTTGCAGAAAAAAGCTAGGAGAGAGAAGGTACCCTGTCTGGTACTGAAGCGTCGATCGCATGCTGCAGCTGTGGGGCTGCAGGTGGGCCCAGCAATGAATATTGAGACATGTTGATTGTATTTTTTATCTATTTGCTTGTCTATTAGACAGATGCTTGTCTCATCCATTGGGCTTACCGATCGAGCTGCAGCGCCGGATCGCCCTGCCACGGGCGTAGTCGCCAGAACCGCTGATCGTCTGAGGTTAATGTACTTGTGCATTATTTATTAGCTGATCCACTTTTTTTCGTCTGATCTCTGCCGATGGGGAAGGATTTATAGTTCTCTTTAACTGGCAGCCATGGTTTTTAAAATGTGGACATGTGAGCTTGTTGCGCTGTGGCCGATCAGGTTAGAATCACAAGGCCGCAGGGAACCTCCGTCTTTATAGCCACATCAATACTCTTTGGATTAACCTGGGCCTACAGGTCATAGCCCAATATAAAGCATCTTCTGACTCTCCCATGACTCTTAGTTTCCATTTCATTTGTCCATAGCTACTTTTTGGTCTCTTTGCTTTCATGTGTTGTGCATGCCGACCAACTTTTTCTTGTCGGTGGTGGATGAAAACAATAGGCTTAGGAGGCATCAGAATTTGACAAATTGTACGGAGCGCATGTCATTTTGTTTTTGTTTGTGCAGTAGGGTGTGCCAAACGAGATGCAATCGCCACATAGAGCAGCCATCCTTCTTGCTTCTCCATGTAGCTATCTAAAATAGGTGCTCTACTTGGCTGAAATGATCTACCTAGTAATCGTAGAAGTGATGGTATTCCTTTTTCATGTGTTGAAGGAACCCAAAGGTTGTGTTTTGGTGGCATTCATTTTGAGCTCTGTAAATTAATCTTGGGCAACTTTTCATAATCCTATATATGTAGGGAATGTTATGAGCAACATCATATAGGACAGGTCACACATTATCAGATAATTAAGCTCGGGCAGTTTTCATGGCGCAGCTATGAAGCGTCCTAATGAATTGCTCCTCCTTTACTTGAGTTTCGGCGGCACCGCAGACGGTGACGCGGTGCTGTTCCGTGTGACCAACGTCAGGTTTGGCTGCTCGACGTTCAGCTTCGACACGTTCCGGGCCGACGGGCTGGTGGGGCTCGGCGACGGCGCCCTCTCCCTCGTCACGCAGCTCGGTTCTCCTCCTGCCTGGTCCCGATCCAATCCACCAACGCGTCGTTGGCTCTCAACTTCGACACCAGCGCCGTCATGTCCGAGCCCGGCGCGGAGACCACGCCGCTTCTGCCCATGCAGGTGCCGATGTTCTGGACAAGGATCAGATGACTTACTGCACACCCGTTCAGTAGTCACTGACGCATGGGACCGGGACCACGTGTTAATGAGATTAGATTACGGCATCGGAACCCTGCCCCGATGTTTTGGCGCTCAAATCCGTCGCTGGGCCTCCCCCATCGTCTTGGACTCTGGCACGACAATGACATTCCTCGACCCTGGGCTGTTGTAGCCGTAGCTTACCGAGCTGCAGCGCCCGATGCGCGCCTGTCTCAGGCAGTGTTCGACATATGAGGGTCTAAATTTTAGAAGGGTCTAAACTCTAGATAAGTTATATTAAATAAAGTTTAATTACAAAACTAACTACAGAACCTTGGTCTAATTCGCAAGACGAATCTAATAAAGATAATTAAGCCATGATTAGATAATGGTTATTGTAGCATACTGTAGCATGATTGTAGCAAAATATAGATTAATTAGGCTCATTAGATTGGTTTCGTAAAGATATACCCATCTGTAAAAAAGTTTTTATCATTAAACTTTATTTAGTACTATATTTTCTTTATTTAGAGGCCTCTAAAATTTAACGCTAAAAGAAACGAACAGGACCTACATGCCCAGACACAAACCAAACACGCCGAACGAAAGCAAGGGAGTCAGCTTCCAGCCCATCACACTACGCATGGATATGCGCAGCCCATGGACCACGTGGTATTTCTGTTCGATCGACAAGCTCTGTTCTCTTCATTTGGTAGCTGCTCCAGTACATCGGCGTGTGCAAGCTGGCCGCTGTACCTCACGGCCCTGTTCCTACGACAAGCGTCGCGTTGGTGCCACGCCCTGGGAGATTTTATTAGGTATTCTCTCCGTTTTTTATTATATAACATCGTTAATTTTTTTTTTATTTTAACTATTCGTGTTATCTATAAATATTTATGTAAATATTGAAGTGTATAAGTTGATTTTAAAGTGGTTTTGATGATGAATCCAATAATATTCATTTCACATTCAAAAAGTAATTATTTAAATCTATATTGTTAGTCAAAGTTAAACAAAAAAAGTCAACAACGTCATATATTTAAAAACAGAGGAAGTACATATAATTTGGATATCTGAATTTTCCGGGTACCTGAAATCTTGACAGCATTCCAGGTAATGATTTTGAAAAAAACGAAATTTATAAATAAATAAATAACCCAAAAAAACTCGGTACTAAAATTTCAAGGCAAAATTGTCTCGAGCACACTCACAAAGTGTGGCTTTGCCTACAACACACTAACAAAATTGAATTCGTCTGAGACACATTACGATTTTGTGGATGTCGTCTAGATCACACCGCAGCCATTAAAATACTATTTCCAGCTCGATTAGGTGAGAGAATATTTTGTAAATGACAATGGTGCCCCTGTACTGTTGTTGTCTTCGCTTCTTCAATGTCGCCACCGCTGCCTGGCCATGGCAACGGTGTCCTGCTCCCCAGCTTGCGTGGCCATGGAGCCACGACTCGGCGCCCCAAATCTTCTGCGTCACCGCTCTGCGAGGCCATGGCGTTGTACGAGGCCGCGCTTGACAAAATCCGGCGTTAGCAACAGACCAAGCAGGCGGAGCCGCGGAGGTCAGACCGCGATACCAACAGGGCCATTCCTCTACCTGATGCGCGCGGCAGGGCTGTAGCTCGCCAAGCACGAGCTCGGTCCTCAGCCAGCCCTCACACGCCCCACGCACCCAAGGGACTCCTTGCATCCTGCACCCGAGACGCCCAGCAAGCAAGCTGGACCAGCGCTCGCACACGGCAAGCATCGAGTTCTCCCGTCCTCCCATCACAAGCTCCAAGGTTGATGCGTCCAAGATCCATTGCAGCCACCAACGGGGACGAGCTCAGCACTGATGTGGGTCTGATTGCAATTCGAATTGTTGGAGTATGCAGCCAAACGGCAGTTGTATTTTATCCAATCTTATTTCCTCGTGGATTTTGATTTGCGACCGAATTCAGTTCTGTTTTTCTAATTCTCGAGAACCAAACAAACATTTATGGAATTTCGGGAAGAAGAAGGGCAGAATAGTCATTGCTCTCATGTCAATAGTATTTTAATTGACGCGGTGTGTCCTAGACGATAACCATCAAATCGTAGTGTGTCTGAGACGAACTCGATTTTTTCAGTGTGTAGTGGGCGAAACCACACTTTGTCAATGTGCTCCAGACAATTTTGCCAAATTTGAAATAGATCGAACACCCAAGCCTACAGATGAGCAACGCTTACCTGAAAAGCCCTCGTCACTGTGAAAAAGGATTTGCTGAACTCTATTTAACAATCTGGCTATATAAAAAAAAATTATGATATTTTTTTGGGTATAATTACATACATGTTGTCCAAAACGGGTGGATCTATAGACCTTGAAGTCATGTACAAAAAAATAAAATAAAATTATAAGCTATCTCAGCAAGCAGGTAACCTGCAATTTGATACAAATGCACCAGAGTACAGGGAATCATACGTGTCTTAATGGTTTGACAAATGCAGTAATATGAATAATTATCAGATTTCAGAAACTTCCACAAATCCTCTCGACTCGTCTCTTTAATAATCTTTTTAATTCATCAACTCTACATCTATTTTTTTTTAACAATTGCCTCCGTGGGGTATACAGGTGAGAAAGGAGAAGAGCTGCCTTTATTTGGCAGAAATTAGACATCACAGAGCACCAATTGACCACAACTCTGATTCCTCAGGATGTATACGTGTTGGTGAGAAGCTGTGATACTGAATTATGGTTTGCACGAGCAAAGTCCTCGTCATTGTGCTCCTTTACGTGCCATACATGAAGCCACGCATAAAATCATTTATGCTAGCAGGGGTAAAATTGCAACCATAGGGGTAAGTTTTTGTTTCAGTTTGAAAAACGAGAGGTAAAATCGTAAAGTTGAAAAACGAGGGGTAAAATCGCAATTGGTTTCGAAACCAGGGGTAAAAGTACCAAATTCCCTAATCACAATGCCATTCAGGAACATCTCAAACTTGTTGTGTGCAAATATTCCTAACAATACGCTATACGCAGTACTAACAAAACTAAACAATAGCTATAGCACTGCGCGATACTTCCTTGTTGGTCAGAAGGCCACGCAAATACGGAAGAAATAGCAGAAGTGAATTCTACGTTGGAGTGCAAGCGGATTAAGAACGTACGTTGGAGTGCAAAACGAATCACGTACCTTATTCGGGAAAACACGAGCGAGCGCAATAATCAAGAGACGAAGGTGAGGTTTTTCTGCTCAAGAACCCTATGCGATCAGGCGACGGCGAGGAGAAAGATTAGGCAGTCCGTGCTCGAGGCTTCCGTTGCCCCCTCCCTGCCCGTCTGGCGTACGAGAGCGAGAAAGAATCAAAAGACGACGTTGAGGTTGAATCTCGCGAACCCTACGCGAACCAGCCGGACGGGGACGGCGGCGAGAGCGATCAGGCAGACCGATCGAATAACCTGGAGAGTGAATTACGAATTCGAGTTGAAGTTGCCGCACAAAACCTGGCAGGCCGAACGACGGACGCGCAGGTAAAACTTATCATGGACTCGGCTGGTGGTTCAACTCGGACTCGGAAGCGAACACATATCGGCCTTTCACGTAACAGACTCGGTTTCACAGAACAGGCAGGCAGCGCAGGACGAAAACGAAATTTAACGTCTGACGACCCAATCAACCGGTAGACCCTCAGATCGTGCGGCACAAAGCTGCAAAGAGCAACATCCTACGGTTGAAAGAAGGCAGACCCAAAATTGGCTGACGAAGCATGCAAATCAAACTTATTAGTATTAGATAGATATGACACCGTTGACTTTTATCGTTATTTTAACTATTCGTCTTATCTACAAATATTTATGTAAATATTTAAGTGTATAAGTTGACCTTAAAGTGGTTTTGATGATGAATCCAATTATATTCATTTCACATTCAAAAAGTAATTATTTAAATTTATATTGCTAGTCAAAGTTCAACAAAAAGTCAACAACGTCATATATTGAAAAACAGAGGGAGTACATATAATTTGGATACCTGAATTTTCCGGGTACCTGAAATCTTGACAGCATTCCAGGTAATGATTTTGAAAAAAACGAAATTTATAAATAAATAAATAACCCAAAAAACTCGGTACCAAAATTTCAAATAGATCGAACACCCAGGCCTACAGATGAGCAACGCTTACCTGAAAAGCCCTCGTCACTGTGAAAAAGGATTTGCTGAACTCTATTTAACAATCTGGCTATATAAAAAAAATTATGATCTTTTTTTGGGTATAATTACATACATGTTGTCCAAAACGGGTGGATCTATAGACCTTGAAGTCATGTACAAAAAAATAAAATAAAATTATAAGCTATCTCAGCAAGCAGGTAACCTGCAATTTGATACAAATGCACCAGAGTACAGGGAATCATACGTGTCTTAATGGTTTGACAAATGCAGTAATATGAATAATTATCAGATTTCAGAAACTTCCACAAATCCTCTCGACTCGTCTCTTTAATAATCTTTTTAATTCATCAACTCTACATCTATTTTTTTTTTACCAATTGCCTCCGTGGGGTATACAGGTGAGAAAGGAGAAGAGCTGCCTTTATTTGGCAGAAATTAGACATCACAGAGCACCAATTGACCACAACTCTGATTCCTCAGGATGTATACGTGTTGGTGAGAAGCTGTGATACTGAATTATGGTTTGCACGAGCAAAGTCCTCGTCATTGTGCTCCTTTACGTGCCATACATGAAGCCACGCATAAAATCATTTATGCTAGCAGGGGTAAAATTGCAACCATAGGGGTAAGTTTTTGTTTCAGTTTGAAAAACGAGAGGTAAAATCGTAAAGTTGAAAAACGAGGGGTAAAATTGCAATTGGTTTCGAAACCAGGGGTAAAAATACCAAATTCCCTAATCACAATGCCATTCAGGAACATCTCAAACTTGTTGTGTGCAAATATTCCTAACAATACGCTATACGCAGTACTAACAAAACTAAACAATCGCTATAGCACTGCGCGATACTTCCTTGTTGGTCAGAAGGCCACGCAAATACGGAAGAAATAGCAGAAGTGAATTCTACGTTGGAGTGCAAGCGGATTAAGAACGTACGTTGGAGTGCAAAACGAATCACGTACCTTATTCGGGAAAACACGAGCGAGCGCAATAATCAAGAGACGAAGGTGAGGTTTTTCTGCTCAAGAACCCTATGCGATCAGGCGACGGCGAGGAGAAAGATTAGGCAGTCCGTGCTCGAGGCTTCCGTTGCCCCCTCCCTGCCCGTCTGGCGTACGAGAGCGAGAAAGAATCAAAAGACGACGTTGAGGTTGAATCTCGCGAACCCTACGCGAACCAGCCGGACGGGGACGGCGGCGAGAGCGATCAGGCAGACCGATCGAATAACCTGGAGAGTGAATTACGAATTCGAGTTGAAGTTGCCGCACAAAACCTGGCAGGCCGAACGACGGACGCGCAGGTAAAACTTATCATGGACTCGGCTGGTGGTTCAACTCGGACTCGGAAGCGAACACATATCGGCCTTTCACGTAACAGACTCGGTTTCACAGAACAGGCAGGCAGCGCAGGACGAAAACGAAATTTAACGTCTGACGACCCAATCAACCGGTAGACCCTCAGATCGTGCGGCACAAAGCTGCAAAGAGCAACATCCTACGGTTGAAAGAAGGCAGACCCAAAATTGGCTGACGAAGCATGCAAATCAAACTTATTAGTATTAGATAGATATGACACCGTTGACTTTTATCGTTATTTTAACTATTCGTCTTATCTACAAATATTTATGTAAATATTTAAGTGTATAAGTTGACCTTAAAGTGGTTTTGATGATGAATCCAATTATATTCATTTCACATTCAAAAAGTAATTATTTAAATTTATATTGCTAGTCAAAGTTCAACAAAAAAGTCAACAACGTCATATATTGAAAAACAGAGGGAGTACATATAATTTGGATACCTGAATTTTCCGGGTACCTGAAATCTTGACAGCATTCCAGGTAATGATTTTGAAAAAAACGAAATTTATAAATAAATAAATAACCCAAAAAACTCGGTACCAAAATTTCAAATAGATCGAACACCCAGGCCTACAGATGAGCAACGCTTACCTGAAAAGCCCTCGTCACTGTGAAAAAGGATTTGCTGAACTCTATTTAACAATCTGGCTATATAAAAAAATTATGATCTTTTTTTGGGTATAATTACATACATGTTGTCCAAAACGGGTGGATCTATAGACCTTGAAGTCATGTACAAAAAAATAAAATAAAATTATAAGCTATCTCAGCAAGCAGGTAACCTGCAATTTGATACAAATGCACCAGAGTACAGGGAATCATACGTGTCTTAATGGTTTGACAAATGCAGTAATATGAATAATTATCAGATTTCAGAAACTTCCACAAATCCTCTCGACTCGTCTCTTTAATAATCTTTTTAATTCATCAACTCTACATCTATTTTTTTTTTACCAATTGCCTCCGTGGGGTATACAGGTGAGAAAGGAGAAGAGCTGCCTTTATTTGGCAGAAATTAGACATCACAGAGCACCAATTGACCACAACTCTGATTCCTCAGGATGTATACGTGTTGGTGAGAAGCTGTGATACTGAATTATGGTTTGCACGAGCAAAGTCCTCGTCATTGTGCTCCTTTACGTGCCATACATGAAGCCACGCATAAAATCATTTATGCTAGCAGGGGTAAAATTGCAACCATAGGGGTAAGTTTTTGTTTCAGTTTGAAAAACGAGAGGTAAAATCGTAAAGTTGAAAAACGAGGGGTAAAATCGCAATTGGTTTCGAAACCAGGGGTAAAAATACCAAATTCCCTAATCACAATGCCATTCAGGAACATCTCAAACTTGTTGTGTGCAAATATTCCTAACAATACGCTATACGCAGTACTAACAAAACTAAACAATAGCTATAGCACTGCGCGATACTTCCTTGTTGGTCAGAAGGCCACGCAAATACGGAAGAAATAGCAGAAGTGAATTCTACGTTGGAGTGCAAGCGGATTAAGAACGTACGTTGGAGTGCAAAACGAATCACGTACCTTATTCGGGAAAACACGAGCGAGCGCAATAATCAAGAGACGAAGGTGAGGTTTTTCTGCTCAAGAACCCTATGCGATCAGGCGACGGCGAGGAGAAAGATTAGGCAGTCCGTGCTCGAGGCTTCCGTTGCCCCCTCCCTGCCCGTCTGGCGTACGAGAGCGAGAAAGAATCAAAAGACGACGTTAAGGTTGAATCTCGCGAACCCTACGCGAACCAGCCGGACGGGGACGGCGGCGAGAGCGATCAGGCAGACCGATCGAATAACCTGGAGAGTGAATTACGAATTCGAGTTGAAGTTGCCGCACAAAACCTGGCAGGCCGAACGACGGACGCGCAGGTAAAACTTATCATGGACTCGGCTGGTGGTTCAACTCGGACTCGGAAGCGAACACATATCGGCCTTTCACGTAACAGACTCGGTTTCACAGAACAGGCAGGCAGCGCAGGACGAAAACGAAATTTAACGTCTGACGACCCAATCAACCGGTAGACCCTCAGATCGTGCGGCACAAAGCTGCAAAGAGCAACATCCTACGGTTGAAAGAAGGCAGACCCAAAATTGGCTGACGAAGCATGCAAATCAAACTTATTAGTATTAGATAGATATGACACCGTTGACTTTTATCGTTATTTTAACTATTCGTCTTATCTACAAATATTTATGTAAATATTTAAGTGTATAAGTTGACCTTAAAGTGGTTTTGATGATGAATCCAATTATATTCATTTCACATTCAAAAAGTAATTATTTAAATTTATATTGCTAGTCAAAGTTCAACAAAAAAGTCAACAACGTCATATATTGAAAAACAGAGGGAGTACATATAATTTGGATACCTGAATTTTCCGGGTACCTGAAATCTTGACAGCATTCCAGGTAATGATTTTGAAAAAAACGAAATTTATAAATAAATAAATAACCCAAAAAACTCGGTACCAAAATTTCAAATAGATCGAACACCCAGGCCTACAGATGAGCAACGCTTACCTGAAAAGCCCTCGTCACTGTGAAAAAGGATTTGCTGAACTCTATTTAACAATCTGGCTATATAAAAAAAATTATGATCTTTTTTTGGGTATAATTACATACATGTTGTCCAAAACGGGTGGATCTATAGACCTTGAAGTCATGTACAAAAAAATAAAATAAAATTATAAGCTATCTCAGCAAGCAGGTAACCTGCAATTTGATACAAATGCACCAGAGTACAGGGAATCATACGTGTCTTAATGGTTTGACAAATGCAGTAATATGAATAATTATCAGATTTCAGAAACTTCCACAAATCCTCTCGACTCGTCTCTTTAATAATCTTTTTAATTCATCAACTCTACATCTATTTTTTTTTACCAATTGCCTCCGTGGGGTATACAGGTGAGAAAGGAGAAGAGCTGCCTTTATTTGGCAGAAATTAGACATCACAGAGCACCAATTGACCACAACTCTGATTCCTCAGGATGTATACGTGTTGGTGAGAAGCTGTGATACTGAATTATGGTTTGCACGAGCAAAGTCCTCGTCATTGTGCTCCTTTACGTGCCATACATGAAGCCACGCATAAAATCATTTATGCTAGCAGGGGTAAAATTGCAACCATAGGGGTAAGTTTTTGTTTCAGTTTGAAAAACGAGAGGTAAAATCGTAAAGTTGAAAAACGAGGGGTAAAATCGCAATTGGTTTCGAAACCAGGGGTAAAAATACCAAATTCCCTAATCACAATGCCATTCAGGAACATCTCAAACTTGTTGTGTGCAAATATTCCTAACAATACGCTATACGCAGTACTAACAAAACTAAACAATAGCTATAGCACTGCGCGATACTTCCTTGTTGGTCAGAAGGCCACGCAAATACGGAAGAAATAGCAGAAGTGAATTCTACGTTGGAGTGCAAGCGGATTAAGAACGTACGTTGGAGTGCAAAACGAATCACGTACCTTATTCGGGAAAACACGAGCGAGCGCAATAATCAAGAGACGAAGGTGAGGTTTTTCTGCTCAAGAACCCTATGCGATCAGGCGACGGCGAGGAGAAAGATTAGGCAGTCCGTGCTCGAGGCTTCCGTTGCCCCCTCCCTGCCCGTCTGGCGTACGAGAGCGAGAAAGAATCAAAAGACGACGTTGAGGTTGAATCTCGCGAACCCTACGCGAACCAGCCGGACGGGGACGGCGGCGAGAGCGATCAGGCAGACCGATCGAATAACCTGGAGAGTGAATTACGAATTCGAGTTGAAGTTGCCGCACAAAACCTGGCAGGCCGAACGACGGACGCGCAGGTAAAACTTATCATGGACTCGGCTGGTGGTTCAACTCGGACTCGGAAGCGAACACATATCGGCCTTTCACGTAACAGACTCGGTTTCACAGAACAGGCAGGCAGCGCAGGACGAAAACGAAATTTAACGTCTGACGACCCAATCAACCGGTAGACCCTCAGATCGTGCGGCACAAAGCTGCAAAGAGCAACATCCTACGGTTGAAAGAAGGCAGACCCAAAATTGGCTGACGAAGCATGCAAATCAAACTTATTAGTATTAGATAGATATGACACCGTTGACTTTTATCGTTATTTTAACTATTCGTCTTATCTACAAATATTTATGTAAATATTTAAGTGTATAAGTTGACCTTAAAGTGGTTTTGATGATGAATCCAATTATATTCATTTCACATTCAAAAAGTAATTATTTAAATTTATATTGCTAGTCAAAGTTCAACAAAAAAGTCAACAACGTCATATATTGAAAAACAGAGGGAGTACATATAATTTGGATACCTGAATTTTCCGGGTACCTGAAATCTTGACAGCATTCCAGGTAATGATTTTGAAAAAAACGAAATTTATAAATAAATAAATAACCCAAAAAACTCGGTACCAAAATTTCAAATAGATCGAACACCCAGGCCTACAGATGAGCAACGCTTACCTGAAAAGCCCTCGTCACTGTGAAAAAGGATTTGCTGAACTCTATTTAACAATCTGGCTATATAAAAAAAATTATGATCTTTTTTGGGTATAATTACATACATGTTGTCCAAAACGGGTGGATCTATAGACCTTGAAGTCATGTACAAAAAAATAAAATAAAATTATAAGCTATCTCAGCAAGCAGGTAACCTGCAATTTGATACAAATGCACCAGAGTACAGGGAATCATACGTGTCTTAATGGTTTGACAAATGCAGTAATATGAATAATTATCAGATTTCAGAAACTTCCACAAATCCTCTCGACTCGTCTCTTTAATAATCTTTTTAATTCATCAACTCTACATCTATTTTTTTTTTACCAATTGCCTCCGTGGGGTATACAGGTGAGAAAGGAGAAGAGCTGCCTTTATTTGGCAGAAATTAGACATCACAGAGCACCAATTGACCACAACTCTGATTCCTCAGGATGTATACGTGTTGGTGAGAAGCTGTGATACTGAATTATGGTTTGCACGAGCAAAGTCCTCGTCATTGTGCTCCTTTACGTGCCATACATGAAGCCACGCATAAAATCATTTATGCTAGCAGGGGTAAAATTGCAACCATAGGGGTAAGTTTTTGTTTCAGTTTGAAAAACGAGAGGTAAAATCGTAAAGTTGAAAAACGAGGGGTAAAATCGCAATTGGTTTCGAAACCAGGGGTAAAAATACCAAATTCCCTAATCACAATGCCATTCAGGAACATCTCAAACTTGTTGTGTGCAAATATTCCTAACAATACGCTATACGCAGTACTAACAAAACTAAACAATAGCTATAGCACTGCGCGATACTTCCTTGTTGGTCAGAAGGCCACGCAAATACGGAAGAAATAGCAGAAGTGAATTCTACGTTGGAGTGCAAGCGGATTAAGAATGTACGTTGGAGTGCAAAACGAATCACGTACCTTATTCGGGAAAACACGAGCGAGCGCAATAATCAAGAGACGAAGGTGAGGTTTTTCTGCTCAAGAACCCTATGCGATCAGGCGACGGCGAGGAGAAAGATTAGGCAGTCCGTGCTCGAGGCTTCCGTTGCCCCCTCCCTGCCCGTCTGGCGTACGAGAGCGAGAAAGAATCAAAAGACGACGTTGAGGTTGAATCTCGCGAACCCTACGCGAACCAGCCGGACGGGGACGGCGGCGAGAGCGATCAGGCAGACCGATCGAATAACCTGGAGAGTGAATTACGAATTCGAGTTGAAGTTGCCGCACAAAACCTGGCAGGCCGAACGACGGACGCGCAGGTAAAACTTATCATGGACTCGGCTGGTGGTTCAACTCGGACTCGGAAGCGAACACATATCGGCCTTTCACGTAACAGACTCGGTTTCACAGAACAGGCAGGCAGCGCAGGACGAAAACGAAATTTAACGTCTGACGACCCAATCAACCGGTAGACCCTCAGATCGTGCGGCACAAAGCTGCAAAGAGCAACATCCTACGGTTGAAAGAAGGCAGACCCAAAATTGGCTGACGAAGCATGCAAATCAAACTTATTAGTATTAGATAGATATGACACCGTTGACTTTTATCGTTATTTTAACTATTCGTCTTATCTACAAATATTTATGTAAATATTTAAGTGTATAAGTTGACCTTAAAGTGGTTTTGATGATGAATCCAATTATATTCATTTCACATTCAAAAAGTAATTATTTAAATTTATATTGCTAGTCAAAGTTCAACAAAAAAGTCAACAACGTCATATATTGAAAAACAGAGGGAGTACATATAATTTGGATACCTGAATTTTCCGGGTACCTGAAATCTTGACAGCATTCCAGGTAATGATTTTGAAAAAAACGAAATTTATAAATAAATAAATAACCCAAAAAACTCGGTACCAAAATTTCAAATAGATCGAACACCCAGGCCTACAGATGAGCAACGCTTACCTGAAAAGCCCTCGTCACTGTGAAAAAGGATTTGCTGAACTCTATTTAACAATCTGGCTATATAAAAAAATTATGATCTTTTTTTGGGTATAATTACATACATGTTGTCCAAAACGGGGGGATCTATAGACCTTGAAGTCATGTACAAAAAAATAAAATAAAATTATAAGCTATCTCAGCAAGCAGGTAACCTGCAATTTGATACAAATGCACCAGAGTACAGGGAATCATACGTGTCTTAATGGTTTGACAAATGCAGTAATATGAATAATTATCAGATTTCAGAAACTTCCACAAATCCTCTCGACTCGTCTCTTTAATAATCTTTTTAATTCATCAACTCTACATCTATTTTTTTTTAACAATTGCCTCCGTGGGGTATACAGGTGAGAAAGGAGAAGAGCTGCCTTTATTTGGCAGAAATTAGACATCACAGAGCACCAATTGACCACAACTCTGATTCCTCAGGATGTATACGTGTTGGTGAGAAGCTGTGATACTGAATTATGGTTTGCACGAGCAAAGTCCTCGTCATTGTGCTCCTTTACGTGCCATACATGAAGCCACGCATAAAATCATTTATGCTAGCAGGGGTAAAATTGCAACCATAGGGGTAAGTTTTTGTTTCAGTTTGAAAAACGAGAGGTAAAATCGTAAAGTTGAAAAACGAGGGGTAAAATCGCAATTGGTTTCGAAACCAGGGGTAAAAATACCAAATTCCCTAATCACAATGCCATTCAGGAACATCTCAAACTTGTTGTGTGCAAATATTCCTAACAATACGCTATACGCAGTACTAACAAAACTAAACAATAGCTATAGCACTGCGCGATACTTCCTTGTTGGTCAGAAGGCCACGCAAATACGGAAGAAATAGCAGAAGTGAATTCTACGTTGGAGTGCAAGCGGATTAAGAACGTACGTTGGAGTGCAAAACGAATCACGTACCTTATTCGGGAAAACACGAGCGAGCGCAATAATCAAGAGACGAAGGTGAGGTTTTTCTGCTCAAGAACCCTATGCGATCAGGCGACGGCGAGGAGAAAGATTAGGCAGTCCGTGCTCGAGGCTTCCGTTGCCCCCTCCCTGCCCGTCTGGCGTACGAGAGCGAGAAAGAATCAAAAGACGACGTTGAGGTTGAATCTCGCGAACCCTACGCGAACCAGCCGGACGGGGACGGCGGCGAGAGCGATCAGG
Source organism: Eragrostis curvula (assembly GCA_007726485.1). Classification (NCBI taxonomy): domain Eukaryota; kingdom Viridiplantae; phylum Streptophyta; class Magnoliopsida; order Poales; family Poaceae; genus Eragrostis; species Eragrostis curvula. The sequence continues at coordinate 2,278,851 of RWGY01000005.1, forward strand.
CAGACCGATCGAATAACCTGGAGAGTGAATTACGAATTCGAGTTGAAGTTGCCGCACAAAACCTGGCAGGCCGAACGACGGACGCGCAGGTAAAACTTATCATGGACTCGGCTGGTGGTTCAACTCGGACTCGGAAGCGAACACATATCGGCCTTTCACGTAACAGACTCGGTTTCACAGAACAGGCAGGCAGCGCAGGACGAAAACGAAATTTAACGTCTGACGACCCAATCAACCGGTAGACCCTCAGATCGTGCGGCACAAAGCTGCAAAGAGCAACATCCTACGGTCGAAAGAAGGCAGACCCAAAATTGGCTGACGAAGCATGCAAATCAAACTTATTAGTATTAGATAGATATGACACCGTTGACTTTTATCGTTATTTTAACTATTCGTCTTATCTACAAATATTTATGTAAATATTTAAGTGTATAAGTTGACCTTAAAGTGGTTTTGATGATGAATCCAATTATATTCATTTCACATTCAAAAAGTAATTATTTAAATTTATATTGCTAGTCAAAGTTCAACAAAAAAGTCAACAACGTCATATATTGAAAAACAGAGGGAGTACATATAATTTGGATACCTGAATTTTCCGGGTACCTGAAATCTTGACAGCATTCCAGGTAATGATTTTGAAAAAAACGAAATTTATAAATAAATAAATAACCCAAAAAACTCGGTACCAAAATTTCAAATAGATCGAACACCCAGGCCTACAGATGAGCAACGCTTACCTGAAAAGCCCTCGTCACTGTGAAAAAGGATTTGCTGAACTCTATTTAACAATCTGGCTATATAAAAAAAATTATGATCTTTTTTTGGGTATAATTACATACATGTTGTCCAAAACGGGTGGATCTATAGACCTTGAAGTCATGTACAAAAAAATAAAATAAAATTATAAGCTATCTCAGCAAGCAGGTAACCTGCAATTTGATACAAATGCACCAGAGTACAGGGAATCATACGTGTCTTAATGGTTTGACAAATGCAGTAATATGAATAATTATCAGATTTCAGAAACTTCCACAAATCCTCTCGACTCGTCTCTTTAATAATCTTTTTAATTCATCAACTCTACATCTATTTTTTTTTAACAATTGCCTCCGTGGGGTATACAGGTGAGAAAGGAGAAGAGCTGCCTTTATTTGGCAGAAATTAGACATCACAGAGCACCAATTGACCACAACTCTGATTCCTCAGGATGTATACGTGTTGGTGAGAAGCTGTGATACTGAATTATGGTTTGCACGAGCAAAGTCCTCGTCATTGTGCTCCTTTACGTGCCATACATGAAGCCACGCATAAAATCATTTATGCTAGCAGGGGTAAAATTGCAACCATAGGGGTAAGTTTTTGTTTCAGTTTGAAAAACGAGAGGTAAAATCGTAAAGTTGAAAAACGAGGGGTAAAATCGCAATTGGTTTCGAAACCAGGGGTAAAAATACCAAATTCCCTAATCACAATGCCATTCAGGAACATCTCAAACTTGTTGTGTGCAAATATTCCTAACAATACGCTATACGCAGTACTAACAAAACTAAACAATAGCTATAGCACTGCGCGATACTTCCTTGTTGGTCAGAAGGCCACGCAAATACGGAAGAAATAGCAGAAGTGAATTCTACGTTGGAGTGCAAGCGGATTAAGAACGTACGTTGGAGTGCAAAACGAATCACGTACCTTATTCGGGAAAACACGAGCGAGCGCAATAATCAAGAGACGAAGGTGAGGTTTTTCTGCTCAAGAACCCTATGCGATCAGGCGACGGCGAGGAGAAAGATTAGGCAGTCCGTGCTCGAGGCTTCCGTTGCCCCCTCCCTGCCCGTCTGGCGTACGAGAGCGAGAAAGAATCAAAAGACGACGTTGAGGTTGAATCTCGCGAACCCTACGCGAACCAGCCGGACGGGGACGGCGGCGAGAGCGATCAGGCAGACCGATCGAATAACCTGGAGAGTGAATTACGAATTCGAGTTGAAGTTGCCGCACAAAACCTGGCAGGCCGAACGACGGACGCGCAGGTAAAACTTATCATGGACTCGGCTGGTGGTTCAACTCGGACTCGGAAGCGAACACATATCGGCCTTTCACGTAACAGACTCGGTTTCACAGAACAGGCAGGCAGCGCAGGACGAAAACGAAATTTAACGTCTGACGACCCAATCAACCGGTAGACCCTCAGATCGTGCGGCACAGAGCTGCAAAGAGCAACATCCTACGGTTGAAAGAAGGCAGACCCAAAATTGGCTGACGAAGCATGCAAATCAAACTTATTAGTATTAGATAGATATGACACCGTTGACTTTTATCGTTATTTTAACTATTCGTCTTATCTACAAATATTTATGTAAATATTTAAGTGTATAAGTTGACCTTAAAGTGGTTTTGATGATGAATCCAATTATATTCATTTCACATTCAAAAAGTAATTATTTAAATTTATATTGCTAGTCAAAGTTCAACAAAAAAGTCAACAACGTCATATATTGAAAAACAGAGGGAGTACATATAATTTGGATACCTGAATTTTCCGGGTACCTGAAATCTTGACAGCATTCCAGGTAATGATTTTGAAAAAAAACGAAATTTATAAATAAATAAATAACCCAAAAAACTCGGTACCAAAATTTCAAATTGATCGAACACCCAGGCCTACAGATGAGCAACGCTTACCTGAAAAGCCCTCGTCACTGTGAAAAAGGATTTGCTGAACTCTATTTAACAATCTGGCTATATAAAAAAAATTATGATCTTTTTTTGGGTATAATTACATACATGTTGTCCAAAACGGGTGGATCTATAGACCTTGAAGTCATGTACAAAAAAATAAAATAAAATTATAAGCTATCTCAGCAAGCAGGTAACCTGCAATTTGATACAAATGCACCAGAGTACAGGGAATCATACGTGTCTTAATGGTTTGACAAATGCAGTAATATGAATAATTATCAGATTTCAGAAACTTCCACAAATCCTCTCGACTCGTCTCTTTAATAATCTTTTTAATTCATCAACTCTACATCTATTTTTTTTTAACAATTGCCTCCGTGGGGTATACAGGTGAGAAAGGAGAAGAGCTGCCTTTATTTGGCAGAAATTAGACATCACAGAGCACCAATTGACCACAACTCTGATTCCTCAGGATGTATACGTGTTGGTGAGAAGCTGTGATACTGAATTATGGTTTGCACGAGCAAAGTCCTCGTCATTGTGCTCCTTTACGTGCCATACATGAAGCCACGCATAAAATCATTTATGCTAGCAGGGGTAAAATTGCAACCATAGGGGTAAGTTTTTGTTTCAGTTTGAAAAACGAGAGGTAAAATCGTAAAGTTGAAAAACGAGGGGTAAAATCGCAATTGGTTTCGAAACCAGGGGTAAAAATACCAAATTCCCTAATCACAATGCCATTCAGGAACATCTCAAACTTGTTGTGTGCAAATATTCCTAACAATACGCTATACGCAGTACTAACAAAACTAAACAATAGCTATAGCACTGCGCGATACTTCCTTGTTGGTCAGAAGGCCACGCAAATACGGAAGAAATAGCAGAAGTGAATTCTACGTTGGAGTGCAAGCGGATTAAGAACGTACGTTGGAGTGCAAAACGAATCACGTACCTTATTCGGGAAAACACGAGCGAGCGAAATAATCAAGAGACGAAGGTGAGGTTTTTCTGCTCAAGAACCCTATGCGATCAGGCGACGGCGAGGAGAAAGATTAGGCAGTCCGTGCTCGAGGCTTCCGTTGCCCCCTCCCTGCCCGTCTGGCGTACGAGAGCGAGAAAGAATCAAAAGACGACGTTGAGGTTGAATCTCGCGAACCCTACGCGAACCAGCCGGACGGGGACGGCGGCGAGAGCCATCAGGCAGACCGATCGAATAACCTGGAGAGTGAATTACGAATTCGAGTTGAAGTTGCCGCACAAAACCTGGCAGGCCGAACGACGGACGCGCAGGTAAAACTTATCATGGACTCGGCTGGTGGTTCAACTCGGACTCGGAAGCGAACACATATCGGCCTTTCACGTAACAGACTCGGTTTCACAGAACAGGCAGGCAGCGCAGGACGAAAACGAAATTTAACGTCTGACGACCCAATCAACCGGTAGACCCTCAGATCGTGCGGCACAGAGCTGCAAAGAGCAACATCCTACGGTTGAAAGAAGGCAGACCCAAAATTGGCTGACGAAGCATGCAAATCAAACTTATTAGTATTAGATAGATATGACACCGTTGACTTTTATCGTTATTTTAACTATTCGTCTTATCTACAAATATTTATGTAAATATTTAAGTGTATAAGTTGACCTTAAAGTGGTTTTGATGATGAATCCAATTATATTCATTTCACATTCAAAAAGTAATTATTTAAATTTATATTGCTAGTCAAAGTTCAACAAAAAAGTCAACAACGTCATATATTGAAAAACAGAGGGAGTACATATAATTTGGATACCTGAATTTTCCGGGTACCTGAAATCTTGACAGCATTCCAGGTAATGATTTTGAAAAAAACGAAATTTATAAATAAATAAATAACCCAAAAAACTCGGTACCAAAATTTCAAATAGATCGAACACTCAGGCCTACAGATGAGCAACGCTTACCTGAAAAGCCCTCGTCACTGTGAAAAAGGATTTGCTGAACTCTATTTAACAATCTGGCTATATAAAAAAAATTATGATCTTTTTTGGGTATAATTACATACATGTTGTCCAAAACGGGTGGATCTATAGACCTTGAAGTCATGTACAAAAAAATAAAATAAAATTATAAGCTATCTCAGCAAGCAGGTAACCTGCAATTTGATACAAATGCACCAGAGTACAGGGAATCATACGTGTCTTAATGGTTTGACAAATGCAGTAATATGAATAATTATCAGATTTCAGAAACTTCCACAAATCCTCTCGACTCGTCTCTTTAATAATCTTTTTAATTCATCAACTCTACATCTATTTTTTTTTAACAATTGCCTCCGTGGGGTATACAGGTGAGAAAGGAGAAGAGCTGCCTTTATTTGGCAGAAATTAGACATCACAGAGCACCAATTGACCACAACTCTGATTCCTCAGGATGTATACGTGTTGGTGAGAAGCTGTGATACTGAATTATGGTTTGCACGAGCAAAGTCCTCGTCATTGTGCTCCTTTACGTGCCATACATGAAGCCACGCATAAAATCATTTATGCTGTTTGCAGCATTTGTCTGAGTGCATAGCACTGCAATGCAACGAACACTTCTCTGATCGTCAGAATCGTGATCAATAATTGTCCACGGTTGCTTCACCAGCGGAACAATGTAAGCCTTGTCAGGCAGAGGAGACCAGAAACGGTACTGCAAACACATAATTTGATAGTTAGCAAATGGAGACCAGAAACGGTACTGTAAAACAGCTGCTGCAATGCTAGCATGGTCATGCGGAATAGAAGACTCTTGGTACTGCATATTTTATTACGATTAGCATTGACCAGACCGATTGGTCTCCAAGATTTCTCAAATGGAAAAGATGTAAATGTGTACAAATATAATGTTTTATTTTTCAAGATGCACCAACATCCATTAAAACAGAACGTAACCAAGCACTTTCACAGACGTACTTCCACTTCAATATATGCCCTGATGACTGCCAGGGACCAGGGTTATTAGGAACACATATCAATATATGCAACATCCCATCAACCCATGAGGCCATGACCATCACCTTTTGTGCCTACTCCCTCCGTTTTTAAATTGTTGTCGCCATTGACTTTTTTATTTACGTTTGACCGTTCGTCTTATTCAAAATAGTTGTTCGAATATGCAAAATTATAAGTTAGGTTCAAACTTACTTTGAAGATAAAACAAATCATCACAAAATATATGATATTTTAAAAACTTTTTTGAATAAGACGAATGGTCAAAGATAGAAAAAAAAGTCAATGGCGACAACAATTTAAAAACGGAGGGAGTATGTTAGTTGACATGAAAACAGGAAATATCTAATCATATCTACAGAAACATAAATGCACAAGCAGTTATGCTGTAAGGCAATGGCTATAAAACTGATCCGTGACAGGTGATTATAACTGATGGATACCTTTTACATGGTTCCAAAACATGAAAGATATCAGTTTTGCCCCTTATCCTGTATGCTAATAAATTACCACTTTCTGTATGCTAATATATCATCATTTTCTCAGAGTAGACAAGTTTAGCACTTACCAATCAGAAAGATGCTCAACATCAGCAAGAGAGTGATCCGAATAGAACGACCAAACTGAATGTTTTGTTGTTGACTTTGTATATGAAGCCCACTGGTCCTTCCAGAAGCCCTGGAATTATCATTCCAACTGCTCAAATAATTTCTGCTTCTATCAGTTAGCCCGTTAAATTTCTGTAGAAACATAATGAACAACATGCTGTTAGAGCCTAGCTAGGTAAAGATAAAAGTTTCTTCAACAAGTTCATATAAACAAAATTAAGAATATAAGTGATCGAATTCGTATTCGACCTGTCGAAAACTGAACGTTTATAAAGTTGGTCATGTAGCAGGAGAAAGAAAATATTTTTGTTCTTAACAAGCAGAAGTCCAATGTGCGTGAGAAGGCTTATAAAATGAAACTAGTTAATAACACTCCCAGAGAGCGCTAATAGGATCACTGCATGTATACAACATGTTGAGAATATCATCCAATCGATTCGTTATGTCATAAACATCAAACTCTACTAGGAGCATTTGGATAGGCATTTATATGATAAAATGAAAGTCATCATTCAAAAGAAACACAGGTGTACCATTGAGCTGACATCTCTTATGACACCAAATCGTGGATATGATAAACTGAAAGTAGTATCATTTAACATCTCTTATAACAACAGCAGTCTACAATAAAGGAAGCAGCTATACCTGTCCTAAAAGATAGTACCATTCAACAACTGTAGTATCATTTAACAATTTTCTATCGAAATCGTAAATAGATGACAAACTGAAAGTAGTATCATTTAACAATTGTAGCGTACAATAAAGGAAGCAGCTATACCTGTGTTAAAAGGTATATACCCCTGAAGTTGAGGTGACTTGACATATCATATCTTGAAGGATGAAGATCATCACTCTTCGGTTTCCACAAGCTATTCCAGAACCATCTCGCTCTAGTTAAAGACTCTACACTTTTCCGGGTGCCAGATAAAGTAGTCGTTTGAGTTGAGGTGTCAGCCCTGTTTATGGACAATTTTCTATCATCATCCATCTCATCTTTACCGATGTCAATTTTCCAATGATCATCACCAGAACTTAAGTGTGTTCTGTGGCCATGTAACTGCTCCGATAGGCCGCAAGCTTCACTCTTAACACTAAACATTTCTCGGGGTGGTACTTCAGGTATGTTTTTAATGACCAAAGCCACGTCCGCGACATCATTTGTGCCAATTGGCGCATTCTTTTGCCTTGGTGGAATATGGATTCTGCTGTCTGTGTTCATCACTTCTGAATAAAACTGTGCAGGTGCTGAAAGGAAAGCGACTAGATCATCTCGCTCCTCGTCATCTAATTTTACCCAGTTGAGCCCTTGCCTGCCATTGTCAATTGAAGAACCACTTAAAGCTTTCTCTACACGAGAAATCTGATCCCCTATTGCTACAACAAACTGCTGACGCCTGGCTACTGTACCATCTTCCAGTGAATACTTATCAGTGCTTGAACTTACAGCTCTCTCAAACTGCTCCAACTGCACGACAACCACAAGCAATCATCAGCATGACAACATACAGTATTATACCACATGAAATTCTGTACAAGTCAGCTGCAAAAGTTCAGGTAAAAACATGCCTGCCATTTTGCTGTTCCTAGAGCAGTCTGGAGTTCTCTTTGCATATCAATTAATTCCTCTGAGCTAGAACTATTAGTACGCTCACGCATCCAGGTTCTATAAATAGATTCCATCCTAGAAAAAGATTGAAAAAATAATAAGAACTTTCAACTGAAATATAGAATATAAATTACATGTTTTTGCAGATTGCATTTGTCCATATTAATTAAACCTCACAATCCATTGTCCAAATCAAACTAGAGCTAGGCAGCAAAATCGGCATAAAGGAATTGTCAACTCAAGCAGAGTCATACATTCATCCATACAATACAATACAAAAGAGGAACACAAATTTTTTAGACATGGGCAAAAGAGGAACAAAAACCAACCAGTCAGGTACACAAATACGAGATGCCACCAAAGATCCAGTGTTTACCCCATAACCTCACAAAGTATCACTATCTTAAGTAACCAGAAAATACAGACAAAATACATTGACGGAGAACAAGACAAATTTAACAGCAGTTCACCAATCAGAGCGCAATTTCAAGCAGAGCACCATCCAGAATTATAACTACCGACTAGAAAAATAACACCTAATCTCAATCCAACCGACAACCCATAACAATTCATTAACGCTAATAAGAATATCAAAGTTAAGCTACTACAACGACTGAAACTACACCATAAGGGAGGCATCAAAAATCCCATCTTTAACACATCCTTAATCAACAAAATTAAGGATGAAACAGCATCCAATCATCAGATAGTAGAACAGAGGGAATCAAATTCACAGTGAAAACAATTACTATACTGTAAAATGTAGAGAGAGAAAAGGACTCTTTTCAACCCCTAACGCGACAAATCGAACTCAAGAAGGCACTCACAAATCCGTCGATTCCTGCACCTCCTCCGCGGCCTGGAAGAGCCCGTCCTTCTGCCATTGCTCCAACCCTCCCGGCGCCGCCATGTCGGCCGCGCACCAACACACGACAGATCAAATCAGAGAAGTCCTCCAGGCTGCGAAACGCTAGGAACAGCGGCGGCGGATCCGAACTCCAGCCGCGTCGTCTCAATCACCGAGATCTCGCTGGCCGGGGAGCCGCCCGCGAGCTGTGCACGCAAGGAAAAGGGGGCGAGGCGATTGCTTCGACGGTTCCCCGCGGGGCGACGCGTCCCCTCGGGTAGCGTCGCGTGGAGGAGGCGGGAAGAGGAGGGAGACGTAAGCGGGGCGATGGCGGCGAGGGGCTGGAGAAGAGGGAGAAGTGAACTACTCCCCAGCAACCTCGCCTCTTCTGGTTTCTGGTTGGCGTTTCTTCTCCGGTTGGTGATGTTGCCTTCGGGTTCTTCCTTCTGATGACTTCAGGATCCCTGCTTCTTTTTCAATTTCTTTTTTCCTTGTCAGCCTCAACAATATTTATATTGTGCAAAAAACTGCCCACTCCTCGCTCGGTTCGGTTCACAAGTTATGTTTTAATCCGAATAAATAATTTTCACTAGTAACTTTAATCAGAATAAATAATTGCCCCTCACATTTGAACTGCGTAACTTTCAATATAAATCAGTTTTTCTTGCCTACCCCAACTCCAAGCAACCAACTCATGATACAGTTTCTTTGATATAATTTCCTCATTCGGTTTGGGCACATCAATCAATATAGGAAGCATTGTCACTGTCTAACAGCCCGCCCTAGGTTAAATCCGAATAGGAAAACTAGTAATAAAGAGAATAAAAGAACTGAGCTGAAATTCTTCTTATTTCAACCCTGAAAATAAATTAATGTCATGCGCACACAACTATTAGACTTGCTTTACAAAATATTTTGTCCTACCATCAAATGATATTGTTATCCCTTATTTCTTATTGCCTTATCCTCTAGGATGGAGTCCCCAATCTCGCCTTTTTTATATATAAAACTACTAGAACTGATTTAAAACCTAAAATTCCTTTGAACTTTGTTCGGGTAGAGGAACATGAAAGCTGATTTTTTTTTTGAAATTAAATTCATTTATGCATACAAGATAAAGCTTGTGGGATTTTGGTGTTTCATTAACAGGGATCGATATAGCTCCAGAAAACTTTATTTCCCAAACAAGTTATCAAAACAAAGAACTTTTTAATTATTTAGGGACTTGACATTCACGAATTCAGAGCGCAGAAAGTGCAAATACACGAGTGAATGATGATACAGCTAGCTAAAGTGTCGGCCGTTGGCCGCAGGCAGCGACGCCAGCGCCGGAGGAACCAAAATGATAATCAACGAAATAGAGGCTTTGCTTTGAAACCGATTGTGGGGCTATGTTTCGTGTGGTGCCATCCAATTGGCCCATTGGACGCCGATGCGCCAGCCACCACCCAACACACATACTGCTGCTGCTCTGATGTACTGAACGAATCGTTAGAATAAAATACAGCATCTGTCATAGAAGATGATAATCTGACACTGTTTGGTCATTAGAAAAGCCAAGAGATAATCTTGAACCATGATCTATGCTTATGATTAACGAGGTCCAATAATTTTCCAATTAGTTATACTTTGGAGGCATCAACCAAATCACGCACATAGTGACCTGTCCTGACGATGTGCCAGTTCATTTTACCTGAAAACAAATGCACCAACTGAACCTGTGGAGCCATACCAACAGTAGCCCCAGAACCCAACTAATCATTTATTTTTGCCTCTAATACTATTGTCCTTGGTCCTTGGGTTATCCGAATATACCTGCTGGATCAGAATTCTGAAAAGCAATTTGTTGGTTTGAATTGCACTTAGTTGAGTAAGAAATTTTGGTTCTTTCGATGCAAAAATAGTAGATAAGCAGTATCTTTTCGTGGTGCTGGATGACGAGTGACGGCTACCACCACTATGCACCATAATAATATCTTACCTCCACTTCTTTGTTAGCAGTTGTTGCCACAATCCGTAACACTTTAAAGTTTCATACTTCCAGATTCCAGTTAAGGTGTAATAAGCGTAACAAAACCTTGATCACTGAAAGTGGCCATCCGAATCGTGTTCCTTCGGATTGTATAAAAATCAAGAGAAAAGTAACACTGCCATCTATATCATCACCACGAACAGTTACTTTGTGTCCAGAGAATGTTTGGGATAAATGCAAACATTCAACTTGTTCATATTTATCCCTAGAACACAACAGACGGGCATCATACATGTGATTCTCTCTTCTTAGGGATTTTCAGCACATGGACCACATGAAAGAAACTATACCAGAAAATCCATATCGTCCCCATGGCCAGCAACACGCCGTTCTGCTGATAAACAAAGCTGTAAAGTCAGCCTTATTTGTCGCTACATCAACACACTTAATAAATCAGTTCAATGGTAGCTTTCGTCCGGCAAAAGCAAAGTATGCATTAAAAATCAGGAGCGACTTACTTAAATCTCAAGCCACAGAGGCACGCACAAAATGATGACTACATTTCGGGTAATCGTCAGATCAAACACCTAATGATTGAGCATATTTTCATCAAAAAAATGATTGAGCATATTCAGTTGAGAGAGAGAGAGAGAGTCCTTGGATGCCCGTTATATTGAGGATAGAACAAACTGCAGTTGTTGGTTGTTCCTGTAAACCCATGTGCAGAACTTCATCCAGTATGATCGTGAACATTCATTTAACTGAGAGCTTCAAAGTACTTATCATTGCTCAGCTCAGTTACCAACGACATGATGACGTGGTTTTACGCACGACTAGAATTTTCAAACAATACAAAGGTTATTCTTATCTAAAACTATAGTTACTTTGTCAAAATCTCAAGATCAGCCGAGTCTGTCATAGGCATTCATAAGGATCGGTTGTGTGTGTGTGTGTGTGTGTGTGTGTGTGTGTGTGTGTGTGTGTGTGTGTGTGTTTTCTTTTTTTCTTCTTTTTTTTTTCCGAAGTAGTACGCGTGTGTTCATTGATGAGTTCCTATATGTGTATTCAACGTATCTATACTGTGTTCTTTAAAAAGACAAATGATTCTTATCTAAAACTATGACCTGACCGACCAGGTGCTATGTCATTCGCTGCCGTCGGCCCAAAGGCATGTTATTTCTTTTATACCTCCGACAGTAGAACGCTTGAAAAGATCCAAAGGTCTTATTCACATACTGCACCTGCCTGCACCATCAACAATGGGTTCAAGGGTGAAGTGGCACTAAACGATCGAAATGGTTTATCTCGTATAATTCTTCACTCATGGTATTGTAAATGCACCATGCCGTCATTTTCATTGATGAAAACACCTCTGTTCTTCTTGAGTGTTTACTAAGCTCGCAATCCTACATCGGCATGGCCCATGGGGAGAGGCCGGGACTACAATGTGGACATCCAGGTGATCATGTCCCATGAACCATACAAGCAGTTCGCGTGGCCTGAATTGTACCAGAAAACACCTCTTAATATAGTACAATGAATCGATGCGTTATGAGTCTTATGACTCTGTCCATCGAGGTCCACAATGTTTACAAATGCGAGTTATTTCAGAGTACTACTATCTACACTTGGCTTCTGAAAGGCCCATGCTGGCTAGATAGCAATAATAATCACAATACTAGACAAATGTGACCAACCCTATTCTCTTCAAATCTAGAATGAACACTATCCATTTGGCGCCCTATAAAATAACACTTGTTGAATGAAATGGAGTTTCACACAACACAAGAATGCAATGCAAATCTTTGTGCATTTAACAATAAAGTTCCATAAGAAAATTTCGCATTTTTGAAAAAATAAATAAATTCAAGGCAAGGGTAGAGTGTTTTCAACATAAATCAATAAGAATGCAACGAAAGAGAACACAATTTGCAGAATACAAACGTCGAGACAAGAAAAACCAATGCATGCAAATAAAGCTTTTGGTGAGATCGATTCCTATAGAGAATACCGACGTACATTCTTATTGATTCGTGGGTGTCAATGACGGGCAGAGGATTCGGTTCCGCAAAACAAATCACGTCTTTCTTTATTGTTCCCACACAGAGTCACAGACAACCACCATGAACGACATTCGTAACACATGCATTCTCGAGAGAAAATCCATGTATCTTTTTGGTCCGGAACCCAGAAGATCGTGAACTCGTGATCGCCCTCGCCAACTTTATTTAGCTGCAGCCGCCGCGGCGACCTCGGCCTCCCTCTTCTTGCCGTACTCAACGAGCGCGTCGACGTCCGGCACCACCGCCCTGACCTCGTCCAGCGCTGCGAAGCGCTCGAGCCACGCGTCCAGGTGCGGGCTCCTCGCGGCGTCGAAGAGCCTCATGCCGTACAGCACCGCGCTGGCGTGCACCCACGCCACGACGCCACCGAGCACGACATCCACGAACCCAACGGCGTCGCCCCCGAAGAAGGGCTTCTTCCCAGCCTCCGAGAGCTCCCCGAACGCCGCTTCCAGGGTCGCCACGGCGTCAAGCGTGCGCGCCAGCCCTTCCGCCTTCTCCTCCACCGTCTTTCCCCTAATGGACTGGAACCACGACGGCATGAGCTTGTCGTCGATGAAGGCGGCCCAGAACCAGGCGGTGGCGCGCTCGTAGGGGTCTGCGGGAAGAAGGGACGTGCAACCATTGCCATTGCCGGCGGGGAAAGCCTCGTCGATGTACTCTACGATGATCCGCGACTCGCAGACGGGCTTGCCGTTGTGGATGAGCACGGGCACCTTCTTGTACACCGGGTTGTAGCTGAGCAGGCGTGCGCTCTTGTTGTAGAGGTCCTCCTCGATGTACTCGTAGCTCAGCCCCTTGAAGCTGAGCGCCAGCTTCACGCGAAGAACGAAGGGACTAGCCCACAAGCCCAGGAGCTTCAGCTCGTCACATCCTTCTCCGGCCATTTTCTGCACTCCTGTTTCTAACTCTTTTTGGATGGGTAAAGAGTCTTTCTTTGCTGTGGTTGAGCGTTTCGTACGAGCAAGGGGGGCTGTGTCGAGCTTATATATGCCCATCACCCCCCACCCACCCAAAAAAAAAAAGGTACTCATGTTCCAAAAAAGAAGAAACTTCAAGAAATGGCCCTTCCGTCTTAAAATATAGTATCAATGCGACAACATCTCTCAACAAACTTTACGCACGTTGTCACACCTTTGTACAACTTATATTATATTTATCATCAGTTTGTGCTTTGGGTATACCCGCGGCCCAATTACGCACCTGGTGCACAATCCTGCTGTTCTTTTGTTCATCTAAAGTATATGCTTGCAGCATCAAACAAAAATCCTTTTTTCTCATCAAACTTTGCAAAATGTACACAATTTAAAACATTTTGAAGCTAGATTGTGTAAAAGTTAATGTTGTTTGGCGACTTCGGATTATGGAAGGATTGGCTGGCACCCACCACACAATCCACCAAAAGCTCCTCAAACATGGATCATGGACTGTGGAACAATCCAGACCTAGATTGTGCAATCTGGTTTCTAAGGTTTGCACAATCCGGACTGTAAAACAGAATTCACAACCTGGAAGGGCAAACAAACATGGCCTAACTACTATAGCAACTGGATTCCTTTCAGTGGTCCTGACAAAAACATAGCAACCACCACGGTCTGAAGACAACGTCTCACTTTCAGTGATGTTAGCAGCTTGTGGTCACAGATAAACAATGTAATATAGCTACTGGATTCCTTTCACTTGGAAATGAGCTATGAATATGATAAGCTATTTATGAAAAGGGGGAACAATTAAATATCATCATCAGCAAGAACATTGGATCCAGTCTAATGCTCGTAAGAATGCTTGCTCCTTAGGTTGCAACATGTTCATTTATTTCCACGAAATCAGATACATGTGCTAAACGGATACCAAAAAGAAAAAAAAAATCATATTCAGGTCCACTAAGTAATATGCTGTTCAGATAAATAAGTTGGAGAGTCGGTCTTATTGGTCAGCTGCATCAGTTTATATTTCAATAAATTAGTTCAAAAGTAGCTTTCTGTCACCAAATGAAAGTGCATTGACAAATAGGTCCAACTTACTTGAATCTCAAGGAACAGAAGCACAACTTCTTGAACTTTGTGCAATGACGATGCATCTGAAGATTAAGCAGATTTAGTCAGGAAAGGGAGGCCATGCCATTCCTTGGATCCATATCTAGTAAGGAGATAACACGTTGCAGTTGGTTGCATCGGCGAACCCATGTGCAACAGCTCCACCGTCCACGTGTCAGCTAAGGCATTCCAACATACTCCCCAGTGTGTTCTTGCGCATCAAACTAATGAAACACTACCAACTAGGAGTCAAAAATTTTCCAAGGCTGAGGAACAGGAAGTTATAATGGACCCAATTATCGTTCTCTGCAAATTTTTGTAGTCCAGTGCCAGCTTCACGTCCCAACTGGCATTCTCCCTACATGAAACAAATAAATAACAAGGAACAATAGTTCGTGGCACTAACAAAAAGACTGGTTTAAGAACGAAGCAGTACCGGTCGAAGTCATCCGGCTCATGTAATGCTTCAAGCATGGGATTAAATATGGACAGAAGTGTTTCCAAAACCACCCTGTCATTTTCCATGAGCTGAAAGCACAACAAAAACAATGCCGTTTAGCTGCAGATAACTGTACAACATGCTCCACGCATTATTAAACGAAACGTAAAAGAATGCTTACATCAGCCTCTGCAGTTGATCCATCAAAATCACAGCCTAGAACAGCACGGAGATGGGACAACAAGCGTTGAGGTAGGCCATATGTTGGAAAGCCGTTAGATCTTGACAGCCATGTCCCACGAACCATATGACTGGTTTGACTTGTACTCACAGACTGGTCTGTTCCATCCTCATCATCAGCAGATATATCAAGATCTGTACAAAATCACAAATGCATAGTATTATCCTTTGTATATTTTACTTGAACGCATATAGATGGAAATGACGTCCAAATTCTACTGGGGCTAATGCCCAAGCTCACAATTAATGGAAACTGTACATTGTCCCTTGCACGGACATCACTACCGTAAAAAGATCATTACCTAAAGGTATAACATCATATGGGTTGTCTCCTCTTGGTAGAAAACCATAGAACGTGATAAGATGTGACCCTGGATGCTTCCCATAACTGAGAAAACATTGCTCTCCTGCGTTACACGGCCTAGACAAAGCAAACTTCAACGACTTTGTGGCTTCATCTACTCGACCATAGTTAAGAATATGTGGAGAAACCTGAGAAATATGAAAAGAAAACATGAGAACAAAACTAAAGATTAATTGAAAAAAAAATGTTTCCAGAGAGAGACATAATCACAAACCGAGTGATTCAGAAGTCCAGCAACAGGAACCAAACAAGTTGATAATTTCCCACTGCTTAGAACAACCATCATACTGTTGGAATACCAAAGTTCACAGGCCCATAGAAAATTATCACATGTGCATATGTCTTTCTTGAAGATCTCAGGAAAATTTGTACACAGCAATGGAAATAACTCATCATACTGCTGCCGCAAATGCTGAAATAAAGAACCCATTTTTGCTGAGTACCAGTTGGGAATTGATTTATAAAATTAAAAGAACACAATCACAATTGTATACCTGCTTAGCTTGGATTATCTCATCAAAAAGAAGGGTTCCTTCCAATGTGCCAAGCGCATCAATTCCAAAACTCAAGCCTGGAAATAAATACAATAAAACGACTCATTGAAGTAGACTATGAACTTGCATCACAGCTTTAAAGAAGACAAGGAACTATGTCTACCTGTATTAAAGTTTGCTGGTAGTGCCTCGAAGTATGTCCTAAACTTTGAAGATAGATTATGCCTCTCTTTCATGCTCCACAATAATAACATAGTCTCAGGTGTAATATCATTGAAGCCTTTTAATGCAACAAACTGTAAAGCATAGAAAAAATATATATTTACAAACACAAAAGCAGGGACCAAAAATTTGAACATCTATCTAGGGACATATTCACATCATGTTTGGCATAGAAAGAATAAACAATTGCAAGCACATGTTATTTTCACTTTATCTAGGAACATATTCACATCATGCATTCATGCTGAACACAACTGAAAAATGCTTTGAGAATTCATGCTAGGCAAATAGGCAGAAGCTGCAGAACAATTATGTTGCTGAAGGAATTCTGGATGTTAATGAATAAAATGAACTGAATTACCAAAGGAAGACATACCACTTCGGACTCACTGAGAAGTTCCTGTGATATTATAAGGGATTCTGGAATTTCAAGAGCGACATCCCCTACGCCTAAACTTTCAGAAGCTAGCATTCCTCTCCCAGCTCCTTGAAAAACTAAATCTTTTGGAATCAGATACAGAAAATGTATGATAATATAAAAACAAAAACTGCAGCTCTGGATGGCTTTGCATGTGGTATTAAGATGAACAAAAACATTACGTGGATAACTCACTGGCTTCAGTGGTATCAACTGATCTACCATCAATTTCACTTACTCATTTATCTGGTTGTGTGTATATTTAACATAAGAATATTAAATATAAAAGTTAACATAGTTTGATTTGCAGAAATAACAACGATCGGAAAGGTTAAACATTTACTTAACACTCAATTTAACAGCTAAAAATTTATTTCAACAAAAACTTCATTCATTAACGAAGAATAAAAGGTTTCAATTTTCAATGGGTGGCATACGGCACAATGCACTCATGATTTATCTGCAACTGTTTTGGAGAGTGACATACAATTTGCATATTGAATGGAGACTTACAAGCTATCTGCAATTTAGTTCTAACACCATGATGTTCCCCCCATTTCAGAAGAGAATCTTCAGCATCATGGTTCTGGGTTTGAACAATCATCGGGGAACCGTCAGTCTTTCCAACTGATCTGAGCCTCACAACTATCTCGTCTTGTAATCTCTGCAATACCTCCTTGGCAACAGCATTGGAAGTAGGAAGCAATGTATTTAAAATGCTGAACAGAAGATTTAGAGATTCAAGCTCATTCCTTGCAGAGAATGGACCAATATCATCATCTCCAGCAAAATAATGCTCTAGCTGCAGCAGGTTAACACAAACCACCCATTTAGAATTCAGAGCTTCGTCACATTTTTCAGTTACATGAGCAGGTAAAAGATGAGTGACAACATGGAATACCTCATCAAACTGCACTACTCTTGCAGCTTGAATCATCCGATACAGTAATTTGGAGGCATCTGTGGCAGAACATGGAATTGGAACTTGAAATTCACAGGATAGGCTCCTGGTTTCCAATATTTTCTGCATTTGAAAGTGAACTAGCTGAAAAAAAGTTGACACACAGGATTCTAAAAGATGTGGGGACTCGCAGAATTTTAGGCCTACAACAACAACATAGCCTTTTGTCCCAAGCAAATTGGGGTAGAACTCGCGGAATTTTAGGCCTATCGATGGAATAATTTTTTACATGAATTATGGAACCATAATACAATGTACAATAAAGTCCTACTATAGCTGTACTAATCAGAACATATTATTCTACTTCACCAGATGTAATCACTCAGACAATAATCTTACACTAATCTTTCAATCTGAATTTGAAAGACATAATAGAACGGAAATGGTTTGGATTTCTTCAGTAGTATATCAGATAACAACAGATAACTTCTTTTCTGCCCCGAATGCTCTTCAGAATCAGCAAAAGCAGCCATCTCTGCTAACCGTACAAGAACTGCGATATTGCACTATAAGAAGCAGGGAAACACCATCTACGTCACTTCTCTGCCAAATCTCAAGAATTGGTTCATGCGACTACCTGCAAATTCACATCAATTCGTTCTTTTCGTCTCGCTTTTAGTTTTTATTACTCTCTTCCACTAAGCTAGTTAAACATCAGTATCCAAAGCCCGATTTCCACATCAAGAAAGTTCATTTCTCGTTCTGCACTTTCTGGTCCAGCTAATGAACTAGCCACGCTTAATTTAAACCATAAATAACAAAACGAAAGAAAGGAAAATCTGCATCCGGCATGACTCCCAAAAACGAGCATCTCTTACGCTCGCGCCGTACCTTCTTGTCTTGGTGAAGGGGATCCTCTTCTGAGGGGGTCGGCAGCTGAACCACCACCACATCAGCTCCCGCTTCCAGCTCCCCAGCTGCCGCCGCCGTAGCCGCCATGGTCGCCGCCGCCGCTCTCTGGGACGCTGGAGGTTTTGGGTTTTGAGCGGAAATGGGAGAAGGTTTATGGGTCTAAGGCCCAAGACAAATGGAGATATGCACGGGCCGTTCGTAGGAGTGCATTAGGCCTGGGCCTTTTGTCCGTATCTTAATTGTGTTTCTGCTATATGAAAAAAAGAAAGAAAGAATGAATGCCTTTACCTCATGCCATTGCAAATGTCTCCGTTATAGTATATGCCACTATCAGTGACTCAGGTGGGTCTCATCTGTTATTGACACAGCGATGGCAAATATGACATTACAAATTTTTTCAATGGCAAATTCAAAATTGTCTTTTTTTCTGATCATATTTTGTTTTACATTTTTTTCAGTCTCAATTTTCTTTTCTTTTTGCTTGTAATGTGTATTATAAGGAGATTTTCAGGAACTCTTATAAATTCTGATTGAGTTCCGGACTGAACTCGAATCTCCCCGTGAATGAAACATCTTTCAAAGATAGTGCAATAATCTATCAGAAGAAATTTAGGGCTGTCAAATTCCAGCTTGCCATGGCTTTGTAGCATGTGCCGCTGTGTCCTGTGGAAGTAATTAGCGTCACGTGCTTCTCTAGTGGCGAAGGCACATGGAGAGACCCTGGTGCACTGGCACGAAGGTAAACTCGAAAATTACCATTAACACTCTTAATTTCAACCATTTGTGCACCACTTTTTGCTTGTACTGGCACCATGGCACCACCATCCGACTAGTTCTAGATTGGCCACTTCTCTTTTACCTCCATTTTGCGCTAACGACACTTTCATGCCAGGATGTAGTTAACATGCTGACAGACTTTGCTCACGAATAATCCCACCCCCCCCCCCCCCCCCACCCCCCTCTTATTTATTATATTTTTTATTGAAAAGAAAAAGAGTACAAAAGAGTTTCTCACGAATAATTTCTTTGAGAAGAAAACAGCAATGATCTTGAATACATCGGGCAAGCAAAACTGTCAGGGTCCTCGTATTCTTTTTAATTTACCCATTTCCACACAACCATGAGGCGATGACCCATTCGTTCTCTTCTCGAAGACCTTGAACACAACAATTTGACCTCTCTTTTTACACCAAAAAAAAAATGATCTCTCTTATATTTTCACCGTTCCAACCCATGACATCAAAACATGATGCGTACAGTTACTTTCTTTCTGAGAAATGCGCTACAGAAACATGGTGTGCATACAGTCACATACCTGTAGTTGGAAAAACAAGAATTTGACACTTTTCAGTTTTAATGCCAGGTCGTACATTACAATGGTTGTCTTTGAAAAGTAATGCGTGATATCCCCCAGTCCCAGACTTGTGACGCCCAATTCAGTTACCACTGAAAGAGCATATGTTATTGCAACTATTACAAGGGCAGATAATTGAAAATAACAAAGTCCAAGGTGTTTTAAGAAAACTAGAGATATATAATTTTACATCCACATAGTGCCATCATGTGATCCACTTGTGTACCATAAATAAAAAATTCTCTTCAAAACGCTAGATCATTATGATAAACAAGTCAATGTATATGCAAGAGAACGTGAACGCCTTCTTCGGTACAATTTAACAAACAAGTATGCAAGTTCCCTCACATGTGAGCCTCGGGTTTTTATTCATGCCACTTCTCTTAAGGGCTGAGACTAAGGCTGAAAGAAAAGCTTGAGCTCGACGAGCTGCTCGAGCTTGGCTCGACGCAGGCTCGATTCGAGCTCGGCTCGAATGGACAACGAGCCGAGCTTGAGCCTAATCCCAAGCTCGCGAGCCCCAGCGAGCCGAGCTCGAGTAGTTCGTATGGGCTCGCATCCCTTGTTTGTTGGCCCGATTCAGCAACAGCTACTGGCCCAATCACTCAACGGCCCAACATATGAATCAAACAGCCCAAAACAGCTACCGTTGCTTTTCCTGTGCAGCTCGTTCGAGCACTTCTACGCCAAGGTCAACGCCGCCGTCACCAGGAAAACAATTCCGCCGCTCCCAGATCCAGCTCCATCGTCGCTCCTCCGCATGTCCCGAGCGTCAACTCCATGGTCAGATTCCACGTCCGCTAGCCTGGAAGAACAGCGAATGCTGCGCATACTCCGCACTACCAGATGCCAGAGCCCCAGGTATGCCCTCGCATGCTCGCCGTCGGACAAGCCCGCAGCGAAGCCGTCCAACCCGTTGCTTCGGCTTAGTGGAGCTCGCTCTGCTGCTTGGCCATCCATGAGGATGAGATGATGAGAAACGCATGGCGCCGGAGGCAGGTCCGCATGACGCCGCTGCGGAAGGCGCAGACCGCCGTCGTCTCTGCGATGCGCTGCAAAACCAACAGACGAGCCTCCACGAACCGAGCTCGAGCCTTCGCGAGCCTCCGTCAAGCCGAGCTTGAGCCCGCATACAAGCTCGGTGGGATCCGAGGCTCGGCTCAGGCTCGGCTCGAGGTCCTGTCAAGCTCGAGCTTGAGGCGCCAGGCTCGCTCGAGCTCGGCTCGTTTACAGCCTTAGCTGAGACACTTATACATTTCATGGGCTCTTATATGAAGAAAATTCAATAAACAAGATTTAACTGCCCATATTATTTCTGACTCCCTCGAACATTGTTTCAACAAAAAAGATGCGGTGACGTAATGTTGCACCACCTTTGTTCGTCGAGGCACGACAGTTGAAAGAAGGATGGGATAATGTTAAGATTGTTAAGACGTTAGCTTGGTCGTGTTGGAGATGGGTGGGAGGTGGATTTGGTGTCCTAAACCAAATCTCCAGAATATACATTCCATATTGTCTGGCATGCAGCTTATTTAATCGACAGTCTGTGTTTGCACGAAACAGCCAAGGTTTGACCTTCCAGTTAACAAGACAGCTAAGTGACCATCTCTGATCTATGTATCGCAGTCCCTCGGACAAATACATTTCACAAACCACTCCCTTCTCCGGTTGGCATTTTTTGCAGTCTGCCCCTTTCCAGCTTCTCTATTAGAGCAACTCCAGCAGTCTCCCAATCCCTCTCCCAATACTGAAAAACCTGTCATATAGGGAGGTTGGGGGCAAAAAAAAAACAGCTCCAGCAGTCTCCCAAAAAGTTGCCTATTTTTACTCCCCTCCCAAAACTAGGCCCTCTCCTTTCAACATTTGCTCCAACTCTCCCGCCCTCCCAATCCCAACTTCTGGCGGGGCCCATCCCTTCCTTTCCTACGCGCGCAACTTTTCCCTGCCCGGACTTGTCTTCCCGCTCGCCCGCCACCCCTTCCTTCCCCGTCGTTCTCTCGCCGCCGCCGCGCCGCCCCACGCAGCGACCTCGCCGGAGCGCCGCCCCTCCCTTCTCCAGCGCCGCGACCTCGTCAGAGCGTCGCGCCTCGCCTGGATCTCGCCGTGCCTGCTCGAGGGCGACGCCTCCCTTGCCTGGATCTTGTCGTCGCGCCTTCCTTCGGCATGGACGTCGGCTTCGATTCGAACAGCGGGGAAGGGAGAGGAGAAGGGAAACGAGCTTCCGACGCGACGGCTCCTAGCGTCGCCATGGCCCGCCGCTGCTGGACCCGATTTGGACATCGCCGTCGATTCACGCCTCCACCTCCGCGCGTCGCCATCCGCGCCCCGCCGTCTATTCACGCCGTCGAGCTCCGCCTCCGTGCCCCGCCATCGAGCTCCGCTTCGCGCCGAGGCGTCCCGCTCCTCCGTGCCCGTCCTCCGAGGTGCTCGTCCGCCATGGACTCTGGCCTCGATTCAAGCAGAGTGGCGCAGCTCGCCGAAGCGCCACCCCCGCCCTCCCAAGCTGTCGAGCGACGGCGCCGCCTCCCCAATAGCCGCCACTCCATGCCTTCCGCCACCACCTCTGCGTCATGGTCTGCAATGCGTGACGGGCGTCCGCCATGCGACGACAGCCCTGCCTCCGCGCCCCAACATCGTGGCCGAGCGAGGCTCGCACGACGTGTCGCGGCGGTGTCGGCGCAAACAAGGCGGGCTAGCAGGGGAGAGGAGGAGGAGGATAAGGTGGGGCCCATTCGCAAGTGAGAGGAAAGAGAGAGAGGAATAAAAAGGCCCCACATGTCAGGTTATTGGGAGGATGTTATTGGGAGACTGCTGGCGCCGCACCTCTCAATATCCTGAAAATTCTATTGAAAGCCTTCCAATAAAAGATATTAAGAGGCAGATTATTGAGAGACTGATGGAGTTGCTCTTATCATCCACCCTTTAAGTAGCACACAACACTCCAAATCTGACACCCGCAAACCCAGCAAGCCAGAGTCCGTTACTGCTCTCTAGCAGCCCAATGGGGTCCACGGAACAGCAGCAGCAGCCAGAGCCGGTGGCCGCGGATGATGCCTCGCCGGAGATCATCTTCCGGTCGAAGCTCCCGGACATCGCCATCACCAACACCCTCCCTCTGCACCGCTACTGCTTCGAGCGTCTCCCCGAGGTGGCGGCGCGGCCGTGCCTGATCGACGGCGCGACGGGCGCCGTCCTCACCTACGCCGACGTGGACCGCCTGTCGCGCCGCCTCGCCGCCGCGCTCCGTCGCGCGCCGCTGGGCCTCGGCCGCGGCGCCGTGGTGATGACGCTGCTGCTCAACTCCGCCGAGTTCGTGCTCGCCTTCTTCGCCGCGTCCCGCGTCGGCGCCGCCGTCACCACCACCAACCCGATGTCGACGCCGCACGAGATCGCCAACCAGATCGCCGCCTCCGGCGCCACCGTCGTCATCACCGAGGCCCTCGCCGCCGACAAGCTCCCCGACAACGTCACCGTCGTCCTCATCGACGAGCGCCGCGACGGATGCCTCCACTTCTGGGACGACGTCATGGCCAGCGTCCCTGATGATGACGCCGCGATCGCCGCCGGAGACGAGGAAGACGACGCCGGCGAGTTCGACCCCGACGACGTGGTGGCGCTGCCGTACTCGTCGGGCACGACGGGTCTTCCCAAGGGCGTGATGCTGACGCACCGGAGCCTGAGCACCAGCGTGGCGCAGCAGGTGGACGGCGACAACCCGAACATCAGCTTCGTCGCCGACGACGTCATCCTCTGCTCGCTGCCCATGTTCCACATCTACTCGCTCAGCACCATCATGATGTGCGGCCTGCGCGCCGGCGCCGCCATCGTCGTCATGCGCCGCTTCGACCTCGCCAAGATGATGGAGCTCGTCGAGAGGCACCGCATCACCATCGCGCCGCTCGTGCCGCCCATCGTCGTCGCCGTCGCCAAGAGCGACCGGGCGGCGGCGCACGACCTCTCGTCCGTCAGGATGGTCATGTCCGGCGCCGCGCCAATGGGGAAGGACATCGAGGACGCGTTCCTGGCAAAGCTCCCGGGCGCTGTGCTCGGACAGGTACGTGCGCGCGCACCCAATCTCTCTCTCTCTCTCTCTCTCTCTCTCTCTCTCTCTCTCTCTCTCTCTCTCTCTCTCTCTCTCTCTCTCTCTCTCGCTCTCTCTCTCTCTCTCTCTCGCTCTCTCTCTCCCTCTCTCTCTCCCTCTCGCTCTCTCTCTCTCTCTCTCTCTCTCCCTCCCTCCCTCCCTCTCTCTCTCTCTCCCTCTCTCGCTCTCCCTCTCTCTCTCTTCCCCTGCTAATGAGAAACATCGCTTCAATTTTTTCATTATTTTCTTTCATAAAAAATGCAAAAGAAATGTCCGCCGTAAGATCTTCGTAGCTTTTTCGTGACCATTGGATCGATGTCGTTCCTCGAGTGCCTGAGGTTATCTTTTTATATTTTTGGGTACGTCAAAGCATTTTGGCTCCTCGTTGATTCGAGCTAGTATTTGACTAATCCAACGGCTGCGCATACATGTAAGTGCTTAGCAGCCTCATATCACACATAGGATGCCTTGATACCTCAATCAATTAATCAAATTCTTCAACAAGTAGGCCGTATTTGTACCAACAATCGGCTAAAGGCTCGTGATCATTTAGTTCATTCTATTTATTAAAAATAGAGGAAATGTTGTCTAGTTTGGTCGGCATTTGAAGAACATTGAGTGAAATCCACTAAAAAATAATAATATTATTTTACATTGTTCATGTTAAAATTTCTATGGTTACGCTGTAAAACTAGTGATCTGCCTAATTTTGCTTAGCCCTGAGATCTCAGAAACTCTCGGTGCAAACTGCAAAGTTGTTAACAAGTTTGACTTCCGAGGGGTGCTCCCACGTTGCTAAACTAGCTGGCAAGTTGGTATGGTAGTTGGGTGGTGACGTTGAACAATCAGAAGGTGGCTAAATGGTTCCGCTCAATCATGCATGTGTTTCGTTGTAGAAGTAGCTTGGCCCAGGAGATTGTAGTGCAGCCATCAAGCACATTTTGTTATCTTGATAATGGCTTCCATCAAAGCACGTTTTGTTCTGAAATGTGAAATGTTGACAGTCTGTCCAAATAATATCGATCCCGTGTGGCTATATTAATTACCCCCACTACGGTGACTGGATATGCCATCCTTTGACATTTTTTCTATTAATAGTGTTCTATGATGTGAATACTATTTCCACTCAACATAAAGAAAACACTCAAAGGGTGGGAATTTTTTTCCTTGGGAAATTTAATTTCATGTTTTCAAAAGTTGTGCACTTAAGATGCCAAATCGCGGAGCTCTTATTCTCTTATTAAGACCTAACCCTTTTTTTGGCAAAACTTAATATATTTTTCCAAATTTTCTAAATAGAAAGTTTCTCCAATAAGTTTCGTCCCTATAGAGATCAAAAGGACGGTCCATGTTGTCTTGACAAGCAAGCTGGTGATGAAAGGCCATTTTCTATTGATCCACTAGCCACCCATTGGAGGTTCTCAAGAATTGAAAACCACCCATTGGAGAATCAAATTAACAATAATATTAATCTGTTGTCACTGTCATTATTATACTTGCTTCAACTTGCGTTTTCTGAAAAATTCTTTTCTGAACCAATCAACAAGCAGCAACTTTACTTCCGTGTTGCCTCCCATGTGGTATGCAGGGCTACGGCATGACAGAGGCCGGACCGGTTCTGTCAATGTGCCTAGCGTTCGCCAAGGAGCCCTTCAAGGTGAAGTCTGGCGCATGCGGGACGGTGGTGCGCAACGCAGAGCTGAAGATCATCGACCCCGACACTGGGAAATCACTCGGCCGGAATGAGCACGGGGAGATCTGCATCAGAGGGCAACAAATCATGAAAGGTACAGAATATCGCCAGGCCGACCTCTTACTTGTTCCAATGGTTGACTGCAGCTTCATTGGCCAGATCCCTAGATCAAATCTGACTTGGAATCATAAGTTTTGCACTAGTGGATGACCAACTGCTCATTAGTTCTTTGCATATGCTTTGGTTAGTTCTAAACTTTGATGATTAATTAAACTATCGGATCGCGAATACTGTAGCAGCTGCAGAAATAACTGCGAACACTGTAGCTGCTGCAAAGCAGCCGCTGCAAAGCAGCGAGACGAACACGCTGAATAATGCTCTAGAAATCTAGGTCGTCACCATGTGAGCTGTCAG
Organism: Eragrostis curvula; assembly: GCA_007726485.1. Taxonomy (NCBI): domain Eukaryota; kingdom Viridiplantae; phylum Streptophyta; class Magnoliopsida; order Poales; family Poaceae; genus Eragrostis; species Eragrostis curvula. The sequence continues at coordinate 2,305,161 of RWGY01000005.1, forward strand.
GTTCATTTGCAGAAATGACTTAAGGGCCCGTTTGGATCCCTGGAAATGAAACTCTTTCCAGGAATCACATTCACATATTTGAATTTGGTAGAATTGAATCATCCAGAAATTGATTATTTTCCGTGATTCTTGTTTGGATGTACTCAGAATTAGATTCCAAGAATCAAAATACAGATCATGTTTGGCTGTGTGGAATCTTTGGACAAAGAATCAACATGTACCTCATTCTACAAAGCTACAGTAAACGCAAAATAAAAAAAAATGATCACAAAGAATAAACATGCTGAACTCTACATATCAGTACCCGAGATTCACATACTTGAACATGGACAATTCAGTCTCAACTCTCAAATGTGGTACATACCATGGCATAAAGCCATCCCTGGCACATGCTTTCTGTCGACTAGGGTGTTACATATGTAATTACACTTGCAAATTTAAGGGTGAACCCTTCCATTCCAATTTGTAACTTTCTGCCTAAATGAGAGGGGAAACTGAAATACATCATGTGTAGAACTAGTTAGCTTCAGTCTTTTTTTTTTCTTCTAAAAAGCAAGTTAGCTTCAGTCTAACTATAGATCCTAAAGGGAACTCTCGCCGGGTTGCTGTGAGGCTATATGCCCGTGAATGAGTATTCTGATCCGATCGCAAGAGCTGCAACAATGTTTGTTTCAGGCAGCTGCTTCCACGTCAGTGGTGATTGCAACATCCAAAGATGTGACTTCCAGAGTTGTCACTTTCAATCCTTCAACTAAATAATTAAAAAAAGGGACAATTATGTTTTTACCCTCACTCTGAACTCTAATTGTGATTTTACCTTCATTTTTTTGACTTTGTGATTTTACCCCTGTTTTTTCAACCTGAAGCCAGAGTTGACCCCTACTGGGGGTAAAATCGCAATAGAATTATTCTGATTTTACCCCTACTGAGGGTAAGATCTGGCTTCATGTTGAAAAACCAGAGGTAAAATCACAAAGTCAAAAAAGTGAGGGTAAAATCAGAATTAGAGTTTAAAGTGAGGGTAAAAACACAAATGCCCCTTAAAAAAAATACCCGAGCCTCTGGATGCCACTTTCAGTTTTAGTTCATTGTAGTTGTTCATAATTTTCGCACGAGCGTATTTCATCATGGTTACAAAATATGGATGGACAGAATCTTAACTAGCAAGGACTTCAGGAAAGTCCCTACTTTCTTTTCAACCAAAAGTCCGTACTTTGTGAAATGGAGACCAAAATAAATACATGGTAGTGATATTCATAGTCTATTTGACTGTTTGTGCAGTATTGTGAACTAATTGGCGGGGAATTTCCACAAAGCTTGACTTTAGGCAAACGTGGGTGACGGTTTCATTAGTGGAATGTGATCCAGTAGTCCGTTTTTCAGATAGACTCTGAATTTCCTCTATCAGAATATTTTTGATTGAATTAAAAATATGAGTTTGGTTGCAATCAATTATCTTAATTTTGGGCAACAATTATTTTATTTTATATTAAAAGAATCGGCCTCTTGAATCGTTTTTATTTTTTGTCCAAGAAATTTTGCAGATGAGAATAATTAATTATCACTGTGCCGCTCTTTGCCTGTGATCAGGTTACCTGAACAACCCGGAGGCCACAAAGAACACGATTGATGCCGAGGGGTGGCTGCACACTGGGGACGTTGGGTATGTGGACGACGATGACGAGATCTTCATAGTGGACAGGCTCAAGGAAATCATCAAGTACAGGGGATTCCAGGTAGCTCCTGCTGAGTTAGAGGCTCTGCTCATCACTCACCCAAGCATCGCTGACGCTGCTGTTGTCGGGTAATTACATACTTGAGCCCTTGTTGTCAAGTGTATTAACATGGTGTAGAATGGACACGAAGAAATTATTAATCTGTATGAATATGGAGCTTGAAATGGCATTTTTTATGAATGATTTATAACTGCTGCAGGAAACAAGTCGACCCCGATATTGGTGAAATCCCGATCGCATTCATAGCGAAGGCTGAAGGGTGCGAGCTCAGCGAAGATGAGGTGAAGCAATTCGTGGCAAAGGAGGTAATGTTTCTTGTGCTTGTGCTAGAAGGCTCTGAAAAAAAGAGAGGAGAAATGCTATCATCTCTTTTCCATTTCATATTATCATGCTCAGTTATATCTGTATAATGCATTAACGCGTACTCGGGAACCATAAGACTGAAAAGAATACTTCATATCTAGAGTAGATACGTTTGGTGACAAAATGCATCCACTGTCCTGTGTTTGTTCTTCTGTTTGATAGAGGGGTCCTCCTTCTGCTTTAGGTGATCTACTACAAGAAAATCCGAGAGGTGATCTTCGTCGACAAGATCCCCAAGGCGCCTTCTGGCAAGATCCTGCGGAAGGAACTGAGGAAGCAGCTTCAGCAGCAGCAAGCTTAATTTCCCAGCGTATATTGTTTAATGAATGAACTTGTGATTCACATTTACTATTTGTTAAATGATGTCGATATGTTGAGGAAGAAACCAATTCGAAGCTGCATAGCATGTGTCTGTCTTTTTTTGGGTATGTTTCTTGTACATTGGTTCTTAGCTACTGAGAGTGGGGGAAGTTATGGAACAACCCATGAGAGTTGGTTCACTTATTTACCCAAAGGACATAAAATTTTGGCGGCTCACCGCCCAAAGTTAAATGGCGCTGAGATTTTACCATGCCATATTATCTTTCTTTGGTATGTTATAATTTAGTTTTTTTTTGATAGGATGTTGTAATTTAGTTATTTCAGAATAAAATGATATTTATGTCGGTGCAGTTTCATTTATTTATACACATAAAAGAAAAGGGTTTTTAAATCAAAGCATTATGAACAAAAAGCGCCCATGGCCTAATGGATAAGGCGTCTGACTTCTAATCAGGCGATTGTGGGTTCGAGTCCCACTGGGCGTGCATTTACCTTTTTGAAACCTTTTTTTTTTTTGGTTCCTTGTCAAAATGCAAGTTTCAGCTGGAATTACCCCCATTAAATAAGAATATTGTCGTTAAGTTAATGGAGAGTGCGAAACAATTTATGCTTTGGAAATGCATACGGCAGAGTGATGCCGATACTTAAGTGCTGAGTGAACGCCATTTAGAAGCTGTGGCTACTGGTCCAGAGAGGATGAAGCTACAGCGGAAGAAAGGCTGCTAACCAGTGATCCTAAAAAATGAGATCCAACCTAGGAGGTGCTAGGCAGTTTTTCATTAAAAAGGTAACCTGTGATCCTGAGAATTGTTCGCAAGAGAAAAGGCCAGATGCTTTGACGCCATCACGGAAGCTCAGTTTTGATGTTGTGCCTTGTTTCGCTTCTAGTGTAAACAGAGCATGATGCAATGGAGAGATGCTCCTGTTACTTCAACATTTTGATGTGGTCCGTTTTCAACTAAATGACACTGGGGCATTCTTGTCTTCAGGAAACCAAGCACATTAGGGCAGACATCGTGCAAGTTTCCAAAAGAGACATGTATGATAAATGATGATTGATGTTTCCATACACCACAGTACTAAGCGGCCAGTGATCTCTTCACAAAAACAAGTTTGGATCCAAACACTGAACATATTATGCAGTATCACATCACAAATTTCAATCACTATGCAAAAGAAGCTGAAGAAGGTAGTCTCTACAACAAGCCTAGAGCTTCGGGCTAGAGGAGACCTATCATCTGATGGCCTTAAAGGCTTAAACTAAAGCTATAATATGACCGTCGGACTCCGACATGCTTGTAGATACTGCTCATAATCGTTCTTGGCGGATTTAGTTGAACCCACAAAGTCTGCGATGTACTTTGCTGAGCTGTAGTGTGCAACTATCTCGAGATGTACATGGGCCACACATAAGGTATATAACGTTTCCCAGGGGCCTGACATAGATATCATCCTCTTTACGAAGTTGTTGGATCAAAGAACTAGCATACAAGGATGCATACCTGAACAATTAAACAACATCAACCAAGTTAGCATAATGGTGACAGTAATAATATAACAATACAATTAACTTCTCATGATTAAGCACAAAATATATCAAACTGAACCTGTAACTTCTATGAGCCAGAATTAAAATAAAGGTATAGACCATGCTAAAGCAAACGAGTTCATTCACGGCGTAGAGCAGAATGTGAAGAGTACTTCACTATGATAGGAAAGGATCTGTCATATCTTAAAATCCATGATTTTGTTTAAGATCCCGGTCCAATTGTTTATTTTAGTGGTTACATAAATATGAAAAAGATAAGAAGAAATTGTAAAAGTAGATATGCCACGGTTCTCACATTTTTTCATGTAGCCACAATTTAACCAACATAATTATTGCTTAGACGGTAGGTATTACTCATATTTCTATTATTATAAGAAGGCACCAGTTCTTCAAACATATGTGACAACTGGAATAGAATTGCTTGTTATCTTTTATTTTACTAGGCTTTGCCATAGTTTATTTGGAAGAACGTGCCATAACAGTAATTTAATTGCAATCAGAAAATACTCAGTGCAGCACAGCAGTGTTGGAGTTGCCTCATTCATGTGCTCCCAAATACAGAAAGAAAAACTGCCAGACAGAGTTCCTATCGACACCACTCTATAAAATACCAGCATAAATGAAGCATGATTATTAAAGATTAGATATCATACCCTGCATCAGATCCATGAGTCTCGAGTTCAACTGCACACAGAGTTCCTATAGACACTACTCTTTTCACATTTTGTAGTGATGACAACTGCCGCACAAGTGCAACATCCCATAGCTGCAAATCAACAGTATGTCGAATGTTAAAGATAGTTCAGAAACAAGTCTGTACACCATTGCTTTGGAACAAAGAAGAAAACATTATGTACGCAGAACAAAAAACACCACGTATTTTGACATTATCCAGGGGAATACATTAAAAATTATCTTACTTCTTTCAGCCTCATACGATCAAAGTCAAGGTTTGAATTGGTGGATGGATCTCTGTACCACTGGATAGCTTTTGCTGCCGCACAACAGCCCATAGCATGAGCAGTATAGGAATGGCCATGTAAAAGAGCTGTAAGCTGGACCAGGCAAAACATAAATCAGTGCTAACCACTAGCTCACCTTCATTGTTACACTTTTTAGCATAACATCATGACAAATCTCAAGATTACTGAGGCCCAGGCTTGCAAATGTATTCAAGATAACTACCTTAGAGTCGCTTTTGAAAGATTCAAATATTTCCTCTGTAGCCAACGTCGCAGCCAATGGTACAATCCCCCCAGTCATCAATTTAGCATAGCAGGCGATGTCTGGTAAACATCCAAGCAATTCTGAAGCGGACTGAAAGAGAGAATATCAGATTTTGAAGATACTGGTTAAAGATCTTGAGTTATCCGCCGAAACAATCTTGATAAATATTACCTCCACACCAAGACGCCAAAACCCTGTAAATACCTCATCAAATATGACAGGTATCTTTCGATTTTTACATTCATTGACAAGTACTCGCTGGAAAAGTGGATCAATCATGTGCATTCCCCCAGCACCTTGTATTACTGCATGAATATGAATTCATGAGGCCCATGTAGCGTCATCAAAAAAGCAAAAGAAAGTATGCCAACAAAAGTATAGCTATATGATTCTATACGTATATCCCTACAAATACCCACTTTGATCCATTTCTACAAAAGAAATGATCTAGTACACAGATATATGCCTTATTTATCGACCACACAAGTTATCATAAGATTATATGCCTACCCTAACTAGCTTGGTATAAAAAGGCTTTGTTGTTGTTGTTGTTGTACAAGTTATCATAAGAATAAGTCCCAATATGGTTCAATCAAGGGCATGTATCAATAGTTTGTTACTAATAAGTATGAAGAGATAGTACTCAACACAGTACTATGGAAGAATAAGTCTCCCCCAAAAAAAGGCAAAAAGAATGGGTAAGCAAATAAAGGGCGGATACTTCCTTACCTGGTTCAATAATTAGTGCTGCAATATGTTCTGAATTACTTGACAGAGATTCCGATAAATGCTGTGATATGTACGATAAATATAGATCAGCAATAGATGATGTGTCCCTGGAGTTGCAGAAGACTTCAGCTAATGAAGAGAAACCTGCATTGCGAATGGAAGTATAAAATTACAAAAAAGCCCATAAGGAGTAATCTGGCCTGTAAAACACAAATTACTAACATGTATCACCAGAAGACTGTTGATCATGCTTCATCAACTTGGGCAAAGAAAGATTGCAGGTGTCATTTTTAACGTACACTGTTGGAGGGTCTAGAAACAGCCCCCGACCTGAGTACCTACAGTAGAGAAGAAAACTCAAGTAACTGATCTCAGCTTTGGTCACATGGTGGGGACAAGATATGGAGTGCAGGTGTGCCTCAGCGATTCTGGCATGCTAACAAAGAAGCTTGAATTCACACATACCATGGCTGCTGAAGAAAAGATGTATAAGCTGATGGAGCCTGAGCTTCCATAGCGCCAAGAGTATCACCATGGTAGGAACCATTAAGGGCAAGGACCTAGGGATAAAGTAATTATTAGGAACATCATGAAGATTAAAATATTGTCCAACATTGAATTATTTAGATCCTTAAGAATGAATGTGATATGGGAAGAAATGAGGAAAATATATGCCATCGTGACTGACTGAGTTTAACAGTGCTGAACAGAAAACAAAGTGGAAGCATCCTTTTTATTGTTGAGATTTGAGGTGTAATAATGGAGTCCGTTTGGAGTGTTATCTGCTGACATAAAATTCCTAATAGAAAAGTTCCAACAACGTCGATCACACTATCCACCATGAACTGTGAGCTCATAAGCAATGAATGTGGGAACTGAGCTATGCTGGGTTGAGGGTATGGATGCCTAGACAAATAAAGTTCAGAGTCCTGTTCAACACGAATTTGGATGTGTATTTCTTCTTATTTACAATGCCACGTAGTTCCTCCAAGTCCTAGGTAGGTTGGTCTGAATTTTGACATAAGCAAGGTCTGATCTCGGCTCGGTTTCCTAGGTGTCGAGCTGTGGAGCTAAATAGATATGGCAAGGACACTAGTGAAGATTTGAGGAATGACAAGCTCAGACGAGCAACCAGCTTCTGCATTGGGTCAAACATGAAACTGATATAGATGGGTCGAGGAAAGAAGAGCACAATGGGTGAGCAGCAGCGAGCATGTCTCTATTGTGTACATGGCAGTATACTTGTGCCCTGAATGGCTGTAGCAAAAGAAGCTCCTGACAAGTGGAGGGAAAGGGTTCAGAGACCAACAACAGTAGCATACAATAAGTGTGGGAAGGGGAAACTGGGACAATAGCGAGAGAGTGACAGGGAGCAAAAGAGGCGGCGTCTCATGGCAACAGTAAAGTGCCATCAGTCATAATACCTCGTAGTAAAGCAAACAACATGAGTGCAACATCAATATCAAACCATGAGTGTTCACTTTTTCTAACAGTGAAGACAGTACATTGGACTCAAGTATTCTAATCGGAACTACAAATGTCACTATAGTTTGTAATGTTGATTTATACATGTTTACGTATCCATAATTACAATGCTACTAACAAGATTTTATCTGAATTAACTCTAACAGAAGTATTAAATGATTTACAATAAAATGATTCATGAACATCCATTGAAGTAACCTTGGAGTAGCACACTACAAGGACTAATAAACATTTGCCCAACACTGTATCTGTACAGAAATAGGAAAAGTCTCTCTTGAAATTAACTGTGAAATCAAAAATAAGCGATGAAGACACGGATATCCAGGGCAAGAGTAACAGACCTTAAACTGAGTATTTCTAAAACTCTTTTCACTGTCCATTAGAATTCCATGATCATTGGAAAATTTACGAAATGCCATCTTTAGTGCAATTTCAATTGCAGTGGATCCATTGTCTGAATAATAAACTCTAGACGCCCAACCTGGCGAAAAGAAGGAAGCTGTAAGCAATGAATGATATCTTAACAGCAAATTATATCACATGCCAGGAAATCAGTAACCAAATATACGTAGAAATACACAAAGGTGTGCAACAAAATAATGAGAAGATCAATATGACACACAAGCATGTGCCATTCACACACTTAACCTTATAGTGTCCTTTCATCCACTAAACACAACAATTATCAAGCATATAGTCTCTAAATATAACATGGAATTCTTCAGCTAAGACAATGTTAGATTTGTCAATTTCGTAATAATGTGCCACCTCCTTTATAATCAGAGAAAACATACAAATTGACTAACCTTTGCCAACTCCTTCAAGTAAAAGCTCAGCACAACGAAGAGCAGGCTCATGAACATTCTCAGGAAACATCACATGGCCATACCTTGCAGCAGCATAACCCATATCTCTTGCAAGTTCAATCTAATCAGCAAAGAGAAGTTTAGGCTACATATATTGCCTGTCAAAAGTTCAACATGCAAAACTTTAGCAATAAAACCCTGTAAAAGCGAGTTCCCATAGCAAAAATAAGGTAAACAAGATTTCATAGATGCAATGCGATATAAAAACAAATACCTGTAAATTAGAATCAGGCCCTTGAGTCCACCAACTTGCGCATGCATCAAATTGTGGGACAAGCATCATTGTGTTGTCTTTAATCTACATCAAAAGATATAAAATTTTATTGTTTAATGCTTCACACTTTGCACATAAAGCTTTATTAAAATTTTCTTTTGAATAAATAAACTAGTAACTTGACAAACCTTGAACGATAAAAAATTCTCACCGCAACGTGAATCGATTACTGTAACAGAATCTACAGGGACAAGATTATGCTGAGTGAAGGGCCACCACAATAAGTCCTTTGATTTTCTCTGCATACTGCTCAACCTCTGAATTCTTTTTGAATGAAATGACTGCAGGGCATCTTTAAGCAAATCAAAAACTGAGGATGACTCAGAAAACCAATCAGTTAAGTCATCTGAAGGATCATCAGGAATTTGTGGCAAGACAAGCACGCGCACCCTGAACAATTGAATGATACATTATAAAACTGGAAAGTGTCATATCTAAGAAACTTAGTGTGGCCAACCAATTGGTCTGATAAAACAATTACATTAAAAGAATGACCCAGAATAGAAACCTGTTTTTCAAGTAAGAAAGTAAGAACTTGTCATTTGACAAGGCACGATCTTCCAAAATAACTGCGCCCACATCATACCCTCTCAGTAACAAAGTCTCAAATGCAGATAAAGTGGATGAAATACCACCAAGGCGGCCGTCTCCAACAAGAATGGCAGGTAACCTAAAAGGCCTGTAAAGAGTTGCTGTAATGAGCTATAGTGGCATACAAAGTCAAACTAATACAGAAAAATAAAAACACTGCACAGAACACAAGATGCTTTGTTAAAAAAACTTGTGACCTACTATGAAGAAATGAAAATATGCCAATACAAAAAATGAGGGAGGCATGAAGACGTTGGTCTCATATAATAACCCAAACTTGAATATGTTACTGTTTCTGAATGCCGAGCCCTGTTATAACTTTAGATAGAAATCATTGCAGCGCCTGAATTATCACAATGTTTATGCTGACCCTTGTCGAGAAAAAAACCAGCATGATATTTGCCACAAAGGCACATTAGCTCACTTAAAACGGGGGAAAACTTGCCATGTCACAAAAATTATAGCCAGAAGGGCATCAAATGAAGAGAAAATAAAAGGGAGGGACTCTTGAGAGTACCGAGCTAGTTGCTAGGATGATCATATAGAATAGTGTATGTCTAGGGAGTCAAGTACTCCATAAATATTGGCAACACGAAAATGATGTTACTAGATTCATCATGAAATGAACTATCATAATATGTAACTCTTTTAGTTTGGAAAAACTATATTTATATATATTGTTGGTCAAAGTTCAAAAAGTTTGACTTAGGACAAAACTCAATGGACACTATATTTTGGGATGGAGGGAGTAGTCAAGTGCCTTCATAAATGGACCTTTTTCTTATATCGTTTGCCATTTGGAATTAGCTTTAGTAGTGCCAACATAAACTCGACCATACGACATTACTGTTTGATCTTTCTGGTTTTTTAGCATAAGTTTGTTGAATATTGGGGGTACTCCAAGACAATAATCAACAGATAACATTTTAAGCACAAGAACGGAAGACTAATGAAGTGTTCACCAACTCCGTCCAACCATACATAATCTTCACAAGTATCTCCAAATAGAATGTTGCCCTACAATTGAAACAGCTTTTCCCATGAAAGTCTAATAATAATTCTCAGATAGGGAATGTACATCGTACCAATAACATTAATTAACCCAAAAATGCCAATCGAACGAGAATGTAAATTACACAACCAAGTCCAAACCCAAATGTCATTCTGTTTACTGTTGACAAATGTTTACTGACATTTTCGCAAAAAATTGCATATTTAATAAATTGATAGCCGAACAGGAACCACGCAGTGAAAGGCACGCACCGGTAGAGGTCACACTGCAGTGTGCCGGACGGGCCCGGGCTGGCGACGCCGCCGGCTGTCTCCAACACCTTCCACACCTCCTCCCCCTCCTCCACCACACCTTCCACCAGCCACTGCTCCACGGACCCCCTGACCTCCTCGTCCCGCACCGTCATCCCCTCCCTCTCCGCCGCCAGGTGCGGCGACACCGGCTCGTTCCACGCGTACACCGTCCGGCACGCGAGCACCTTGGTCTCCTCCGGCCCGTCCCCTCCGTATCTCACCACAATCTCCTGGCCCTCGCGGTGGACCGGCTCCGCTCCCACGGCAGGGGACGGGAACAGGGTGCGGCAGGATGCGACGAGGCGAGTTGCGCGGGAGGAGGACGAGGAGGAGCGGAGCAGCGCGGGTGCCCTGGTGAAGACGAATCGCGCGTCCGAGTCAGCGGGGTAGCCGGTCTGGAGCGGCTTGAGGTAGCCGACGGCGGAGGTGGTGGGGGAGGAGAGGAGCGCCGCCGAGAGGCCCGCGGAGACGAGGGTCTTGCCGACGCCGGTGTTGGCGCCGAACACGGCGAAGGTCGGAGTGGATAGGGGCACCACGCCGGCGTTGGATGCGGCGGCGGAGTAGTGGCGGCGCCGGCGGGCGTGGTGGAGGAGGCGGCGGAGCATGACGGCGTAGGTGGGTTTTGGACGGGGTTTGGGGAGAGTGGCCGTGTGAATGTGGTGACAGCTTCGGATTATCCGCCACAAAGGGGCAGGTAGATAAGTACTGTATCTCTTTAACTGGGTACTGTCGCTCTCTCTAACATTTTCTGAAAAAAGCAAACATATGGAAAACTAGCCTCCGTTTTCAATAAGACCAGCCACATTGTGTGCCGGTGCCTGAACCAAAAACTCGGCTTTGGGAGCTTGTACATGCACCCGGCTTCAACACCTCCGATTGAATAAAAGCTGTTCGTTTTTCTTTAGTTCTAAAGTTTAATTCAGAAAATCTTGTTATTTAAGCATATTAAATAAGGTCTAATTACAAAACATTTTTACAGATAGGTGCTAATTTACGAGACGAATCTAACGAGCCTAATTAAGCTATATTTTGCTACAGTGATGCTACAGTAACCATCATCTAATCACAGCTTAATTACTCTCGTTACATTCGTCTCGCAAAGTAGCTCAGGTTTTTGCAAAAAAATTTGTAATTACACTTTATTTAATACCTTTAAATAGTAAGAACTTTGGCCTAAATTTTTGCAGATGAGAAAGACATAATAGTAAGCAAGGTGTGGTTGTTTTTTACTGCATACTCATGCTGAGAGTGTGAGATAAAGGAGAAATGAAGCACCAATCGTGACATGAGCATGACTGTGACATGATAGTTCAAGTTCAACTTCAAAAGCTAGCTTCGGAGCCAGTACATGCACCGGGTGTCAATTCATGAAAAAAAAATGATTTTTCACTCATGTTCAAAGTTCTGAGGGTTAGGCATTGGTGCCCACATCGTGATAGAAGGAAACAATGAAGAACCGGTGCTCATATGACAATGAAATAATGTTTGAGGCACCATTGTACTGTGGGTGGTTTAATAACATCTCAACAATTTGCAGAACCAAGTTCAACAATATTCTTTTGCTTGTAGTACCCGTTGGTTTCGGTGATGATCTTTCCATGTCACAACACAATTTTCGTTTCTTATCATTGTTGATCATTGTACCTCAATTTTTTTTCCATCTTTTGGTTTTAAAAAAAATCGTTTGGTCACTGCAATTAGTGATGTGATTTATAGCTTGTAACATCCTCACAACGTACCTATCTGAATCATTTTTAAAGTAGTGGTATTTGGAGAGTAATTTTATATGCGGGTTAGGAGTCACCGTGTTACTAACTGAATATACTACTACCTGATGTTAAAAAAAAGAACATACTACTACATCCATCTCAAAATATAACCATTTATAAATTTGTTGACTGTCAAACGTCGTAAAGTTTGACTAAAAATATATCTATCAAATAAAATATTTTAAATATAAAAAGTAACATATTAGTATAGTTGCTTTGGTGACGAATCTAACAACATCATTTATATATAAGCAAGTGCTATTAATTTTTTGTTATTAATAGTCAAAGTAAGCAGTATGACTTAGAACAACCATAGAAATGCTTATATTCAGGAATAGATAGAGTACTAAACTTTAATGAAAAACTTTAACAAAAATATATACGGATTGAAGGCTCATGCCATTTTCTATCGTTATGCAAGATTTTAGGTGCAACGAAAACATGAATAAGATAGAACAAAAAAGAGAGATCCATGTGTGAATGCGAATGGCAAATATGATGAGGAGCGGATCTTTGGTATGTCGAGGTATGTCGTTTACCATACCTTGAGTTCCACGATTAAGCCTGTACTGGATTCATTCTTCTGTTGAGCCGCTGCCTCTGTCTCGTTTGATACGAAAACAGTCAAAGGAAGACGAAGGGAAGCGAATCATTTTCTAGGCTGTGTGCGATCTTTTTTGTTTGTACGTAACTGATCCTGGCATATAGAGGAGATGGCCTAAGGTCATTCTTCGCTATTTGTGTTATCGATTGCCGCCACACCTGAATTTTTTTTCATCCTCCACCACTGAATATGATGCAATACATAAAATCCACATATATTGCATTATAAATTTCGCGATGACATGGGCTATCTACCTATATATTTGCTAGATGTTTCAAATTTTAATTGATTTTTTATTGCTAACACAATGTTAGAAATGGTAGTAATAACACCTAAACTTTTCCCGTTGTGCTTCGCTTCATTGCGCCGGGGGTATGACAGCCTCGGGCTTAATTTTACGAAAGAAAACATTCTCACGCAGGCCGTAAAAACCCCTCAATCCCTGCCATGCCTTTACACTGCGGCATCATACCCCGTATGAGAATAACCAATGACCTAGTAGGGCTTAGGGCTCATTTGGAACACAGGATTGGAAAAACACAGGAACAGGAAAAATACAGGAATAGGATAGGAATGCATATGCAAAACATAGGATTGGAAAACATAGGATTTTTATTGGAATAAACGTTTGGCAAGGCGCAGGAAAAACACAGGAATTGTTTAGGAGTAGTTACCATAATCATGTCATTACTTTCCTAATGAAACAAGTTGTTCACTTCAAACACGGGAATTTGTTTTGTTTGCCACTGTCACAAGGTGATTTGCCTCGTTCCTCGCGTAGGAATGAAAAAAAAGAGGTCTGGGTGGATTGTTGGAATTCCTATGGAATGAGGACCAAAGGAAATTTTCCTTTGTTTTTCCTATGCTTCATTTCTCCATTCCAAAGGCTTCTACAGTAGCAATTCCTATGGAAACTAGAATCCTACATTTTTCCTATGAAATTCCTTTGATCCAAATGAGCCCTTAGGGTGTGTTTGGTTGGGCTGTGGCTGTCAAAAAAGCTGCTGTGGGCTGTGAAAAAAGCTGTTGTAGGATTTAAGCTGTGAGAAAGTTAAAAGCCATTTGGTGAAACAGCTGTGGCTTTTTGGAAACTGACTACATGTCATGTATATGTATGTATATACACACACATATATAACATATTCATATGTATATAAATGTACACACTTGTATATAATATTTATATATACATACATAATGTATATGTATGTTTTATAAATATTATATGTACATCTACATATATATACGTATATATTATAAATATTTTATGTCTATATAAATATTATAAATAAATATGTACATTTTTATATAATATTTATACCTACATATGTAAATGTATATGTATGTTTTACAAATACTATATGTACATACACATATATATGTTAATATTATAAATATTTTATGTATATATAAATATTATAAATATTCATATGTATATGTGTACATATGTATGTATGTATGTATACATATATATGGGTATTTTTTTCATACTTGTGAAAGCCAAAGCCCAAAAAAGCACCTTCCTACCTGCTTTCAGAAATGAACTAGACAAAAGCTGCTTTTGGCTGTGACTTTTTTTGACAGCCAACCCGTTTGGTTGGGCTTTTGGCTTTTTTGAAAAGCCAAAACCAAAAAAAGCTCAACCAAACACACCCTTAGTCTTGTGTTTTGGCCGTGGGACAGATGAGGAGATTTTTTTACCTCAGCTCAAAATTCACGTTCACCGAAAATCGAACTCAAGACCTAAGAAGAGGTGTTGTTGGAGCTCCTAACTAACCGGTCAGAAGTCCGATCAATCAAATATGCAGAATCCTCTTGTGCGGCCATACAATAGCTTATGAAATGCGCCATGAGCCGAAGCTCTATCCAGACGGACTTGATATCATCATCTCCATCGTGCCTATTGTCCTAAGTGTTAAGGCAGGCCGACATATCCAAGATCCGAGAAACTGCAATACTGTATTGTTTCTCTAACGCCATCCATCTTCCACTCCTCTCAGACATTGCCACCAAATTACTCCGAGTCACACAAGATCTTATTGCATTCTCCGGAGCAGATCCAAGAAAGGGTTGATGCTTGTCGTAAGAATTTTAGCAAATTTCATGACTCCTTCCGATTCTCTCAATGAAAGAACAGGAGGGGAGAACCCCATGACTTGTCACTATTAGCGTTCTCCGTAACCCAAACATCAATATGAGACTTGGAATACGACTGCAGATCCATTGTGTCATTGTTCGGCCAATACAAAACCAGCTCTCCACTAAGGTCGATACAATTTATCTAAGGGAAAATTGGCCACAGGACATTACAATTTGCTGCCCTTTGCTGATTCACACCAAACTTTCTAAAATTTGCTGGGTAGCATTACAAAAACACGTTTCTTTGCTAGAATACATCTAAGCCAATATAATAGTGTATATTTAGATTTAAGTGAGAGAACTTCTTCAAAATGACCACAAATGCCCCTGACAATTTGGTATGAAGCCACATCGTCGCCGCCACCCAGGCGAAACTCTAGGCCCTAGCCCGCCATGAATATCCGGACGTCTGATCTGGCCATGGCTTCAAGTACCTATATGCCCCCCTCCGCGACGGCGATGCAGCAGGAGCACGGGACCGTGCCCCGCGTGCCGACGGCCGCGCTGAGCACCGGCGCCTCGAGTTTCAGCTTGTGCTGGCGGTGGTCATCGAAGAGGCGCCCCTAGTTTTGCAGTTCGACGAGATGGTGGATGTGTCGTGCTGGGAGGCGACTGCACCATCTAAAGTATCGCCGCCGGGGACGAGGTGCGCTGGTTCCACAACTGTCGCCACGCCTTCCATCGCGGCTGCCTGAACCGCTGGACGGCGCACGACGAGCGCACATTCCCGCTCGATCTGTCACGCGCCACTTATCCCCGAGGGACTGCTGTGCTGTTGCCGCGATGTCATGCTCCCTACTGCCGCCGACGACAGTGCTCATCCTGACCACGCTGCTGCACTTGCACGAGTTGCTGCCCAACAGCCTCGGCGGCTTCCAGTTAAGACAGAAGCAGCGGCAGTACATACGAGTATTTCATTCTAGGATAAACCGTGGAGTTGCTATTAACTCAAGGGTAAATTAGTCTTTTCATTTTGACTCTCTCATCTGGAATTCTAGACTACACTATTATATTGGCTCAGATGTGTTTTGGCAAAGAAGCGTGTTTTTGTAATGGTACCAATTTTAGAAAGTTTAATGTGAATCGGTAAAGGGCAACAAATTAGTGTCCTGTGGCCAATTTCCCCTTTATCCAAAAGCATATTCAAATCCTAGTCTGTACATCAGGTCTTGCGCTGTACGGGCGCTCAACCTGGTTTCAGAAAAGGGTAACAGTGTGGGATGACCAGTGTCCACACGGTTGCCGATCTCGGGAACAGTCTCGGACGACCCTCTGCAGCACCGACAATTCAAACACAGTCAGACTCATTGTGCTCATCAGCCTAGAGGATAAATCAAACTGACTGTGAAAGCTCAGTGACTGGCCACCAATGGAATAGAAGAACCGGAGGTGACGGCCGATCTGGTCGCCCACCAAAAGAGGTTGCACAAGCACAACTCGATGTAACATGGAGGGCAAAAACAAGGTCCCAGCCTTAGAATTTCACACGGACGAGGGTGTAGGTCTAGGAAGAAAGCATTTGGAGTCGATGCCGGATAGGCATCGGAGGAGAGCACGTGGCCGCCTTGATCAGGTACATCGTCGACGATTTGACGTGGTTGTCGGCAATGGCGGCGCTGATCGCTGATGGGAACTAGAACAGGAACCACAGAGGAGAGAAGCAACCGGCATGGCTCTATCGAGGAAGGACGGGCGTCGGGATCAGGACGAGCACCAGGAGATGCAGCCTCCGGCGTGGTTCCGGCGGTGACGGGCCGAGGTCACCTCCGCATTCGCCTCGAATTTACGCATCGCGCACTCTTGTCTCGTAGAACAACTTTTGTTTGTCATCAGAGAACAAAAGATTTGGGAGGTTCGTTTTGCACGAAAAAAGAAAACTTCTTGATACGAGTATGGAGCTTCGTCTTTGAGACTCGTAATCAAAGCTGCTGTTATAGTTAACTTTTTCGTGCAGATGCTCTGCTCTGACTAGCATGTACTGTAATTTATATATCACCTACCTGAAAATAAATGAACGTAAAAAGAAAATCAGTTTTGGGCTATATATAATTACTGTCAACCTGCATCCAACTTCCAACACTGGCCATCACAACCTGCATGCTCTGTTTACCCTGTTTTTTCTTCGGAATGGGGGGCATCACGGAAGCATATCATTCCACAGTCAGATCAGTGTCAACAACAATTCATCCCCACCGTATGTGCTCTGCGCTATAGGTTATGTTTGGTTGCCTGCATCTGCCGTGACCAGGTTAGATGCACGAGCCAGGCTAAGCAAAGCCAGGTTCCAGCGATGCAGTTCGCAGTGTTTGATTGATTTCATAGTCTAGTCTAGCCTGACCCAATTGAGATTGTGAAAAATATGTCACTATGACTCATTAGTCATTAATAAAAATAATATGAAGGTACTTTAGAGAAAGCTCTTAAGAAAACATTTCACTAATAGTTTGATTCACCACCCTGGAGACGTTTTTTTCTATAGAAAACCTGGAAAAACCTGTCTAGGATGATCCAGACGGGCCTTGCAGTTGCTGATGAGCGTTTTAACCGATCATCATTGTTGACCAACTAAAACGGGCTAAGAGAGCCGTCATGTGCTTTTGGAATATTGCTTTTAATACATATTCTTTTTTAAAAAAAAAAGAAGTTTGCCATATTTAAAACACCTTCTATAATATTTCAGTTCAGATGCTCTGACAAGTTACCGTGTTAATTTATTCCCTTTGCTTCATGTGGAGGCTCCCCTAGTTCACAAGCATGCAGTCGGTTCAGCTGCAATTTATTTTAATAAATTATGTCTCCTATGATTTGTGTCGTAGTCCTAGGTCTCAGATATTCCGAATACTATTTTAAGACTTTTTTCGAAGACTTGCCTTGCACGGTATAATTTACGGAAAGGATACGATCTCTCTGTTGGATACGGAGAAGGAGTATTGTAATTAGGAATGACTCTGATAGGCGGTAACTAGCCTATAAATACACATGTAACCCCCAGGGAAATCTATCTGGCACCTTGCAAAACCCTAACGCAAAGGCTGCCACATTATACAAGATCACACTAAACGTAGGGTTTTTTATCTTTCGGGAGGCTTGAACCAGTATAAAACCCTCTGCGTGTTCTTAAATCGATCTCGCTACCCACATTGCTCCCACCGATCCAAATATCTGCCGAACACCCCGTTCAATCGGGTGACGACAAGTTGAACTTGAATGACAACCGCCTCTAATAGTATGTTTATTAAAATTGAAGTCGCTTGAAATCCTAAGTTGATGGACAAAAGATATTCACAAACAGTTCAACATATACTTCATTTAACAGATTTTTCGTAATGCTTCAGCTGATGGTTAGCTGTTGGTGCGTTGGACGTCCCACAAGTCATCTTCACTGTTTACGATAGTTTGTTTCTATTAGATTGATAGGAGTGAGCGTACATGCGTTGTGAATGTCTGCGTTGTACTGTGTAATCGTAAAAAAAAAAAAACTTCTATTGAATTCGATTATGCCAACAGCTTGTAGAATTCCCTATCCCTAAATAAAAGAAATAAAATAAGAATCAAATTGGCCCCACTTGCCGCACCGCTCGGTTGAGGACCTCGGACAACCACCCTCTTATAGCAAGGCTGATGTTCATGCACCTCACCGCATGGCCATCACGTCACCGCTTAACCACGGTACGGCCACCATTCTCAGATGTGGTGTAGATCCATGGGTTCCTAGTAGCTCTCACAAAAGCCTCTGTCGACGCGGGGATATACTACGGCCCGCTAATCTCTCGTCATACTCTGGCGGCTCCTTCAACAGCGATGATTGCCGCGCACGCCCCCGGTCACTCACCCCGCCACACGACCCGATCAGGTCACGCCACCGCTTGCGACCTCAAATCTCCGGAGTAGGAAGAAGCGAGGTTGGTCCGACGTGGCTACCACACTCAACCTAGAAATGGCAGTTCAAGTAAACTAAAACATTCTTGCGTAACCAAAACTAATACAATTTGACCTTCACAAAAAGAAAAAGAAAACTAGCGTGCCCTTATTGTTCTTTCAAAGTATCCTCATTCCAGCAATACTTCTCTCTAGTACTTGTATGTACTACTACTAGTTGGTGGCTGTAGTGGATCAGCTGTAATACGGACAGTTAAATGCTTAACACTAGCTAGTATTGTGTAATAATGTAAATTAAAGGTGCTCAGATATTTTGCTCCGAGTAACATAGTAGTTTATTTTATGTCCCTGTACCTCAGCCACTTTGGACACAACTTTAAATAAACCATAATCAAATGAGTTATCCACTTGCGAGCTATAACTACGATGAAACCTGCGGCCCATTTCTTGCAGAGTAACTCTCACATCAGGCATGCTCCATTTTCCACCGCAAAAAAAAAAAAAAAAAAAAAAAAGAAGAGGCATGCTCCACTTTCCTCTCTTACTTGTTTTCTCGCTTAGCACTAAGAACTCAATAAATGGTGAGCGACTAGATGTACAAGCCGACACGGCACATTGATTCGAAATGGGTGGCATCAGGGAGTGGTGCGTTTTAGGGCTATATATGTTTCGTTGGTTGTCAAACATTACCACATCAAACGTGTCATGACACAGTTTCTCCGGCGAGTGTTTGGTTCTATGCGACGACGTAGTTTGCCACACTGATATCCCAGGTGTCATAGACTCATATTTTTGCTAAACTTTGTCAAAAGTGTGGTGATGTAGATCAAGAAAGATGAAGGCTAAGGCTACGTTCGCATCCAAGCTGCCTATAATCTTGGGTTGTCATTACTTTCCATTGTAGTTTTAATAAGGCCTTTGGCCATGGTTTGCATGGTTTTGATCTTGCAAAACCTTTATCTTAATGTTCTATTGTGAATGATGTATGACTGTGATACAATTTTCTTAATATATGTGTATCATCTACTATCCAATGACTGGTACGGTATGCACAATATTACCCTAAAGGTGGAGTACAACACCTACAATGGATTGAAATTTAGCAATACACTTACATTTTAATAAAGTCTCTCTATCCAATCTTTGGGCGGTGTTTTTGCATAAATTTAATCCTTTTTCGTCAAGAATGTTTTGGATGTCTCTATCAACAATTTTCATATCATGCTCTTCCTCTTTTTTTTTATTATAGAAAATTTTGCAGGATAATAGAACCAGTCTGCATACATCTCTATTGTGGCCATCCATGACGTTGACACTAATAAAGGATGGAAAGGGAGAGCAGAGGTGGTGTGTCATAGGTACAGACGTCAGTCAAGGTCATAAATTTGGATGAGGACATAAGAGCGTCCTCGATCAATAGTAGAGGCATCTAAGAGATAGCAGTTAGCTCTTACAAAGAATTGAAGAGTAATGGGGTTCATATTTAAGTCTCTCATTTTCCTTAGAGGCTGCCTCTTGAAGAAGAGTTAGCTGCCTTTTCTCTCTTCTTTTTCTCAAATAAACAATTCTAAGAGTTAGCTAAGAGGTAATCATTAGAGACGCTCTAAGCCAATAACCACCTTTCGCACGTAAGATCACAGACCTGTCAAAAAGCTTGAGCCTTACTTAACTGACCATTGCTCCAAAGGCTCAGTCAAGTTAGTCACGCCAGATTCACTACACCACAGCACAGAATTAACGACCCATATGAGTCGCTAAAAGTAGACTATTACCGACTTTCTACAAATTGGTAAAGGTTAGCTACTCACTATGGGTCGCTAAATCTTGTTTTACAGACAGACTATGTGTCGGTAATAATTTTTGCCTATAGCCTCCGAAGGTGGGTCGGCAATTCAGGATTTATGTGTCCAGCAAGGGGTCGGCGTCTTTATTCCCTTTACATTTGTTGATTTATTTGTGCAGATCCAGCGGAGGGACCAATCACGGGAGCTCATGCGTCTTTTGGGGTCCACTATTCCACAGCTGGCATCCGGCCACGATGCGTGCAGTTCAGGAGCAGCAATTCTTTGAGCAAGGTAAGGAAACCCTAGATAGGATAGAAGACTTCAAGGTTTGGTGTTTGGTGGATGCTGGTTAAGGGAAATTTTGCTGCTTTGCAGCGGCGAGCAATGTACTGCTTGCTATTTTCCATTAGGTCTAATATTCTGATAAGTTTTCTTCTTCATGCTCTATAGTTGGCTTGTTAACAGAACATATAGATGTTGATTGAATCAGATACTAGTTTGTGTGGTTTGTGTACTGTTAAAATTAAGTACTAGAACTTGATGATACTACTATCAGTTTTTTTAATTGAAGGAAATGTCAACGATTTTGGCTATCTCAGTTCCATGTTTGACGTTGGCATGGGCATCATTCTAGTACATTACACAGTTTTAAGGCCTGCGACAGTTTTATCTAATATATTCTTCATTCAGGTTTAGCCTTGTGGCTAACAAGGGAATGGAAATGTCTCTGCAAAGACTGAGACAATGAAGTCCTATATTGAGAAGCATACAGTTTAACAGGTATGTAGCATTTGCTACTCACTTGTAGATTCTAAAGTTAATTGTATACTATCTAGAGAAGTCTGCAGATATGACTGTTAGTGTAATCTGGGGAATTTCTGCTGATGCTAGTGTACAAAAACCTGTTGCGTCTGCAAGGCAAGTCTGACTACTGACTACTGTGATAGTTTTGTGTACAAGAACCTATTGTGTACTGTGATAGTTTTGTAGTAGTATCTAACATTGATCTTTTGTAAGGTTATACTGACTACTGAACCATGTGGTAAATTGATAACTCCGAATCTGTAAGATTATTAAAGTGAACTTGGATTTTAATTTGTGAGCAACAAATGTTCAGTTGCCTTTTGATTGTGTATGATAACTTCTTAACTAGTAATTGTGGATTCATGCCTAGTTATTTCTTTAACCTGAAAAGCAGGTTTAATCCACTCTTGTATGTGGCACTTGACTGAAGTAGCAGATCCTAATTAGTTCTATTTAAGGGATTAATAGTTGTAATTGATATAGACATAAAAGGATTAAAGCTCAGTTTATGAAATGCATGTGCAAATATCTGTTTATCACTTAATTTTTTATCTTTTATACATGTAAAAGGCACTGCAAGTTCGTTCTGCATATTAGTTGATATCTGTAACTCTGTTTTCCTGTTTAAAACCAATCGGTACATGGAATTGTACTTGTTATTGCTTAATCTTATTATATTCAAACTTTAGTGTATACATGAACCTTACTGATTTTTAAATTTGAAAATTGCCTTGTAGGTAACTGCTGGTCAAGAAAAACTATGGGTTCAGGTTGAAGTCTTTGCATTGCCTAGAGGAAGCATGATGTATGATGATTGATTAGTTACACCTGGGAGACTAGATAATATTGGTAGATAGTTTCCCATGTTGTATGATGATAGATTAGTTATTCTTGTGAGACTAGATAATATTGGTAGATAGTTTCCCATGTTGTATGATAACAGATTAGTTACACTTGTACTTCAAAGAATGTTCATATTCAAGAGTAATGAATATTCATATTCAAGAGTTCAATTGAATGATTCTATTTGAAGAAATGCATAGTTGCATCTTTATTTAGCTCCCTGAATATCATGTGAAAGGACCAATTTTTTTTTTAAAAAAGAAAATATTGTTAGCGATGGACTGTTGGTCGGTAATTGTATAAGTAGCATCTGACCATGAGTCGGTAATTCTCAGAATCAGCAATTGAGGGTGGGTCGGTAAAAAGTGGCCGGTCGGTAAAACTTTTACCGACGCCACTTATACCGACCAACGAAGAGGGTCGGTAAAAGTCTTTACCGACTTATGGTGGGTCGGTAAAAGGCCTTTTAGCGACTGACCGTGAGTTGCTATATCTGTGCTGTGGTGTAGTGATTATGAAAGAAATGCGCCGATCATAAGTACAGACAAGGACAAAACACAAAAACCAGGCCATTCATGTCGTTGGTTCAGTATCATTCTCCAGAGACGATTTCATGCTATATATATAGCGGGAAACATTAGCACGCAACCTGTGTGTGACTCTCATGCTAGAGTGGTACACACGGTGCAAACTTAGGAGCGGCGGCGTTCAAGCTCATCGCCAGCAGAACCAGAGGTGGGTGGCCATCCATGGCTTCACATGGAGTGTTTGCAACTCTCCTGTGCGTCGGCATGGCGCTCGCGGTGCCGGGGGACGCCGGCGCCGTTCAAGCACTACAGCCACCTAGTGATATTGCCCGTGCGGAGTGCCCAAAGACATGCGGCAAAGTGGAGATCCCTTACCCGTTCGGCATAGGGCCTGACTGCGCGGCGCCCGGATTCAGCCTCTCGTGCAAGCCAAACGAGGACGGCAACGGCAAGCCGTTCTTTGAGAATGTTGAGTTCATCAACATTTCCTTGCTGCTTGGTCGAGCTACGGTGATGAACTACATCTCTTCTTACTGCTACGATGCCAAGTTAGGCAGAATGAAGCCCAACAATTGGGAAATGAACCTTGACGACAGTCCATACGTGGTGTCGAACATGGGCAATATGTTCACGGTCCTGGGGTGCCGGACCCTTGCATACATCGGCGGCAGCAAGAACAACGTCAGCACGTATATGACTGGATGCGTTGCCATGTGGCGCCCAGATTACAACGAGACGGATCCTACCGACGGCTCTTGTTCTGGGATGGGTTGTTGCCAGACGGCCATTCCAAAGGGGCTGAAATATTACCGGGTGTGGTTTAACCCGGTTTTAAATACGTCAGACATCTACGAGTCGTGTCGCTGTAGCTATGCAGTGCTCATGGACTCCTCCAACTTCAGGTTTTCGACACAAGACCTCACTACGTCGGAGTTCAATGACACCTTTGATGGCAGGCAGCCTTTGGTGCTTGAGTGGGCCATCGGACAAGACAATTGTTCAGTGGCTAGAACCAAGGAAGGATTTGCATGCGATAAATCCTCTAACAGCGAGTGTTTCTGTTGTAAAACTCTTAATTGGGCCAGGCTCACCTTCTAGAAGAAGGAGTCCTGGTCCATATGGGCTGCTTTATCGAATCCAGGCCCAATACGAAGTTAGGGTTCCCCCCTTATATATAGTTGAGGAGACCCCCCCGTAACCTGACACCAGAATTTCGCAATAAAGAATTTCGTCTCCTCTATTCCAGTTTTACTTTTTGTCATCTGTCGTGATCTACGTGCCGTCGTTCCGCCGATAACCTAACACGTTATCAGCACGCTCTACGAGGAATTCGCCCAGCAGATCGGTGAACTACGGTACGTTTTTGTTTTACGTATGATTTTTGCTATCTTGACTCGTTGCAGCCAAGATCTGTCCAGAAATCAAGAGATCAGATCCGAGAGCGAGCTATAGCAGCTATGGCCGCCCGAAGACGATCTGAATCTGTGAAGAATCGTCGAAAACAAGAAAAACAGAAGCAAAACCTACACAACGATCAGATCTGTTCATGATGTGCAGATCTTGATCCGCGCGTAGAAGAGATCTGTTACATAATTCTAGTAACAGATCTGATCGGATGCAACGTCACCAGAACGACGCTTTTGGTGCAACATCACCGAAACGCCGAGTTCTTAAGATCTACAGTGGTTCACAAAAAACCCTACCCTAATCCTACCCGGCACGAAGTCCGGTACAGAGAAGGCGCATCGTCATCTAGTTCATCAGATCCGAATACAAGCATCACAGAGAAATTAGGGCATCGGGTTCCAAACCCTAACCCTAGCTATCTGCAAAAGAAAAATCGCCAAACCGACGAACAGATTACAAATCATAGTCGCCGAATTGACGAATCCCTGGATCTGCAAGAAACAAAAGAAGGCGACGACAAGCCGCTCCGGGCCGCCGCCATCGCGTGCGCTGCCCCGGCCGCACCGCGCACAGGTGACCGCGCCACTGCGAGCAAGTCGCGCCGCGCGCCAGCCCGCCGCGCCGCAGGGCGCGGCCCAGCCGCCGCATCACGCACAGGTGACCGCGCCACCGCGAGCAAGTCGCGCCGCGCGCCAGCCCGCCGCGCCGCAGGGCGCGGCCCAGCCGCGCGCTGCCTGGCCCAGCGCCGCTCCGAGGCGCCGCAAGGCTGAGCAGCCGCGGGCTCGCGCCGCACCGGCTCCGGCCTCCGAGCTGAGGCAACGCGCCGCAGCGCCGCCCCGGTCCAGACGGACTCAAGCCGCAGGGTGAGCTGCGCAGCAGCCGGGGAACCGACTTCCGCAAGCCGCCACGGCCTGGCGCTGCCATGGAACGGCCGCGCGCGCCGCCTTAGTCCGGCTGTGCGCCGCCATGACCTCCGCCACGCGCCGCCCTGGCCAGGCCATGAGCCTCCATGGCCCGAAGTCCCGGGTCCTCCCTTGACCGGATCTGGTGGAGAAAGAAATAAGAAGAGGAAGAAAGAAGTAACCGGCGGCTGGTTGTGGGAGAGAAGTGAAGAAAGTGAGGAGGAGTTAGGGTTTCGGCCAGCTTATCTACTCCAACGCTTTTTTACAAAAACGTCCTCGAAGTTTCCGAGAATCGCGAAGAAGTCCTCCCGCAGTTCTGAAAAAGAAGAAGACGTCCTTGGAAATTTTTGCAAATTACAAAGACATCCTCGGGCTGTTCAGATATTTCTGAAAATTATGAAGAAGCCCTCGGAATATCAGATTATTATGAAAATATCCTCGGAACATCTGGAAATTACCAGAATATCCCTGGAATATCTGAAAATTACGGAAAAATCCTGTTAATTACGAAAATTGACATGGATAATCCGGAAATTGCTGGATTGTGTTATTTTTGCATATAACACCCCAGTTTTTGGTGATTTTATATAAAAACACCAATATTATAACTTAAACATGCAGTTTTTGTTATACTTATACTCTCTATTACTTGGATACATGAATTAATCCTTGCACATTGACATCATGCAGATGTCTGACCTCGTGAAGAGAGACTTTGAAGTCTTGACTCCTCATGGAAGCAACTACTTGTCATGGGCACTTGATGCGGAGATCCTCCTAAGCAGCAAAGATCTTTTGAAGACCGTTCTGCCCAAGGCGGGAGACACTGCCGCAACAGACGTGGAGAAGGCGCAGGCTTTGCATTTCTTGCGCCACCACTTAAGTGCTACTCTGAAGAGTGAATACATGACAGAACGTGATCCAAAAGTCTTGTGGGACTCATTGCAGAAACGCTTTGAGCAGATTGAAAATGTCTTACTCCCCAAGGTTGAGCGTGAATGGCAAAACCTACGCTACCAAGACTACAAGACTGTGGAGGATTACAACACCAAGCTTTATGGGATTGTCACACGCATGAAGCTTTGTGGCAAAGAGCTCACGCAAAAGGATCTTATTAACAAGACCCTCTCCACCTTTCACCCTAAGTTCACTCATGTGAGCCGCCAGTACAAGAAGGAGAATTATGAAACCTATGTCGCCCTGAGTAATGCATTGCAGCAAGATCAGGGAGAGGACGAATTGATCATGGAGAATCATAAGAATCGTCCTACTGGCTCATTGGCACCGCATGAAGCGAATGCCGTCTCCTTCAATAAAAAGAAGAAGAACAAGAATAACAAGGGTAAAGGTGCTTTCAAAGCTACACCAAATGCACCCCCGAAGGTTCAAAACAAACCTAATGCTTTCAAGAAGAACGCAAAAGGGAAGTCAAAGAAGACACCTTCAGGGGGAGCGTATGGTGAACAGGATCAGGATTGCTATAGGTGTGGTATGCATGGCCATTGGTCCAAAATATATGAAACACCACAAAAATATGTTGACATGTACAAAGACCTCAAAAAGAAGCTCGCGCAGCATGAGGCTAACTTTGTTGAAGGCACGCAGCCAACAACAAAGGCACCAATGGACCATGCAACACCAAGCAAATCCTCTGACCTGGAGTTGGACAATGATCTCATGGATGAAGAGGAAGATGTGCATGGAGATTCTGCGTAGTCATGAAGACTATTAAGAATTACTTAGTTATCTATTTGTAATAGGAGTGAAATAAAGTTTAAATTCCTCGAAGGAATTAGTTCGTTTATGTAATCTCTCGAAGAGAAGACATTTGCTTTGAATAAATCAGTTTGTGAAGTTTGTCATTATTACTCTCTTTGTTTATACATTTCTTATGTATGAATTACAGCATTGTGGAGCAAAATGACTATGGATGAGGAGGTCTGTCTCGTAGACAGTTGCACCACCGCTACTATTCTAAGGGACACTTGCTATTTCCAGACACTTCGAAAGTATACTGGAAATATTCTTACTGTTATTGGCAATAACAATAAGATTGTTGGCACAGGAAGGGCCACATTTGTCCTACCAAATGGTACGCAATTAACAATCCAAGAAGCTCTACTTTATCCGGATTCAACCCGGACATTGTTAAGCTTTAAGGATATCCGAAGAAATGGGTTTCACGTAGAAACCAATGACGATGGAGGTGAAGAACGTCTTATCATAACCAAGAAAGAAGGCAATAAGAAGACCACTATTGAAAGTTGTCTGTCAGTCAAAGAAGGCTTGTACTATACGTACATTAAGCCAAACAAAGAATTTGCTACGTTCAAGACTATCTTTACCAATCAAGAAGCATATAGATTATGGCATGACCGTCTTGGTCACCCTGGCCTTAATATGATGCAGAGAGTTACGAAGAATGCAACGGGGCATAATTTGAAGACAAAAGATTTTCCAAATCAAGCAGATTTCTTGTGTATTGCATGCGCAAAAGGGAAGCTTATTACTCGCCCCTCGCAGCTTAAGATTCAAGCAGAATCTATGTCATTTCTTGAACGAATTCAAGGTGATATATGCGGACCAATTAGTCCCTTATCAGGGCCTTTCCGCTATTTCATGGTGTTAATAGACGCTTCCTCGAAGTGGAGCCATGTATGTCTATTAATTACTAGAAACCATGCATTTGCACGATTGATTGCCCAGATCATACAATTGAAGACACATTTTCCAGATCATAGAATCAAATCCATTCGAATGGATAATGCTGGAGAATTTAAATCGAAGGTATTTTATGATTATTGTATGAGTATGGGCATCAAAGTGGAACACTCCGTACCACACGTGCATACACAAAATGGTCTTGCAGAATCATTAATCAAGATGATCAAATTGATCGCTCGACCATTGTTACAGAATTGCTTATTGCCCACCTCTTGTTGGGGGCATGCGGTGTTGCATGCAGCAGCACTTATCCAATTACGACCATCTGCTATACATGAAGAATCACCATTAGCATTGGTGCGTGGTAGAATACCAAATGTTTCCCATTTACGGAGATTTGGATGTGCTGTATACATTCCAATCCCTCCACCTCAGCGAACTGCTATGGACGCACAACGGAAACTCGCAGTTTACGTTGGCTATGAAAGTCCGTCCATAATCAAGTACTTAGAACCCTCCACCGGAGATTTGCATACTGCAAGGTTTGCTGATTGTATCTTTAATGAAGATCATTTCCCGGCATTAGGGGGAGGAAAGTATCTCTCTAGAGAAGAATGCCGGCAAATAGATTGGGATGCTAAAGGAATCCTAGGAATGGATCCTCGCACTAAAGAAGCTGAACTCGAAGTTCAGAATATACTCCACTTGCAGAGAGTTGCTAATGAATTGCCTGAAGCTTTCACCAATACAAGAGACATTGTGAAGTCTCATATACCGGCCGTAAATGCTCCTGAAAGAATAGAAATCCCATTTGAAGAGGATGAATATATGGAATTCCAACCTTCTTCCATCAAAGCAACGAATGCTAGGAAGAGGGGGAGTGAACCGGTTACAAGGGCACCCAAGAAGCCTAGAGTACAAGCTCAAGCTAAAGCTCCTAGGAGACGTCCTGCGGAGAAGAAGCCTAAGCAAACTGCTCAAAAGAAAACTAAAGAAGGTGAAAGTGATCCACATGAAGTGGTGGGACTTGAAGAACCAAACCCAAGTGAGAATGTGCATGAATCTCACGAAGGGATACCGGAAATTCCTGACCTCAATGTATCTATCGATAATGAGGATCAAGGAAATGAAAACTCAACGAATTATGTTGAGACGAGAGTGGTATATAATAGAAAGACACTTGAAGTCAATACATACTTTGGTGAAACGGTTGCAACACAAATTGATTTGGAATCTGAACCAAAATCAATGAAGGAATGCAAGAAGCGTCCTGATTGGCCAAAGTGGAAAGATGCAATCTGTGCAGAGTTAAACTCGCTAAAGAAAAGAGAAGTGTTTGGTAGTGTAAACCTTACACCAACTGGCATTAAACCAGTGGGTCACAAATGGGTGTTTGTCCGGAAGAGAAATGCTCAAAATGAAGTGACTAGATACAAGGCGAGACTCGTAGCGCAAGGTTTCACGCAGAGACCTGGCATTGACTACGAAGAAACCTACTCTCCCGTAATGGATGGAATTACATTCCGGTATTTGATCTCAATGGCGGTGAATATGAATTTGCAGATGCGACTTATGGATGTGGTCACAGCATATCTATATGGAACATTAGATACAGAAATCTATATGAAAGTTCCAGAAGGTATTAAAGTTTGAAACAATCAGGGAGAATGTGGTACAACAAGCTCAGTACATTTCTCTTGGAAAAGGGATTTGTGAAGAATGAAGATTGTCCTTGTGTATTCATAAAGAAATCAGAGAAAGGCTTTTGCATAATCTCTGTTTATGTTGATGACTTGAACATTATTGGTACTACCAATGAAATTGAAGAGACTTGTTCATACTTGAAGACTGAATTTGAAATGAAGGACCTGGGCAACACTACATATTGTTTAGGTTTGCAACTTGAACATACTCCTGAAGGGGTACTCTTGCACCAATCAAACTATACCAAGAAGGTATTAGAGAGATTTAATATGCACGAAGCATATCCACTCCGATCACCTATGGTGGTGAGATCCCTTGATATAGATCAAGATCCTTTTAGACCGAAGCAGGAAGATGAGGAATTATTGGGACCTCAATATCCATACCTCAGTGCCATTGGAGCCTTGATGTACCTTGCGAATGGTACAAGGCCCGACATAGCTTTTGCTGTTAATCTACTTGCAAGATATAGCTCAGCACCGACTCGAAGGCATTGGAATGGCATCAAGCAAATCCTCCGATATTTGAGAGGAACTGAAGACCTTGGATTATTTTTCAAGAAGAATGGGGAATTAACCCTTGTGGGTTATGTTGATGCTGGATATTTATCTGATCCACATAAATCAATATCTCAGACGGGATATGTGTTTTTATTTGGAGGAACTGCAATTTCTTGGAAGTCAACGAAGCAAACATTGGTTGCTACATCGACAAATTACTCGGAGATCATCGCATTGTTTGAAGCTGCAAAGGAGTGCGCCTGGCTCAGGAGGATGACAAGCCATATAATGAAGACCAGTGGAGTGGCGTATACTCCATCCCCTACAATTATCTATGAAGATAATAAAGCTTGTATTGCACAAGTACAATCGGGATACGTAAAGTCGAACAGGACAAAGCATATGTTACCGAAATTCTTTCACACGCATGAAATGCAAGAGCAGGGAGAGATTTTAGTAACACCTGTCCGATCTTGTGACAATCTTGCAGATATGTTCACAAAGGCCTTACCTTCCCGCACTCTCGAAGAGTGTCGGCGTGGCATTGGCATGAGAAGACTTAGAGAAGTGCTTGGAACAGGGGGAGAACTTCCCTAAGTACATCACATTCCCGAACTAAATGAGTTATCTCGAAGATAATTCATATCAGTCATGAAGATTGATAAACATTAATCATGAAGATTAAAAACATTGCACTCTTTTTCCCTTATGAGTTTTTCACATGAAGTTTTCTCAATAAGGTTTTTAACGAGACAACGTGTGCATACAAGTGGTGGTAATATGTGCTCTTTTCTCCAATTTTTCCCACAGGGTTTTTAGGAGTTTTTATGAGGCATACTTATCACGATAAAGAGCCCAAGGGGGAGTGTTGTAAAACTCTTAATTGGGCCAGGCCCACCTTCTAGAAGAAGGAGTCCTGGTCCATATGGGCTGCTTTATCGAATCCAGGCCCAACACGAAGTTAGGGTTCCCCCCTTATATATAATTGAGGAGACTGTTGGTATTTCTTACGTTACAGATAAATCCGCAAGCGCACGGAATACCGTTGTAGCACTTCACCCGGGAGTATTCCAAGGTATCGTATTTGTTTTCCCCAAGGAACGGAGTTATTCTACCGCAAGGCAAGTTTTACCCAAGGACAACCAAGACAACTAGCAGCTTAGGATTGAGAGGGTGATTATTATCTAGATATTTCTAAAGTTAGGCGAATTCAGGTTCTACTCGTCTACTTCGAGCACCGGCTTAGGCTTTGGTCTGCCAAGCCACTCCGGCTAAGGCTCTACTATGTACCCGAACGTGGAGGGTTCCTTTGGATGGACAGGGCTGTCACTTCCTGCCACCTACCTCTACAAACCGTGGAGCACACAGCGGTCAAAGGCAACCTCCAGCCTAGACACCACGTCTATGCTATCGATCACTACTCTAGCCCCGGCCTGATACTGATTCAGAGAACTAGAGCACTCCTTGCGGAGCGACGATCCCGTTGAACGAGTATAGCAAGAATTATGCCTAGACGAATGATAAAGCTCAATAGATAGATAATCACCACGTATAATCACTAGAAGTGTTTACACGCCAAGGTAAAAGAATAGGAACTAAACCTCCAATGAAAAGAGGAGGAGAACTCCTATCTCTTCCTTGCCCTCTCTCCTATTCTACTAAAATACAAGAGGCTCTCGGCCTGTGGATTGGAAATGAGGAGAGTCTTGTGTCTTGTGGTCTGTTGTTGTCTTGAGAGAGGAGGGGGTACCCCTTTATTTATAGCCTTGGAAGGTCGGCAACTTTGAGGCGGTTTCCGAGGTCGGTGACAATTAATGCAGTGGGAACCGACCTCCAGAGGTCGGTTGTGAACCGCCATAAAAAGATGGGCCAGGGGGGCCTCCCTGTCAGGTCGGCCGACCTGGCCAGGGGGGTCGGCCGACCTGGCCTGGGCCCCACTGGGCCTGGTCCTCCTCTGGCTCCTTCCCCTGGCTATGTATGTGCCCAATCCACTTGCATTCTTTGGTCTTGAAGCCTGGTTCTGTGGTTTTGGGCTTTTGGACTAAATTCTTTAGTCCGGGGAAAATCCGTCGATTGCAAAGTCCATGTTTAGTGCCTGTTTTCCCCTGTTTTTATATGAATTGCACCTGCACTCATAATTTCACCAAGACTAGTGGAATTTGTTAGAAATAAGCCCTATGTCTACCCTTGGTGATGGTGTTAGGTCCAAAAGGTGCATAAAGTTGACGGTAAAAATGGGTCGTAAGGACCGTCAACAGAGACCCCCCCTGTAACCTGACACCAGAATTTCGCAATAAAGAATTTCGTCTCCTCTATTCCAGTTTTACTTTTTGTCATCTGTCGTGATCTACGTGCCGTCGTTCCGCCGATAACTTAACAGTTTCGACGCTGCTACTGGACGAGGCTACATCTGTAACTGCACGAAAGGTTTTCAAGGCAACCCTTACCTTAGAGGCGCTGACGGCTGCCAAGGTGAGTTGTCTGCCTCCACGCCTTTGTTGAAATTTGTTGTGCTCTAATCAGCTGCTAATTTCATATCTACATTACTTTCAGCCCATATATATAAATCAACCTTTGTGTTTTGCACCTAATTACCATCTGTTAATAAATACAGGGGTAATCTGACAAATAATTAAAATTTTTGTAGGATTGTTTTATTTCCTAGCGTCCGCGAATAAAGAGCACTGGTAAAAAAATTCGTAGATAAAATCTTGCAACAATTAAAATTTTGCAAATAATGGCAGACGTATCCAATTGAGTTAAATGCAATGGTGGGTAGGCGCCCGTACCTATTTGGCCAAGAAACGAAGTGATCACCTTCTCTCTGAAGAGCTAGAAATTACAACATTAATAAAAAAAATACCCCACTTCAATAATGAAAAATTAGCCTAAATTACCCTTCACATGTCTTAAATTACTCCCCACCGTCAGTATGATAACATTAGTCCAAAATGTCTTGCACATCTTTTAAAAATTACCCACCACTTCCTATTTCTCCACCATAAAAGAATGAAGATAATTTTTTAGAATTCTAGGGCCAACTATTCCCCACCTGTTTCCATTGCAGAGCGGCAGGAAACAAATTACATAATCAATTATCAGTCACATCCAATGTACATGCGTCCAGCCCTCCGAGTCATAATCTAACACACTTATACAGTATTAAAATTCATTACACTCGCTATTTATGCCCTATTTTTTTTGAACTGTATTTAGGCCCTATTTGGATCATGTGACTAACAATTAGTTCCTAGCTAATAATTAGTTGACCTAGTCAACTAGTAATTAGTTATTTGTATGTTTGGAGTCCTGACTAATTGTTTGCCTAAACTACATTTATTAGTTTCTATTAGTTGGGTTCTCCTGAATAATAGGATTACTATTAGTCCCTTGGTGGGCTCAAAATTAGTCTCCCTATTACTCACTCTATTTGGATCCTCTAGGAACTAAAATTAGTCAACTAACAATTAGTCTTATAGATCCAAACAGAGCCTTAGTTAACCAAGAACACTATTACCATTTACTTAGACCATTGAATACATTTTAATTTCAAAATATTAAACTTACAAGTTAAATGCATAAAAAAATCAATAATATTTTGACAACAAATGTTTCTTTCAATAAAAGTAATTAAAATATTTTTTAAACAAATCTAGCCGTACAAATGCCTGGGTTGGCATGCTACTTATGTATTAAAGGTGTCAAAATGTTCATTAGGGAAAAGGATAAATTAAAATTATAATTAAAAAAGTGTCTTGCGGCATGCCTTCACTATGGGATCGACATCATTAAAGCTACAACACTGTTCCGAAGTGTCAAATTAAATACTCAACACCACTAGGATGATATTCTTCCACGTAGAAGAGCATCATAAACTCCAATTTCATATTTGTAATGGCCGACAATGGGTTTGTGGACCGCATGTGTTGGATTCAGGAGCAATACTCTTCTTTTTTAATAAAATCCCTCCATCAATAAAAAGAACATTATGTGGGGCACGGCATCACATCCTGTCAATGTAGGGAAAAACAACTTTCATATTTTGAAAGACGTTGTTTTCTATGATGCGCTTAATGTACGTGGAAATACAATCAGGGTTAAAATGATTCCACACTTACCAAATCATCGTTGTCATAAGCCGATCATTGGAAGATGAAAACTCATATTGCAGTTTCACCAGACTTCAAATAACTTGGGTTAGAATGATTCCACACATACCAAATATGGGTTTCATAAACCATACTTGCTTTCTGCACAAAAGATCAATCAAGTAAACAAACTCTACTAATAGAATGGAAGCCTGATCAAATTAGCCTATAAAAGTTAGACTTAGATCCAATCTTACATACGGGTGCAATGTTACTTGACATAGCATTAACATGATATTTCTGTTGATGTAGATATTAACGAGTGCAACTATCCGAAAAACTACACTTGCTTTGGAAAATGCGAGAACAAAATTGGCACATTCAACTGTTATTGTCCTACTGGTACTCAAGGAAACGCATCTTTGGAAGCATGCCAAAAAGTCTTGACCACTGGAGCAAGGCTAGCTATTGGTATGCCTATCCCTATCTTATTATAATACATTGCTAAATTTTCTTTTAATCTTGTCCGCTCAATCTTTATAAAATCTAACAGTTCCCATCTTTGTTTTTTCTATGATTTACGTGCTAATTTCGTGGCTTTGAGTTAACATGGTGGCTTCTTTTAACTTTCAAATACTAGGATAATAGATTGCCAGCGCTTACAAAAGATAAATGCATGTAAACCTCTACAATCGCTAGGATAGCTCCGATACAATTTTAATGGCATTTTTTTCAACTGTAGCGCTGGTTTCCATGTCTCTTGCAGTCAGAAATTTCTGCAGTGACATATATACTGTTCAAATGGTAGCAATCAGGAAAAACAACGAGATCATGATGACTTCCTAACCTGATCTCTATAGCTTGGGGTACAATGTGTGTCGAAGATGACATATACTATTCCCTAACCTGATCTCTGTAGCTACGGCCATCAACCCATTGGCTATGTTCCCTTCACCCGGCCATTAGTGTCTAGGTTTAGCTTCCCAATTCAAAAATTAATCAGGCATAATATAGTAGGGAGCCAGGGATTACTTTTAGTTGCTAACAGCATGCCATGGCTTCGTACCAAGCTAAGGAGTGGCTTGCCGCTCTGGAAGTCTCGGTCTTAACTGGTGGGCCTCTCTCATGGAGTTCTCCGACGTCTCACCTAACATGTACCAGACAAGCGCCATATATATTGATAAAATCCTCCTTTTTATTAACTACGTACTTGTGTTTCAAAAACAGGAATTTTTGGCAGTCTTTTGTTTGGCCTGATTGGTTTTCTTGCAAGAGAAATATTCCTCCACAAGCAGAGCAACAAAAGGCAAGCCTACTTTCAGAAGCACGGAGGCCAGATGCTCGCAACAATGTTGAATCAGGGGGAAAACGTCGCCTTCACATTCTATGACAGCAGGCAGATTCTTAAGGCCACAGGTAACTTCCACAAGACAAACATCATAGGTGAAGGAGCGCATGGAGCCGTCTTCAAAGCGATCCTCGACGTCGGCGGCACTGCAACTGCGGTTGCAGTGAAAAGATGTAAGGTGATCGATAAAGCAAGGACGACGGAGTTCGTACATGAGCTCGTCATACTCTGCCAAATCCGTCACCCACATGTGGTCAAGCTCCTGGGCTGCTGCCTGCAGTTCGAGGCGCCCATGCTCGTGTACGAGTACGTGCCCAACGGGGACCTGGAGAAATTGCTGCATGGGAGCCATAGGCCTCGCGTTACGCTGGCAACCCGGCTGAGGATCGCCAAGGAGTCCGCGGAGGCGCTCGCGCATCTCCACTCGCCGCCGCATCCAATACGGCACGGCGACGTGAAGCCAGATAATATCCTCCTCGGTGAAGGCTTCATTGTCAAAGTGTCCGACTTCGGTTGCTCAACGATCGATGACAAAACCCAGGTTGTGCCCAAGGGGACATTTGGCTACTTGGACCCGGAATTTATTCTGAACAACCATCTCACAGACAAGAACGATGTTTACAGCTTTGGAGTTGTACTTTTGGAGCTTTTAACTGGCATGAAGCCTCTGGTAAAGGAACGGAAGAACCTGACGGTAATATTTCAGAGCTCTAGGAGGGATGGAACATTTCATGAAATTTTGGACCCTGACATAGTCGATGAAGGTAGCAGGGAGGTGATCCATCAAGCCGCAGAGCTAGCGAGCCAATGCATAGCAGTACCTGGTGAATCAAGGCCGGCAATGGAGCTTGTGACAGCGGAGCTCCGGCGAATGGTTGATCTAGTGCCGGAATGTCTCACAGCCGCGACCAGTCCGAAAGTTCTCCGCCTCATGAACATGGAAACCCCGGCCCGACGTCTTCCCGCTACAGTACTACTCAGATCGAAACCACCGAACTTGCCACCATGAATGCAGAGCCGCGCTGAACACAGAGTTTACACGGTGTCTCGTTCAATTGCAGGTGTACCAAACAGGGCAAAGTTCTTACCCCCCTACCATGCTCGTTTCCTTTATTTTTATTGTTTTTTAAGAGACATTTGTAGCACTGCATCTTTTCTTTTTTTTTTCTCCTTGAGTGCACTACTTTGCTTTAGAGAGGTCCTCTTTGTTGCACTAGTCGACTAGGAGTAGCCACTCGTTGATGAATCAGAAAACTGAAATCCAGCGTGAACGGTTCTATGTTTTTGTATCTGCCTGCTCCGAGCCTGTCCACGGTTCTTAGCCTTGTAAAAAGACATAAAAACGTAAAGGAGGTTCTGGTTTCATTCAGGAGAACTACATGTACAATACGAGCGGAGGTGCCACAGCATACCCTGTGAGTAGTCCACGCCGTTGAAACAAACATTTCAGACCTTTCTGCTAGCTTATTGATTTCATTGTCCGGTGCACGCCAAATCAAAGGCATGTTTCTTCATTAAGTCGACGGATGGACTGAAAGATGTTGACGTTGCACTCGTCTTTTTGGACACCGGAGGTTTGGCCATGTCAAAAGAACGGTCTCTTCCCTCAAAAAAAAAAGAAAAAAAAAAAGAACGGTCTCGGCTCTGTGTGTGATCGATCACATTCCATCACGAAGCATGTCATTTAAAATATTCTTTTTTGGACCAAAAGCATGTCTTTGAAAATGGTTGATGAACGCTCGGCTGGGCCTACTGCGGAAACCCAACCGAATTCCGCCTTAACAAGCCCAAAGCCAATACCCTAAAGGCCTAAGCCCACTGCGTTACCTGACCTCTTGACAGCTGATACACAACGCCGCCGCCATCGGTGACGAGAGGACGAGCCACCGCCAACCTTTTCGACTCCCTGTGCGCCGCTCAGCACTGCCGCCGCGGATCACGGCAACTGAGTTTTTTTTTTTTGATTTGCTGTAATCGCACGCAATCTTCTGTTTTTCTCACCAACTGTTGAATCGGTGTACTCTATTGACAGGCATCTTATCTGCCGCACAAAGCCCTGAACACATTACTGTTACAGGTCTCCATCAGCCAATCCCTACAAGATGTACAGGGCAGTGTGGCGATCATTCCTGGCAGCACGATCCCCACTTCACCTTTGGCGTGTCAAACCAGCAGTGCACCAGCATGTATCCGGCGGCTCTACCAATGTCGCACTAGGTGGTGTCGCAAACACGCCTCTATTATCATGGCGGCGGTACTACTCAGACTGGAGCGACAACGAGGACGAGGCCAACGCCACTGTGCCAGCAGTGGAAATAGTCAACGGTAATGGAGGAACGCCGGCGAGTTGGCATCTTTGCAACTGCAATTGGTGTGGCAATCTGTCGTTACCATGACCCCCGAGTACCCTCAAGTCCAAAGGACCGAGTAACCTGACAAGGGTAGTCGGACCAGCCTAGAAGAAACCGAGTAGCCCACGATACAAGATGAAAGGTTCTACTACTCGGATAGACATAGGAAAGGCTTCTTGCCTTATACTCCAAGTATTTCCATGATGTAACCGACTAAGACTCTTTCCATGTAACCCTGTACCCCCGACTATATAAGGCGGGCAGGGATCTCCTCTCAAACATACACAATCAATACCACGACATACAGGACGTAGGGTTTTTATCCTCCGGGAGGCCCGAACCTGTCTAAACTCCTTGTCTCGTGTTCACCATCGTATTCTAGGTCCCTTCGCCCCCATAACAAATCTATCGAGGTCCTATAACCTCGACAGTGGCGTGCCAGGTAGGGGGTGCGTCGGGATCCTCTCCGTTGACTACGATGGACTACTCCATCAACAACTTCGCTCCAGGCGCCCGGCTTAGCTTCGGGAGCTTGGAGTTCGTCGCCGACAACCTCGGCAACCTCGTCCCCGTCAACTCGCCGACTACTGGGGTCGAAACCGAGTCGGACTCTTCTCTTTCCGAGTTAGAGTCCGGCTTCTCCAGGCTTCAGATCGAGTCCTACTCGGACTACTCGGCAGCCGAGATAAGATCCGCTCTGGAGAACATCCGCTTCAGATCTGACCTGCCGAGCTTGATTTACTATCCGGCTCAACGCTATGGTATGTTTCCCTTCGGTTTGCGCAATTCTGCTGATACTTTTCCCCGAGGAGACGTGCAGGAGCTACTAGCATCAGAGGGAGACATGTCCTTCAACCTGGTTGCTTGCATCCGGGAAGATCACATGGACACCTATGATACATCAATCTGGGACTCCATGTACGAGCCGACAGATCAAGGAACTCGCGCTGGTTACAGCTCGGACGGCTCATCCTCGCCCATGCCATATGAGTGCTTCGCCGTAATAGGTGATCTGACCGCTCAAGACGGTGACGCGGCCAACTTACCCGGACCACCACCGGGAGGGCCACCACAGCAGCAAACATCGTCGTTCCTGCTCCGGCAGCTACAACGGCAGCTGACGAAGCAGCCGCAGCGGCCTTAACTGCAATGAACGTCGAGTCCTCTGCTGCAGCCGCAGCTCGGGCTCAACAACCCCGACTAAACAATCAAGGTGCCCTCGGCACAATACCTGAGGAAGACGAGAATACTGATGACTACAATCGTTCTCCTAGAAGAAGGAACAATGGCAGATCTCGCGATCTCCAACGTTCACTTTTCGTTGACGTCAACGGTCATCAAGCCTTTCGGACACCGGAGCAGAACATGGTCGCCAATAGGACCATCCTTGATCAGGTTCAAGCAGCCATAAACGAAGCAGCCATCACGCCTCTGCTTGACAAGGCTAAGTGTTACGCCGAAGCTGCCACCCTCCTGAGGAGTCAAACTCCCTCTCGGGCCCCCAGCTCTTCATCGTCCAACAGAAGGCGTAGGCTCCTGGAAAATCCGAGTGACAACCGTCAACGAACTCCGGCAGCCGCGGAAGCACCTCCCCAGCAGAATCTTCACCGACAGGTGATAGCTCGACCTGGGTTTGATGCTCGCCGAGATATCAACGCCATACGTCGCCAAAG
This sequence comes from Eragrostis curvula, assembly GCA_007726485.1. Lineage (NCBI taxonomy): Eukaryota > Viridiplantae > Streptophyta > Magnoliopsida > Poales > Poaceae > Eragrostis > Eragrostis curvula. The sequence goes on from RWGY01000005.1 coordinate 2,344,593, forward strand.
ATCAGAAGATCGAGAACGCGCCCGACAAGATGACTACGATCGCTTTGGCATCGGACGTTCACCCGGACGACGATCGCCCAGACGATCTCACTCACCAGGGCGTCGCTCCCCCGACCGGTCACCAACCCCGCCATCCGGGTCTATTAATTCCTGGGATGAGCTCCGACACACAGTCATCGATACTTACAAGCCGACGGCACAAAGACCCGCCAAAAGCAGAGATCTCAAGATGATCAAGCAGAAGGAGGGCGAGTCCCTTCGGGACTTCATCCAGCGTTTTTCACAAAAGAAGAACGAGATACCGAGCATCACCGAGACAGAAGTCATCTCGGCATTTGTTGACGGTTGCACCGATCAACCTTTACTCCACAACATGGGGCAAGGCTATCCCGGCTCTGTCAGAGAGATGCTGGCCTTAGCTGACTCATATGCTGCAGGGAACGAGTTATGCGCTGAGCGTGACAAGGACTCCTACCGCAGACGCCAAGACAACAAGAACAAGTCGGATAAGCCAGAAGGATCGGGCTCGAAGGATAAGAAGCGCAAGGGCGATGATCTAGTCGCAGTAGCCGACAAGTCCCGGTTCCAGAAGCAGCGTGGGCCTCGAGAACCCACCAATTACGAGCAGTTCCTCGACGAACCTTGTATCTTTCATGGTGGTCCAAAGAGTTCCCACAAACTCCGTGACTGCATGAAGCTCAAGGGGCTCATGACCTACACCAACAAGAAGGCCGAGGCAGACCCAAAGGCTGATGACGAAGATGACCAAGATGGTTACCAAGAACCTAAGCAATGCCTCCACATCTTTGGTGGTCCAGACGCATACGAGTCCAAACGCAAGCAAAAGCTCACCAGCCGAGCTGTCAACACAATCTCAGTTGATGCACCTCATTATCTACGATGGTCCGAAGTGCCTATAACCTTTGATCGACGAGATCACCCAGATTACATCCCCAAGCCGGGCAGATATCCTTTGATCCTTTCCCCGATCATCGATGGAGTCCAGCTTAGTAAAGTCTTCATAGATGGAGGGAGTGCTCTTGACATCTTATTTGTCAAAACACTTGACGATATGAAAATCCCAAGATCAAGCATCCAGCCGAGTAACTCCCCCTTCCACGGGATCATCCCGGGCACCTCAGCCCTACCACTCGGACAGATTACTCTCCCTGTTCAGTTCGGCAATCCCGACAATTACAGGAAAGAATACATCTGCTTCCAAGTGGCTGACTTTGAGTCAGCCTACCATGCCATCATTGGCAGGCCAGCTTTAGCCAAGTTCATGGCTATTCCGAACTATACTTACCTAGTTCTGAAAATGCCAGCTCCAAAAGGAGTCATTACACTCCGCTCTGACGTTAAGATTTCCTACGCTTGCGAAGCCGAGTCACTTCAGCTCGCGGCGACTCAAGAGGCAGAACACGGCAAAGCAATGCTTAACCTCGAAGAAGACGCCAACAACGCGGATAACTCGGTCCCTTCAAAGAAGGCTTCCAAATCCAGCGTCCAACCTGTTGATCCAGAATCCAAGAAGATCACCCTCGATCCGAGTGATCCCACGAAGACGGCCAACATCGGGACGTCCCTGGATGATAAATAGGAACTCGCGCTCGTCAGTTTCCTACGGGACAACATTGACATCTTCGCTTGGAAACCCTCCGACATGCCAGGAGTCCCAAGGGAAATTGCCGAGCACGCTCTACACGTCGACCCGACGGCCAAACCCATCAAGCAACGACTGCGACGCTTCACCCCCGATCGCAGAGAAGCCATTAGAAATGATGTAACTAAGCTTTTAGCAGCCGGCTTCATCAAGGAGGTGTTTCACCCCGACTGGCTTGCTAATCCTGTTTTAGTTAGGAAAAAGAATAAACAATGGCGCATGTGCATTGATTACACGGATCTGAATAGGTTTTGCCCAAAAGACCCTTTTGGGCTCCCTAGAATAGATCAAGTTGTAGACTCCACTGCTGGGTGTCAATTATTGAGTTTCCTTGATTGCTACTCTGGCTACCACCAAATCCGACTCAAAGAGGAGGATTGTCTCAAAACGTCCTTTATAACTCCCTTTGGCGCTTATTGTTATCTAACAATGCCCTTCGGCCTCAAGAACGTGGCAGCAACATACCAACGTTGCATCCAGAAGTGTCTGGCCCGTCTCCTTGAGCAGCGCAAAGTCGAAGCATATATCGACGATGTGGTTATCAAAACTAAGAACAAAGATGACCTCATTGAAGACATTCGAGCCACTTTTGAGTGCATGCGAGAATTCAAAATGAAGCTCAATCCCGAGAAGTGCGTCTTCGGTGTCTCGTCCGGCAAATTACTCGGCTATATCCTCACCCATCGGGGCATCGAGGCTAATCCCGAGAAAGTCGAAGCAATACTGAAGATGCCGGTCCCAGAGTGCCAACGTGATGTTCAGAAGTTGTCAGGATGCATGGCAGCTCTGAGCCGCTTCATATCACGACTCGGCGAAAAGGGACTTCCGTTCTTCAAACTCCTCAAAAAGCAAGACAAGTTCATATGGGACGAGGAGGCTCAGAACGCTTTTGTCCAGTTAAAAGAGTTTCTGAGTTCACCACCAACCTTAGTCCCTCCGGACCCACACGAGCCTCTTCTCCTCTACGTCGCAGCAACGACTCATGTAGTCAGCGCTGCCCTCGTCGTAGAAAGAGAAGAAGCCGGTCAAGTTCAGAAAGTTCAGAGACCGGTGTACTTTGTCAGCGAAGTTCTGTCCGACTCAAAGGTCAGGTACTCGCACATCCACAAGATCACCTACGGGTTGCTGATGGCTTCTCGCAAACTCATCCACTATTTCCAAGATCACCTAATTACCATGATAACCTCTCATGGCATCGGGGATGTTCTCAAGAATAAATAGTCAACCGGCAAAATCGCAAAGTGGGCCATTGAGATGAGCACCTATGAACTTTCGTTCAAGCCTCAAACGGCCATAAAAGGGAAAGCTCTCACCGACTTTGTAGCCGAGTACACTGAAACCCAAGTTCCTCCTAAGCCTGAGAAGATTGAAGAGTGGGTCATGTATTTTGATGGCTCATTACAACTCTCAGGAGGTGGTGCAGGCATTCTACTAATCTCCCCTAGCGGAGACGAGCTGAGTTATGCCCTGCAGCTACGTTTTAAAGTTTCCAATAATGCCGCCGAGTATGAAGCTGTCTTACACGGCTTACGAATAGCTGCATCACTCGGCATCCGACATCTTGAAGTACGGGGCGACTCTCTCCTGGTTATCAACCAGTTGAAGAAGCACTGGTCTTGTGTTCACAGGACATGATTGCCTACGTTCAAGCGGTCAACAGATTTGAAGACAAGTTCGAAGGACTGGATTATGTCCATGTTCACCGGGATCACAACAAAAAGGCAGACCGACTAGCCAACATAGGCTCCAGCCGGGAACCTGTCCCCCCAGGAGTCTTCATGGAAGTCATTACCGCCTCTTCCATCAAGAAAGATCCCGAAACCCCGCCAAAAGAACCGCTGCAACCACAGCCTGATGCGGAAGCCATGGCTGTAGACATCTCCGAGAACCCGGAAGAAGAAGACTGGCGACTCCCGTTCCTTGACTTTATACAACATGGAAAACTCCCTAGCAAAAAGGAGGAGTATGAACCTCTCTTCAGGAAAAGCAAGGCGTATAAAGTCATCAACGGCGAGTTATTTCGAAAAAGTGCCGACAGAAGGGATGTCGAAGGACTCGGCATCTACATGAAGTGCATTACTCGGAAAGATGGCCAGCAGCTTCTCCAGGACATCCACTCGGGTGTATGCGGTAATCACGCAGCATCTCGCACCATAGTGGGAAAAGCCTATCGGCAAGGATTCTACTGGCCAACAGCAGTTTCTGACGCCACCAGCCTTGTTCAAAAGTGTATAGGTTGCCAGTTCTATGCACGGCAGATACACATGCCAGCACAAGCATTACAAACCATACCTCCCACCTGGCCTTTCGCGGTCTGGGGGCTTGACATGGTCGGGCCTATGAAAAAGGCTCAGGGTGGATTTACTCACCTCCTCGTTATGGTGGATAAATTCACCAAGTGGATCGAAGCTGTGCCCATACGTGATCTAAGTGCCTCCCGGACAATCGACTTTGTCAGAGACATAGTGTTCCGGTTTGGCGTTCCAAACAGGATCATCACGGACAATGGCACCAACTTCAAGAACAAAGAGTTTGATGCGTTCTGTGAGGACGTCGGCATCAAATTGTGCCACGCCTCCACATACCATCCTGAAAGCAATGGGCAAGTTGAACGAGCCAATGGTATGGTCCTACAAGGACTAAAACCTCGCTTGTATAACCGACTTAAATCTCATGCTTCCAGGTGGGTCCAAGAGCTCCCAGCGGTATTGTGGGCACTCAGAACCACTCCTACCCGTCCTATGGGACAGTCGCCCTTCTTCTTGGTTTACGGAGCAGAAGCGGTCCTCCCCTCCGAACTCGAGTTTGGATCTCCCCGAGTAACCAACTATCGAGAGGAGCCATCCGATGAACAACTGACTCAATCCGTTGACCAGCTAGAAGAGCTGCGAGAAAACGCGTCTCGGAGGTCTGCGGTGTACCTTCAAAAGCTCCGACGTTATCATCAACGACGAGTCCGAGATCGCGCCTTTTCAGTAGGTGACCTCGTTCTCAAGAAGATCCAGTTTACCGAAGGCCGACACAAGCTATCACCGGTTTGGGAAGGACCTTTCGTAGTACACGAAGTCACTCGGCCCGGATCGTACAAGCTGCGCCGAGAGAACGGACATCTTCTTCCACATACACACAACATTGATCAGCTACGTCGCTTCTTTGTTTAGTGCTTTTTTGCGACTCATACTTGTACAACTGCTTTATTTATGCCTCACATGAATAAAATGAAATCCCTTTTTATCTGCTTCATCTTTGACTCTATTATGACCAACTACCTTAGTCACAACAGAGCCAGGGGGCTAATCAATACATGAGTATATGTCTCGGATCTCTTCTGAATGACTAAGTAAGCCTTGCCCATCCTGATTGTGAAGCTCCAACGGAGAGTGCATAAACATAAGGAGGCAATTGGTCTATGAAAACAGTCTACAGAAAACTCCGACTGACAAACACTCATCTCTTACCAAATATAAATTGTTACAACTGCTCTGATTGTGAAACTCCTACGCTAACTCCTACGCATATGATGACTCATAGTCTAATACTGCTGGAATGGCTAAGAGTGCATAAACATAAGACAGTTAACAACAAAAGCAACTCATTAACCACTCAGTCACCACAAAGACTTAGTGGCACCAAAATATTCAGTACTCAATCGGAGTTTACAACTACCTCATTGTTTTATTTACAGGAATTCTTATAAGCCCTAACTACGGTGACAAAGGAACATCTTTCACCAACTCCTCTGCGCAGCTACTGGCCTCCATTGACAGCTGGTTTGCCCGCTCAATGGTTGTACCCTTGGCATAACCCTCCTTGCAAGACGCCAAGTCGATCTTGGGGTACAGTGACTTCACCACTCCTAAAGAATGACGAGCAGCATACTCGGCGACCGACTTGCAATGAGCCCTCAATGCTTCAGGGACTTGTGCCAGCGTAGTGTTGGTATTTCTTACGGTCACAGATAAATCCGCAAGCGCACGGAGAATACCGTTGTAGCACTTCACCCGTGAGTATTCAAGGGTATCGTATTTTCCACAGGGAAGGCGGTGGTTTACGAGATAGCAAAGTTCATAATCACATAACTAATAATGTACCAAGGTCTAAACAGGGGTAAGGATAAAAGTATGGTAGGGGTAGTGTGACAACACAACCAGAGCAATCCAATCTAACACTAGAACTAAGCCTAGGCTAAGCGGGGTTAAGAAGAGAGCCGAGAAGGGTCCTTATGTACTTCTAATATTCCCGCTCATGCAACACATACAAGTCTAAGCTCTATGTCAATCTGGAACAAGGGGGGTAACTACCGGTATGCCTTCTACCAGGCAATCAAGGCTATCTACCGTAGAACAAAGAGGATTAAGCACAGCAGGGCTGTCACCATCTACCGGCAACCCTCTACCAGGACACGTGACACTAGGGCTATTAAGTCCCTATGCCAGTCCTAGGGTCACGTGACAGCAAGGCAATTAAGTCCTTGCTGCCAGACCTTCTCTTGTTCAAGCAGACAACCAAACACCCAAAGCTGTTTATCAACCTAAGCGCCACGCTCACATTGCTAAACAGTACTCTCGATTCCCATGGGACTTTGACCCTTCGGATCATCAAGTCGGGAATAAGAGTACACCTAATCCTGACCCGACGGATCAACAGATCAAGTGCTAGAACATGCATGACTCTGACCCTACGGATTATCAAGTCAATGGGTGAGACATGCGTAACTCTAACCCTGCGGTTTAACAAGCTACGATCTATATCGCACATAACTCTAACCCTACGGATTAACAAGTTATGGGCCCGAGCATGTCTCACCACTTCATGCATGAATCGAGTGTAAGGACATAAACGAATGAATAAAGGCATGTCAAGCATGAAGCAACCAATCATGACTAGATAACAACCACATAGAAAGCACATGGCTATCATACTAGTACAATCATAAGTCATAAGGAATAAAGAAGATAATTCTATTGAGGTCGACCTTGATACTTACTTGATATACGATGAACGACGAACGAGCGATGAACGAACGACGAACGATGAACGAACGACGAACGAACGAAGAACGAACGACGAACAATATATTATTAGCAAATATCCTCAAGATACAAGATTGGGCTAAGTCCTCACAAAGGGAGGATAGCCCTCTCCTCTACCAAACTCTCCCCTCTACTCCTCTACAGCCTAGAGACTAGTCTAATGCTAGAGAATGGATTCCTCTTGGTGTCAATGTGTGTTGTCTTGTATTGTGTCTCTCTTGAGAGGGAGAGGTGCCCCTTTATTTATAGCCTTGGAAGGTCGGCAACTTTGAGGCGGTTCCCGAGGTCGGTGACATTTAATGCAGGGGGAACCGACCTCCAGAAGTCGGTTGTCGGTGTTAAGAAACCGGCCGACAAGTGAATTTGTAACTACGGCGCCTGACAGTCTTCCGTGATGGCGAGGGTTTTGCGAGAGAGGCGAGATTTATACTGGTTCAGGCAATTGATGCCCTACGTCCAGTTCGTGAGTGGTTCGTGTTTCGACTTGCAGAGGGGAGCTACAAGTGTTGACGAGGGAGGAGAAAGACTCCAGGCCTCTTTGTGTGTATTTCTATGTCTGTGTGTTGTCTATCTATCCGGGGATCCGATCGAGACTAGCCTCATGCACCCAGCTCTCCTTTTATAGTCAAGGAGTGAGCCGGTTTACAAATGGGAACGGGGCTTTCGAGTTGTGGGCTAGCGCGGCTACACGCCGCACTAGTCTGAACCCTAGCTGCCACTGTGGCCCTAGTCAGGCGGCGTCCTGTCAGCCCGGTCGCCGGGCAGGTGGTCGAGATGTCAACCCAAACTGTCGCGGCCGTCTTGTCGCCGGTCCGGTCTTCGTCCCTGTTCAGGGTGATGATGATGTCGTAGCCATCCCGCTGCTGTACTCGAGGTGTCAGGCGGCGCCGCGAGATGGGACGGGTGCCACTGTGCGGGTCACATCGCGTGCCTGCAAGTATATGAGTTGCTGGGTAGAGTTAAGGCTCCCCAGCTACTCGTCGTAAATGCCTGTCCTCCTTGTCAGAGGAAAATCTTCTCGACGAAGTCTCCCAACTCGGGGTCGGGCGAAGCGCGGCTTGTGGGCCCGCCCGACTGGGAGTCGGGCGAGGCGGAGTTCGGGGCCCCACCCGACTTGGGGTCGGGCGGGGCGGAGTCGTGGACCCCACCCGACTCGGGGTCGGGCGGGGCGGAAGTCGTGGGCCCGCCCGACTGGGGGTCGGGCGAGGCGGAACTTGTATGTGCCCTCGGGGTCGGCCGTGGGCCCCTCGAGCGCTCTGTTGTTATGCACCTGTTCCTGTGGGCCCTACACAATTAAGCTGAGACGGTTAGCGGGATTAAGTATCCTAGATCAGGATACCCTGATTTGGGTATCCGTCAGTAGCCCCCGAGCCTGGGCGGCGGCCGGGGGTCGTGGTCGCCGTCGAGGCTTGTCGTTGTCTCTCCGAGGGTACTTTCGTACTACTCCTACCGGTGGGTGCGCGCGAGCGCACCCGCCGGGTGTAGCCCCCGAGCCTCGGTACAAGTGGTTTACTTGTGCCGAGGGTGACAAAGAAGGTTTTCCTGAGACCACGCAGTAGGTCCTTGTTCGCGAATGCGAGCCCCCGAGTCCTCGCTCGATGCGCGGATCCGTCCGAGGGTCGTTTCGTCTTTTTGTTTCGTCCGTACCCGCGCGTCTTTACGATAAGACGGGGTACGCGTGAGCCGGCCACGTCATTCCTCGGTGGTTCGATGCGTGGTGCTCGTTTAAGCTGCAAACGGGTGTGTCCGAGTGAAGGCCTCGGCTTGCCCTTCGCGGGGATCCGATTGAGACTAGCTGGAGTCAGCCTCATTAAAATCCGAGTTCCTGCCTTTTTCGATCGCCGACTCCTTTCGCTCGGAGTCAGTGGGCTCGATGCCCTCCCTCGATGGGTGATCAAGGTCGAGGTTTTTTAGACTCGGACTCGGACGCTACCGTCAGAGGCCCATTGTACTACGGTGTACGGGTTGCGGTCGCTGGGGACCCCTCTTTGGTGGCCCCTCACTTAGTTTTGCCCTGGAGCGGCCGTTCGAACCCTTTCGCGGGGCCGGCCTTCGAACTCCTGGGCCGGAAACTGGGCCGTCGGGGCGTTTTCAGCCCCTAGCCTTTATTACCTGTGGGCCCGTCCGGGATTCCAAGCCCGCCTGGGCCGTCATCGTGCGTCGTGGAGACGCGACGGTTCGCCTTCCGCGCGGATCGAGGCCACGATCTGTTCTTCGTGCGGTAGTGGAGCGGGCCATGATGGCGATTTTTAAGGCACCTGCACCTGTTAAATCGCGAAACAGGGAAGGCGCGAGAAACGAGGCGTCGTGGGAACGCGATAACTATAAAGAAGGGATGAGCCCTACCTCATTTGCCTTACCAGGTTTTCGCAACCTTTCGCATCCACCGCCGCTCGCCCTTGCGCAAACCGCTTCGTCTTCCTCGCCTCGCTCGCTCCCCAACTTCCCTTCGTTTCGCCGTCGCTCTGCGTCCCTCGTCCGCATTCGCCATGGCGGATTGGAGCCGGTCCAACAGCACCAAGGGGAACCTCGATGCCCTGGTTGCGCGCGGCCTCCTGATGCCCCTCACCGCGGAGCATGAGTGGCTGGTTCCCGGGGAGGAGAGGATCCCGTCGCCGCCGGACGGCTACATTGTCTCCTTCCGCTCCTTCCACGAGCGCGGCTTCGGCATGCCGCCTCTTCCCTTCCTCCGCGGCCTGCTTCACCACTACAATTTGGAGTTGCAGCACCTCAACCCCAACTCCATCCAGCACATCTCCGCCTTCGTCGCCTTGTGCGAAGGTTTTTTGAAGATTCGCCCCCATTTCCACCTTTTCAAGTACTTCTTCACTCTCGCGCTCCAGACCAAGAAGGACGCGGAAGGGAATCCGCGCGCCGTCCCAATCGGCTGTGCTAGCTTCCGGCTCCGGGGCGGCCGGGCCCGCGAGTACATCTCCATGGCCGTCACCGACACCAACAAGGGTTGGCACGAGAGGTGGTTTTACCTCAAGAACGCCGCGCTCGCGCGGCTCCCGGAGTTCACCGGGCGCCTGATCGAAGAGGCGCCCAAGTGCTGGGGTTGGGGACCGGACGCCGCTGACAAGAAGAAGTTGGCCGACCTCTTGGGTATGATCGACAGACTCAAGAGGGGCGGCGTTGCGGGCGTCGGGGTTATTGGCGCCTACCACGTCAGGAGGCTTGCGCCGCTCCAAGACCGGCGCCTCCCCATGTGGGAGATGGGCCACGACTTTGCGTGGGAGGGGACCTGCATGGTGGACCCCCACGCGGAGCCGCGGATTTCCGTCCGAGAGCTGAAGGCCCGGCTCTCGGAGGCGATGGGGAAGACGGCGGCGGATTGGGATAGCTTTGACTATCCGATCCCGGGCCACCCGCCGATGCTTCCGGAGCAGGGGGCCCTACAATTCGTAAGTTTCTCGGTTTAGTTTCGATCCCGATTCGGCATTGTTTCGATTTTCCCGATCTTTCGCTTATACACTTTTTCTTGGGTTTAGACTGGCGTCGCCTTCCTCCCTTCTGCCGCCCCACTTCCCGAAGTCGTCGACGCCGTCCGCGCGAGCAACAGGGAGCGGGCGGAGCGGCAGAAGGCCCGCAAAGACCGCGAAGACGCCAAGAAGGCGAAGCGGGTGCAGAGGGAGGAGGAGAGGAGACGGCGTCGCCGCCGAGGCGACGTGGTCTCCGACTCCGAGGACGAGGACGACGACGATGACGACGGCGGCGGTGGCGACGAGGGCGGCGATGACGACGGCGACGACGACGAGGATGAGGTCGACTGGGGTCGACTAGAAGATCGCTCCCCGGGTCCTGACGTCGCCGGCGCTTCAGGCAGTGGGGGCGCGCCAGGCTCTTCGCGGCCAGCGGCCCTCCCAGCCTCCATGGCTCTCACGCTCGCCCCCGCGAGATTGCTCCCTGTGGCGACGGCCATGGCGGGGTCACAAATGGCATCGGCCGCCGCGACGACGTCGGTCGTGGTGACCGTGCCGTCGGCGGCGACAAGCTCGGCGGTGGCCGCGGCGACGACGGCATCGATGAGCGCCTCGACCGCGGTCCCCTCCTCGACCACGTCCCCCGCAATCACCGTGCTGCCGCCCGCTGCGATGATGATGCCCGTGGCATCCCCCACGGCCCCGTCGGCCGTGGTGACTTCGGCATCCGTGGCGGCGGCGGCGACCGCGGCGGCGTCCACGGCAGCTTCCGAAGCTTCGCCAGCCGTGGCGACCGCGGTGGCAACGGCTGCCGCCGTCTCCGCGACGGCGACATCCGCGGCCCTGCCAGTCACGGTGACTCCTTCGCCCGAGTCGGCGGGGACCGCCGCCGTCCCCGCGACGGCGGTTTCGGAGACGATCGCCGCGGTGATGACCGTGGCGCCTTCTGCGGGTACGACGGCTGCGGCGGCGAGTGCCCTCTTGGGCAAGAGGGCGCGCGATGAGGCTGGGTCGTCCGCCGGCCCGACCCCGAAGCGTCAGCCATTCCGGTTAGTACCTGAGTTCATCACGTTTCTTTTACCTCTTTATTTCGTTTGCTAACTCTCTTCTGTTTCAGGGGTCCGCTGCAGGTCCTGCCACGAAAGCAGCTGCTCCGGTCCTCAGGAGTTTTGGGGACAGCGCTCGGCTCGGCGGCGAGCGCGGCGGCGCCGGCGGCAAGCGTGGCGGCGCCGGCGGCAAGCACGGCGGCACCGGCAGCAAGTGTGGCGGCACCGGCAGCGAGTACGTTGGCGGAGGCGGCTCCAGTGGTCGCCGCGTCGACGGAGGTGGGCAGCTCCGCGCTGTCCGGGTCGTCGGGGCCTCGTCTGAGGTCCACCACGCCTCCGCTGCCGCAGTCGACCTCGGGTGCGCCCACGGACGCCGATGTCCTGCGCGTCCAAGGGCCCGATGGACAGGAGCGGGTCCTCAACGAGCCGGCGGAGCGGCAACTCTGGGGCGTGCTTAGCCAGAATCAGGGCCAAGCCATTCATGCCCTGGAGACCACGCTCCGCGCGATAAAGGCGATGGGGGCCCCGACTCAGGTGCGTACGTCCTCACTCTTTCGCAGAGTCTTTTTCGTTTTTGTTTTGCTTATCCCTCTTCGTTGTTTCAGGAACTGTCCAAGTTGAGTCGGGCCAAGACGAACTGCATTCGCTTCCAAGAGAGCGAACGAGTTCGGCTTGATGAGGAGGGGCAGGCCTTGGTGGAGCAGGCCACACAGGCCATGCGGGAGGCCGACCAGGCCAAGCTGGCGCTGGCCGGGGCAGAGGAGAGAGCGACCGCCGCCGAAAAGAGGGCCGAGGAGGCGGAGAGGAGGGCCGAAGCGGCGGAGAAGAAAGCCGAGAAGGCGGAGGAGGACGCGGCCAAGGCACGCGAGGCGGCCGACTCCGAACGAGTGCTTCGACGGACATCCTCCGAGTTGGTCTCCCAGCTCACCGCCCGGGTTACCGGGTTGGAGAAGGAGGTTGACGGTAAGGTTGCTGTACCTCTGCCTTGATCCATTCGCCTCGTCGTTCGTTTGTTTGATTTTCTTGTTTATTTGGTTTTCAGCGCTCAAGGCGGACCTGGAGGTGGCGCGGGGCGAGAACACCCAGCTGGAGCGGCTGCGGATCGGCGCCGAGCTTCTCGTCGACGAGCTGCAGGTGCCACAGCCGGACGGGACCGCCACCCTGGAGGCGCGCCTGCTTTCCATCTCCAACCGCTTCGGTGCTCTCCGTCGTGAGAGCTTCGAGGCCGGGGTCTTCTGGACGTTGGTGATGGAGCAGACGCACTATGGCGACACCCTCGACCTCGAGGGCTTGTCGCTGGGCATGGTGCCCGGCTTCTCCGATGAAGAGATGGAGGAGCTGAAGAAGAAGACCGCGCCCGCTGCTGCGACGATTGCCGGCCTCCTCGCCTCCTTCGCGTTCCCTCTGCCGTCGCCTCCGAGTGACGAGTAGTAGGAGATAGAGTAGTTAGTCGGGTTGGGCCGAGTGGCCCTCATGTAAATATAAAAAGCTTGCCTTTAGAGGAAACAAGTACTTCGTTCTTTGAATTTGTGCTCGCTCGAAACTTATTCGAAATTTTAAGTGTTTTTTCCTTCGTGACTTCCTCCTCTTTCAGACCGCTTGATTGCCTTGGACCTTTCATTCGACTGACTGGTAACCCAGGCCGCTCTTAGCCGCCGAGGCGTCAGAGTCCCGAGTCGGCCAGTCGGGTCGGCCGAGAGATCGTCGACGCTCAAGTTCTGTCCGAGTCGGACCTGCACTTAGGATTTTTCATGTAAATTCCTTAGCCACGGACGCGTTGTCGGCGCAAGTTTCGCTCTTGGCCTTGACGCTCGTTTGTCATGGGCATTTTAGATTTTACACGGCCTTTTTTGCGCACCCGCCGGGTGGAGCCCCCGAGCCGTTAGGGTCGGGGATCGGCGGTCGGCAGGTCAGGACTTGTTGTGAATTTCAAAAAGACAGAAAGAGACGAACTTTCTTTTTATTTCGTTTGCATGTCTTTGAACGATGCAAAAGGAAAAGGAGGTACAAGCTAAGGGTAGAAACGACGTAGCTGGTCGATGTTCCACGCGTTGGCGAATATGCGTCCGTCGGCGTTCTTGAGCTTGTAGGTTCCGGGCCGAAGCACCTCCGCAACGGTGTATGGTCCCTCCCATGGCGGAGTCAGCTTGTGCCGACCCTGATTGCCCTGCAAAAGGCGAAGAACGAGGTCGCCAACCTCGAAAGCGCGGCCTTTAACCTTTCGTTCGTGGTAGCGGCGCAGCGCTTGTTGATACTTGGCGGAATGCAAGAGCGCGGCTTCTCGTGCTTCGTCGATCTGGTCGAGCGCATCCTCGAGGTAGCGCTCGTTGAGGTCCGGGTCAAACGCTTGCACCCGCGGGGCCCCATAATCCAGGTCAGTCGGTAGCACTGCCTCGGCTCCATACACCATGAAGAATGGAGTGTAGCCAGTGGCACGACTCGGCGTCGTCCTTAGGCTCCACAACACTGCATCGAGCTCTTTTGCCCACCGACCGGCAAATTTCTTGAGCTTGTTGAAGATTCTGGGTTTTAATCCTTGGAGGATCATGCCATTTGCTCGTTCACACTGCCCATTCGTTTGGGGGTGAGAAACAGCTGCCCAGTCGACTCGGATGCCGTATTGATCGCAAAAGTTCAGGAATTTCTTCCCCGTGAACTGCGTGCCATTGTCAGTGATGATGGCATTTGGCACCCCGAATCGATGTACAATGTCGGTGAAGAACTTGACGGCTTGCGCCGAGTCAATTTTGCCGATCGGCCTGGCCTCTATCCATTTTGAGAACTTGTCAACGGCGACAAGCAAATGGGTGTAGCCTCCTGGTGCCTTTTTGAAGGGTCCAACCAGGTCCAGTCCCCACACCGCAAACGGCCAAGTAATGGGGATGGTCTGGAGGGCCTGAGCCGGCAGATGAGTTTTACGAGCATAATGCTGACACCCTTCGCAAGTGCGCACCACTCGTTGGGCGTCGGCAACAGCGGTCGGCCAATAAAAACCGTGCCGGAATGCGTTGCCGACTAAGCTTCGTGGTGCGGCGTGATGGCCGCACGTTCCGCCATGGATATCCTGGAGTAGCTGCCTACCCTCGCCGAGAGGGATACAGCGTTGGAGGATTCCAGAGCGCCCTTTTTTATACAGCTCGCCGTCGACCATCGCAAATGTCTTGGCGCGCCTCGCGAGTCGGCGTGCCTCAGTGCGGTCGGACGGAAGCTGTTGTCGCAGGAGGTAGTCGATGAAGGGTTGCCTCCAGTCATCGCGGGGCCCGGGGTCAGCCCCCGAGTCGGGCGAGGCGTCGCGGGGGTCGGCGGGAGCCCCCGAGTTTTTGTCGTGCTCGATGACCAAGGCCTCGTTGGCCTCAATCGGAGCCGGTTCTTGTGCTTGCTCTTTCGTCGGGTCGGCCGACGCAGGATCTTTGATGGACGGCTTGTCTTGATCGCAGGCAAAAATGCCTGCCGGGACTATCTCCCGGTTTGATCCCAGCCTGGCCAACGAATCGGCCGTCTCGTTGTCCCGCCGAGGGACGTATTCAACCTGAAAACCATCAAACTTTTCTTCCAGACGGCGGATTTCAGCACAGTAGGCCGCCATCTTGGGGTTAGTGCAGGTGGACTCATTCATGACCTGGTTAACAACGAGCTGAGAGTCGCCAAAGGCTTCGAGCCTACGGACCCCTAACTCGACAGCTGCTTTCATGCCGTTAAGCAGAGCTTCGTACTCGGCTACATTGTGTGATGCTGGGAAGTTGAGCCGGATGACATATTGCATTCGCACACCTCTTGGAGAGATGAGCAGCCACCCACCCCCGGCACCCCTTTTTGTGAGAGAGCCGTCGAAAAACAGCCGCCAACATTCCTTTTCGACAGGAACTATGGGCAACTGAGTTTCGGTCCACTCGGCGATGAAATCTACCAGGGTATGTGATTTTACGGCAGATGGGTGCGTAAATTCTATTCCCTGGTCCATTAATTCTAACGCCCATTTAGAAATTTTGACCGACACCTCCGGATTGCCTAGAACCTCAGCAAGGGGGAAGGAAGAGACGACGGTTACCGGATGGGCGTCGAAGTAGTGGCGGAGTTTGCGCCGAGTGATGACCAGCGCGTATATCACCTTCTGGATCTGCTGCCACCTTGTCTTGCAGTCGGAGAGGACCTCGCTGACGAAGTACACGGGCCGTTGTACCCTGAGCACCTTGCCCGACTCCGTCCGCTCCACCACCAGGGCGGTGCTGACCACCTGCGTTGTCGCCGCTATGTAGAGCAACAAAGGCTCCTTCTCGGTCGGAGAGGCGAGAATCGGGGCGCTAGAGAGTCTGGTCTTGAGGTGATCAAGAGCCTCTTGCGCCTCGGTTGTCCAGACGAAGTTGTCGGACTTCTTGAGGAGACGATAGAGTGGCAACCCCTTTTCCCCGAGTCGGGAAATAAATCGACTGAGTGCGGCTAAGCAGCCGGTCAGCTTCTGTACGCCTTTCAGGTTTTTGATCGGCCCCATCTTCGCGATGGCTTCGATTTTTTCTGGGTTGGCTTCGATGCCGCGTTGTGAAACGCAATATCCCAGGAGCATTCCTTTTGGGACCCCGAAAACGCATTTCTCGGGATTGAGCTTAATGCCATTCTCTCTTAGCCGTTGGAACACGGCGTTGAGATCGGCGACTAAGTCGTCGGTTCGCATGGATTTGACTACGATGTCATCCACGTACGCTTGCACGATCCGTCCGATGAGATCACCGAAACATTTGATCATACAACGTTGGTAAGTGGCGCCGGCATTCTTTAACCCAAACGGCATTGTAACGTAACAATATGAGCCGAAGGGAGTGATGAACGCCGTTGCCTCTTGATCACCGATCTTTAGTGGGATCTGGTGATAGCCCGAGTAGGCGTCTAGGAAACACAGGGTTTCGCACCCTGCGGTCCAGTCAACAATTTGGTCGATGCGCGGCAAAGGAAACGGGTCCTTTGGGCATGCCTTATTGAGACTTGTGTAGTCAACACACATCCTCCATTTCCCATTTTTCTTTTTAACAAGTACAGGATTGGAGAGCCACTCGGGGTGATACTTTTCTTTGATGAAGCCGGCGGCAAGGAGCTTTGCCAGCTCGTCGCCTATGGCTCGGCGCCTTTCCTCGTCGAATCGGCGCAACCTCTGCTTGACCGGTTTCGATCCCGGTTTGATGTTGAGGGAGTGCTCGGCAATTTCCCTTGGAATCCCCGGCATGTCCGAGGGTTTCCACGCGAAGATGTCCTTGTTGGCGCGAAGGAAATCGACGAGCGCGCTTTCCTATTTGGGAGAAAGGGTCGCCCCGACGATGACCGTCTTCCCCTCGGGGTCGGACGGGTCGAGGGGAACCTTCTTGGTGTCCTTGGATGGCTCGAACGAGCCGGACGCCTTCTTCGGAGTCGGCGTCTCCTCGGACTCCACGCTGGCGACCTCCGGGAGGTCGGGCTTGTTGATGAGCGCCGCTGCCAGCTCGCAGCACTCTACTTCACACTCGTAAGCACGTTGAACGGACGTGCTCACGGTGATGACACCTCTCGGCCCCGGCATCTTGAGCTTGAGGTAGGTGTAGTTGGGGACGGCCATGAACTTCGCGTAACATGGCCGACCAAGGATCGCGTGGTACGCGCCGGGGAAGTCCACCACGTCGAAGGTGAGGACCTCCGTGCGGTAGTTGATCGGCGTGCCGAAGGTGACGGGCAAGTCGATTTGCCCGAGCGGCATGGCCGTCTTTCCGGGCACGACCCCATGGAAGGGTGCGCCCGAAGGTCGGATGCGAGAGCGACTGACTCCCATAGCATCGAGGGTCTCTGCATACAAAATATTTAAGCCACTACCACCATCCATCAATACCTTGGATAGGCGCTTGTTGGAGACGATGGGGTCGACGACGAGTGGGTACCGCCCCGGACGCGGCACGTGCTCGGGGTGGTCGCCGCGGTCGTAGGTGATGGCCGCCTCGGACCACTTGAGGAAGGCCGGAGTCGCCGGCTCGGCGGCGTACACCTCCCGGCGCTCCAGCTTCTGGCGCCGCTTGGAGGAGCTGGCTCCTTCGCCTCCGAAGATCATGAGGCAGCCGGTGGTTTTCGGAAACCCACCGTCCGCCTCCTTGTCGTCCTTCCCGTCATCCCCGGGGTCAGAATCCTTGGGGTCGGACCTCTTTGCCTTCGCGCCCAGGAACTTCAGCATGAGCCCGCAATCCTTGAGGGCGTGCTTGACGGGATAGGCGTGGTTGGGGCACGGCGCTTCCAGCATCTTTTCGAAATGCTGGTTCTTGCCGTCGTTGTCGACGGTCGGCTTCTTCTGCTTACGCTCGACGGCCGCGACGAGTGCGTCGTTGCGGCGTTGCTGATCGCCGCCCTTCTTCTTCTTCTGCTTTTGCTTCTTGTCGTGCGGGGCAGACGGACCCGCACCGGAACTCTCGTTCCGCTTTGCCTTGCCTTTAGTCCGGTGAAGGAGGGCATCGACCGCATCCTCACCGGAGGCGTAGCTGGTGGCCACGTCGAGCAGCTCCTTGATGGAGCGCGGGCTCTTGCGGCCGAGCTCATGAACGAGCCCTTCGTTGCTGGTGCCCGCTATGAACGCGGAGATCACCTCGGCGTCAGCGAGATTGGGCAACGCGTTGCATTGCCTGGAGAATCGCTTGATGTAGTCCCTCAGGGACTCGTCGGCGCCCTGCCGGCAGTTCCGAAGGTCCCACGGGTTCCCCGGGCGCGCGTACGTGCCCTGGAAGTTGCCGATGAACACCTCCTGGAGGTCAACCCAATCCTGGATTGAGCCCTCCGGGAGATGCTCGAGCCACGTCCTGGCCGAGTCGGCCAAGAAGAGGGGGAGGTTGCGGATGATGAACCGCTCGTCGGTGGCACCGCCGGCTTGGCACGCCAGGCGGTAGTCCTCCAGCCACAACGCGGGATTCGTCTCCCCGTTGTACTTCGTGATATTGCTGGGCGGCCGAAACCGCTGGGGGACGGGAGCCCGCAAGATGGCGCGGCCAAAAGCCCGTGGGCCAGCCGGGACCGGAGCCCGAGGCTTGTCTTCCTCCGGGTCAAATCTCCCGCCACGCCGCGGAGCGTAGACAAAGTCCTCGGTTTCGCACCGTGGACCTCGCCCTTGCTCGCGGCGCCTTGCCCGCAGAATGTCGCGGGCGTCGCGGATCCTGCCGATCCGCTGATGGACCGGCGGCGCGTCCCCAGTCCCACTTTGCTCGGGGGTTTGGTGGACGGAACTTTCGGGTTGTGGCCGTGGCTTGCTTGGCGTGCGGTAGGAAACGCTGGATTCCCACCGCCGTGCAGCGGAGCTTTGCTCGCGCTCGGCCTGCTGCACCGCCGCCAAGTCCAGGAGGTCCTTGAGCTCCCCCTGGATTCTTCGCTGGTCCTCGTCGGACGGTTGCGGGAGCGCGCGCAAAAGTGTCGCAGCCGCGGCGACATTTTGGCTGGGCCTGGTGTATCTGGGCACGAGGTTGCCCGCCTCGGCCAGAATCCGCTGCCGGGCTTCGCGCCCATGGGCACGCACGCGTTCGCGCAGGGCCTGGCGCTGCGCCACCTCGTGTTCGAGCCGCTCGCGCTCCTCCTTGAGCCGCCGCGCGGCTTCTGCGAGCTCGTGTTGGCGTTGGAGTAGACGCTCCAGGTCATCGCCCTCCCGGAGGTCGGCGCTCGCCGGAGGGGTTCCTTGCTGCGCCTGTGTCACGAGCAGGGGCGCGGCTTCTGCGGCCGCTCCGGCGTCCGCCGTCGTCGCGACCGCTGCAGGGTCTGGCTGCGCCGCCACGTCGTGAACGTTGCGGCGGCTGCCTCCACCAGCTTCCACCACCATGCACTCGCGCGAAGGATGGTGACTGCCGGCGTCAGAGTCGTAGTCGAGGAGGTCATCCTCGTCGCTGTCGTAGTCGTACTCCGCCATACCCACGAGCTCCGCGCTCGCGGACATGGCGGGGGTGAGGGCCCTTTGTGGGGGTGCCGGCGGTTCGACGCGCGAAAGCCCCCCATCCCGGACCACGATGAACTCCAGGCTCCCGAAGTACACGAGAGCGCCCGGAGACCAATCGATGTCGTGGCTCGCCATCAACTGAAGATGTCAAACGCGCTGAGGTCCCCTTCCTGGCGCGCCAACTGTCGGTGTTAAGAAACCGGCCGACAAGTGAATTTGTAACTACGGCGCCTGACAGTCTTCCGTGATGGCGAGGGTTTTGCGAGAGAGGCGAGATTTATACTGGTTCAGGCAATTGATGCCCTACGTCCAGTTCGTGAGTGGTTCGTGTTTCGACTTGCAGAGGGGAGCTACAAGTGTTGACGAGGGAGGAGAAAGACTCCAGGCCTCTTTGTGTGTATTTCTATGTCTGTGTGTTGTCTATCTATCCGGGGATCCGATCGAGACTAGCCTCATGCACCCAGCTCTCCTTTTATAGTCAAGGAGTGAGCCGGTTTACAAATGGGAACGGGGCTTTCGAGTTGTGGGCTAGCGCGGCTACACGCCGCACTAGTCTGAACCCTAACTGCCACTGTGGCCTTAGTCAGGCGGCGTCCTGTCAGCCCGGTCGCCGGGCAGGTGGTCGAGATGTCAACCCAAACTGTCGCGGCCGTCTTGTCGCCGGTTCGGTCTTCGTCCCTGTTCAGGGTGATGATGATGTCGTAGCCATCCCGCTGCTGTACTCGAGGTGTCAGGCGGCGCCGCGAGATGGGACGGGTGCCACTGTGCGGGTCACATCGCGTGCCTGCAAGTATATGAGTTGCTGGGTAGAGTTAAGGCTCCCCAGCTACTCGTCGTAAATGCCTGTCCTCCTTGTCAGAGGAAAATCTTCTCGACGAAATCTCCCAACTCGGGGTCGGGCGAAGCGCGGCTTGTGGGCTCGCCCGACTGGGAGTCGGGCGAGGCGGAGTTCGGGGCCCCACCCGGCTTGGGGTCGGGCGGGGCGGAGTTCGTGGACCCCACCCGACTCGGGGTCGGGCGGGGCGGAAGTCGTGGGCCCGCCCGACTGGGGGTTGGCCGAGGCGGAACTTGTATGTGCCCTCGGGGTCGGCCGTGGGCCCCTCGAGCGCTCTGTTGTTATGCACCTGTTCCTGTGGGCCCTACACAATTAAGCTGAGACGGTTAGCGGGATTAAGTATCCTAGATCAGGATACCCTGATTTGGGTATCCGTCATCGGTGATGAACCGCCATAAAAAGATGGGCCAGTGGGGCCACCCTGGCAGGTCGGCCGACCTGGCCAAAGGGGGTCGGCCGACCTGGCCTGGGCCCCTCTGGGCCTGGTCCTCCTCTGCCTGCTTCCTTGGCCTGTGTACTTGCCTAAACCACGTGCATTGCTTGATCTTGAAGCCTGATTCTGTGGTTTTGGGCTTTTGGACTAAGTTCTTCAGTCCGGGGAAAATCCGTCGATTGCAAAGTCCACGTTTAGTGCATGTTTTCCCCTGTTTTTGTATGGATTGCACCTGTACTTCATAATTCACCAAGACTAGTGGAATTTGTTAGAAATAAACCATATGTCTACACTTGGTGATGGTGTTAGGTTCAAAAAGGTGCATAAAGTTGACGGTAAAAATGGGTCGTAAAGACCGTCAACACGTAGCAGGCAGAGGACCGTCAGGCATCTCTTCAGGCGCTGGCCAAGTAAACTGGCAAACAGCTCTGGCACTTTGAATAAGAGAAGTGTTCTCTCCTTTCAAAGTCATCAGTTCAACTGCAAAATCAAAGTCTTTCAGCAAAGATATAAGAAACTGGTCAAAGACCTTTATTCATGATCCTTACCTTGAGCCTCTTCTTTCTCAGTAAGGAGAAGGTCCGAGTCAATCTTTGCGGCGTCGAGTTCAGCCTTAAGGGCGTCCTTCTCTCGGAGGGCTACCGACAAGGCTTTGGCTTTGCCTTCAGCTTCAAGCTTCGCTTTAGCCGCGCTCTCTCTCAATGAGGGAACATCCCTTTTCAACAGCTCAAACTCGTCCAGGTCGTCCTTGGTCAGTTTCGGTTGAGCTACAAACCAAACCAAGCTACATGAGTCAACACACTCATAAAACACAACAAGTAATGGCTCCAAAAGATTACCTCGAGGGTAAGCTCAAGCTCAGCTCTCTCCTTTTGAGCAGTTGACAACTCGGTCTTCAGTCTAGCCAGCTCCTCCTGTTGCTCCTGGATCTTCAGCTGCTTAGCAGTCAGGTCTTCATGGAGCGAGTCGGCCGCAGACTTCAAAACCTTGAAGAACTTAGTCTTCTCCCGGCTTTTAGTAATGATTTTCTGCAAAAATCACTCATGATAAGCATTGACTCCTTTTTAGTACAAAAAGAAAGGCTAGTCAAAAATCTCACTTGATGAGTGTCGATCAAGTCGATCAACCGGTTCTCCGACAGATCAAACTCTTTCTCATCCTCCTCCTCATTGATAATTACCTTCTCTCCGGCAAATTCGAAAGAGAGGCTCCCAGATCTTTTCTGACTCTCCTTGAACTCGAACAAAGCTGGGTTAAATTCAATGGAAGGAGGAGGAAGATCTTCTACCTCCATAGCAAGCCCAGAAGAACTGGGGCCACCCAAGTCTTGAGGCCGGTGGACTAGTGGGTCTTCTCGGCTCATCATCCGAACTTCTGCTGCAGGCGATGGAGAAGGATGGAGCACCAGAGCTGATGACTCGGCGACCTCCTGGTTGATCTCCTCCGGATTTCCTTGGCCATCACCATCAAGAGCGAGTGTCGGCTCCGTCACTCCAGTCTTCTCCATGCCTGTTTCAACATTTAGTTCCCCTTCTGCGGGAACGGTCTTCTCAGCTGTCACCACTGGCTCTTCCTCAGTAGGAAGGCTGTCAGACAAAAAGATTAAGTCAAAGCTCAGTCAGCTAAAGCAATTCAGCAGCTAAAAGAACAAATTAAAGGTCGCTGTAAAAGGCTTACCTGTCAGAAACCCTCATCCTCTTCAATGGCTTGATCCTCTTGCTGGGGGCTGGAGTTTGACATGTGATTGGGTCAGGAACTGAGGTTGTCCCTGACATCATCACCCTCCCTAGCAAGAGCTTCAATAGCTGCCAGCTCTTTATCAATAGTGGCAACAGCCACACTTATGCTTGGCCCAACATTGGCATCAGCATCTTCAGCATGCCCCTTCACCATACTGGCATCTGGAATTTTGGAGCTGTCCTCTCCCTCGGCCACAGCCTTAGCCTGCAAAAATTATACTTAATCATTGAGCAAGACTAAGAAGCAAGGTGACCTCACACATAAAAGGATGATACCTATCTTAAAGATCGAGCAACTAAAGAAGGATGTCGGACCTGAGCCTTGGTCCTCTTAACCTTTCTGACTGCCGAGTCAGCTGGCTTCTCAGGCAAAGGTTCGGCGTCTTCCAGCTCCGCTTGGGTCCTCTCTTCATCAGAATCAGAGATGATTATGGAGGGGTTCCGCTTACGCTTCGGACGATCAGGCAACAGTTGGCGGAGTCCTTGGCCTGCAGCATGTTCAAGTCCTAATCGACGAGCATCTCGGTCGTGATTAGCCTTACTACGCCTTTCACGATTATAAATCAACTCACCTGCAGTTGCAGGCTGAGTAGCGACAGCAGTCGGGACAGTGCTAGCAGCAGGGACCTCCTCATGACCAGGAGACTGATCCCCATCTTCACTGCTGGTGGCCAGAGGGTCTTCTATCTCTTCGCCACCTTCTTGAACTTCATCATTACCCTCGGCCTTGTCATCATTGCCCTCGTCTGAGTCCCCAAACAGGGCCTCGAGCTCGGCATCAGTGATTTCTTCATCATCTTCACGTAACTCGATGTTCTGCTCCCTGATTCGCAGAGGCACCAAGTTGCTGTCAGTGATCACCGGAGGCTCAGGACCGAGGTTCTTGAACTTATCACGGCCCTGCAAGAATAAATCCAAGTGATCAACATACCATTAAGAGAATAACTCGGAAATTTATTGAGTAAAGAGCAGACTAACCTCAGGAAGAGGTTCGTTGTGCCAGTAGCCAAACCACTGGTACTCATCACCCGAAGGCTTCAGTAAGGTGACAACGTCCCTTACAACAAAGAAGTCGTTCCTGGGGCTGATGACTCATCGTTTCACCTCGCTGTATCCTCCAGGGATTGGCTCTTGGTTAGGATCTTTTGGACCTCTCCATAGCCAAGCTGGAAAATACCTTGCCTTCAAAGGCTGAAACTTCCTCAAGCAAAAGTTCAGCGCAATGGCTGGACCGAGGACCCCTTTACTCGGCTCCTTCACAGCTGCGATCAACTTGTGCAATTCTGATAACTCGGCAGCAGCTGCAGGGCCCGGCCTACTTTTCCAAATGTCTTCATACACTGGATATTTGTTCTGAAATTTGGGCAGGGCAGGAAGAACATTTGCGCAATAAAACCACTCACAATGCCACCCTTTGTTTGAGGTGGACAACTGGCAGTCAAAATATTTGTTTTTTCTCCGAAGCTGGATCCCGGCGCCTCCCACTAACTGAGGTTTCTCGGCCGAAGGATGCGGCTTCAGGAAGAACAAATCTCGGAAAAGATCAAAATGGGGCTCAATCCCCAGAAAACACTCGCAAAGAGTGATGAACATTGACAGATGCAAGATTCCATTCGGATTGAGATCCGTCAGTTGGATCTTGTAAAAATGCAGCAAAGATCTGAGGAAGCGGTGAGTCGGCAATAAAAATCCGCGCCGAAAGAAGGATTCAAATACTACAATTTCACCTGGCCCTGGAGATGGGAATGTTTCCCCTTCTGCCGATCGCCAGCCAATGATCTCCTTGCTCGGTAGCCAGCCCTTCTTCACCATGTACTTCAATCTCTTCTCCGAAGAGATCGATCTAGGCCATGGATGGGCCTTTTCTCCTTCGGCAGCATCAGGAACGACGACGAACGGACCCGAAGATCCGCCTTCATTGCTCCTTGGAACAATGGCCACTTGAGATGAATTTGCACCAGCAGAAGCGTCGAATGGTTGCGCTATAGCAGCCATCACTGCCTCCATCTCCCTCTGATCTCCTTCTCCGGCCATCTGAGTTGTGAGGAATTCGTCGAATTTTTAGGGATTCGATGAACAGTACGAGGAATGGGGGCGAAAGGAAGAAGAGAAGTTTCGTTTGCGGCGAGACCTAATAATATATGCGGATGGTTCAAATCCGACGGCCCACGATGCCTTGTTCACCTCTGCGGCCCAGATTTACTAACCATTTAGCTTCTCCTATACGTTAGGGCTGCTAACGGGCGGGAAATTTGGAACCATAGAGTTTACTCGGCCAGTTCACTCGGCCAAGCTACTCGGAAAACATATAAGAACAGTTCAATTTTCTTCAAGGACAATCACTCGGATTTTGAGTTTTTCAGTTGACTTAAACATGACTCGGTCATATCAGAAATTGAGTCTCTTTATTTCACTGAAAACAGAATGCAGTACAATGCAAATACGATGCTTCACTAAAAAGTGAAGATGCAGATGAACAATACTGAATAAAAACAGCATGCATTACAGGAGACTCCAGTGAGCATCATTGCTCTAACCTATTACAGAAGATCTATATCTACCCACCACGACGGCTGCGGGTCCTGTGAGCAACACAGGACGGCTTTGCAAGAAGATCCTTGCGCCCTGGCAGGTACCTCCTGCGTGGCTCGCCTTCGTCTTCTTCCTCAGAGGAGATGACGATGAACTCCGGCAGAGCTGGAGCTTCCGCTGGAGGATGAACCACCGCGAGCGGCGGTTCGTTGAACACTTCAACGATCTCCAGAGGAACAGGAGCAGGTGCTGGGACGACAGGTGGCGCTGGGGCTGGAGCTGCTGGAGGCGCTGGTGGCGGCGGCAAGTCGCCCGGAGCGGAGGGCGATGCAGC
This sequence comes from Eragrostis curvula, assembly GCA_007726485.1. Lineage (NCBI taxonomy): Eukaryota > Viridiplantae > Streptophyta > Magnoliopsida > Poales > Poaceae > Eragrostis > Eragrostis curvula. The sequence goes on from RWGY01000005.1 coordinate 2,369,548, forward strand.
GGATGGAACCCTACGCCTGGAATCCCTACGGCCAGCCATGGTTTGATACTGAAGGAATGGGGAAATGGCTAACACCAACGCTGGGTTTTAAAGGCCTAGATGGAGAATCTGAAAGGACGAAAATGATCTGACGTTTCTGCTTCAGGATCTGAAAAGCGCCTGTCCAGATTCCTGCATCAGCGACAAACTCGTCACAGTAAACTTGTGACTCGGTGGATAAGGATGAATGACTCGGATAAAATTTAAATATGCATTATTAGAGTATGCACTTAATCTCTCGGATTATTTGTATAACACTCAGCTACTTTTTTGTTTAACAATACAGATTCTAGTTAGTGTGTTTCTAGTTTTTCTTGAGTCTGTACATAATCATTCTGATTATCCACAGACTCGGGGGCTAGTCCACGTTGACTCACTTGCGTGAGCTCCACAAAAATTCAAAGCAACTGTATCATCAGTCATACCTCGGATTTATGTCTCTTTTGAGTCTGCACATAATCATTTTGATTATCCACAGACTCGGGGGCTAGTCCACGTGGACTCACTTGCGTGAGTTCCACCATTCAATCGGCAGACTTGCCAGGCACACGGGTTGTCTTATATCTTTGACAATTTAAGTCGGATAATACCTAGAATTTATCCTCTTCTGCATCTCAATTGTTTTTGTTGAGAGACAGCTTGGGGGCTATGGGTTGTAATCATCCCTGGCTGATTAGCTGGATGGACCTAGACACCAGCTTGGAATGAGAAGTTCTTGGCTGAGACTCATTGTGACTTCCTGTTCTAATTGCCTTGTGCACAGGAAAACATGAGTTCTTTATATAATGGATGCTACTTTTCAACACATCAGTATGATGCACTGATCGTACATTCATTCACTCGGATCAAGATCTTATTTCTTGGTTCAGCTTACTTTGAGTTACTATACAATTCTATGAATTACACAGTAACTCGGGGGCTACATCAGTATGATGCACTGATCGTGCATTCATAATTTTCAAATTTGTAGACATGCCTTTTTCAAGGCCTAGGCCGACTCAGTCAGTTGGATACTATTTACATAGTATGCTTTCAGCCCTAGCCGACCGATTCGGATGTTGAATTTATTTTCACTCGGATCAAGATCTTATCACGGCCCTGCAACCGCCTCACCAACCACACCTGTATATTGTCATCGATGATTGGGCCGAGGGCTTCAGCATTCATACGATAGACCTGGAGGACAAAAACATTGTGCCATCATCACAGGCTACTCCCTCCGTCCCTTTTCATAGGGCTTTTTAGCCTTTTGAATTTTTCCCTAAATGTAGGTAGTTTTGAGGATAAGACAAACTTTGTGGTAGGTGGGAGGGTTGGTAGAGTGATGGGTTGAGATAAAAATGAAGGGTATGGTAGTCTTTTAACACATTGACTATTTCTGTGTTTGAATGCTAAAAGACCCTACATTTAGGGACGGAGAGAGTAACTTATATCAGCGCCTTCCAACTCCTGCCTTCCGCATGGAGTTCTCAAACGTCGGTGCAAACACCCAGATCGCGGCTGTGGGCAGCAAGATCGTCGTGTGCAATCAGGGCGAGGATGGTGTCACTGTCGTCTACGACACCAGCATTTCAACACATAGCGTTTTACCTCGGTCTCCGGATGTGCTACTCTACAACAATTGGCAGGCGGCCCTAGCTGCTGGGAACAAATTTTATGCCCTTACTCCCAGCACGCAATTGGTGCCACCCTTCGACCTCTCCAATTCAGAGGTGCCTGCTGGAATGTACTGCCTTGAGGAACACATCGAGTATCCAAAGGATCCATTCTTCAACATGGACATGGACTTTGATATTCCACACAGGAATAAGTGGCGTTCGAGCACGACCCTTTGCCGCTTCCATTTGATGGCGGTGTCTGTTCATATGCGCTACACACGGAAGGCAACACAATCTTCGTGTCTGTCAGTCTGTGTCACCATCGTACCGATACGACTCAAATACTAACTATGGCTATGGCACCGATGGGGTAGCGAAGAGGACAGAAGCGATGGCCAGGGCAAAAGCTGCTGATGCAAAAGCAGGCACGTACTCGTATGATACAAGGAGCCAGAAGTGGACTCACCTTGCCACCGAGATGCTGCCGTTCAACGGCGAAGCCTGCTATGACAGCGAGCTAGACGCATGGGTTGGAATTAGAAGCACGTGGGACCGAGGAACAAAAATTATACTATTCTGTTGCGATGTCGTTTCTTCTTCAAAAGCAGGCGGCACTAGGACATCAGTCGTGCAATCTAGCATGAAGCTCGGCGAGCATGACATTTCCTCTTTTCCGGGATGGGCATTGTACCGGGATACTAAGCTCGTTTCCATGGGTGGTGGTAGGTTCTGCCTTGTTGAATCCGGGCCACGGCCAGGGGTCGTTGCCAAGCATTGCTGGGGTGACGGTGACAAGATCCTTCTTCAAGTAAGCATGTTCCGAGCAAGGTACGGCAAGAACGGGGAGCTCACAATCACTGATCGCCGGCTTGTGGGTTCTTACGTGGTATCCAGGTACATTAAATACAGGTTCCATGTCCAAGCATTCTGGGTGTAATTGATTCTTGCGGGCAGTAGCTACACACACTACGGGAAACAGGGAGTTTGCCGAGTGCACGAACACTCGGCAAAGCCCCTTAAGCTCTCGGCAAAGGGTTTGCCGAGAGTTAAGGGTGTAATTGATTCTTGCGGGCAGTAGCTACACACACTATGGGAAACAGGGAGTTTGCCGAGTGCAGGGACACTCGGCAACGCCCCTTAAGCTCTCGGCAAAGGTTTTGCCGAGTGTAACTCTCGGCAAACCCCTCTCGACAAAATCCAGTCGGCAAAGAGGGGTTTGCCGAGAGTCAAAACGCGGGCACTCGGCAAACCCTTTGCCGAGAGCCCCGAAGACCCTCGGCAAAGCCCGGGGAAGGTAACGGCTCCAAACGGCCGTCAGGGGGGTTTGCCGAGTGCCCCTAACGCCAGACACTCGGCAAACCCTGGTGCTTTGCCGAGCGCCTCAGCGCGGGCACTCGGCAAAGTATTGGCTCTTTGCCGAGAGCCAGGGAAACGGCTCTCGGCAAAGAATGGTCACTTTGCCGAGTGCCCCGGGAGGGTACTCGGTAAAATGACCATATTTTGCCGAGTGCCCTTACGTGGCTCTCGACAAATTTGTTACACTCGGCAAAATTAATTTCCAGGTTGCAATAAAATATTTATTTTTACTACAACCTGGACCAAAATCACAAATAAACAACACAGATATTATCAGCATCATCTGATACACATGTTTATCATCACCATCACATTCACGAGCAAATAAAATGACCACAAACACTAAACCAAATCACATTCACCTCAAGTCCACATAGAGTGTCACATAGTTCAAATACAAGTGCTCGACAACAACAAGTAAAAGTCTATGAAATGCAAGCTAAGGATAGTAGGTTCATGAAATAGAAACACAACTACAAGTTCATTGAGGTGGCCACGCCATCCAAGGGCTTGTAGGTGAGATCGGAAAGTTGGATGCCTCGGATTGGTTCTGCAAAATCAAAAGATTGCATGCGACACAAGATTCATAGAAACTAAGACATTGGATATCCTATTGCGAGGGAAAAAATGAAAGTCGAACTATCTCAAGTGACTCACCGGAGTGCCGGCTGGAGAAGCGCCGCTGGGAGGAGTAACGCCGCCGGGAGGAGAAACGCCGCCGGCTAGTCCCGGGAACAAGTCTGGAGGTGGCGGCGGCGCCCCGGTACTCTGGATGTAAGTAAACATCGCCTGCATTTGCGACCTCATCAGCGCCTCATACCTCTCCCGCTCTTCCCGCAACTTCTCCTCCATTTTCGCCTCCATCGACGCCTGCAATATGACATCCCAATGTTACAATGCAAAGCAAACATATGTCGAAATCAATGAACATCGAATGAAACAGAAATAACCTGGACTTGCTCAATCTGGATCTGTGTCGCGGTCGGCCGTGGGCGTATCGGCGGGGCTGAGTCCGTGCTCCTTGCTCGGATCTGCGAGAGGGTCGGAGTGGAGGCCGTGTCGATTGTGCTGTCGCCAATCCAGTACCGACCATGCTTCTTGCCTCCAGCCACCCTCATCACGAGCTCTCCATCAAGGTCGTGGGTGCTCGGGTCCCAATATTCCCCATGGACCTGCCTTGCCGTTGCTGTGTACTGACTGATGCGACTGTGGACGGTTGCGTTGCTGTACGCCGAGGGGGGGTCCTCCGGGTTGAAGCTGACCTCAGACTCTGCCTTGCCCTTGTGGGCCAAAGCAAACGCCATGAACTGGCCGCAAGGCTGGCCACCATGTGCCGCCGACTGCAAAGAAAACAAAGAGATGATAAGAAATTATGTTGATTTGAAGAGTGTCATAATGAGGAATTGAAGTCACGTACCCATTTCTTAGCGTATTGGTTAAGGCTTTGGCTGCCTTGATGGTGTGCTGGCCCAGCCATCTTCAAACGCCGCTCCCGGGCAGCCTTGTGCGTCTGTTCCCACCACTCGGGGTCGCACCACCTCCTCGCCATAAATTCCCATGTGGCGTGATGGGTGGCCAACCACGACGGAGGCACCTACACATCATCAAGTATATAAATATGAGAAGTTCAAATTAAGCGTATTTGAGAAGAATTGAGTATTCATGTTTACCAGAAGGTATTGTGCTCGGGTCAGCTGCATGGTTCGTGCCTGAGCTTTGTTCACCATCGTCTTGTGGACCTGGGCGTGGTAGGTTATGATGGCCTGGATCCGCGCCTCGTACCACATGTCAGGAACGAGTTTCTGACATACTTTGTTCACCACACGAGCCGCCACCTCCTCCATGCCTGGCTCGCATCTGAAGAAATCCTGCATAAAGACGCGATGCATATTTTCATTACTTCAATATTATCCAACAAAAGCGATGTATTGACAATGCAGTGCAACGAAGACTTACCCAGAGCTCCATCATCACCCGCTCCGTCTTGTGGGCAAAACACCTGCTACCCGAATCTGGCAAATCCTGAGCGACTTTGTAGTGGTCCCACGTCAAGGCCGGCTCCTGCTTGCCTTTGTACTGCACCACGCCCGGGTACCACTGCCTGCACAAAATACCGAGGATGCCATTAGGGGGCGATCGTGATCACCTGGAGTGATCACATCCCAACTCCTGCCAAGTGAAAAGGACAAATTGTTAGTTTCTATTGTGATTTTGAACATATAATAAAATGATAAATTATCGACAACATTTAAAGTTACATACCTAGGCAGTACAGGTCGAATCACAGGCCGTCTATCCACAGGAATCGATCGGCTCAGGAGTTGTGCGGGACCGCGAGAAAAGACACCGGAAGGCTCCTCTGGAGCCTCCCTTTCCTCGTCCTCAGAAGTCTCAGAGCCATTCACGGAAGGTAGCTCCTCCTCCACCTCCCGCTCCTCGATCACCTCCCGCTCGTCCTCCTCCTCCTCACCAGAGTCGTGCACGGAAGGAGAAGGAGAAGGCGACGGAACCCTCCCAGACTTCCCTCGACGCCTGCCGCCACCTCTGCTGCCTCGACTCTTCGTTCGACCCTTCCCGCCCCCGGACCCCTCAGCTTCATCGGTCCCCTTCCCAGTGGCTCTTGCGTAAATCGACTTCACCGACCTCACCACACCCCTGCCCACCATCTTTAATCAATCACCTGCAATTAAAAAGATTAAATCCATCAGTACTTAATTAGAAAGTAATATACAATTGCAAATAGTAAATAGATGCAAAATTAATAAAACAGAAATAGAACATAGTACTGCAAATATTAAATAGATGCACCATACATGTATTAGAAATAATCATCATCATCTGGATTATCTTGTTCACATTCCTCATCGTCACTATCACGAATGTCGATATCATCTTGCTCGTGCACCGAAGGGGGAATGTCGTCATCGTCGTCGATGCCTAATTGTAATCGCTCAAGTAATTTCAAGTCGTTGACATTGAAAACCACATCTCCAGCATCGTCGTCCTCAACAACTGTTTCGTTGTCTACTTCCATTCCGACCTCTTCGGTTAAATCTATCACCCTGACTTGAGCGGCCCGTATACATCCACTGACGGTCCGCCATCCTCTAACATATATGCGAGTAGTATAAAAATCATTTGCATCTACACGATGTTCCAACTGTCTACTAAGTGAAGATTGTAACATCCCAGCATAATCACACTGCTCATCAAGAGATTCAGTCATAATAACAAAAATTTAGGACAAGAGTATCAAAAGCTTTAATCAGATAAAGCTTCAATAATGATAAAAGTAAGACAAGAATTTATTCAGCAAATTTTTATTTACAATGGGAGCCTAGGATTAGTTTGTTGGTTTAATCCTCTGTTAGTGCAAATTGATCACAAATTTTAATGATCATATTGGAGAAAATAAATCAAAAGCAAATCATTTGGAAAATAGTCAAATATGAGCTTGAACTACAACTCCAAAATTTTGCACAAAAGTGGGCCCAATTAAAAATCTTCCTGGATTCTATGTCTCAAAATATAATTGTGGACCATTTTGCAGAATTTTATGAGAAAGGGAAGCAGTTCAAATAAATCGAGAAGCTTTCAAATAACTTCTGTCTTCCAGGAATTTTTATTCAAAATCTGTTGCGAATCTTGGAAACTTCTCATAAGGCAAAAGGTTCCTGTATAGTTGAACTTCAATTCCCCAATTTCTCTGATTGTTCTGAGCTTTGGAAGCTAGCTTTTGGACCTGTTCAGTTCCAGCACGTTGGAAAAAAATTCGTGGAAAAGAAAAGGAATGCGTGGGACCCAGCTGTCATCCTCTTCTCTCTGCTCTCTCTCGTTGATGCTCTGCTTCGCTGCCCATGCCGGCTGCTGTGCAGGACGTCATGCCGCCAGTGTCGCGCCCGCGCTTTGGCGCTCCACTTCGGCCAACTCCCGCACGCCAAACTCATCCCTATCCATTTCCCACTTCCCAGGTCAAGTCGTCGTCGTCTTCCTCGTTCTCTCCTCCCTTCCCTCGCGCAAGCCAGCAGCCATGGCCGCCCGAGCTGGAACCACCGCTCGCCGCCACCACCGTCAACCCCGGACCTTGGCCCCAACATCAAAAAGGTGCGCGAGGAGGTCCTTTTTCCTAGTCACAGCACGAACTTTGGGTTCCTCCATCCTACAGCAAGATCGATGCCAAGTTCTAGCCATGGCCGCCGGATGAGCACCTCGGACGCCGTCGTCGATTCCTCCCTCCACGGTGAGTTTAAGATCGATTCCTCGCGTTTGAAGCTTCATCACATCCCTAAGCATCCACTTGAGTCATCTCCCGTGCAATTCCAACACCCAAACCGGCGGATTTGGAGGATTATTGGCCGCCTGTCTTTGATCCCCTGTTTTTACTATTCACGACCTTTTTCTTTTTCTTTTCCAGAAATCTAGTGACTTTGTAAATTCGATAACAAATTATTTAGAGCTCGGAAAAATGCAAACTAAATTTTGTTGGATTCCTTTCGAATAGATATATCCAATGGTATAACATAAACATCTGAAATCATCTTAATTAATTTTATAAAATTCAGAGAACAGAAACTGAAAATCATTTTTATAAAAATATATACGCATGAACACATTTTGATTTTTGGCATGCACACTCCTTGTAGGTTCCGTGAACCTTCCACCAAGTGGTTTCCTGAAATTCACCTTAAGTTTTGAGTACTTTTAGTTTCAAATATCTAATCAAATCATTTTTAGTATTTTATTTCTGCACATTTTGGCATCCAATTTTGGATATCTTGATGTTCACAGGATTATCTTACTTAGGAAAAATACAACATTAATTATAGATCTTCCAGAACCATGTTAAAGAAATATTTAGATGGAGTCTTGGTTTCGACCTTTAAGAACCCTAAAATCCTTTAGTTCAATTTCGAAAATACTTCAAACAAAAATGTCTTAAAAACCTTTTTGGAGTCTTTTCTGAACCTCACAGCAACACTAACACCATGCCACTGTTTGTTGCAGTTTTGACCCACAAGACATGTCGTTAGAAAAATATTTAACTTGATACATACATGTTCCTTATAATAATTGTATATGTTCCTATTAGAAAAACTTTGCATATTCACATAATGGTTGTACATGTAATTGCTTCGAACAATATATATGGATCTCAATCTACATGTCATAGGTAGTTAACAAAATGGTAGTTTGTACACTTTTTACTTTGAATGTAAATTAATTAGTCCAAGTAAATGAACATATTATCCATGCATGAGCATATCGGTTCATTTATACTTGGTACTCTAACTTAGGAGTTATAGTTAAATAAATAGTATTCATGCATCTCATGCCCTGGGTATAGGTTGCCCATCTTATGCATACACATAAATCGGCTGAGTAATTAATTTATGCACGCCTTTTTAAATGTAGAAAGTAAACCTTTTTACACATAAGAATATTTTCCTAGGCACTAGGAGCATATAGCCTCTTTTTATATTCAAATCATCCTAGGATTAATTGCTATGTAAATCTAGTTTATTTACTCCTGTTTCTTTGAAACAACCCCATGCTCATTAGTACTCGTAATGTAGACTATACATAATAGATATGCACACCATCACCATGAATAAAACGTACGTGTAGCATCATCTTTCACCATAAGGATTCATAGTAAATAGAGGTTTGTACATAATGTCATACTTGGTTACCTTCCAAGGAAAACTATAGGGTAAATACTTTGTCTAGGTGAATATGGTCCTTATAAGATCAAGAGCATATCTTAAAACAAGTGATCATCGTAGAATAAATCCCAATAGGTTCCCTCCGTACTCATAGAGCTCAAATAATATTTCCAGGATGAACCATATCATGTTCCGCTAATCTACATTTCAGTAAATAACATATACTTGGTTAAATCCCAAACTTAATGAGAAAGATGAGTAAGCGCTTATAAACCTCACTTCACTTTCAGAATAATTGTCCAAGACACTGTTATGCAATAAGAGAAAACTACCGACGTTTAATGATAAAACTAACTTCCTCTTCATTTGAAGAGAAGGCTTCAAGTGAAATGTGATAAAACTAAAATCTCAACCTCACCAAACCATTAACGGAGTTCAGTTTTGATTAGTCGCGGTGAATGTTGCCTCGTTGTTATCTAAGTCAAACAGGTCATAATTCACTCTTTATTCATGCATTCTAACTTTGCATCGCATCATTTCATATTATCATCTAGGACGCGAAGGTGGAACCGAAGAGATGGGAATCATCGCCGTGGAGAACTTGATGCTGCTACTAACATTTTGGAATGTGCTAAAATTTTTCAAACCCAAGGCAAGCCACGGTGCACTCCTATGTTTACAAAGTTTTACATTTTTTCACATGTCCTTCGAGTCATGAATTGTGCATTTAAGTTTTAGGAGTTGTATGGAACCGTAGTTACATTTGCCTTACATGCTCCTATGGGTGGGTTCAGTTTTGTACAGCCGCTCGGTAGATTTTGCTAAGATTAAGGTTGTGTCATCGATAAAAATCGAGTGGTATGGAGACCGCTTGGTGTAAGTGGAGTCGTATTTACCTTATGCTCTCACATGATGATGATAATGAATTTGAGACCGAACGGGGAAGTTCATGTGTAGGTTGGGGTGACAAGGCTCGCCTTGTTCGCCATAGCCCCGTTTGTGTCGGTTGAGGACCATTCGTTGTGGCCCCGCTGAGCAAGTTTGAACAGTACCGGATACATGCTAGGAGAATGGGAACTAGTAAACTGAGTAGCTCGATGTTGTATTGTTGGACGGGGCCCCACCTCTCTTTTGGTGATGAAGATGGTATGGTGGTTGCGGGTATGTGTTTGAAGGGAGGGTACACGGGCTAACCACGGATTGCCCAGCGCGGGGGTCACGTGGAGGACGTGTGCCCGGGAGAGGTGACACTCGGACCGGCTCTATGGTGTCTTGTGAAAGGTTGCCGTGCGTGACTCCTTCGAGTGTGCGTACGTCGTGTATTCCGGGTTTCGCCTGCAGGTGTAAATCGATTCGAATCGCCGTCCCTCGCGGTTATTGAGTACCACTTGTTCACTGTGTCACATCGTAGTAAGAAGTGCACATGATGATGTATACTTGTTGTTTTGTACTTCAATTAATTGTATTGCAACCATGTATTGCTTAGTATAGGTTGCTAATATTTACATTTATGCAAGAACTCTTTTAATTTGGCTAAAATTTGAAAGAAGGACCAACTTTTAGTGCTACTTTTATGCAAATATGCCTACACCTTTGGTCAGCCCCCTGCATGCTAGGAGTCGGCCTTAGAAGGCTATTTTGACGGGTAAGTCTTGCTGAGTATTAGTTGCTCAGGGTTTGTGGTTTAAATTTTTGTTGCAGGTGATCTTTTGTCTGAGAAGAATGAAGCATGTTTATGGGCTGAACGTGCTTCATCGTAGGATTAATGACGTCGTGTTGTATATCGCTTCCGCTACGCTTTTCAAATACTTTTATGTAATCACATTTGAACTTGTTGTAATAATTAAGAATTCTTTTACACTTTATTTTATTTATGCTTATGTGTGTGTACATTTGGACTCTTGCGTCGTCAAGTGTCACCCGATTAAGATCCTGGTTAGCCAAACCCCTCATTAATTTGAGGTGGGGTGCTACAAAGATAGGTCCTGATCCCACCCGAAGATGCGTAGATGAGGTTCGTTTCTATGGTTTACTCCGGTCCGATTCAGAATTTCGGCAGCACCTCCCCGCTGTTCTCCAAATACACGTCCTGGAAAGGAGATTGTGTATCCGGAGAACAACAGGGAGATGGTGCCGAAACTCTGTCTCAAACCGGAGTAAACCATGGAAACAAACCCCATCTACGCATCATCGGGCTGTCCAAATACGTGGACAATTCGAAACAGATACGGTCAAAGATATGCAACCATCGGGCATATCTCCAACTGTGTATCTATTTCGAATGGGAGACGCCTAACTAGGTTACGCTTTAACTACAGACATGAATGGAAAAAGGAGGGGCTTTTTTGTCTCACCTTGCTGTCTGAAAAGTGCCGAGTGGAAGACGGCGGAAAAGCCTCTCCTCTCCTGCAAAGAATGAAACATAAAGCCATCAATTCAAAAATTTGACAGAACCTCCCCTGTACGGAGAAGTTCCCAAAACCTGCAAGAAAACAACGGCACGATGGCCGGCAGACATTTTCGATAGAAATTCATCATCAATTCAGCAGCGGACATTTTCATTGCTAATTGATGTAGCAATAACTTGACCTCATCAACAATTAAACATGGCTTCAATTCTTGCATCGCTCATTCAAGCATCACACAAGCAACACCGACCCATTTTCATCAACTCTTGCATCACTCCTTTTCAATTCCACTAGAGAAAAACAGAAAAAAAGGCAGCTCACCTGCAGGACGAGCACGGCGGAGCAGAAAGCCGGGGGCAGCACGTCGACGGTGGCAGCACGTCGCCGGCGTCGGAGAGGAATGCCTAAACGATTTTGGAACGAACTCATCGCAAGAAAAGCATCGGACTTGGAGAGAAAAACAGAAAAAAAAAATGAAAAAGCAGCTCACCTGCAGGACAACGAGGAGACTGGGGTAGGGGAGGAGGGTGGCGGCGCGGACGTCAAGGTGGGTGGCGGCGTGCACGTCGTGGCGGGTGGCGGCGACGGGGAGGCCGGGGACCCGGAGCGACGGGGAGCTGAGGCCGAGGACGGGCGGCGGAGGAGGGCGCAGTGGTGGCGGGGAGGGGCCGTGCGACGGGGAGGCGGTAGGTGGCGGTGGCGGGTGGCGCGGCGCGGCGCGGAGTGGCGGTGGAGGAGCGGCGCAGATCTGGTGGCGGCGGCTGGTGGCGCGGCGCGGCGAGGAGTGGCGGCGATTGGGGACCGGGGTGGGGAGGGGAGGCGCGAGATGGAGGCGCGGCGGCGCGGGATGGAGGCGCGGCGTCGCGGGATGAGTTGCGCGGCGAGCGGCGGCGGTGGAGGAGATTGGGGAAGAAAGAGAGGAAGAAAGGGGGAAGAGGGGGCCGCGCGGCTAAGTCCTGGTGCCAAGGTTTGCCGAGAGCCCGCGATCTGGCTCTCGGCAAACATTTTTTTTCTTTTTTTTTAAATTAATTATTGTTTGCCGAGAGCTTGCATACAAAGGCGCTCGGCAAAAAAAATTCTTTTTTTTAAACTTTCATTTCAAACGTACTCTTTGTTCACATTTTGATTTCAAATTTAAAAATGTTTCAACTACAAATGTTCAACTACAAAGTTTCACCACTTTTATTTTAACAAATTCGCCTTCCGATAGTGTTTTCAAAATTCAAATTTTCAAATTTGAGCAATTTTTTCGTATTTTCATTGACAATTTGATTTCAAATAAAAAGTTTGTCGACTACAAAGTCTTGTAACTGGTTGAGAGAGAGCTCCAACTTTTATTTGTACAATTTCTCTACCTGAGGTCGTTTGAAAAATTCAAATTTTCAAATTTGAGAAATACAAACGAACTTTTTATTGACATAAAATATTCAAATTTAAAAGTGTTCAACAGCAAAGTTGTGTCACTTATGAAGCTCTAACACTTTTATTTTGGTATTTTTTTATCCGAAAAAACGTACTTACATTGTTCACAAATTTCAAATGTACCTCTTCATGTTTCTATGAACTCCATGGGACCTTTATGGCTTGTGAACAACTTTACTGTCGCTTTGTCGAATGAACAAATGACCAAAATAGAAAGTGTAGATCTCTACATTATAGACAACTTTGTAGTTGACAACTTTTTGATTTGAAGAAATATAACGTATGAAATAATTCAATGAAAATTATTTTGCCGAGAGTGGCTCTCGGCAAAGCCAATTTTTTTTTGCCGAGAGCCCGCGCAAAAATTCTCGGTAAATAGATTTTTTTTTGCCGAGAGCCCGGAAATTGCTCTCGGCAAACAGCGGGCCGGGGCCCACATCTCTAACGCCGTGGCGAATTCTGGACGGCCGTCAAGTTTTACCGAGCGTTTGCAGTTTGCCGAGAGCTTTTTGCAATTTTGCCGAGTGTCTTGGCTAGGGCTCTCGGCAAACAAATTTTTTTTGCCGAGTGTTAACCTTTGCCGAAGGTTGGCTCTCGGTACAAGTGACGGCGCCGAGTGCTCCACTTTTGCCGAGAGTGCCTCTCGGCAAACCAGTTTTTTGCCGAGTGCCCGACGATTTGCTCTCGGCAAAGCCTCGGGCACCCGGCAAAGAACCGGTTTCCGTAGTGACGGAGATAAGTCATGATGGAGTACTAATAAAGTCAGTTCTTGCCAAATCCTGAAAATATGCTGTTTGGGATATGCATGTCGTCAAACCGCACAAAGCCAGCCATCTCTCTTTCCATTTAGCAAAGGGCGCTTATATTTTTGTTATTCAGTCTCCAAACCGTGTGTGGAACTGCTATTTTCTTTTAGCTAACATTATAAATGGAAGTGATAGTACTGATTCATACATAGATTCCATGCTGCCGACTTTATCCAACAAAAACGGTGGAGTAACTAATATCTCCAGACGGATGTGGCTAGCTGTTTATTTTTATTACTTCTGGGACGTGATGCAATCGGTGAAATCTCTTTTCCTTCAGCTACGTCCTGACGGATGGCTATTAATATGCCTTATCAAACCGTGCAAGCATTACTTTTCATCAGCGAAGGATGCATATTATTCAATAATCCTGTAATTCTTTTGTTTGGCTGAACCTTTATAGTTCTTTGCTCGCAATACATTACCCATGGCATGGGGCCTCACCTGCGCCTCAGAGCTGATTCACTGACGAAGGTATGACAAGCGCTCAAGTCATGTCCGACATAGGGGCATCCCACGAGGACTTAAAACAAGTGGCATTGGAGCAGTATCATGGATATGATACTTCCCCCTTCTTTATAAATTTTGACCACATCAGTAAAAAATCCTACATGTCACGAATTTTGACCACATCAGTAGTCTTAGTGGTCAGTTGAAGATGCTCTTAGATCTACACACATGTTAAATAACAATGGTTGATGGCGAATTCAAGTATAGTTACTGGACCCGATATCAAGCGGCCTCAATTAACATATCCCTTGCCTACGTACAGAACCATGTAAAAATCACGAATTTAACTGCCAGTGCAACTGGGGACTGCCTATATGTAGGGCGTCCTACAATTTACATTTGATAGATCGGCCCAATAACCCATTAAATCTAGTCAGCCCAGCCCAAGTTAAAATGTCAACATTTCAAAATAAAAGAATCAACATTTTTGAAGTTCTATTTCAACATTTTTAAAATGAAATCAACATTTTTTGAAAAAAATGTTGACATAGTGCAAACAAAATGTTGATATAGTGTAAACAAAATGTTGACATAGTACATTCAAAATGTTGACAAAAATTTTAAATTTTAAAAAATTCAAAAAATATTCATATTGGATCTCATTTTGTAGAATTAATTGTAACAAACACGTAGGTTCAAACGGATTCGAAAACAGACTTACGGTTTAGGAGAAAAATGCGTTTAAAGTTTGAAATTCGCTTCTTTTTCTCCACCTCTCAACCCGCCCCAATCAGAGTGCGACACGTGGCATCCTCTCAGCCCTCTCTTTCTCCACCCGCGCGAATCTCAGCCGTTGCACGAATCTCGAACACTGTTCTAACAAAACTTAATTGTAGCCCGCCCTACGTATAGGATTCACCGTGCAACGGGACTGCCTATATGTAGGGCGTCCTACAATTTACATTTGATAGATCGGCCCAATAACCCATTAAATCTAGTCAGCCCAGCCCAAGTTAAAATGTCAACATTTCAAAATAAAAGAATCAACATTTTTGAAGTTCTATTTCAACATTTTTAAAATGAAATCAACATTTTTTGAAAAAAATATTGACATAGTGCAAACAAAATGTTAATATAGTGTAAACAAAATGTTGACATAGTACATTCAAAATGTTGACAAAAATTTTAAATTTTAAAAAATTCAAAAAATATTCATATTGGATCTCATTTTGTAGAATTAATTGTAACAAACACGTAGGTTCAAACGGATTCGAAAACAGACTTACGGTTTAGGAGAAAAATGCGTTTAAAGTTTGAAATTCGCTTCTTTTTCTCCACCTCTCAACCCGCCTCAATCAGAGTGCGACACGTGGCATCCTCTCAGCCCTCTCTTTCTCCACCCGCGCGAATCTCAGCCGTTGCACGAATCTCAAACACTGTTCTAACAAAACTTAATTGTAGCCCACCCTACGTACAGGATTCACCGTGCAACTGTGCCAATGTCAGGCCCAATACCAAATTCCGTAAATCCCAAAGCAAACCTAGCCCACCGAGACGATATACTCTCTCCACGCCGCCGCCGCCGTCGGAGGCTCGTGCTGCCAAAACAATTCGATTAACACATCGATCACTTTCGTTGCAGCGACGCAGTTCCGTACGTGTCTCCCCACCTGGAATCAAATCCTTCACGATGTCCAGTATGCTGTGGCGATCGCTGGTCCCTCGATCTCGCTCACTTCTTTCGCGTCTCAACCAAGCAGCAGGCGGACGCATATGGGGTAGTAGCGGCCGCGGCGTTCTTTCCCCTGTTGGCATTGGAGCCACGTCAAGGCGGAGCTACTTCTCTGGCACGGAGGATTACTCTCCAGAGGATGCTCACATCGTGCAGAAAACTCAAGAGCTGATGCGCATGGCTTTCCAGGAACAAGATGATGAAACATGCACGCCGTGCGTCTGGTGCCGCCGTGTGAACAAAGGACAGCACCTATAGTGGCTGTGGACGACTGGAGCGAAGGATTCAGCTTGCATAAGTTGGATTTGTCCGACGGTCTCGAGAACGACACTGGCGCACCACCAGAGATTACGGCCCTCCCGCCTCCGGCCATGCGCATTGCGTGCTCAGACCCCGGCGAAGGTGCACAGATTGCAGCTCTAGGAAACAAGATCGTCGCCAAGCGACAGCGGTGAAGATGGCCCAACAGTTGTCTACGACACCAGCACAGGGGCTCAAGCCATCGTGCACCGTCCGCCGGATGACATTCGCTGCAGAAATTGGGAGATGGCTTTGGCTGCAGGAGACAGCCTGTACGCATTTGGTCCCAAGAAGCCTTTCTTCGGCCAGCGCTCTGGCCCGTTAGAAATGTACTCCTTGCAGGGGAACATAGAAAAGTCTGCAAAGCACGATTGCTACGGCAGGAAGTGGTCATGGAGCAAGGTCACTTCCCCTCTGCCATTCGCCGACAACTCCGATGTCCGGTCATATGCGGTGCACCCAGGGAACAAAGCTATTTTCGTGTCAGTAGGGTTGATGATGCCTCCCCGGCCATTTGAGGAAGAAGTTGTGAAAGAAGCAGAGGCTAGAGTTGGCACCTACTCTTACGACACCGACAGCCAAGAATGGACACACCATGGCAAATGGATGCTGCCATTCGAAGGCCAGGCGTACTATGACACCGAACTAGATGCATGGGTCGTTGGGCGGGACAGCAACTCTAACAAGTACGAGATAGGGTGCTGTGGTGTAATTACGACATCTCCTGTTGAAGTGAGCACGGCCTACATGACACCAAGAGGAAAATTCAGCGAGGAGAACATCTCCTCTGTGCTGCCGGGAACGCGTTGCCTGGATCAAGAGCTTGTCCCCATGGATGGCGGGTGGTTCTGCCTCGTCCAGACCAACGAACGCCGAGGGCTCAAAATAAACAACAGCTGGGGTGACCGCAACAAGAGCTGCACCTGACCATGTTCCGTGTCAGGTATGGTAGGAACGGCGAGCTTACGGCCACGAACCGCAGGCTCGTTCGCTCTTACGTGTTGCCCAGGTACAGTCCATGCAAGAAGAATTACCTAAGAGCGTTCTGGATGTAACTAATTTACTTTGGAAATTAATAATAGCTACAAAGATCAGAGGTGGTAGAGTAGCGCCGTATTCATGTCCCAAGTAAATGGTGGCTTTTAATCGACTCTTATTAGCTTGCTTTTGCGAAAACCCTTCAGATTAACATTGATTGCGACATGCCTGAACTTCCACACTTTGTTGCATCATTGGAGATAATCTCGCGTGTTCGGCGTTTTAGAGTCTAAAATTTAGAGGGGTTTAAACAAAAAGAATCTTATCTTAAATAAAGTTTAATTACAAAACTAACTGCAGAACCCCCCTCTAAATCGCGAGACGAATTTATCGAGGGTAGTTAAGCCGTGATTAGACGATATTTACTGTAGCATCACTGTAGCAAAACATAGATTAATTAGGCTCATTAGATTCGTCTCGTAAAGATGTACCCATCTGTAAAAAGGTTTTGTCATTAGACTTTATTTAATACTCCTAAATAATAAGATTCTCTTTAGAGCTAAATTTTAGAGGGGTCTAAACAGGTGCAACGAACACTATCCTGAAACAATTTGTAATCAGCTTTATTTTATGCTGCCTAGTGAAACATAGATGATGGAGAATCTGAGATGAGGGCAGCTTACTATGTTGTATTCATCTCAGATAGTAGTCAGCAACGTGGCACCTAGAGCCACATCTGATCCGTCCTGCATCGGCATGAGAGGAGATATGAAGAAGAAAGCGATAGACAGGACGACATGGCAGTCTACATGGCTATGCAAAGGTCTTAGTGAACGTCTCTTGCAGGAAAAAAATAGGCCTTTGTCATCGAAACTGCTTAACAAAACCAGTCTACAATGGGTTATGTGAGCTGGAAATATAAGATCAGGGGTGTCCTTTGAACAAAAATATATTCCAGGGGTTAGACATCCGCAGTACTTGAGGTGAGTAAAGTAGTCCTTTTACCTTTGTTTACTGACATATGGTCAAATATAGCTATGTCTGTTACAAATCAAAATTAATCAACATAGGTGCGCCCAACAAATATAAAATAGAGTAAAATACATTGGAGGTCCATGAACTTGTCAGCCCGTGCCATCCAGGTCCATAAACTTTTATGTTGCAGTTTTAGGTCCACGAACTCTTCCATTTGTGTCATCTAGGTCCATAAACTTTTTCTTTGCAGTTGTGGGTCTACGAATTTGTTTGCCTGTATCATTTAGGTCCATAAACTTGTGAAGAGGTGTACGACACATCCATACCCCTTCTGACATTCACACATCATGTAAACTTTATGGCCCCCTTTGGAACGCGGGATTTTTTCCTATTCCTGCGTTTTTCCTGTGAACAGTCAACTGATTCCTGTGAAATTCCTGTACAATTCCTGTGAAAATCCTGCGTTCCAAAGGGGGCCTATATATGAGTCTATGATTGTTGTGCCCTATTCTTCTATTCATACACACGATTTGTTGGACCTTGCCACACCAGCTTATGGTGGATTGTAACCATTGAGGTGAACTCGAGTTCAAACGCTAGTGCTGGGCATGGTGGCTACAGATGCATCTGTGTGAACCTGGCAAACACGCTGCCTTCTCTAACAAGGCCTCACCAATCTTTACCTTACTGAAACTCTTGTCATGGTGTGAAAAAAAATGTTTTGGACTTAGATGACACAGACAAAAAGTTTTGTGGACCTAATTAAAACTACAAAGTAAAATTTTATGGGCCTGCATGACACAAACAAACAAGTTCATGAACCTAAAACTGCAAAATAAAAATTCATGAACCTAGGTGACACGAGTGGACAAGTTCATAGACCTCTAGTGCATTTTACTCTATAAAATAATATATTGAAGGATGGAATATAATTATGTGGACTTTTACAGAATTTTTCCAAGTTGTCTTTTGTGGATAAAAATTCACACAAGTTGTAATCGCATTCACATTATTCGATTTTGGATTCAAATTCTGTATCAGTCTTGATATCAGCTAGCTACCTTGACCCAAAATGTAATCAGCATGCCTCATTTAGAATTTTTTTAATAATAATCGAATTTTTAAAATAATTTTTATTACTAACCGTTCGTTTTAAGATTTGGTAAAACTAGTCTACCTGTCGCCTCCTCCTTGGGCGATTAGGATTTATCGCCTTTTAGCTGGGCGATTAGGACCTTGTCGCCTATCAGGAGGGCGATAGGAAGGTAGCGTCGCGCCTTGGGTCCCACAAAAGCTGTCACGACGTCTTGTCGCCTGCCCATCAGGCGACGGAATGCAAGTCGCCCCTGCAGTGGGCGATAGGAACAAAACTCTGGTCATGGGGCCCACCTGTGTTTAGCTCTCCACTTTTTGATTTTTTTCCCGTACATGGTCCATTCCCACACGCTAGAGAACATCATTTGAAGTGGGGACCGCCTGTATCAATGCACTGCATTGTATAAAGATCAGGATATCTGATCACATGAAATTTTACGGCCATTGACCGCCTTAAATTTGTCACTTGTTGTACAGGAGACTAATAATTCTGATATAAAGTTTTCGGGTCCTCTAGTCTTCACAATTTGTTGGGAATCTGTCTATAAATATACGTATAACCCATATTAGTATGTATCTCACGCATCTTGCAACCCTAGCAAAATTGTTGTTATATTCAATGCGATCTGGACAGCTTATTATCTGCCAGAAGCTCAAACTAATATAAACCCTCTGTGTGTCCTAGATTGATCTCGGACAACTTGTTGCATCCATAATCTAAATATTTGCCGATCAATGATGCATTTTACGTATGTGCAAAAAATATCTAGTACATTCGGAGGCACTGTGATTTTTTTATGTGCTGTCCAAAGCGAGTACACAAGCCTAAATATTATTTAAAATAGTTTTATCATTAACAATGATTACAAATTGCAAAACAGATCTAGGTGTATTGTTTTTCTTGCTTCTTAAACATTTCTTTTTGCAACTCATGGGGATTAGACATGAAATATTTTGTGAACAAATTTGAGCAATGAAAATAGGATCGTGTGCACATAGCATGCCAGGATATTTGCCAGCCATAGTTTAACAGGAACATATGCATCGCTCCTTGTGCAGAGTGCCAAAGTGCGTTGCCAGCCTTGTCGCCCGCCCTTTGGGCGATTGGACCGCACCATAGACCTTGTCGCCCAGTGGACAAACAACTGGTCCTTGTCGCCCCGTGGCTTGGCGACTGGTATTTCTGACTCAGCATATCGCCCTGGCGACAAGAATTAATCGCCCACCTGTAGGGCGATTAGGTGACTACTTATGTAAATTTCGAAAACGTGCGGTTATTAATAAAAATATATTTAAAAAATCGATTAAAAATAAAATAATTTCCCTCATTTAAAATGGTTCACTGTCACACGGCCCAACCCAATGCTAAAAAGCCCAATCCAATTCCATAATTCACTCGCCCGAAGCAATATATACCCAGAACCTACAGCGTGTCGTCCCGATCAACGACTCGGTGTTATCTTCCCAGCAATACCCAACGCCGCCAAAGTCCGCCGGTCCAGTCCGCCACCGTACCGCATATCGCAGAAACGGGGAAGCGCGATATAATCGCCGCAGACTTCTTTCGCACCATCTGTACACATCCCAGGTAATTGCTCGTCATTCTTACATCCCAGGTAATTAACCTTAAATCCCATCAGGCTCTACAATCCCTATTATTTACCAGCTATACGCGCACGTAAGCCTTCGTCCTCTGTCACAGATCGCCGGATTTGGAGAGTCAATCCTTGCAAGATGTTTAGCGCGGTACGGCAATCGTTTCTCGCTGCACGATCCCACACACTTCGGTCTCATCTTGGAGCAGCAGCATTGCGCCGGCGTGGACGATGCAGCTCTCATATTCCAGAAGGCGACGTCAGAAATCAAGTCACATTGCCGGCGTACCACTACCCTGATATAAGCGACGAAGAGTTTGGGATCGACGAGCCCGTGTCTCCTGTCGAAATAGTCGACCAAGCTGGAGGGACTGCCAGGGCAAGTTGGCACCACTGTGGCTGTGATTGGTGCGGTCATCCCAAGCGTCTGGTGGAGCCGCCGCCGAGGCCGCATCTGTACGTGGTGGTGGATGACTGGAATGAGGGGTTCAGTGTGCACAAGATAGATCTGAATGACAGAGACGAAGTTGGGGCACGGCTGCAGGCCAACAGCTACCAGCGTCTCCCACATCCGTGCTTCCGCTTCGAGTTCTCAAATGTCTGAGCTGGGGCGCAGTTTGCTGCGCTGGGCAGCAAGATCGTCGCCTCCACAAAGGGCAACGATGGCCTTACTGTCGTCTTTGACACTGGCACGGCAGCGCAGGCAATAGTGCGCTCTCCGTAGGGGTGAAAGCGGTACGGGATTTTCCCGTCCCGTCCGGCAACCGTGTCCCGAATTTACCCGATCGTTTTCGTATTCTCCGGTTTACACGGTAACAGGAACAGGAACGGGAAGAGCAGTCCGGGACGCGGGACGGAAACGGTTTTGGCTGTATCCCGCCCGTTTTCACGGTCGCCCGTTTTCATGCGGGATGATCCCGTTTTTTAATCCGTTTTCCAAAAAACGGGAACGTCAGCTGACCCCGGCCCAACTATACATGCAGTTGTTGTACTGCTGAGTAGTGTCGTGATGAGTGAGCTATGGGGCAGATTTTGCTCCTCTTACGTCAGCACGCCTTCGGGCATTTTGTTTGCTTTTATTTTACTACTACTTTTTTTTTTGTCAACAATCTCTACAATTTCTTTTCTCATAATATTTGCATTAGAAAATTATAAGACATGTTTCCATAAAAATGTGTTAAAAAAATGTCTATGTTCCCGACTTAATCACCGGTTACCGACCGTTACCGGCATATATCCGACCGATTATTCCGTTTACCGAAGACCCGTTTTTGTCCCGTCCGTTCCCGTCCGGCGATGCAAATGTGAAAATGAAAACGGTTAAGGTGTTTTCCCGACCGTTCCCGACCATTTTCACCCCTAGCTCTCCGTACATGTTCCTCCACCACAATTGGAATGCCGCCGTGGCTGCAGGGGGCAGACTCTACGCCTTTGCTCCCACCCAGACGGACTACGGTAAAAGATCAATGGAGCATGTTGCTGGTGGAATATTCTGCCTAGAAGAGACAATCGAGCACCCGGAGTTTCCATTCAGCTCGAAAGAGAACCATCACGTGCGCAAGAAGTGGACTTGGAGAACTGAACCTTTGCCAGTGCCATTCGACAAGACAGGCAGAATGTGCTCATATGCAGTGCACCCTGATGGCAAAACAGTCTTCTTCTCTTCGGACAAACGGGCGAGTTATGACAAACCTGACGGCGGAGCAGACACGTACTCTTTTAACACAGATAGCCACGAATGGACACACCACGGAACCTGGGGTCTACCGTTCCAAGACAAGGGACGCTTCTCCGGGCAAGCCCACTATGACAAGGAGCTTGATGCATGGGTCAGCGGCGAGTTCAACAGGATTGGCTGCTGTGATGTAATTGCCCCTTCTGGAGCAGAGGGAACGACACTCGTTGCGCGGCCGAGTTGGAAGCTGTGTGAAGAGGACATCTCACTTAGGGGTGGGCACAAAAACCGATACCCAAACACCGAAACCGAAAAAACCGAGACCGAGACCGAAAAAACCGGAATTTCGGTCTTCGGGTACTTGTTTGGGTAGTACCCTTGGGTAACCGAATTTTATTTGTAAATTTCGGGTAGTACCCTTGGGTACCCGAATTACCCAAACTACCCAAATTAGTATGATGATGTAGAATTTAGCACATAGACTCAAACCATGGTCACATAACATCTTTTGTTACTCATTCATCATATTCATGTTTCTCCTATCATATAATGGTAACTCATTATCAAGTTGATTGCATAGTATATTTTGGGTCTAATCAAGTTTATTTCATTTTTTCTCTGAAAATTAATGCTAATTTGAGTAGTTTGGGTATAACCGAAGACCGAACCGAAATTTAGGTACCTAAAATTGTCAGGTACTCAAATTTTCGTTGTCATTTCGGGTAGCAATTCTAGATAACCGAAAATTGAGAAGACCGAAAAAACCGGACCGAAACATCAGGTATGACCGAACGCCCACCCTTAATCTCACTGCCGGAATATGGAAGGCAACCCGTCCTCGTTCCAATGGGTGGCGGCAAGTTCTGCCTCGTCGAGACGGTGACGCGTGACGGAGTATACCGTTTGTGGGGTGACGGCAATAGATGGGAGCTCCGTGTGACCACCTTCCGTGCAAAGTACGGTAAGAACGGGGAGCTCAAGATCACCGATCGACAGACCGAACGCTCTTACGTGCTGTCAAGGTATGCCGGACATGACTTCCATGTGCACGCGTTCTGGATGTAATGAATTATTCTAGAGGACATTAGCTGTACATTCAAGTTCGGAGATACTGTAAATTTTGTTAGTTTACGCTAGAGATTTTCAAGGCGCTGAGGCATAGTCATGACCTAGCATTTGCCATACATAGCCATTTGCGCGCCACAGAGAATAAATATACATGGAGTTCCGGAAAACAAATGTAATATCTTTACGTAAACTATATTATGGATGTCACTCGTGCTCATGAACTAAATGCCCAAATCCGTCTGTATACTTTTAATATTTTTAATGCTTATATCTATTACCATGAATGTTATTTATTTTTGTATACTGGTCTAAGAGTTGGTTGGGATAAAGTACAGTACTGTTTTGTACCATTTATTCAAGTGGAACCCTAGTCATTACACTACAAGATTTTACATTTTTCCCGACAGTTTTGTATGAGTGGCCAACAGTTTGTCATTCTTTAGCTATTTTTCTGGAAATGGCTGACAGTTTTCTAGTGCAAATCCACCTCTTTCCCTACAGTACTAGCAAATTACCAACAATATCATTCCCAACAAACTTATTTCCAACAGTTTTGGTAGATAGTTGGGTAAATATGAAGAGTACTGTTGGCCACTAGGGAGTGAACTGTCGGGAAATGTTTATCATCTTGTAATTATTATCATGCTGTTAACCATATGAGCCAAACATGTTGCATTAAAGAGAATAAAACTAGGTGAAAACCCCGCGCACGTTGCTGCGGGATAATAATTTGTTTTAAGAAAAATGAGTGCGGGAATAAGAGATGATTAGTTAGAACAATCAAGATTGCATTAATAGATACCACTCTTTTTGTGACTGAATTATGAACATGTTCTCATAATGACTCAGTATTTTGGAAAGAACTATTTTCCATTAGGAACATGTTTGTTTTCAATGTTAATGTTACCTAACTTTAGACATTGGGGGAGGGTGGGTTAATGTAGCAATTAATTTTTTTTCTATTTTAGCGAAAATAGTACAGGTAAGAACTAAAATAGGCTATCAACCATCCTCACAGGGCTTATGTTTCCTCTGCGAACCCATTTTCTCTTCTAGTACCATCCTAAACATATTTAAAATGAACAATTATCAATGTCAAAGAACTACTAATTAGAACTTTTTTGGTTAGATGAAGGTAAAAGAATACTCCATGCTCCTAACAAAAAAAAAAACGCATCTCCATGCTGCTGCTGCTGTGGAATATCACACACATATTCGCAAAAAAAAAAAAGAGAGAGAACATCACACACGTAGAGCACAACTTTTGTGCCTCCGCATCTCCTAAAATCAGCTGCTCTATACTCATTGTTGAGCTTTCAAATTACTCTTACAATGCAAGGCCACGTCCATTTAATTCGTAAGCTGACTTCAATTATGTCCGATACGAATATTAGTACATTTTGCCTACCATTGGTATAGAAAAAAATGAGGTGAGCTGAAACTAAATGGGAGCGAGAAAACAATTCACAATCAAATCATTAAAATTGGTGATTGGTGATGCTGAACATATGCCAAAGTTGCTAAACTAAAATTAGAGGAGAAGAAATAACTTAGTCTAAGAAGAATGCATATGTGTTGGTGACTGGACTATGGGAGCGAATCATCAAAAATGGTGATTGGTGATGCTCAACATATGTTGAAGATGCTAAAACTGAAATATAACTTAGTCTAAGAAGAATGCATATGCGTTGGTGACTGGACTATGGGAGCGAATCAGCAAAAAATGGTTATTGGTGATGCTGAACATATGCCGAAGATGCTAAACTGCCCCCTGAAATGGGAGGACAATTAATCTTTTATAGGAGTGCTCGAGGGGAGTTACAACATGGAGAGAGATTAGTGGAGGATTGATGCCATCGATGGCTTTTGGTATCTTGATTGCACAACGCGCCACGAATTGCATTCGGAGGCTGTCTCATTTCCAAATCAATGAGTCACAATTACACAGTGGCTTGAATAACAAAGGTGGGAAGGAAGAATTAAATACTCAGGTTACTGGGTGAAAAATTAACCACATAATGAAAACATTCATGGCGGAGTTAAGTTCAGTTTGTGGGCGCTGAATTATGTGGAAGAATGGACGGACATGATCGAATGGGGACCTAAGATCCAACGAATATAGTTTTGTAGATGATGTGGCTCAACGTTGTTACAGAGAAATAGAAGTTAAGGACTCTTAGTTGGTTGCACTTATACAGAAATAGTAGATACATGGAGTGCTAGATTAACGATACCACATTACTTAATCATATTTATATGATAGATGTTATTCTTGTTATTCTGCTGGAGCGACGCTCATGAACTCATTGCGTAAATATCAGTCTGTAATTATGTAATAGTGATGTGAAGTCACATCCTCACATATATATTAACATGCATCGGTGTAATTTATTTTAGTAGAGTGATTTAAACTGTTTTGGTTATCTTTTATGCTACCGGAACCCTAAAATGACATGTATCACTTGTAATGGCCATGTATTAAGTTGCTATAGTGGTCAGGCAGAAAAAGCTAATAAACTGGCTTGATTTATCTTATATGTAATAAGGACCCTAGAAAACAAAATACATGCATGAACTAATGGCATGTAACAAACTGGTACCCAACAGTTGCTGCCCCCTGTAGAAAACTAAACATGTATGATGGGAGAAACAAAGCACATATCTTATCAACAATCTACATCGCTCGGTGCAAACGGATTCACGTCGGCGAGCTACAAGTCGCTAGCTCGGTGCAAATGTATAAGAAAATGGTTTGTAGATGATCACATAACGTGTGACTTCAACCATTGTTATTATGCTATTTTGTGATGGGACCACGACCTTATCATCCATAAATCAGTAGTTGTCGATCAGTTTCTCTAAAAAACCCAGTAGTTGTTCATGCAGCAGACGAGCAAACCCTCCGACAAACCTCCATCTGCAACTATATATAAGCAGTACACGTGCGTGACAAACACCAGTCTTTTTTCCAGATCAGTCAGCGAAAGGTAGATACAAGGTACTCGGTTCCAACGTGTTTGAAAAATAATAGGAACGAATTTCATGCTGTACCCTGCGATTAGTGGGTGACTGCCATGCTGGCCTTATTCAGCGCAGAGCCGTTGAACGGCCTCAGCGACCAGTTGGACTTGGACGAGACCCCCACGATCAAATGCATAAAAAAACAGCGGCCACACAAAGACAGGAGGGAAGTTCATGAGCTCTTTGCACGGTGAGGCTCAGACCGCTCCACCTCCACTGCTGGCTGCGGTGGGCGCAGAGCGGAGGCTCATCTGCAGCCTGCAGGTGGGAAGTTCTCCACAGCTTGCTGAGGATGGGTACCGGTACATGGAGGCCCTGGCTCGCATCACCCGTTGTTGCAGATGAACCAGTAGGGCTCAGTGAGTTTCCCACTTGTTATAGAGGCAATGAACGCTGTGGTGTGCCATCTTTAGTTTGTATTCCCCGTGCATCCCATTCCCAGATGCCGACTGCAGCAAACACAATTTTAATTTCTTCATCTCCTCTTGAACTCTCTTGGGCAACTGGCCTCAACACAATTTCTCATGACATATATACACGGAGAAGCTAGCTACCGATGAGCTAAGACTGAGGCAATTCCAAGTCTAGGAGCCACAATTACCTCTTCACCAAGCGGACAAATCTTGCTGTACCATCAACTGGTAATGTAGCACCATCCTATTTGTTGCTTAAAATGGGCGCATACAAATGTGCCTGGAGTTTTATCTGTTAGTTGATCTCCACACGACTCGCTCCAACGAGCGAGCCGTTTCCTTATCCGCGCCCTGATCGGGGGCGCACAACCAATTCATGGTTGGTGGGCCCCCGTCACGCTGCGCTATAAAAAGGAATGGTGGGGGCCGGGGGCACGCACGCCAAGGTTCACCGTGCCCCACTCCCCACCAACAAACCCACTGATTAGGGTTCGCGCAGAAGCGACGGGAAGCGCTGCCTCCACGCCGCCACTGCGCCATTTCCGCCGCCGCCCGATCGACTACACCAGCCAATCGACATGGCTGGACCCTTCTCTGCTGCTCCTAACCCGATGCCCGGCGAGAGTAGATAAGATTCACTACAAGAATTCTAGCCTTCTATGACGATTATGGGGTGACGATCGATCAAAACGTCACTAAGAGATGTTGTTTTATGACGATTCAGAGAGGTCAAATATGTTTTGTGACGAAAGTTAAATGCACGTCATAAAAATCAAGCAGAAATCGTCACAAACCAAACTAAAGCCACATTGTGACGAACGTTCGTATGTCATGCGGTATTTACTTTGAGCGTCACAATTTTATGGCTGTAGAAAATCGTAAAGATTTTAATTTTTGTAACTAAGTTTTTCTCAAGTTCACATTATGGGTCCCACAACTAATATTTTGGTTAACAAAAGATATAAAAATTGGTGCTTCAGCTGGTAAAATAATCTTCATTCGAATTAATATTTCAACATGCGACTTGTGACGCCCTATCATTTCAAGATTTGTAAGTTATTTATATAATTTACATTAGGTGATTCCATTAGACAAGAGAAGTGAATAGTAAAATATTTATTTTATTAGTAATTGTGGTTATATTTTTTTAAATCCATGTCATAACGCAAAGTGTAGAAATGTAGTTGTAGCAATTATATTATGTTTTTTTAATGACAGAGCAATTATTTTATGTCGAAAAATCAAATAGATTTTTTTAGCAAAGAAAATCAAATAGATCGGCCCAAGTCATGGCATGTACTCAGCCTCAGCCCAAGTCTGTAGCATGCGCTGCTTACAGAACTGTAGGCGTGTCAGCCCGAGGCTAATGGGCTGCTAAATCGGCCCATGCAATTTTTGCTCACCCTACCACCCGCACCACAAAAAAAAAATGAGCGCACAAGTCGCTCAGGTAAGAGTCAGTCGGCCCAACAGTTCTTGGTGCAGTTCTACCCAGGCAGTCAATTTCTCATTTTGACTCTCAATTAAAATTTCAAATATGTATAATTTTTTCATATATTATCCAAATCAGAATATTATTTTTTCTATTTTTTTCCTAAATTCATGATCTATTTGTTAGGTTTATTTACATCATGTTCTTTGAGACAAAATTTTCACTTACCTATCAATTCATTTATAGTCACTATTCATTAGATGTTTCTCTTTTTTGTAACTCTCCAAAATTTCCGATTTGAGGAATGATTTTTTGTGAACAAGTACATATTATCCATCTCTACACATAGTATTTTTGGTGAAATTTTAGAAAATAGGTGGAGATGTTGGTGTTCACTTTGCATTGAATTTGGTTCTAAACATCTTATGATGTCTATGACGTACTTGGGTTTCAATAGAGATACAATTTCAAAAGCTTTTAAAAAATTAGAAAATATGCACAGAGGTTGAATGCAACATGAAACATGCTCACAAGAATTTTGAACTCATAATTCAATATATTTTCGAAAATAAAAAAGATCAAAAAATTGAAAAATTATCTATTTATTTGTTTTGTTTGTAACTCTCAACACAAGACGTGATTGGATATGAAATTTGGCGGAGACATGTATCATAGCTACCTAAAGGTACAGTAAAGTTTCTATAATTTTTTAAAACTATTGATCCATGTCCACTTAAAAATTTTCTTATCATCTAAGTTAAGTTTTAATACACTTACATGACAAAATATTTGTCAAAAAATTCTTAATCTTTAATAGAGGTCGAAGTAAAATTGTTACAGACTCACAACAAATTTGAGTCTAAAATTCAATATATTTCCGGAGATATAAAAAACACAAACATAAACTTTAAATCGGTATTTGTAAAAAGAAAAACAGAAATTGTCTCTTGTTGGGCCTAATGTAGCCCACCCTACACGGCATGCCTCTTCGTTTGAGCAACTGACAGGTGTGGCCCACCTGTGGCCAACATACGCTGTATATATTTCTTCACCGTGACTCTCCGAACCCTAGCCGCCGCCCCGCACTCGCCGCACTCTGCAATCCCCTTCTCCTCTGCCCCGCACTCCTCGCTTGTCCGCTACAGCCATGCTCCACTCCACGCATCACCGCCGCCGCCCCCTCGCCATTCCACGCATCGCTGGCAACAACGACGGGGACGCGAGCCAACGAAGACGAGCCGCCTGTCCCGCTGCTCCCGTCCTTACATCCGCTGCTGCGGTTGGATCTCATCCGGTACGGCGAGCTGGGGCAGATCAGCTACCACTCCTTCGACTACGATCCCTACTCCCGGTACTGCAGCTTCAAGTATCCACGTCGTGACTTCTTCGAGCAGCTAGGCATGCCGGGCGCAGCGCGTGGGTACGCCGTGACCTGCTACCCTTGCGCCATGTCCAGCTTTCGGTTCCCCCACATCTTCCCGCAGTCCCGCGCGGTCTTCGAGATCTGGAGCCAACCCCGCGGCTGGGCCGGCGCGACATCGCCATCTGCGGCAGCTGCTGGGGCCTCTGAAGGCGGCGACCGTGGCCGCAGCGGAGGGGCATCCACTATTCGTCTGCGCACCGCGGTAAGCCCCAGAATCCAAGTCCTGTATTCTTTCTTCTAGGCGAGATTGTTTGTTGCCCGTAACCTGTTCGACCAAATGCTCGTTTCTGAGTATCGTAGCCTTTTTTGATGTAGTTCCATACTTTAACAGCACTCCGAGGCCAATCTCTAGGACCGTAGCATCTCCTTTAACTCCTACTTCGATTGGCATCTTCAGCTAGTTGGTTTAGTGGTTGCAGGTAGCAGCACACCATGACCCAAACCTGCAAGCTTTGAATAATTGCCGTCAAATAGTTTGTGTTAATCCTTGTTTAGATTCCGTAGCACCTGCAGATCATTCTTGGTTGAGAAATTAATGAACTAGAAGTCTAGAAGTGAGAAGCGTTGAGCATGTATGTGTGCAGATTTTGCAGTGGGTGAATCTTAGTATATCCTGCCCACAAGCATTTATCAATAAAATGCAGGTATATGAGCATCTTAAAAATGTTAATTGTAGATTGAAAATGGGCTCATGTTAAGGAGGTAGGCTGTGTAGGTTGGGAGCCATTCTATCTAAGTTTAATAGGTTCTTTTGTTTTGCAGTTTGGATCATCGAATCAAACAAGGTGTTGCCTCCTATCTGTAGACTACAGGTATTATTTTCTTGTCTCACATACTCAGTGCTAATTAGTGGTTAAATAAATTTGTCTTTGAAGAAATGGAACCACCCGTAATATTGCAACAGTGACAGTTCTTTTGTTCAGAAGCAAATAGAATAATGACACTGATATTGCAACATCTGATTTAAGTTGCAAATAACTTTGTTGTCTGCTTTCCATTTCTGTATGAACAAAATGCTTTTCTTTACCATTGCTTTTCAGTTCTTTTCCATTATTGATTATTTTGTTTGGCATCATTATCTACTGCTATTTCATTAGCTTTTCTCACCGATCTAGTATTTCAAAAGTATATGACAGCCAAGTGCCAACAATATATTAGTTTCTAGATATGTACCTCTCTATTTTATATTAGCGGCATTATTGATAAGAACAGATTTTTGAAGCTTAATATTCTTAGCTTTCTCTGGTGTAACTAACTAATTTTAGTTGCTATCTCGTTCAGAGAGTCTTTGTTCTTATTTTCTGACATCTTTATCTTTCACTTGTGATTTCAGAAGAGGAGCAAGCATGGTCTGAGATTTGACAAGAAGATCAAGATTGTGTTAGTGTTTACTTTCATCAGTTATCATGCAACCTGGATTGTGGATGTAAATTGTGGATGTTTTATTCTTTTATGTCATTGTGATCTGATGTTTGGAGTCTGGATGCGTGTTATTGATGGATCATGTTATTGTTAACTGATGTAAATATTGTGACATTATTTGTATTGTTGGGTATGGATTGTACTATGAAATTCACAGAATTGGAATATTTGATATTAATGTTAGGTATGGCAACTAAAAGGAAAAAAAATTGTGTCGAGCTTTCTATGCGATAAAAACAGCTAATGGGCTTCAACAGCGGTGCAAATATAAAAGAAAAATGGCCTGGGCTAAAAACATCCGTTGCCTGTAAAGGTTTCATAGGCCAAAATATAATGGGCCGGAATGCAGCACTGGCTGAAATATATGGCGGGCTTTCTATTGGGATGGGCTGCTTGTCATGGGGCCATGTTGGGTTTTGTGACGATAGTGGCTTGATTGTCACAAAAATTTTATGACGAGAACACAAATTTTTGTCATAGAACATGGTTAAACACGCATGATAGGTGACAAACTGTTTTTCGTCACAAGATCGTCACAAATGTAAATCAATGACATATTTTATTAGTTTTGTGACGTAAACAAAACGTCATCTATCATAAGATTTCTTGTAGTGATTATTTCTGCTTCTGTTCAAGTATTTATGCAAGTGATGCTACTGTTTTCCGCTGCAAGTTTAGTTGATCTCCCTTGTAAAATTGGAACCAACGGGAAAATTTTATTCGGGAGAGAAGTTTATTTAAGTTGAATTATGATGTTGTTATTTTCTGACCAACGTTGATAATAGCAATGTCGTAAACTTGTATTCATGAGTTTTATGTATTTTTTCTATTTCTGCCCAACGGTGATGTAGAATTAATGTAGTAGGAATTTGTATGTTTCAATTTTGACCAACGTTAAATTAAGACATGCAAATTATTTTGTTTTATTGTTCCTCACTATCTTATGGTCTTATTTCAGTTTTTGACCCCATGGCTTGCATCAAGTCCATTCCACCCCTCAACGGCAACAACTATGGGGCGTGGCGTGAGAACCTTGAGATGGCACTGGCGCTGTCCAACATTGATTGGGCAATCACTGATCCCTGCCCCGTTGAACCTGCTGCCCCCAAAGGGGAGCTGATGAGACTGATGATGCTTTAAACACGTGGGTGCGTGACCACGCGCCCGTGAGGATGAAGTATGATGGGGAGAAGATGATGTGTGATCAGTCGAACCGCAAGTGCTTGATGGTGATCAAGAGCTCCATTGTGGAGAGTATAAGGGGAGCAATCCCAACATGCACCACTGCAGTAGAGTAC
This sequence comes from Eragrostis curvula, assembly GCA_007726485.1. Lineage (NCBI taxonomy): Eukaryota > Viridiplantae > Streptophyta > Magnoliopsida > Poales > Poaceae > Eragrostis > Eragrostis curvula. The sequence goes on from RWGY01000005.1 coordinate 2,401,717, forward strand.
CTCCAGAAAGTGGAGAGTCAGTTCACTGGCTCTTCAAAGTCTTATGCATCCACTCTTATCAAGAGGTTAGTCAATGAGAAGTACTCTGGTGGTGGTGTAAGAGAGCACATCTTGAAGATGAGTAACTGGGCGGCTAAGCCTGGCACCATGGACATCCCGTTGCCTCCTGATTTCATTGTCCATTTGGTGTTTGCTTTGCTGCCTAAGGAGTTTGAGGCCTTTGAGGTCAACTACAACCAGCAGAAAGAGAAGTGGACTATGGAGGAGCTTACTGCACAGTGTGTGCAAGAGGAGGAAAGGAACAAGAGTGCAAGAGGTGGTGAGCTAAACTACCTCAGGCACAACAACAACAACAACAACAACAACAACAACAAGAGGAGTTTCTTCCCCAGCAAAGGGCAAAGCTCCAACTCAAAGAACAACTCCTCTCCCTCAAAAGGGAAAGCTCCACAGTCTTCTGATCATCAGTAAGGACCAAGCCGTGTTCAGAATGTGAACTTCAACCAATGCAGATGGTGCAAGCAAGAAGGGCATTATCAGAAGGATTGCCCACAGTTTTTTAGGCACCTGATTAAGACTGGTGAGGACATTATTACATTTGTAGATGACTCGTTGTATTTAAGTTATGCTAAGTCTACATGGTGGATAGATTCTGGTGCAACTACTCATGTTACTAATTCTAAATAGGGACTACATATGAAGAGGATCCTGGAAAGAGGAGGAAGAACCATTAGAGTGTCTAATGGACTTGAAGCGGATGTTGAAGCCATAGGAGATCTCCCCTTAAAGTTGAATAACGGCTTTGTACTTCGTCTTCGAGATGTCCTTTATGTTACCTCTTTGCGTAGAAATTTAACAAGTGTATCTCGCTTGGATAGCGATGGATTTTTATGTAATTTTGGCAATGCACAATGTGAGATTAATTTTAATGACAAGTGTGTTGGTCTTGCCTTCCGACAAGACAAGCTTTATTTATTATGACTTTGTGAGAATGTGAATGTTGTGTGCATTGAGAATGTGGATGCCTCTTCTATGAGTAATAAGAGAAAGAGAATTGATGATGTATCTTCGAAATTGTGGCACTGTCGTTTGGGCCACATTTCGAAGGGGAGAATAGAACGTTTAGTTCATCATTTAATTCTACTGCGTTTAGAATTTTCAGACTTTCAGGCAATGCATCGATTGCATCATGGGCATGTACGTTTAGAAAATTAAGAAAGATGCCAAACGAAGCACGAGGATTTTGGAATTAATCCACACAGACATATGTGCTCCTTTTCCTGTGAGATCAGTGGATGGTTTTGATTCATTCATTACCTTCACAGATGATCATACTCATTATGGCTATATTTATCCAATTAAAGAGTGCTCAGAGGCGCTGGATAAATTTAAGATATTCAAGGCTGAAGTAGAAAATCAGCACAACTTAAAGATTAAGGTAGTAAGATCCGACCGTGGGGGGGGGGGGGAGTACTACGGTCGTCATACCCCATATGGCCAAGTTCCTGGACCTCTTGCAAGGTTCCTGCTGGAAAATAGCATAGTTGCAGAGTACTCCACACCGGGGTAGCCTCAGCAAAATGGAATGGCAGAAAGAAAAAACCGTACCCTTATGGATATGGTGAGAAGCATGATGAGTTATTCCACTCTACCGATCGAGTTATGGATGGAGGCATTAAAAACCGCCATACATATTCTCAACCAAGTTCCCAACAAGTCTGTAGAGAAGACACCATATGAATTATGGACTGGGAGAGAGCCCTCAATGAGTTATTTACGTGTGTGGGGCTGTCCAGCTGAGGCTAAAGTATTTAACCCAAACATTGGGAAGCTGGATCCCAAGACAGTAAGTTGCCATTTTATTGGCTATCCAGAAAAGTTTAAAGGATATCGTTTCTACTGTCCTGACAAACATACTAAGTTTGTAGAAACGAGACATGTTGTCTTCTTGGAAGATGACATGGTTAGGGGGAGCATGGCAGCTCGAGAAGTTAATCTTGAGGAGAAGCGGGTGTTTGCGCCTACTCCTATGACTCAAGAGCCTTTCTTCTCGCTGCCTGTTGCTGCTGCACCGCCAGTGCATGACACTGAAGTGCCAGCACCTGTTGTTAATTCTCATGTGGCGCCAACAAATGTTAACGAGGAACCTGTCCTTCAGGAGCCTATAGAAAACGTTGCACCACAAGAGGAGGAGCTGCAACAGCCCCAAGTAGCGCCTACCATAGAGGCCCCTAGAAGGTCTCAAAGAGTAAGGAGATTAGCCATTTCCGATGACTATGAAGTCTATGAATGTGAAGGAGAACCAATGGGGGATGACCCCACTACATTTGAAGAAGCCATGAGAAGTGCCGATGTATCGAAGTGGCGAGAAGCCATGGAAGATGAAATGAAATCTATGAGTACCAACAAGGTTTGGGACTTAGAAGAAATTCCTAAAGGAGCCAAAACAGTAGGCTGCAAATGGGTCTACAAGATTAAATATGACTCTCAAAGGAAGATAGATAGATATAAGGCACGCCTTGTGGAAAAAGGCTTCACTACGATTTAGAGTTACATCAGATGGATGTAAAGACGGCGTTCCTGAATGGGGATTTAAATGAAAATATTTACATGGCTCAACCCAAGGGTTTTGTCGTGGAAGGAAAAGAAAATTTAGGATGCTGCCTAAATAAGTCCATTTATGGGCTGAAGCAAGCAGCAAGGATGTGGTACTTAAAGTTCCACGAAACTATAAGTAAGTTTGGGTTTAGTAAGAATGTAGAGGACGATTGCATTTATGCAAAGTTTAAGAATAGGAAATTCATTTTCCTTATCCTGTATGTGGATGATATCCTACTAGCTAGTAGTGACTTGAATCTACTTCTGGAGACCAAAAAGTTTTTGTCCTCGAATTTTGACATGAAAAATCTTGGTGAAGCTTCATTCGTTTTAGGAATTGAGGTTCACCGAGATAGAAGAAATGGGGTATTAGGACTCTCGCAGCAGACATACCTAGAAAAGGTTATAAGAAAATATGGTATGCATGCGAGTAAACCTACGTCTACTCCTATAGTCAAGGGCGATAGATTTGGAAAATTTCAATGTCCCAGGAACCAGTATGAGATCGATCAAATGAAAGCGGTTCCATATGCTTTAGCTGTCGGAAGCTTACAGTATGCTCAAGTATGTACTCGCCCTGACTTAGCTTTTGTTACCGGGGTACTTGGAAGATTTCAGAGTAATCTAGAATTAGAACACTGGAAGATGGTTAAGAAGGCCTTGCAATATTTGCAGGGCACTAAAGGCATCATGCTAACGTATAGAAGAACTGATTCCCTAGAGATTAAAGGGTATTCAGATTCAGATTTTGGTAGTAATGTGGGTGATCTTAAATCCACATCAGGTTATGTTTTCACCCTAGCAGGTAGAGCTATCTCGTGGAAAAGCTCCAAGCAAAGTATTACCGCTCCATCCACGATGTATGCGGAGTTTATAGCATGTTTTGAGGCCTCGAGGCAGGCAAAGTGGTTCCGAAAATTTATACCCGGGTTAAAAGTGGTAGACAGCATTAAAAGACCACTCAAGATGTACTGCGACAATGAGCCCGCAGTGTTTTATGCTCACAACAATAGGTCAAGTGTGGCTTCCAAACATATTGACATGAAGTATTATGTTGTGAAAGAGTATATCCAGAATGATCTTATAAGTCTTGAGCATTTACCTTCAGAGGAAATGATAGCGGATCCGCTCACAAAAGGCTTACCATCCAATGTGTTCATAGAACACTTAGCCGGCATGGGTTTAAGGGAAAGCCTATGATCACTGGATAATAAGGACCTAGAGAAGAACTGTTTCAAAGTGGAGAAAGTGCATTGTGGCTGTTAATCTGGTAGTATACTCTATCATGACGAGGCATGCTCTATGCACCTATCTGCAAGGAGATGGTTGTCTAATTAAGTTAAGTTTAAGTATAAAGTACAAGTTCGAGGAAAGTTGCGATCAAGGGGGAGAATGTTAGTTGATCTCTACACAACTCGCTCCAACGAGCGAGCCGTTCCCTTATCCGCGCCCTGATCGGGGGCGCACAACCAATTCATAGTTGGTGGGCCCCCATCGCGTTGCACTATAAAAAGGAATGGTGGGGGCCGGAGGCACGCACGCCAATATTCGCCGTGCCCACTCACCCCACCTACAAACCCGCCGATCTAGGGTTGCGCAGAAGCGACGGGAAGCTTCGCCTCCACGCTGGCACTGCGCCGTCACCGCTGCCACCGGGAACGACTACATCCGTACGACTGCACCCGCAGGCGCCGCCGGATCGCGACGACACACCGACGCCGAGGACCTCGCAGCAGTACCGCGACCACGCCCTCGACGCCATGGCCGGATCCTCCTCGGCTGCACCCAACCCGATGCCTGGCGGTAACCTCTCTTCCTCACTCCCTCTCGGTAGATCTCTGATGAACACGAAATGCTTGTCTAGTTGTGTACTACCCACTGATCTGACACCTAGTAGTTGTTTATTTCTATCATTATCATTTATATATTGGAGTTTGTTCGTACCATGGCTCATTCATTCAATTAACTATGTAAGCATGTGGAGATATCAATGTAGGTACATGATAACGTGTTTCTCGATCTGTTTACTCTCCCGTCAGGCAACTCTATGTCCACTTCATTTTTTTGTTGCAAATAAAAAATGATACGACAGTACGTGAGGTTCTAGGATTGAGATGAAACATGATCCTCGCTGCAGCCTGCAGTAGAACAACAAACTGTCCTGCTTTGGTTTGTCATGGTTTCCCGCAATGATCCGTGATCCCGCATCTCCGTATTGAACGTGGCACCTCCGCACCATGGTCCATAACTCTGCATTTCCCAGCCGTGAACTCTTCATTTCTGCAATCAGGCACGCACTCTGCATTTCTTCATTCCGGCGCGAGAAGCGCCATGGATTTGGCATTCTGGCCACACGAGAATATTTGCTCCCTCAGATTAACTCTCGAGAGGTGCATGGATATGCCGAGCGTGAACTACTGGACCTAGTAGCATAGGAGAAAAAAAGTGTTTCTTTACCAGCACACGAGGGGCCGAGCGAGTCAGATGTCTCAGTTCTCAAATATTTTTTATTTTTTATTTTTGACAAGAGAACGGCAGGTACTCCGCCCATGCATACAGTAGGAGAGAAAGAAACATAGTCTTGTACATGCGCCAACGTTAGAGGCTAAGACTGGCCATCAGAAAAACAAACATCGTAATAACCAGGCCAACAGACTGGCCCTATATAGATGCTTGAAATACTGAGAAAAACAGAAAAGAGCGAGAGAAAAAGGTAGCTCAGCTCTCATTCTCTTAGTGCAATTACTGCATAAGGATACATATATATAGTGCCACTATTGCATCAAAGCGATGATGATACGGTGTAGCTGCAAATAAATATGAATTGATTTGCCGGTTGATCCATGTTTATTTTACTACATCATTTTGCCAGAGAAAAAGCTCGATTCACCGATGTGCTCACCAAGCTGGTGTGACGGAATTGCGCTGGCGACCAAATATTCAGTGACAGAGCACAGAACCAGCAGTTGTGACAAGGCAGGACGATCTGACCACTTGGCTTCCGTACGTAGTGGCACATGTTGTTTGCTGGATAAGGGGGATAGTGAGCACACACCAAACTTGTGGCCCTACCGCCAAATCAAGAAGGTGCTGCTTCGCGCCGAGGGGCACCGGGCACAACAGTATTGCACAAAGATGGCAGCAATTGCTTGCAGGTTACTTTGGGCCGCAACGGATTCCCTGCAGGCAAATATGTTGTGGTCTGGGCTGTTAGGATGCATTGGCAGACAGCGACTAAAACAAACAGAGGTACCAGCTACACACAAAACTACAAGGCTGAGAGAAAGAACAAATGTATCGTCCTTAACAAAATGTACTCCCTCCGTTTTTTATTATATGACGCCGTTGACTTTTTAATAGACCTTTGACCAACAATATATGTGAAAATAATTAGTTTCTTAACGTAAAATGTATATTATTGGATTTATCATCAAAAGCACTTTAAGTTTAACTTATACATTTAGCTATTTGCATAAATATTTATGAATAAGACGAATGGTCAAAATAACGAAAAAAGTCAACGGTGTCATATAATTAAAAATGGAAGGAGTAACAGCTAGCATTTGATTTGAATCAACTCCTGGTGGAGGCACTATATGGAACTTGACGAATAGAAAAATAGCTTTAATAGTAAAAAAAAATTTCACAAAACAAAAGCTAGAAGTTATAAACTAATGTTAGCTACTTACATGCAAATCAGCTCCTTCTATGAAACCTATTTTTCCCGTCAAGGCCGATCTTGAAAATTCATAAAAATCTTAAAGTTACGCAGGGACAATATCCCCTGTGAACACAGCACTTCTTACTAAAGCTTGACAGCAGAGATCTTACCATTAGTACTCCACATGCCTTGAATCATGTCCTTTTTGAGATCGCTATTTTTCTTCCTGGTTTAACAAACCGATAATGGGATTTGTGTTTGGAGTTATAAAAGAGAGTATCCTAATAACATTTATTTATTACAATCTGCAAGCTCAAAATCTTTAGATGCAAATCAGTTAGTACTACTTACTTCTTGAGAGCAAATGCTCCAACCAACTGCATCTCCATACTAGTTATATACTCGGCATTCGAACTCTCACCAATAGAATAGCTCTGCATTTCAACTGTATGCTTCACATATCAGTTTAGTAAAAATTATGGAAAAGCGACTGAATGGCATGACGATTAAAACTATAGGAATGTGCGGCATTGGGACAAAGATAAGCGATTCTGTTCCGCTTACATGTCGCAGTGTAGTTCCTCTGCACTCATGGCTCCCATCGCCTCTTGACTTCATCTTTGGACTTTGTTAGCTCCAACTGGTGATGGTGGCCTTGAAAGAGATCAAAAGTTGGGAACTTGGTTGACAATGTTGATGCACTCAACCATATTGCCTACGGAAAAGCAGGGGCACCACTCGTTGCGCTCGTAGTGGTCGGCTGGCTAATCTTTAAGCCGCACAACATCAGTGCCCGAGGACATCAGGTTTCAGAGTGGTTGGTGCATCAAGCATGAGATGGTGGCGCCCGATCTACATGCTACCGGATTGGATGTGTCCACATACAATCGAATTTTGTGCTGGCGACTGTTGTTGCACCTTCATCGGTACATGCAGGCGTTGACGCACGTAAACAGTGGTTGCAGACTTGCAGTTGAATCAACAGGGCCCAGTGTATTTCCCAGTGTGTATCGAGGCACAGAAAGCTGTGGAATGTCATCTTCGTTTGTATTTCCCGTGCACAAGTTGGATCTGGATGTTGCCAGCAGAGTTGGCGACACGTCAAGATAAGTAAGATCGCTATGAGCACCTCCCAGATCCAGCCATCTGCATGGCGTTCTCGACCCTCAGTCGCGCAGAGCACATGGCCGTGGGAAACAAAATCATCTAGGACACCGGCACAACGGCCCAGCATTGTGCGGTATTCCCTGAACGAGCTGCACCGCACACACTCGGAAACCACCGTCTGTGTGCCAGGGACACGTGGTACCTTACAAGTCAATTTGCTTATGTTCAGTGTATTTAACACCTTCAGGCATACCTAATGTGTCTATAACCCAAAGTTTGACAGATTGCTACACGATCCCAAGCATACCTAATGTGTTAGCTGATATTATCTCCACTTTCAGTTACCTGAGATATGGATCTTCATGTTTAGTGTCAACTATTATAAAAATTTAATAAAACAGAAAGTTTTAAAAATTAATGTTACTAGAAAAAAATTGAAACTAAAAGAGCAAGAGGGCATCACCATAAAACGGACGGACCCCAGTTACTTTTCCCGGACGAAGGTTGAAGAACCCCCAGCAGAAGCATTAAGGGCCGACGGAAGAAACTACAGCAGAAGATTAAAAGATGGATTGCAATTACCACCGCGGGTTGGGCCTAGGCTGCAAATAAAGGGCCTCAGATTTCCAAACGCTGCCCAACCATATCTATACCTAAACCAATCACATCTTAACGCCGCCGCATAAGCATCCATCCATCATCACTTGTGATAAATAGATCAATCTTCCCTGAAAGATCGATTTACAACAGAATGCGGCGTTCGTTCCTCTCGTGCTCGTCCTACCGCCTTCTTTCACATCTCGGCCCTGCGCCGCGCCGCCATGGACGTTGTGGATCCGTGGTCCATGTCGATGGCGGCGGCGCAACTCGAGCCTTGTCACGAGGGTACTATTCGGATCCGAACGGCAATGACTTTGATACTGATGATGCCTCCGAACCTGAGCCAAACTTCAAAGAATCAGGATGCCGTCCCAACTCGCTGGTGCCGCTTCTTCAGCGACGGCAACTGTACATGGCCGTCGATGACTGGAGCAAGGGCTTCAGCCTGTACAAGTTAGATCTGGACGGCGGCAACGGCATGGGCTCGCGGCAACAGGTTAATCAGGATCATCGGCGCCTTCCAGCTCCGGCCATGCGCTTGGAATTCCCCTCAAAATATGCGGCCGGGCCGTTGCTGGCAATTGGCAGCAAGATCATAGCTTGCACGGAGGCTGAAGACGGCATCGCCGTCATCTACAACACCAAAACGGGGGCGCAGACCATGGCGCGCTGTCACCCAAATGTGCTCCACTACAACAAATGGCAGGCTGCAATGTTAGCGGAGGACATGCTTTACGCCTTTGTTTCGGGACATACTGGGCCGTACAACAGCTCGTCTTCATCAGGTCCCCAGCAATCGGGTATGGGAGGAATGTTCAGCCTTGAAGATATGTCGAAATTGGGTCGTGGCATCAAGGAGTTGTCATGGAAAACAGACCCTTTCCCACTCCCTTTCGAACTCAATTATGGGAGTGGCAGGGTGACTTCATATGCGGTGCATCCAAAAGGGAAAGCAATCTTCGTCTCGGTGTCGAACGCTGGCACCTATTCATATGACACCGAGTGGTTTCAGTGGACGCACCATGGGACTTGGATGATGCCGTTCACGGGACAGGTCCACTACGATGATGAACTGGAAGCGTGGGTCGGGCACAACCAGGAGCAAGGCGTATTGAAACTTGGTTGCTGTGACGTATTATCTCCATTGCCGAGAGGGAATTCTGCACCGCCGAGCTGGAAGTTGTGTGAGGAGAAAATCTCGTCAGTAAAGTCATGCCTGGATTTTGATCTAATCAACATGGGCAGCGGCTGGTTCCTCCTCGTCGAGAGCTTACCATCCAAAGGCCTCGAACACGAGGATTCTGTGGTGGATGATAAGGAGTGTGAGCTTCATATAACATTGTTCCGTTGCAAATACGACAAGAACGGGGAGCTGAAGATCAAGGATCATCAGCATATTTGCTCTTACGTTTTGTCTAGGTATTCCAGATATCCTTTTCAGATGAAAGCTTTCTTGATGTAGTTAATTCTGAAAGGCAATGGCTATGCAATTTCAGTAAGAACTCATTTAAAAAATTTGTTTATCATATTGTGTTCCAAGAGGACTGGATAAATGGTATCGGTAGTATGAGATGCACCTGTGCCTTTTTCTTCCGAGGATGTACCATCTTGTTTGCTAATTAATTTAATGAAGGAAGGTATCTGACCATGATGTGGACACGTCTAACTCTCCATTGAAGAAACAACTGCATCTAGGACTAGGATACTGCTCTTTTCTGCTGAGACTATTTTGTGGATGCATAGCTTGGATGAGCAAATGCTCCGAGCAACTTTAATCTTTGAACTATACGTACTTATATGACAAATAGCACCACTTCCAGGTTCATACAACACATCATCACTGATTGACACATTCTACTGAGCTCTGCATATCTGTTAGGAGATAATGATTGATGCTCTCCCTATTCGATTGCATCATGTCCTAGAAAAAACAACAGGAATGAGAAGTGTTGGGATATAGATGAGCTCACGCTGAAAAACTTCTTGTTATCCCTCTCCGGCATAGGTTCTCAGCACTCTAGCAGCTATCGAGGATGTTAGCTCAAGCAGTTTGACCACGCCAGCAGACGCGAGGAGCACCTTCACAAATAGTGGCTCTTGTTCGTGTCGGTACTACATGACCTGATAGGAAAATAACATAAATAAAATGGTTCTCCACGGAGCTAGCATGCTGAACAACATTTGTTCCCTCTCCAATCAAACAAGATCTAGCAGCACATGATCGAGGCATCAAGCACCGAGATAAGTCCACTCTGCAATCCTTATTTCGTTGCCGTTAATGGCCTGAACTTGGGAGATATTGATGCTACTATTGCAATCGACCTGTCAATTGATGTTTTTGTCGTGTTTGACAATGCAGGTAAGACATGTCCATTTTTGCATTGCTCGACGGAAGATATCTAAGAGAACTCTATTTCATAAGCATTAAAACATGTCAATTTCTTTCATCGCTGACTTTTGGAAATTAATAGAGGGATCCCCTCCCTCAACTTCTCATTTATAGTTCAAATTGTAAGAGACAGTGTACCCACTCAAATTGGAATATTTTTTGTGTGATAGTTAGGTTGAGAAAACAGGAGTGAATCAAACATTGTTTTCAGAGAACAAATTCTCCTACCAACTGCATCTCACAACTATATATACATTAGTACTTTGGTAGCTAATAAATCCACAACCTCAGTCATTGAACCCCTAGACGCCACACATCATTTCAGTAGGAATACCGAAAAGGGAGGTGTGTGATTTGAAACCAGATGCTGCTGAAAAAGAATTGGAATGTGTGGCATCAAGATACAAATAAGCCATTCAGTAGAACTCCGACGCCTCGGTGCAGATGCTAGCACTCACCACTGCAATTGTCTGTTAGTTTCCTCCCTAGGCCTTGTTGCCACAGAGATAGTGATAACTTCATCTCCTGATGAAGGTTTAGAATACCTTTTTTTTTTTTAGGCAAACGACCCCCTCCCCACCTGAGTGTTTGGCAGGGGCACGCCAAGATTTGAACCATGGGTATTCAAATATTTTTGACAGCCTAAATTATGGATAGTCACAGAGTTGAGGCCATGTTTGGCACGGCATACTGTAGTGCTTTTGCTTTGGTTATGGCCTCATAAGCCATAAACCCTTTCAAGCATAAAAAAATGCAAAAACAACTGATGGCAATAAGCTGCAATAAACCATTTTCCATTTTGTACTGATAAGTTGTTTACCCAAGTCGATAATCTAGTTTTTTGTGTCTCACCCTCACAAGCTAATTGGTTAAGTTGTTTGGCCAAACGGCTTGACTGGATAAACAAGATAATCCGGAGTAAGTCAAATAGCTATTTGCTAAATAATTCAGTGCAGAAGTTATTTTTTGCATAATCCAGACCCCTACCAAATGGTACAAAATGATCTAACATATCATAATAGGTGGGCTTTCTTTTATTTGAATTGAGCTTTAAGTGTTTGTTTATGCATATAAATAAATGCATTATTTATACAAACGTTTTAGTCAAAATAATAGATATTCATTTGAATACCCTTGAACCAATGCAGACTCTTCCACAAGAGTAGACTGGATGGAGTGCATATTGTTCCTGGTGTCCCAAATCTTCCACAAGATGACTAGGATGACGAAGGGCCATGCAGCGTGCACTAGACTGGATGGAGTGCATATTGTCCAGATTTGCCCATCGTTAGGTTTCGGCGAGGTGAGGGTTCGAGCGGGGAGGAAGAGATGGAGCGGACAAGTTAGGTTTCGGCTGCGATTATATAGCCTAGCGGTGCGACTTGTACAACTAGATCAGAGATGAATGGACAAGATTGTTTGGGCCTGTGATTATGGGTCAAAGCAAAGGGGAATCAGGGCAGAAGAAGCCCAGTAACGTTCTTGTAAAATTCCCTCTTATCTATATCTTCTTTATAAATGCAACCAACTAAAGGTCATTCATTGCTATTTTCCTGCCCTCACATTGCGCCACGTCACCTTAAAAGTTTGGTCCGTCGGATTTTTGCTATCATATAATCTCAACCGTCCATGACACATACAAATACTGGTCATTGACGCCACTAGCAACAACCATTTATTTGTTTTAATAAAATTAATAGTTTGCAAGCATTCGTAGCCCACTATATCATTTTCCTTCTTCTCATTAACCTTGTGTTTATTGCCTTTTTTTTGTGCACAACGTCCTATTCACTCTCTTCCTCACGAGGTAAGTTTCATCCACCACTTCAGTTCCTCAGAGGCAAATGCTTTCATGTCCCATTAATGCTCCCATCATTCATTAAAGAACAATTATGTTTTTACCCTCACTCTGAACTTTAATTGTGATTTTACCCTCACTTTTTTGACTTTGTGATTTTACCCCTGTTTTTTCAACCTGAAGCCAGAGTTGACCCCTACTGGGGGTAAAATCGCAATAGAATTATTCTGATTTTACCCCTACTAAGGGTAAGATCTGGCTTCATGTTGAAAAACTAGGGGTAAAATCACAAAGTCAAAAAAGTGAGGGTAAAATCAGAATTAGAGTTCAAAGTGAGGGTAAAAACACAAATGCCCCATTCATTAATTACCATTTGTTGTCCCTCTTGCTGTTAGCCAATGCTTAATTCTCATTTGCTCGATATTGTAACTGAAAAAGTTGATTAGTCTGTCTTGGGGTATATATTATTCCCCTGCTTTGCTACACTGGCATCTGCTGCTCCTCTCATGTAGAGGTTGCACCTCCATCGACGACTTTTGTCTTTGGTTCGAGGCCCCAAAAACCAGATGTCCTTACAGGATCATCTCCCTCCATATTTATAGGGGGTGAGATGATTATATTTACATGCATGCCATCGGCTACTTTAGCATGGCTCTTAGCTTGGTAACTTCGGGCTCCTGTGCCGTCTGCTCTTTCATTCTTCCTTCGCTGGTGGCTGTTGACCTTCGCGTGGGTCAGAGGGGCTTCGGTGTAGTTCCCAACAATAACCCCAGTGCAGATCTAGATCCGTGCAAAGATCGGATCTGTTCATGATGTGCAGATCTAGATCTAGATCCGAAAAAAGAGCAAGCAAAAAGTAGCAAACGAAGAAGATCAAGCGCAACGTCGCCGGGACGCTAAGCCTCCGGTGCAACGTCACCGGAGTGCGCAGCTCCTAAAATCTACAGAGGTTCACGAAGAACCCTAACCCTATCCCTACCTGGCACGAAGTCCGGTACAGGCGCAAACTTCAGATCCGCAACAATAGAAGCAAAGGGAACAAGTGGTTCATGACGAACCCTAAGCCTAGATCGAAATCCACCATGCAAACAGAAGAAACAAAGGGAACACGGGTCCTAACCCTAACCCTAGATCTACAAGAAAGAAAGAAACAAAGGGAACGCGCCCCCCTGGCCTACGCGTCGCCTCCGCGCACTACTCCGGCCTGGTCCGGCCTCTGTCGCCGTCACCCGGAGCCAACACGCGCGCCGCACGAAGCAACTGCGCCGTGCTGACTCGGGCACGTGACGCCCTGGCCGGGCCTCCGAGCCGAGCTGCCCGAGCAGCCGCTCCCGTCCTCCGGCTCCGCGCCGCCCCGGGCGACGGCCACCGCGCCGTGCCACCCCGGGCGACGGCCACCGCGCCGCGCCGCCCCGGGCAACGGCCACCGCAAGCCGCCGTGCCACTGCAAGCAGCTCGCGCCGCACGTGCAGGACAGCCGTCTGCGCCATGGAAGCTGCATGCTCCGGTCACCGCGCGTGTGCCTCGCAGGCGCGCCATGGCTCCGGGTCCCGAGCTCCCATGGCCGGATCTAGATGAAAGCAAAGAAAGAGAAGAAGAAGAGAAAGGGAGTGGCGGCGGCTGGTGGGAGAAAAGTGAAGAAAGTGAGGAAGGAGCTAGGGTTTTGGCCCAACATATACTCCAGTGCAATTTTACAAGAAAGTCCTCGAGTTTTTCAGAAATTGCGAATAAGTCCTCTCGCAGTTCTGAAAATAACGAGGAAGTCCTCAGGATATCAGAAATTACGAGAACATACTCGGACGGTTCTGAAAATTGCAAAAACGTCCTCGTGAATTACTGAATACTATGAAAATATCCTATGGACCTCTGGAAATTACCAGAATATCCTCGGAATTTCTGAAAATTTCGAGAAAATCCTGTTAATTACGAAAATTGACATGGATACTCAGAAAATTGCCAGAAAAATAGAAAATTGGCCATTTTGCATATAACACCCCATATTTTGGTGATTTTTCGTAGAAACACCAATAATATCACTTAAACACACAGTTTTTGTTATACTTATGCTCCCTATTACTTGGATACATGAAATAATCCTTGCACCATGATATCTTGCAGATGTCTGACCTTGTGAATGAGAAAGATGTGCATGGAGATTCTAAGTAGTCAAGTAGACTATTATGAATCACTTAGTTATTCATTTGTAATAGGAGTACAATAAGTTTAATTCATCGAAGGAATTAGTTTATGTAATCTCTCGAAGAGAAGACATTTCCTTTGAATAAATCAGTTTGTGCTATTTCTCATTTATTACTCTCTTGCTTATACATTTCTTATGTATGAATTACAGCATTATGGAGCAAAATGACTATGGATGAGGATCTCTGTCTCGTAGACAGTTGCACCACCGCTACTATTTTAAGGGACACTTGCTATTTCCAAACACTACAAAAGTACACTGGAGATATTCTTACTGTTATTGGCAATAACAATAAGATTGTTGGCACAGGAAGGGCCACATTTGTCCTACCAAATGGTACGCGGTTAACAATCCAAGAAGCATTAGTTTATCCGGATTCAACTCGAACATTGTTAAGCTTTAAGGACATCCATAAAATGGGTTTCACGTAGAAACCAATGACGATGAAGGTGAAGAACGTCTGATTATGACCAAGAAAGAAGGAAATGACAAGATCATTATTGAAAGTTTTCCGTCGATCAAAGAAGGCTTGTACTACACGTACATTAAGCCAAACAAAGAATTTGCTACGTTCAAGACCATCTTTACCAATCAAGAAGCATATAGACTATGGCATGACCGTCTTGGTCATCCTGGCCTTAATATGATGCAGAGAATTACAAAGAATGCAACAGGGCATAACTTGAAAACAAAAGATTTCCCAAATCAAGCAGATTTCTTGTGCCTTGCATGCGCAAAAGGGAAGCTTATTACTCGACCCTCACAGCTTACGATTCAAGCAGAATCTATGCCATTCCTTGAACGAATTCAAGGTGATATATGCGGACCAATTAGTCCCACATCAGGGTCTTTCCGCTACTTCATGGTGTTAATAGACGCTTCCTCAAAGTAGAGCCATGTATGTCTATTATCTACTAGAAACCATGCATTTGCACGGTTGACTGTCCAGATCATACAATTGAAGACACATTTTCCAGACCATAGAATCAAATCCATTCGAATGGATAATGCTGGAGAATTTACCTCGAAGGTATTTGATGATTATTGTATGAGTATGGGCATCAAAGTGGAACACTCCATACCACACGTGCATACACAAAATGGTCTCACAGAATCATTAATCAAGACGATCAAATTGATCGCTCGCCCGTTGTTACAGAATTGCTTATTGCCTACCTCTTGTTAGGGGCATGCGGTGTTGCATGCAGCAGCACTTATCCAATTACGACCATCTGCTACACATGAAGAATCACCATTAGCATTGGTGCGTGGTAGAATACCAAATGTTTCCCATCTACGAAGATTTGGATGTGCTGTATACATTCCAATTCCTCCACCTCAGCGAACTGCAATGGGCGCACAACAAAAACTTGCAGTTTACGTTGGCTATGAAAGTCCGTCCATAATCAAGTACTTAGAACCCTCCACTAGAGATTTGCATACTGCACGATTTGCTGATTGTATCTTTAATGAAGATCATTTCCCGGTATTAGGGGGAGGAAAGTATCTCTCTAAAGATGAATGCTGACAAATAGATTGGGATGCTAAAGGAATCCTAGGAATGGATCATCGCACTAGAGAAGCTGAACTCGAAGTTCAGAATATACTCCACTTGCAGAGAGTTGCTAATGAATTGCCTGAAGCTTTCACCAACACAAGAGACATTGTGAAGTCTCATATACCGGCTGCAAATGCTCCTGTAAGAATAGAAATCACATTTGAAGGGGATGAATATATGGAATTCCAACCTTCTTCTATAAAAGCAACGAATGCTAGGAAGAGGGGGAGTGGACCGGTTATAAGGGCATCCAAGAAGCCTAGAGTACAAGCTCAAGCTAAAGCTCCTAGGAGACGTCCTGCGGAGAAGAAGCCTAAGCAAAATGCTCAAAAGAAAACCAAAGATGGTGAAAGTGATCCACACGAAGTTGTGAGACTTGAAGAATCAAACCCAAGTGAGAATGTGCATGAAACTCACGAGGGGATACGGGGAATTCCTGACTTTAATATATCTATTGATAATGAGGATCTGTAAGCTTCATGACCATTGGAGTATGGAAACCCCAAAGGTATGAATGTTTTGGTGATTGGATGATCATGTTGTATGTGACTAACTCTTTTGTAGGTTGTTGCCTATGGTCACATATGATGGAGGACTATGTCAACCATTTATCTATTGGATATCTCGATGTCTGGTTGCCTCGACAACTCGGGACATTGGGCTTGATGAAGTCGCAGTTGAGGAGATGGATCAAGGCTAAGGATATGCTAGAACCAAGCAAGTGTTGCCTTGGTGTAGACGTAGGCTTGAGTCCATAGGAAACACCGGACTATCAAGAGGGTTCGAGTTGGTTCTCTTAGTGCACACTAGTGGTAGAGATCATTGGATGCAATGTGAGTCTCTCAGAGGCTAGGATGGCAGAAGAGAAGCTTGAGGAACCAAGAAGAGTGAAGATGAAGTCAAGGATCGAGCATATGATCAAGGTAGACTTCAGGTAGAAGTCACCGTATGATACGGTGCTAATCAGCGTATGATACGGTGACTACAGGAATTGCAGACTGAAGACAGAAAATCTCTGCTGGAGTCACCGTATGATGAGGGGTGATAGTCACCGTATGATACGGTGGTCACCGTATGGTTTTCAGGGAGTTGGCAGTTTCTGCAGATTCAGAGAGAAGAAGTCACCGTATGATACGGTGATAGTCGGCGTATGATACGGTGACTATGGACAGGAAAATCCAGAGGAAGGAGAGTCTCTGGTAGAGTCACAGTATGATACGGTGAGTCACCGTATGGTTTCCAGGGGAAGTGCAAAATGGACGAGTTGCTAAAGATGAAAAGAAAGTAGTCACCGTATGATACGGTGACTATGAGGAAAGAGAAGACAGCAGGGAAGGCTGAAGATGAAGTAGCCACCGTGATACGGTGGCTAGGCTGACAGACTGCTTTTTGAGGCAACGGCTAGTTTCGTGGAGAAAGGCTATAAATAGCTGGTTGCCTACCCCTTTAAGGGTCTCTTGGCCAGTGGAACAGGTGAGGTTGCCCAAGGAAAGCCAAGAGCAAGAAGAGAGAGCACTTGTTGAGAATTTGGAGTGATCCTAGTGCTTGTGAGAGAGTAACAAGAGCATCCTTTGATCTCTAGGGCTAGTGTGTGCATAGAGAGTCATCTTGGGTTGTTACTCTTGGTCTATGGAAAGACCTAGACCGGTTAGGTGTCGGTGGTGAGCTTGCCAAGGAGTATGGAAGCCGCCGCAAGTTTGTACATGGTCTTCAAGCTTCCCGTGTGAAAGAAGCTACGTGAAGTGAGCGCCCTTTGGACCGCATCACGTGCGGATCCTTACCTTCGGAGGAGCATCCGGAGTTGCCGGCGGGACGTGTCCGCGTCTTCACTTAGAGGGTGAAGAATGCTCTAGAAGGGATCGCCATCGAGCGGAGGGAGGGGTCGAGACTCCGGCGGGAGTGACCCAACGTGGACTAGGGGGATGCGCCATCCTCCCGATACCACGGGCTAAAAATCCATGAGCAATCTCTATCTCATCTCTTTACTTACTAGCATTTACTATTCCGCATTTACTTCTTGCTAGTAGACTTGATTGATAGGGTTGCCTTGCTCTTGATAGAATTGCTTGTGTAGGGTTGCTCTTTGCTAGTCTTGCTAGTGTGTGCGCATCGCTTGCTTCTTGTCATCACCTAGCTTGATATTAGGTTGCTAAAGTACCTTCCCGAAGAAAGCGAAAAGTGACTACCGATTCACATCCCCCCCCCCCTCTCGGTACTCCGTGATCCTTACAGGATCAAGGAAATGAAAACTCAACGAACTATGTTGAGACAGGAGTGGTATATAATAGAAAGACAATTGAAGTCGATACATACTTTGCTGAAACGATTGCAACACAAATTGATTTGGAATCTGAACCAAAATCAATAAAGGAATACAAGAAGCGTCCTGATTGGCCAAAATGGAAAGATGCAATCTGTGCAGAGTTAAACTCGCTGAAGAAAAGAGAAGTGTTTGGTAATGTAAACCTTACACCAACTGACATTAAACCAGTGGGTCACAAATGGGTGTTTGTCCGGAAGAGAAATGCTCAAAATGAAGTGACTAGATATAAAGCAAGACTCGTAGCTCAAGGTTTCACGCAGAGACCTGGCATTGACTACGAAGAAACCTACTCTCCTGTAATGGATGGAATTACATTCCGGTATTTGATCTCAATGGTGGTGAATATGAATTTGCAGATGCGACTTATGAATGTGGTCACAGCATATCTATATGGAACATTAGATATAGAAATCTAAATAAAAGTTATAGAAGGTATTAAAGTTCCAAATGAAGATGACCGCAAATTATATAGTGTCAAATTACAGAAGTCACTATATGGTTTGAAACAATCAGGAAGAATGTGGTACAACAAACTCAGTACATTTCTCTTAGAAAAGGGATTTGTGAAGAATGAAGATTGTCCTTGTGTATTCATAAAGAAATCAGAGAAAATGTTTTGCATAATCTCTGTTTATGTTGATGACTTGAACATCATTGGTACTACCAATGAAATTGAAGAAACTTGCTCATACTTGAAGACTGAATTTGAAATGAAAGACCTGGGTAAGACTACATATTGTTTAGGTTTGCAACTTGAACATACTCCCGAAGCGGTACTCTTGCATCAATCAAACTATACCAAGAAGGTATTAGAGAGATTTAATATACACGAAGCATATCCACTCTGATCACCTATGGTGGCGAGATCACTTGATATAGATGAATATCCTTTTAGACCAAAGCAGGAAGATGAGGAATTATTAGGACCTCAATATCCATATCTAAGTGCTATCGGTGCTTTGATGTACCTTGCGAATGCTACGAGACCCGATATAGCTTTTGCTGTTAATCTACTTGCAAGATATAGCTCAGCACCAACTCAGAGGCATTGGAATGGCATCAAGCAAATCCTCCAATATTTGAGAGGAACTGAAGACCTTGGATTATTTTTCAAGAAGAATGGAGAATTAACCCTTGTGGGTTATGTTGATGCTGGATATTTATCTGATCCACATAAATCAATATCTGAGACGGGATATGTGTTTTTATTTGGAGGAACTGCAATTTCTTGGAAGTCAACGAAGCAAACATTGGTTGCTACATCGACGAATTATTCGGAGATCATTGCATTGTTTGAAGATGCAAAGGAGTGCGCCTGGCTCAGAAGGATGACAAGCCATATAATGAATACTTGTGGAGTGGCGTATACTCCATTCCCTACAATTATCTATGAAGATAATAAAGCTTGTATTGCACAAATACAATCAGGCCTTTGATTATTCTAGTAATTCCCGTAATTTCCCGAGGACGTTTTTGCAATTTTCAGAACGGTATTGCACAAATACTCAAAACACAATTTTTGTATTGCACAAATACTCGAAACACAATTTTTGTGTTACAAAAATACTCACAAATTACTAGAATAATTGTAGGGGCCCTAAAGCTTGCATTGCACAAATTTTGTGTTACTAGAATAATTAACTATAACACACACTCAGTAACACAAATACTTGTGTTACAAATATGTGTTACAAAATACATGTTTTGTAGTAGTGATCCCATAATCGCTCAAGCCCCAAATCATAGCAGCATCGCTCATTCCCATTCCTGATATTGATCATGAGTTCCGCACTATGCGTAAATATAAAGGTAAAGATATATAGCTTGATGAGACCAGATGATGAATCCATTGCTTCACAACATGCACAAGAATCATTTAGGGTGAATTATTTTATTACTGGCTATAGGTTCACTTACTAGGAGGCTTGAACAATATCAGGGTTATTAAAATACTTTTGATTTATTGTTTACTTCAGATAAGTTGTGCTCCTTGGATGATAGGCGTTTATTTTCTTCTTTTGATGGGGCATGTTAGCGCCCCAACCATATGAGGAAATCTCAATTGACCCTCCAATGGCGTTCAACGGAGCTGAATTGTATCCTTTCTTTGGTCAAGGCAAACAGAGTCGAGATCGATTTCTTTTCCAGAAGGATAGGATAATGAGGCCACCCTCGTGGGCCTCCAATGATGTGTGCTGAACAAGAACTTTTTTTGTGTGTGTGTAACGTGCTGAACAAGAACATGAACCTCACAATATTGAACCAAACAATGACGTCTACAAGAGACCATTAACTGGGTCAAGAACGAAGCAACTAAAACAAGAGGTGAATCTATTTCTTAATAATTCTCACATTGCCTTTCTTAAGAGTTTTTTTACTACCTAATGGAGGTTCAATATATGCAACAAACGGGCCGAATGGAGCTCTGGAAAGAGTTAGGTCTCCTTTGGATTGAAGGAACATCATAGGATTTCTTGAAGGAATTGAGTTCCAAAGGATTTTTTCCTCTGTGGCTCCTTTGGTTCATAGGAAAAGGGAAGATTCCATAGGATTGCATTCCTACAAGCTCATTTCATAGGAAAACCAGCAAGAGTAGGAGCTCTCGAAAACTTTCCCTGGTGCCAAATGAGAGCGCTCGCGCGTCGCCTGGTCATGTTCGTGTCTTTTTGCTGTTTCGCCAGAAGAAAAATAAATAAAATATAAATCGATGCCCACCACCTAAAAATAAAAACAAGAAGGTTTTGTCTCCCTCTTCCCCATTGCCCAACTGCGTGAGGGCTCGCTGAGGCTTTCCTCCTCATCGCCGGCTGCGTGGCTCTCCGACAAGTCCGCGTGCGGCCATCACGGACGTGCTCTCTGACTCGTGCGATAGGCAGGGACGTCCAGCTCCATCCGTGGGCTTTTTCACCATCTGCAAGGTACGTGTCCTTTCTTTGTTCCCCATCTCCAAATCCCCACCAGATGGAAGGTGCTTTGTCTTTTCATTAAGAAGGAATAAAAGTGATGAAAAAGTCCAAAACACAAGGCTCGATCAGTTAGCTTAGGTTGCTTGTTAGTCTTTGAACCATAAAAATAAAGAAGTGAAAGGAGAAGGAATTACAGGCCAAAGTCTTGGCCAAAATCGGGCACACAACAGGAAAATTAAGAACAAGAAAAAGGAAAACACACATGCATGACACCCAAAAACAGAGAACACAGCAGTGTAGAAATTTGGTTCACAACAGCCACATCCCACTTGATGCGCCTCCCTGATCCGTTGAATCCCCTTGGAGATATGATAACCATTTAACAATCAATTTTCTTTGATTTGAGAAGAGTTCCCTCTACTGGACTGGGGTTGGTCGACCTTCAGTACCAAATCCCCATCTTCGAATAGTGTTTTCTTTCTATCTGGGAACGTGTTGCCTTCTATTGACAGAGATTGGTTCTCACTATTAACCAATGCTTTGGCCCTTGTTGTTCCAGTCATTTTTTTCCTATTCTTCGTACTAAGTTACTAGCTATCCAAAAAACAATGTAGCAGTTCATCAGACTCTGTACCTTTCTCTTGTAATAAAAAGAAATAGATCTCTTTAAAAAAGGACATATGTAAAATCTTTCCAGGAGTTAGACATTCCTACTTGCTATTTTCTGTAACAAAAAATTCTTCTCAGGGAAATGCCGAGCAAAGGTGCTCTCGGAAGAATATGGCTGAGCATGGGTCTAAATATATTTCAAATCTCAGAATTCCCATGTTATTTCCTATTGGTGTAGCCAAACAAGTCTTCCACCAAATTCCTATGGTTTTAGAATCTATAGGATTGGAGAGTACATGCATTCTAATTTTTGCATTTTTTTCTATTCCTACATTTTTTGTATCTTGCGTTCCAAATGAGGCTTTATCCTTAGTGAAAGTTGTTCCTGAAGACGTCGAGATTATGTGTCCAAACTTCAAACCAAGAGCTGTACAAATCCAAAAACTTTGGAAGCGTCCTACCCAATGCATATTCAAGTCTAATTTCAAATACATCCAAACGATCATCAATTGAGGATGTGTGGAGAGGACTAAGCTTTTTTATTTAAACATTATCCCAGTCATACATAGGGATAATTAGAGTCATTTCAGCCTACGGGAATGGTTCTATTATAAATAGCACTCTCCCTTATCATGAAACTCTTACCACAAATCTGAGATAAAGAAAAAAAAAAAAGCCAAGTTCTCTTGTCTTTAATGTTGTCATAGTTGCCCTTTTGACGATTGAGAGTTTACTCTAACATTTATTCTTGTGTATATTTGTCATTGCAAGAGTTTGCTCTACCTTATGTTTTTTAGCTAAGCATCGATTAATCATGTGGTTGGATGAAATTATTTGCCACATGTTTTTCTTAAGGTAACATTATTTTTTTTTTAAGTACAAAGTACAA
This sequence comes from Eragrostis curvula, assembly GCA_007726485.1. Lineage (NCBI taxonomy): Eukaryota > Viridiplantae > Streptophyta > Magnoliopsida > Poales > Poaceae > Eragrostis > Eragrostis curvula. The sequence continues at coordinate 2,424,355 of RWGY01000005.1, forward strand.
CTCAGACGTCCATAACGCACGCACACTCACCCCTATGAACACGCGTACGCAAACTCTACTCTCATCTTCGAAGACTGTGCCGGCACATCCTAGATATTGACGAAGTCACCACTGGCGCCTCGCTGTCGACCACTGAAAGCACAATGCCGTTAAATCTTAGAAAATTCGCTTCTACAGTGAGTCAAACCCAGGACCTGAGATGTTAGTGAGGCTCTTGTAACCACTAGGTTATAGTCCCTTTCACGGTAAAATTATGTCACATGTGACGGTTTGAGCAGATGATAGACCGGCGTGTTCGTGACCTTATTTATTGTCCGGCCCGGCCCACACTGGGGCTGGTTGTGGTCAACCAACCGGTGATTTGCGAAGCCGCGCCGTCGGCTCTGCCGGAGGCGGCGTGACCAGTTATCACCAGAGATTCCCACGAAACAGACCAATCAGATCTCTCTCTCACCTGCCGCGGTGAACAATGGGTTCCGTTGCCGCTGACGAGGCGAAGCCACCCAGGGCCACCATCTCGCATGTCATCTTCGACATGGACGGCCTCCTCCTCGGTATCTTTCTCCTCCGCGCTCCTCATCTGCCTCCTCCCCTGTTCTCTGGGTTGTTGAGGATTCTTTTTGTGCTCTGCGCCATGTTTTAAGCACATTGGACTTTGACCGCCTAATGTCTGATAGATTCGATTAAACTGGTCTCTAATTCATGATGATGGTTTGTATTGAACCTGTCCTATCCTGTGGCAGATACGGAGGGCTTCTACACGCAGGTGCAGCAGAAGATCTTGGCGAGGTACGGCAAGGTGTTCGACTGGTCCATTAAGGCCAAGATGATGGGCAAGACCACGGCCGAATCGACGCGCATCTTCTTCAAGGAGTGCGGCCTCGACGGCCTTCTCACCCCGGAGGAGTTCCTCAAGGAGCGTGAGAGCATGCTCCAAGAGCTCTTACCCACCTGCAGTCCCATGCCAGGTGAGGAGATGATACCTGAAACTTCTTTATTTTACTTGTCGGGGCAAATGCACAGCAGAATCGAACGATTCTATTGTTGAGGCCTGGATTAGGTTGGCCTGGGTTAGATTATAGCTAGGCTAAAGCTAACCCAAGGAACCAATCGCACCCATAACTCCTTGAGTGCTCTGTCTTTCTGAAGAATGAGGTTGTGGAAAGGAACGAACTTGAACTGTCAAAAGCTTTATATATTAAGAAGAGTTATTCTGCCGTTTCGTTGTTCTTCTGCGTAGCCGAAGGAAAAAGAAATCACATTAAGCATACTTAAATCATAAGTGACAATCGTTGATTACTTAATTAATGTATTATTAAAAACACAAGCAAAGAACAAAACTTTAACTGGAAGCATACTGCAATTAGGAAGACGTCCCTGGATTTAGTCCAAAACAAGCATCTAATACAAAACCGTTTAATTTACATCCCTAAAACTTTTTTTGAAAATTAAGCAATATCATCTCAAACCCAAATTTCCTTTGTTTATCTGGGGACCAATCACAGTGTACGCTGGTTTACTTGCCATCCTAAAGATAATGTAGTTCGTACTGGCATGTCACCAACCCCCGCTCAGAAAAATGTTTACTACAATCATGTCACGTCAGCCAGCACAGTTATTTGACAATAAAATATTCCCTTACCAAAAGAAGAGTAGCTTCATATGATCCTGGTTGCTTTAGACCTCTTTGTTCAATCATTGAATCCAGCGGACAACAATTTATTTTGTTACTTCAAGGTTCTCATAATGCTTTTTGAGTTGCCATCAAAACAATACTGGTAAATGATGCAAGTTTGAAAAACAGACCTTCCCCATAATTACTAAGAGTTATCAGTTACAGAGAATTTGTTTGCAAAGCATTATCTATGAACATCCTTATTTTTACTTGTTAAGCATGTGGGGCAGTGTAGTCATTTGTCATTCACAATGTTTAGTGACATCCGTGTGTTACCTAGGCGCGTTGGTAAGATGAGTGAACAAGTGATTGTAAGATGTGTTGTAGCAAATACCACATTTTGATAGTGCCCCCGTGCCACTCTTTTGCTATGTTGCATTCATTCTTCCGATGCCTTAGTCATGCTTACTCATTTGGTGGAATATATTGAATGGGTATCTCCAATAAAGTTCAGTATTTTACATAACCTATTTTTTTACTTGTAATAATTGCTCTAGCGTGGTATGCTGAAGTAGATTTGTTATTTTGGATTGTAGATAATGAATTGTTCCTTGCAGGTGTACTACGCTTGATCCAGCACCTCCATGCAAATGGAATACCGCTATGTGTTGCAACAGGGTAATTTCTTACGTGGCATATCCTATTTTGTCTTGTTACAAAATCATTTATGACATTCCCCTAAGTCTCCTTTCTCTGGATTAGAATACTATGAATGATCGTCTGTTTGATTATGCTTACAGAACCCATAAGCACCACTTCGCAGTGAACAAAACCACCAGGAAATGTTTTCCTTGATGCATCATATTGTCACCGGGGATGATCCAGAGGTGACAGCTGGCAAGCCATGTCCTGATATTTTCCTTACAGCTATGAGGAGGTTTGAGGTAGTTGAATTTACCGTAAGGAAGCCATGCAATGTATTTCATATTTTCCTATTAAGACTTGCCCCAGGTGACTTTCTCCCCTGATGCCATTTGTGTTGCCCTTTCCTTTTCAGCAAAATGTTGAACCCAGTAATTGCTTGGTTTTTGAAGATTCGCCTCTGGGTGTGGCAGCAGCTAAAACTGCTGGAATGTAAGTGGTCATTTTTTTTCATTTTTGCAAAGTTTTACACCTTTTATCTTCTAAATTTTTCTTCGTTCAGGAATGTGGTGATGGTTCCAGATACAAGGCTAGATGTTTCATATCACAAAGAAGCAGACCAAGGTCTCAACTCACTACTGGATTTCAATCCTAGTGAATGGGGCATGCCACCTTTCAATGATTAGATAATTTTCAAAATCAAATATTTAGAGATATCTATTCCATTTGGCACTGCCACGGTGGTTTTAAAGTGGTGATACATTTGTTCTTCTAAAAGTCAAATGAAAAGAATGTCATATATAAACAAAAAGTTGAACGAACCTCTGCTCTAGGATACGATTTCTGGAGATCTTACTCCTTCTAGTATGCAAAATTTTAAAATTCATTATTCTTATATATGTTTGATAATTAGCAAAAAAAAATCCTATTGATGACAGTAAATACCACAAACTTAGCTGGAATAGGAATTCCTTCATTACTGCAAGATCTGCACAATCTGTCAATTAACTTTTCCTTTTAAAGGATAACATATTACTTATGATAACTAAAATTATATAAAACACAGATACTTCTGAACACAACAACAGAAACCTCCTGTAGCGGCGGGTGAAAATGCACTATAGCGACGGACCCAGACAACCGTCGCTATGCTTGTGTCGCTAGAAATTAAGAACTGCAGCAACGGTTCAAAATAACCGTCGCTACAAATTGATTAGTAGCGACGGATGGTAGCAGCAACTGTTGCTACAAATTGATTTGTAGCGGCGGACACTGCCATCACCCGCCGCTACTATGGATTCAAAAAAACAAAAAAAAAACGAGGAGCCCGACGCCCTGGTGGCTGGACGCCGATGCCCTCCGCCGCCGTGAACGCACACCGGCGTCGCGCCGCGCCGGCCGGTCAGGAGAGCAGGTGGTCGCGCCCGCCCGACGCGACGCCGTGCCCACGCCAGCCTGATGCAGCGCCAGCACGCCGCCTTGCCGCGCCAGCCCGAGCCGCCGCCGCGCCAGTCTGGTGCCGCGCCGTCCGACGCGACGCCGCGCTTGCCCGAGCCGCCGCCGCACCCCATTAGCCCGACGCCGCGCCCACGCCGGCCTGGTGCCGCGCCCGCTCGAGGCAACGCCACGCCGGCCCTAGGCGATGCCGCGCCCACGCCATCCTGGTGCCGCGTCCGTCCGACGCGCTGCCGCGCTAGCCTGAGCCGCCGCCGTGCCCACGCCGGCCCGATGCCGCGTCAGCCGACGCAACGCCACGCCCACGCCAGCTCGATGTCGCGTCCGCAGCCTCCGCCGAGCCGGGCCGGGGCCGGGGTCGTGGTTGCCTCGCCGCGCCGCTCCAGACAGGGGTCGCGGCCGCCTCACCGCGCTGCTCCAGGCAGGCGGCGCACGGGCGCAGGTGGCGCGCGCGGGCGCTGTGCGCGGCAGCTTGCTGCACGGTGCAAGCGCGGCTCTGTAGCCGCGGCGGGCGCGAGCGGCGCAGGACGAGGAGGCACGGAGGCGTGACCTGCGGGCCACACGGGCGCGTGCTCGAGCGGGCGTTGGTCAGCGCGTGGGCGAGCTACTGCTGACTTGCTGCCCGTTGCTTGCTGCCGTGCATTGCTACTTGTGGATGATTGGGGATTGAAGAGAGAGAAGAGGAAGAAGGGCGATTGGAAAAGGCTGCTGATGTATGGCCGGTGAAGTGCCGTGGTGGAGTTGCTGATGTGAGTTGCATCCTGCGGGCTGCTGCTCGTGTGAGAGAAGTGCAGGAGAGAGATCAGAGGGAGGTGGAAGAAGAGAGAGAGAGAGAGAGAGAGAGAGAGAGAGTTGCAGGAGAGCGGTGGAAGAGGAAGACGGTGGAGGATCCGGGTGGCTTGGACTGGACCAATGAGAAGCCACTATTTAGAATGGACGGATTGCTGACGTGGCCATTTGTGTTTTCTTGTTTCTTTTGTGCGTTTATTTTGAGGTGATAAACAATTTCAAATACAAAAGTTGTCAACTAAAAAGTTTTATATTTCGTCGAGGTCTACAAATTTCATTTTGGTAACTTCTCCATCCGAGGTCGTTTACAAAATTTAAAATTTAAATTTGAGAAATTCAAATTTAAAATGTATTTTTTGTTAGCAAAATTAATTTACATTAAAAAATGTTGAACTACAAAGTTGTATAACATCTAAGGATATGCAATTTTTATTTTGGTCATATATTCATCCGACATAGTAGTAGTAATATTATTCACAAATCTTATATATTTGTCTTATAGTTTCATACAACTATATGATAGATGTAGATTTTATGAACAAATTTACAATCACTTTGTTGCATCAAGAAATGATCAAAATAAGAGTTGTATATCTTGAGAAGTTATACAACTTTGTAGTTCAACACTTTTTATTTTGAATTCATTTACGGCTTCAAAATATTGTTTGAATTTTGCTTTGCCAAGTGTTAAAAATAATACACTCGGTAAACATAGGTTTTCTCGCAGTGAAACATGAAAACATACATTATCACATGAAAGAGCATGATTTTAGAAAAATATAGAAAAAAGAATCATCAAATTCGGAGTACGTATGTGGGAGAAATACTACTTACAATTTTTAACTCTGGATTAAAAAAAATCATGAAATATTCTTTTGTTTCATGGTCTTTTATTTGTAGCCGCGGTTCACATTACGAACCGCGGCTAAAAATCGATTTGTAGCGACAGTTCGTAATGTGAACCGCGGCTAAAAATCGATTTGTAGCCGCGGTCCGTAATGTGAACCGCGCCGTCGCTACAAATGATTTATAACGACGGTTCATTTGTACAGTGTCCCGCAATCCACTATAGCGGCGGTTGAATTTCAAAACCGTCGCTATGGGATCTTGGGCACTGTCGCTAAAGAATGTTTTTGTTGTAGTGGAAAGCTTTGATATACTGGGATACAATACTCCACCTAGATGAGTCGGACATATTCCACACACATTGTGATTTTTAAATAATTAAAATAGTTAGATATTTTGTCAACACCTTTATGATTCTTTCCAGATACTGCCAAACCCTAACACAATGACCCTCATTCAACTCATAAAAGGACCAACTCGGCGCATAAAACCCCTCTTGCATGCTGCTCTCAATAAACTCTAAATCATCATGCTCGCGGTCCTCTTCCCTCTTCCAACCTCATGCTATGGTCCTCTCTCCTTCCTCAACCCAGAGTCCTTGCCATGGATCCTGTGGCGAGTAGAAATTGGAGTTCAGATCCATCTGCAATTCTGCATCTTGCAATAGTACAGGTAAAGTTGTTCTGGCAACTACAAGGGAAACAATCATGTAAGGGCAGAGCCAAATCTGGTTGCTGCCCATGTGTTTCCTCCACACAATAATGATAAGCAGCCACTATGGAAGTACGCTTAGGTGTTGGACAAGATAGAAAAAGGATAGGGAGGAACACAAAGATTTAGATACAGGCTTTATGATTTGGTGATCAATGGAACTACACAAGAGTGAATGCACGCATCTTGAATATGAAAGGTTATGGAGTAAAGCTTTGTGTACAACAAGTGACAAGACCCCTTTTTGATCAACTTATTTAAGAAATTCTTGAGGCAATGTAGTCACTGCTAGACAAGTCTGTGTGCGCGCGCGCGTGTGCGTGCCTGTGCGTGTGCGTGTGTGTGAGAATACTTGTGGATTTACTGCTTGTTTCTATCTAAAAAAGTGTGGCTGCAACACCACCAGAAATGTGTGTTCTTTGATAATGCATTGGAGTGAAACAAGCACATATCTCAGGAGGCCATGATTGACATTCGAGGATCCCTATCCTACTGGAATTTGAGGCTTCAATGACAGTACATGCATCCGTTTCACATATGTTTAGCCAAACTACTGTTACACGATGTTGAGATAGGACGAGACTTGGGAAACGAGTAATAATGTGTCATACCTGGGGAAAACTAATAAACTCAGTGTTTCGCTAGTACAAATGTTTCACTGCAATATTCCACCAATCCACCTTCAATTCCTATGAAATTTTACTGTGGTTGTGATGGTTTCTACTGTTGGCCGAGGTGCCGCAGTAGCAGCACTACCCTGTTGATTTGAGGTTAGCCCTTGACCGACACATTTCAGGTTGTTTCTCCATCAATAGAGACCAATATCAGCTCAGAGGAAATAGAGGAACCAGTGCTCAGCAGGGATTAAAAACAGCAAATCGGTCGGTTTTCGAAACCGCTAGGTAAACTAGTAAACTGAGCAGTTTTTGAAATTTCTACGGTGCCTGAGTCCGGTTTAAATGAAAATTAAGCGGTTTTGCTAACCGAGCCGGACCGGTTTTATCGGTTTTCGCGGTTTTCTAGTGGTTTTCATCGATTTTTGAAACCTTGGTGTTGAGTGTACGCATGATTGCCCTCGAAAGGGCCGGAGAGATATCATTTAGACTGCCTATATATATCATGTATGTTTTTATTTTGAAGGCCGCAAAATATATTTTCTGGTGTCTTGTTTCGCAGAACATCCGATTCTTTAGATGATCAAAATGACTAGAAATTCAACTCTGTCAATGCATTGTGTCGTGGTACCCTACTAGCATGCAATATGTGCTGGTTGTTATTACATTGCACATTGCATGACTAGGGTTCTCACACACATCACGAGAGCAGATTCAGGTAAATGAACTAATTATACATGACTGCTCAGCAAAACAGCATGGAGAAGAAATGTGGGGAGACGCTGCTGTCATTAATATGCATCAGCCATTTTCAATATAAGCGGTGCTCTGGTGTCATTTGTTATTCTAGGTAGCAGTGGTTCTGATGGTGTCCATGCATTTCCTTCAAACCTGGGTGCCTAACACTAAATCAGGAAAATGTATGTGATCCTCATGGGGTACTGGGTGGCTTATTGTGCGGTCCAAAAGATGGATGGTTAAGCACAGCGCTGATCACTACATTGACATAGTTTTGTTGATGCCACTATGGCACTGTAGAGTTTGGATTCTGTACAGCATCGAATGAGGATGAAGATAGAATGAGGCAACAAGTGAATTTGAACTGTGCATTATATGAGTTTTTCACTGCATGATATAACCCCTCTGCATTGTATAAAAGGAAAAACAGTTAACTGGATTTTCAAGTTTTTAATATTCTTCCACGGAGTTATTTGAATAACACTAGGATACTTTGATAGCTAACAAAGTTGCAATAAGAGGCAACCCCCCCCCCCCCCCCCCCCCCCCCCAAAAAAAAGTCATTCACATCAGGGTAGGAAACAAAACTTATTGAGAAACGATGGAACCACATTAGTAGAGGGCAGAAAGTGGATGACTTGCCGTATATATAAACATTCATATACCTAGACAAATGTTGTAGCTACGCCCTATCTGGGGCGGACAAATTGTCGTTCATTCTGCTAGTTGGATTCATCAGTGGTTTCTTTCTTTAATATATGGCTATCATTGTGCCAGGGGAGACTAATGTGTTGTTGATGAGGTGTTGGAGTAAAACAAGTCAATAGGTAGGCTGAACCCAGCAGCTGGGCAGTTAGACCAGTAACATGTCATGTAAGATTAGAATTCTTCACTTTTTCCTCATCATTTTCTCCCTGAGTTCGTAGCTTCGATGCAAGTACAAGCTTCGGCTCCACAATATCAGTTCTCAGTAGGGCCAAGAAAGTAGGACGGCCAAACTGATGCTACACACTACCGCTCAATCTAATATTTGGGTGTGAGAGTTTTCTAAGAAAGTAAATGTTGGCTGAGACGCAGTTGATCCAGGAGGAGGGTGGGCATTGCTATGTTGTTGGCCTTGAATATGCATGAATCACCTTTTGGGTACAAATTCTATTGTTATGAAGGAATTTAAGTTGGAGTCGACAATTCAACATTATTTGATAGGACAACACAGATCCCTAGATAGTTGCTTTTTACGAATTTTAGCATGTTGGTAAAGTTTAGTTCAGAAAATCTTACTATTTAAAGGTATTAAATAAAGTTTAATTACAAAATCTTTTTACAGATGGGTGCTAATTTACAAGACGAATCTAACGAGCCTAGTTAAGTTATGTTTCACTACAGTGATGCTACAGTAACTATCGTCTAATCGCAGTTTAATTACCCTCATTAGATTGGTCTCGCAAAATAGTACAGGTTTCTGCAAAAAGTTTTGTAATTACACTTTATTTAATACCTTTAAATAGTACTCTCTCCGTCCCAAAATACTTGTCGTTCTGGCCTTCTACCAGATTCATTGAACATTCTCTGAACATGGACAATCTGTCTGTCCAGGTTCATTGAACATTCTATGAATCTGGACACTAAAAACACTCCCAGAACGATAAATAAATTGGGACGGAGAGAGTGAACTTTGAACTAAATTTTAGTCCTAAACAAAACGAACACGAGTGTCAGGTCAGATTGACAACCAAACTAGTTATGCCTACTAGTACACTACAGTCGTTCAAGCCACGCACGTCCATCAGTTTTGGGCTCCTGTTTGTTTAGGACAATGGCCAGTTGTTGTATACTGTACGATGCCACCAAATGCCATTTAATTTGCCGGAAATCAGCTAAGTTAGTCAACAAACTAATAATATTAACTTGTTAGTCTAAGATATCTATAGCTTGTGAGATCAATTCTTGTTATTAGGATCTAACAACGCCAAGCATATTTCCATATCATGTTGTTATTTTTCATGTGAATAATATTAATCAGTTTTTACCACGTCTTACTATCAATCCATTAGTATAAGCATAAAAGGTCAATAAATAGCTTATTCATGTTATGTTGAATTATAGTTATGACACCATTCTAATCAAAGTACGTTAGTGTGCAAGGGTGATAACAATTGCTTTATCAGAATTCTCAGAATATAACGCTATGAAACCATGATATCAAATAGAATTGTGCAGAGAATGTTGATCTATTTGGCTACCATTTTGCTGTTTAGAGATCGATCATTCATTCTTGCAGAAAGAGCAAAGTCGAAACAGAACACATGAACAGATGACACAACTGCATGAGTAAGGTAGCAAGAGGTGGATGACTTGCTGGTTTACATCTATCTACCCCTTAAAGAGCCAGTTTCTACCCCTTAAAGAGCTAGTTGCGAGGAAAATTATTTTTACTTTGCCAAACTATCTACCCTGTCATTTTAACCGTCCTGCCATATCGTGGGCCCAAAATCTAACGGACCGAATCGTTCCATCAGAAACCCAGGCGTAACGCATCCTCTCTCTCCCCACCGGTTATGTATATTTTCGGTCCGAGTTGCGTTACCGTAACGCTAAACTAATTTTTTTTTCTCACCCAGAACCCACCCACCGCACCCCATCTTTGGAAAAGAAAAATAGAAAAACGTAATTGACGTGACCAGGGTATTCCATACAGGGGATTAATTGACGTGAGCAGGGTATTCCATACAGGGGATTGACGTGAATAGCAAAGTTAATAGCAATTTCCATAGTTTCCATAGATGATTAGCAATTTCCATAGATGTTTGACGTGAAGCTAGGAACAATTTCCATACTCACCGATGGATTGCTCTACTCGTCTGCCCATCCCATTCCTTGATTTATGCTTGATTATTTTCTTTGATTTTCTTCCTTCTATCTCTCCTTCCTCTTGATCCGTGATTATTTCCTTTGATTTCCTTCCTTCTATCTCCCGTCCTCGTGCTCGGCTGCGTCACAGCGCTGGCGATCGTGCTCGCCCCACCCTCATCTACGTACGCCCAAGCGTGTCTCCTCCCGGTCCCAGCTCCGCCATGCCGCATCCACCGCTGCTCCGCTTCCTCCGCGGGCGCACACGCGCAGCCTCGCACACCACCCAGGACGCTACCCCCGCCGTCATTGCCGCCCTAGGGTTAGGTCGCTCCACGGCCACCGTGATCTGCCGTTGGAGACCGACGGGGAAACAATTTGGTATGCGGCAATGGGGGAACGGGAGTGGTCGCGGCCAGATCCCGCCGCCATGCTCTTCCATCCCGTATCCCTCCTCAACGAATTCGGCCAAGCGGCGGCGTTTGTCCATGACGGCCGCAGTGACACGACCACAGCACGGTCTCCTCCTCAACCTCAATGACTGATCTGGACGGCGCCTTCGCAGGATAGCAGGTACCGTCCGGAACCATCCTTCCTTCCCCCTGTCCCCAAGTCTGGTTGAAATTTCTTCCCATGCCTCTCGTTCTGATTGGTGACAAATGGATTCTAATTCTCGGATGCAGGATCTGAGGTCCAGCGGCCAGCCTGAGTTTTCAGTAGATTTTTCTCAGCTGCAGAATGGTTCTTACTCCATCGTCAATCTGAAGGCATGTTTCCTCAATCCTCATCATGTAATAGTCAGATATCACAATACGTAACTTGCTTTCTTCCTGCATTGAAGGATGCTTGTAGACTGTAGTGCACTCATGGAAGGATATCAGCTTTGCGAGTACCTTACAAAAGCAAGTGCTAATTAGCTTATTTGAAGAAGTGATACTGCTATTAAGTTTACATGACCATTCTTGTGAATTATGATAACAAAAAAAATGTTCTCTCTTTTTTATAACAGTTTGTAATAAGTGATACTGCTATTAAGTTTACAATCTAACTGTTAGATTACGTACAGGACAAAGATGCACTGATAAACAAATCCTGAATATTGGTCCATGATTTTTGAGGTAAGAAAGTCCACAAATTAATTGTTTCCAAGAATTAAAATAGTACATGTTGTCCATGCTCTGTTTTTCCTTGGCTCATACAGTTAGATTGTCTCATCTTACAAACTGTTGTGTTATCTTTTATGTGTTCTCGCCTGATTCCTTGGTCAGGTGAACCCTGCACCTGCACTAAATCAAGTGATAATTATAGTTCTGTCCGTTGGGTGTTTCTTATAGTACTGTTTTTCTTTGATGATATATAAAGTTGCCAGAGCCGGTGTCCAGATTCTACTTCGTTGTTGACGCCGTGGTCGTCTTGCTCATCTTGCGATATGATAACAGTTCAGGTTAGCGTTGCTAACCTTCTCTGCCATCGGTGAATTTAAAACCGCTTAATGGTGTACCCTGCACATGTTCATTTCATGAGCTTGCATTTTATTTCCCTGAAATTTTCACTGGTATGGCTTTGTCTTATTAGCTAGAACTACGACTGACCATTAATTCATACAATACTTACTACTGTAATTTAATTGTGTCCTCCATTATTGCAGCTACGTATTTCCTAATCGATCTACTCATCCTATGTTCTGATTTGTTTCTTTTCTGCTGTTTTGTGATCAAGGTGTGGGGCATGCTGGGACTCCTGATCCGGATAATGCAGAGCCATGGGATTGCTCATGGTTATGATTGATTGCAATGGCGCATGTCAGAACAGCACGACGATCATATGTTTGTATTGGTTTTCATGACAGTATTGAAAAATAGTAAAAGCAATGTGCAAGGTAAGTAGGAGACTCCCTATCCTAGAATTTTACTAAGATAACGCTTTATGTAATACTATCATCATCAGTATATATCACTGATGAATCCTAGATGAATAGCATCTGTGATTTATCCATGGAAAATGCTACTCGAGAACAGCGATCTACAATTTGATATGTAGGCTGGTCATCTAGCATTTTTTCTGGGTGAACTTTTGCTTGTTGCATTGTAGTTTGGTGGACACAAATGGCATTCATGTTGTTGAAGTCCCGTACTTAGATTCTATTTTCCCATACAGTTGAGGCCAGCTAACCGTATGGCCTGTTCAATTTCCTTTATAGTTAAGTTTGTTTACAAAACCAAAATTTTCCCATCTTTTTGTGTCTTTGTTTCTCAAAGTTTCTGAAGTTAAATTGAAACCTATAATACTTGTGATGTGTGTCCACTCTCCAGGCAGAGAGAAAAAATAGGTAGTAATATCTGAAGTCTGAAGGATTTATTTATGAGCTATGATTGATTTTGTTTCACTATGTATAGCTCACAATTTGCACTTATTTTAGCCTGGCTACGTCTACGGTGTTCTTTTTATTGATGCATAAACTTTGAAGATTTGTTCTGCATCTTGAAACTTCAATTAGTGCCATCTTTCTTGGTAGGCTGCTTCATCTGCAGAAGAAAGAGCTGGGGCGGGAACGATAAGTTGGCCGGGATGGAGATTCAGTAGGCTGCAGCGAAGGAACCGGCCGGAGTGGCCACGCGTATCCTGATGCCGGCCATGTTTCGATGATTTTTAGATCATTGATGCAATACACATATGCTGCCCTGTATGGGGAATGCTGTTTAAAGCTTTGCCACCGAAGTTGCTTCCCAATCTGAAAGGTATGTATACTATTCATCTCATCTTTTTTTTTTTGAAGAAAATATTCCCAATCTGAAAGTATACTTACTGCATCTTTTAATTTATATTGTAGCATCTGTTAATTATGTTGCTTTTTTCATTGGAGCTGCGGCACTCATGTTTTTCTAGGAGCATGAATGCTGTCCAATATTATTTCTAAAATAATTCAGTAGCAGTGAGCAGTCTGCAGATGAATCAAGTGTGCAATTGGCTATTTCGCTTTAATGCATTGCATAAAGAAAAAAAATGGTGCCTTATGCTAGAAATAAGCTGTATGATATGTCGTAACTTTTTTCTATTATTTTCAGCTGTCGCATCACAAGTCACGAATACCTGAGTCAATAGAGTGAGAAAATGTCACCTTTAACGTGGTTTGGAAAAGTGTATGAAAGTTTCTTAAGATCCCTCAGTATTTTGTTCAATTTCTTCTCAATCAAATTCACTCCACTAAAGTTTTGCTGAATTGAGAGGTCTGATTACAAATATTCTATTGTGACCATTGGTTGCGGTCTGGTTGTTTGTTATATTTGAATTGAGTTCTTATATGCAGCTACTACTCTTGTTGCTCCTCAAATGAAGATATTTTTATTAGGACTCCTTTGAGATTGAAAAGAAGCAATCTAAAGCATGAAGATCACTTGCAAGCTCAACAACACGGCTTGCAACAAGCTGAAACTGAAAGAGAAATTGGAATCAGCGAAAGTATGCTCAAAGTTTGCTACTTCCAAAATCAGAGCAAGTCAACTTTAGTTTTTGTCTATGTATGCAGGCATTGGGTCTCAACAAAGTTTACAACTTTGATTTTGATGGTTAATGATATTTCAACTGTCTGAGACCTTTGTATTTCCATTTATAATATTTCGATATTCACTTTAGCTGTCTTTTTTATACAATGTATTGTCTACATTGCTTGTGCCTTTTTAATTACTTGTTTCATAATAATCAGAAGAAATATATTTTCTTTGTGTAATTATTAGCTCCATCGACGGATATCATTTGAGCATTTTATATATTATTTTGAAGTCTACATTCTGAAAGATAATGTAGTCAAGTATATCATAATGCTCATATTCCTGCCAAGTGATGTCATTATTTAGACACGTGCGTGACGCACGTGCATCTTTACTAGTATACATTCAGCGCAATAGCTTACCCGTCGAGACATGGAAATGGTGTAGCCGGCAGGTCTTTAGGGGCCGGCAAATTGGGTTGTTCACTAGGTGATCATTCAACAGCGGTCACTTTTTCTCAAATGCCTGGCTGGGACGCAGGAAAGATTTGTGGAGTGTCGCTGATGAAACATTGGAGTAAACCAAGCCAATATTTAGGATGAATCCTGCAGCATAGAAGTCGGGGCAACCAGCCCGAACGCAGCAATGGCACGCTGACGAGGGGCACACTCTGACGAGCAGCAATGGCAGGCAGCGTCATTGCTAGGGAAGTTGTGTCAGAATCGAAATCAAGGGATCTGATTGCAAGGTCTTCTAAAATCAACACTAACACTGTCACGTCTTATTAGTGCAGTTGTACAGGCTGCCAAGTTGTTTGAATGTTCTAGCATTGTACTTCCTCTCTGAGTTTCATCATGGCCTGCATGCAAGTAAACACAGCGGTTCCACAGAACACTATCGAGGAGGGATGAGAATCATCTCGGGATGGCAATCTTATTTTCTTTTTCTTTTTTTGTTGGGAGATGGAGATGGCAATCTTTGGTCTCCCTTGGAGAGTATAGGTGTACCAATTGCCGTGTTTCAATTGCGGCAAATTATTTGCTTTGATTGAAAAAGCAGGTTGGGCTTGGATCTGTTGTGCGAGACATTGCGGGTGATCAGGCCTGCCCAGTCCAGCGTTTTTCTCCATCAACAATCGTTTCCCCCCTATCAGATGAGAGCAGAGGAAACAGAGGAACTTCCTCTGCTCTGAGGAAGTGCACTCTGCTCTTAGCTGTTCTGTTGTAGCACATGCTGGTTAAACTTTAGGAAATCAAGCTCGGCATGCTACAGGACCATGATGCTTCCTCCTGTATGTGACGATGATGAATGAATCCACCGCGCCGTGCCCTCTCTACGACTTTTCCATGTTTTTTGCAGTTCTTACTGCCGCTAGCGACTGCAAGTTATATTTGTGTCCTGACTAATTTTCAAGCGCTTACATCCAGTTAAAAACCAATTCAAAAACGATACTATATTTTTTTTCCTTTGTCCTAGGCCGGTGTGGTTGCATCACGGAGGAGAAGCATGTGCGTCATTCATATGCCGTCCAATGCGAAACCATCCAAAGAACCTTCCGTCCAAGTCCTCTCCAACATGCTGCTGCTTATTCTCCTCTCCTCTCGCAGTTCCTGGTCCAAAGTCAACAGCAGCCGCGCGTATAAACTCGCCGCTACACATTTCCCCACCACGTGCGCACGACGCAGCTCGCCGGCCCGGCCTCCCTCTCTTCTCTCCTCCCCGTGAAAGCAAAGCTCTCCGGCCAACCAGCCATGGACGAGGCGACCGGGCGACCGCGGCAGCCGCCGGGCTTCTTCTCCTTCCTGGGCCACGGCGCGCTCCTCCCGGCCCGCAACCGCGGCCTCTTCCTCCCGCTCCTCGCCCTCACCGCGGGCCTCGCCGCGGCTCTCCTCCTCGGCAACGCCCTCGCCGTGCAGCCGCTGGCCGCCGCGGTGCTCGTCGACGCCGACGGCATCAGCCGCGCGGACCCGGCCAGCGCCGCGTACCGGGACCTCGTCCGCAGCCTGGAGGCCCACGTCCGGGGCCTCCTGCTCGCCGCCGGCGCCTGCCTCCTCGCCGCCGTCGTCGCCGGCTCCGCCATCAAGGTCGCCACCGTCTTCGCCGCCGTCGCCGCCTTCTCCTCCTCCTCCGTTTCCGGCGGCGCCGCCACCACGGCCGGCGCGGCGCTGGAGAAGGCCAAGGGCAACGTCTGGGGCGCCGTGCTCACCGTCGCCTTCGGGTACGTCCTCGAGGCCGCCTGCGCCGGCGCCATCGCCGCGCTGGCTGTGCTCGGCGTCGTCCTCCTCGACTACTCGCTCCTCCTCCTCTTCCTCGACGCGCTGCTCGTCCTCCTGGCCTCCCTCTTCCTCGTCTACCTCACCGTCGTCTGCTCCGTGGCCGTCGTCGTCTCCGCCGCCGAGGGCGGCTCCGGGCGGCGCGGCGCCGCCGCGGTGTCGCGCGCGTGGCGGCTCATGCGGGGCCGCGCCGCGCAGGCCGCGCTCTACGTCGTCGCCACGTGCGCGCTCGGCGCTCTCGTCTCGCCCATGTACACGCTCGCGGTGCGGTGGTGGCCGCGGAGCGCCGCCGCCGGGGTCGCCGCCGGCGTCGCGTACGTGCTGCTCCTCGGCGCCGTCGAGGTGTTCTCCGTCGCCGCCGTCACCGCGTACTACTTCGAGTGCAGGGAGAGCAAGGAGGAAGAAGAGGAGATCATGGCTGGCCATCGGTACATCAAGCTGCCCAATGGAGACGAACAGCCAAATATTTGATCAAATCTTTTTGCGGTCTTCATGACAGATTCATTAATCCACTTGTATACTCCGTATTGGATAAGATTGAGCCTAGCCATTGTTCTGGTGTTTACCGCCAGCAAGAAAGAAGTAGCGTAGCATGTGAATTAACAGTTTATAAATTGGAATTCCGTTACCAGAAGCATCATCTAACTTTGACACCAAAGTTCAGATCACTACACCAGTGTATTTTTTATATACAACAGATATCACTATGTCAAGTGGTATTGTCCACTGTCCACTTCTTGATAAGATCCAGCGGGAGAAAACAAACACTCAAAAACATGGGCTGGATCCATCAACTGGATACGCTGCTAGTTGCTCATGCCATTGATAGAGTCGGCAATTTAGGCAGAACAATTATGAAGTGGTTGCCACTTCCTTATCACACTAAATTCGGTAAGGCATGAACTAAAAAGACTTGTAAAAGGCATCTCAAAATATGATACAAATATCTTTGTGGATGCAAGACGATGACCTCTAATTCTTCACGGGAAGGCGCTGCGAATATGCGTGAGTACTGGCAGGGGGAAAGAATGCAATTCGATCGGCCGCCGAAAGCATACGTCGTTTTCAGAGACTGTCAAACTAAGGCAGCCGTGGAATATTTCGTCATGGAGCAAAGGATGATTCCACTGTATACGTCGCTGTTAGCTGAGACTCTTGCTGGATTGGCTGGGGCATGTATCTCGCCAGTAGGATTACTATGACAGACTTGTCTTTTCTCACCTTTTACGTGTGTTGAAAACTTGGTTTGTGCCTTTTTTACGCGGAATTAGACCTGGGATGAAACCATCTGAGCAAACTTGTGTGCGAAGGTGGGCTCAAGCGTTGATTCCTACAGAACCTTTTGCCCTAACATTAGCACATGAATAACCCTCACAGATTTATTCAGCGGAACAGTTTGTCCCAATAGAACAGTCCCACTTCTGAATTTAGCGATTGAGACGGAGGTATAGAATTGCGGCGGCAGTAACTAAAATCTCGGGTGATTTTAGGGTCTAGAGAGTAAATCAGTTTCCCAAAAAATTAGGGAAAACCCCTTACGGCATGAAAGACCGTTATGGAGACTTCCTTACAGTGACAAAAAAAAAATCTGGAACTGTGCTCATGAGTTTCCAGTTTTCCAAGAGAGAAGAAAGCTGAATTCAAAGGGAATCCAGTTGAAATTCATCCACTTGATCTTGCTAGCCAGGCAAAGGCTTATGGAAATTTCCATACAGTTTCATTATCAGGTTAAAGATACCCACCGGGGATCGGTATCATGGGCTCATGTGCAACTTCATCAAGTTCCTTGTGCAATCATCGGGACAGGTCCAAACGTCCATGGAATGGAAGTCACAGACTCACAGCTATATAACTTACTAGCACATGAAAAACCGATGACTATCTCCAATCAAAACTTGCAACCTAAAACTCTAAAAATATTTGCAACCTCAAACCCACATGATCGTATGAAATACAAAAATAAAATAAAGAAAATGAATTATTCAGATTGTATGAAAATGCCAACTTTTTTTTTTTTTGAGATGTATGAAAATGCCAACTGGGAACTACATGCCCATGCAGGTAAGCAACATGGTGTCGCAAAATAAGATAGCTTCCTAATCACTTAAAAAGTATATGGGTCTGTATTGGGAATAAAAAGATCACAAATATCTGTTGCAACAGCTTACTTTGGCAACTGTCAATTGGTTACGACGTCTTGCTGCAAGCCATGGTCTGCAGCACTGCTGCAATGAATTGTCACACTGCTGCTGTATATCCATTTTTTTTCCATACAGATCATGATTAGAAAAAACAGCCATTTACCAAGAGGTAATTAGATGTATCATGTATGCGTTGAAACGTGCTAAAACCGAGGTTTACAATAAAAGGTCACACCCTTGAATAGAAATAATCTTTTCGGAGAGCATGGCTTACATGTGCGTAATTTAGCTATCATCAGATCATCCCATGGTCCAGAGTTATTCTTTCATGTCTTGTGACCAAAATCCATTGCTCTTCTCAAATAGTGAATGACTAGATCCTGATGTCAATTGCATCTGATATACATGTTGTGGAAAAAATTGCCAAGATACACACAACATATGTGGTACATTTTAAGGGGATCACAATCTCGCACTATACTCAGCTTAAGGGGAAAGAAATGGTCGACCATGGATACAGAACTCACACCGTCTATCTTACCTTTTTCAAAAATTGTACCTTCTCAAACTCTGGACTGGCAAAGCTCTTCTCTACCTCCCATGCATGATGAGCCATCATGTTGAACGATGATTTCACCCCCTTCTCATCAGAGACCTCCCTTGAAAAAGGGATCCGTACAGCAAAGATGCCTTCCCCAGAATGAACATGAAAGTCGAAACCTAGCCGGTCAACCCATATCATCTTCACATCTGCCACCTGTTACCACAGGGCAATATGAATATTACTGCAGCAAATTTGAACAAAGGCTCCCTAGGTTGAAAATCTGGGCTCTATGCATTTTGAAATTTTACTATCCAATTGCACCCTAAAAATAAATATCCCAGAGTATTTCACTGATTATTGGGGGCTGCAGGTTACAGCCGGTCATCCAACTGCCTGCTTGAACCATTATAAACTTCACATCAGCCTAAAAGCTGGGTTCCAGAATTCCTTAACATCTAATAATCCAGCAAAGGGCCAAAAAAAAAAGGGTGAAAAGTCATATATCAACCTCATTTTCCTACTATGGATATTCTACTCATATAAAGGAGTGTAATTTAATAAATCGAAGTAATGAAGAAAGCACAAGAAAAGTGCACTATATTGGTTTGGCATCAGGCATTAATGGCAGTAATGAGATCAGTACCTGGAAATCTGATTCAACATATATACTGTATATCCTACGTACATCATCGGCATTCTTGCTGTTCAGTTCTTCTACAATGTTTTCGGCAAAATTACGAAGAGGATCAGGTTCCGCACTGGTGTACTCTGATGGAACAACCCACATGCCATCCTGCATGGACAGAACTATTTAGCAGTGTAATCTCATTTTTTAGTGAATCTTCACTGTCAAATAAAGCTACTTGCTGCTAGGACATAATGGAAAGGACATTGAAAAGAAGAAAAGTGCCAGGCTCTTCACCTTGCATAATGATAAGAGCAACTTTGGGTAATCTTGAAGTTTGGCAGATCAGTGGCATTACCAGACCAACCATTGTGATTACTTATATAGCACCTACATTTATGCTTCTTATTCCTTTTTAACAAAATAGTACCAAAAATTTTTATCGAGATATGGAACTAACACACTAAAATTTATCGAGATATGCGTCTTATTTGCAAGAGAATTATCCAGGATATTATTTTGCAGATATTGTGTTGAATCAAAAATAGTGTAATAACATTTAAATTTGGCCAAAAAGGGCCCTTGGGTGGGGTGGGCCTTAGGTGCCCACTACTCAGCAAGAAATGAAACACAGCTCATGAAAGAATTGAAACAACTACCTACTCGTTAAGCCTACAAGTGTAAGGAAAACAAAACACGTGGAAGTTGGAAATGAAGAGATCACATCCCTTGCTTTTGGAAATAAAAAAATTATGTACATGAAGTCAGAGTTGAATGATCAAGCACAAAAATTGAAAACAGACTATATAACTAGATGAGAAGCTTATGTATTTTACCTCATTGAAATCTTCCATGTGCATAATCCGCTCAACAGATATTAAGTACAAGAGATCTTGATTTATCTCTTCCCCAAATTTCTTTTCCCATCTAGCGGAAAGCTTCTGCACAATTCAATAAGGCATGATACCTATCAGTACAAATATGCAAATAAAAGCAATGGTGGCCCAGAACCACAAACTGTATTAATCAGAAAATAAAGAGAAAAAGTTACTAAAAGTACTGGAAAAGAAGTTCATTTGCTTACGAATATTTTTTTTTTCAACCATACTACATGTTTGGGTGCAAATTTGGGGTAAATCTTCTACCACTGTAACCGCTGGCTAATTCACAAACAAAACACATACATATCTTGAACAAATGCACGATAACAGTATTGTTACCTTCAACACAGCCTCATCATTAGGTTTATTCAAGGCACCAAGCATAGTACATTGTGGTGTCCTAACCCCACTCTGCTGAAACTGCAGCCACCAAGAGTAGAAAACAAACGGTAAGCTCAAACAAAAAGGAATCACTCTGTTATGAGTAAAAGCAACTTTAGAGTTTGGGTCACCTCTGACATTAGACAAAATATGACCAAAAAGGAAAACTAATTTTGGAATAGTGCTAATCACCCCTACCACTAAGTGATGTTCTGCAAAGTGAAACAGTAAATAGTTCCCAGCATAGCGTAAATGATTCCTTTCTTGGCCTCACTTCCTGACCTTTTAGTATTATGTAATATAACAACACAGTGCCTGATGCCTCAAATTCCAATACCCAGTGGAATGTGAAAGCATTTCCACAGAGGCATCCACCAAAAAATTGCAATGAGGCAAAGCTCATAGCACATTGATCGTTGTTCTATCACACAATGAACTGAACGCTACACTGCTTGAGCACTTCCCAATGAGCATAACACTAAAATCCATGAGCATTACAAATTTACAATGCCCGAATTCTAATACTCCAGCAAAATGAAAGAGTGCCTTCAACGTTTCTTGTCACAAAATGTACCACATCACGATAATTGGCAAGCATTTGGTATTTTCCACAGGAAAATTTTAGATCTCACAACATAATTAAAACAAAATTAATCTTTCTCGGTCTCAATACTGCCGCAGCACAGGAATTGCATCACAGAACCCCCCAAAACTCAACCTTTATGGCAAACGCAACCATCCTAACACTCCATAGTTGCGTTCACTGACCTCGACGTGGAAGCTGGACTGCGCATTGGGCGTGGCCACACCCGCGGTGGCCAAGCAGAGCGCGGGCGCGCCGGAGGCGTCCGCAACGAAGCGCGCGCCAACGCCGAGCGGCCAGCCGTCAGGGCCAACCACGGAAAGCGTCCCGGACGGCGCGAGCTCGACGACCGTCCGCGCCACCTCCGCCGCAGATGGCCGCGCCCGCGCCGCGGACACCGGCGCAGCGGCCGCCGCCGCTGCGGCCGCCACCCGAACCCGGCGACTCGCGGCGGAGACGGTGCGCAGGGACGAAGGCGGCTTCTTGGAGCATAGGGTGGCGGGGGAGGGGAGCGGAGAGGAGAGGATAGAAGGCGAAGACGACGCCGGCGACATGGCGGAAATTGGAGGTTGAGATTTGGTGGGGATTTTTGAGGGTTGAGATAGGCATCGATAGTCTACGGTCAAATGGGTATATCATTTTGCTTTTCCTACTGGCAGATTAGTGCCACTCACACAACTCGAAAATTACAAGCTGGTCACATAATTTATTTTGTGGAGAAAAAAGTAAAAGGAAGAACAATGATCACTTCTGCTAGGAGACCATCCAGAACATGTGTGATGGATATGTTGGCTGCTGCAACCACTGCAGCTATGGTTGCATCAACCAACACAATAAAGCTTAACAGACCAAGTAGCCATAGTGTAACGGCTGTAAAGGAGCACATCTGATCAGATCTCATATAAAAAAAAATCTCTAAAATTGTGATCGCCAAGCTTCTAAAGACAGGGATGGATCCAGCGGGGAGGGCAGGGGGGCTGGAGCCCCCCCTACCCCCTGGAACTCCATGGAGAAGAAGAGGGGAGAGGGGGAGAGAAGAAGAGAAAAATGAAGAGGAAGGGGGGCTGGAGGAAGAAGAAGGGTGATGAGCCCCTCTTTGCTCGCCGTCCAGGCTCCGCCACTGTCCGAAGGTCTTATGGGGATCGCAATTTTGGAAACTCTTTTTAGGTGTAGCTAGAGGTTGACCCGGTGGATGAAATAAGGATCTTGTTCGGCTGCCTAGTGCTGGTAGATGACTGTAGAAACATAACACCAACCGGAAGCAGCTAGCGAATCAATTAACTAAACAGGCCGAAGTTAGAATTCGATCTAGCTTTTATGTGAGATGAGACCATAAAATTAGATTATTTTTTTACTTTATTTTAAAAGTCGTTCATAGCTAAAGAATTAAAAGTTTAACAGAAACTTTATGCAAATCTTTAGTACGAAGTATAAAGTGGCTTATCTTTAGTACACTATAGAACATTGAGGATTTGGTGTTTTTACCCCTGTTTTGAAATCCAATTGTGTTTTTACCTCTCTTTTTCACAGATTGCGAATTTACTCCTGCTTTTTGAGGATGAAGCAGCCGTTTACCCTTCATTCTCACATCCGTTAAGCCTAGGGCTGGACTACCGAGCCGGCTCGGCTCGGTCCAGCTCGTTAGGATAACGAGCTGGCTCGGCTCGGCTCGTTATCTTAACGAGCTGGAATGCTAGCTCGGCTCGGCTCGTTACGAGCTCGAGCTGGCTCGCGAGCCAGCTCGTTAAGCTCGTCACTCGTCTTCAGTATCTCTGCCGCGACTTGGGGACTGAGGAACGTAAGACGAAGACCAAGTCGCCGTGTAATCTTCACGCCTTTGAGCACGACGACGTGCTGAGTGAGGAGGCGGAGGCCGACGTCACGAAGGTCATCGCGGTCGAAAGGGGACGGGAGGCTGGTGACGTGAAGAGCCGGCACACCAATGCACGAGGGGAGTAGGGGGAGGGGCGGCACTACCTGGCTTGACCCGCCTGTTGCCGCGCGTCATGTCACCCATCTGCGGCTTAGATCTTGACTCAGTCCCTTTCTGTCATCGCCATGGTCAGGGGAAGAGCAGCGAGGACAACGAGCTCGTGTTGACCATAAGCTTTGGCATTGATGGCAGCATCGTCGATGACGAAAGGGGAAGGGAGAGGCGAGTGCTGCGACGGGAGAAATTGGAGGCACCGACAACCTCGCGGGGCTACTCCGGGCAAGCTCGCAAGTGAGCGATGTAGGAGCAGGGTGACAGGCCAGCGAGGCAGGCGGTGCGGCTCGCGAATGGAGTAAGGCAGGCACACGATGGGGACCCGGGAGAAGGCAACGTGTGGTGGCGGCGCGATTCGAGAAAAGGGATAAGGTGTGGGGAGAAAGGAGGGGACCGAAGGGTGATGAGACTGTTAAAATTTGCTGGCTCGTGAGCAGCTCACAAGCCAGCTCGAGCCGGCTCGTTAAACATAACGAGCTACAAACCTGGCTCGGCTCGTTAGAAAAAGTAAATGAGCCGAGCTGAGTCGAGCCGAGCCAGTCACGAGCCGAGCCGAGCTAACGAGCCACGAGCTTTTCGTCCAGCCCTAGTTAAGCCAGATCGAGTTAAGCCAGATCGATTGAAGAAATAAAACAACAGGAAAAAACGATTCAGTAAAGAGGAAAGGACCGAAGTGCCCTTTTCCTCAACACGAGCCCGACCTGCAGCCCGTTCGACCCGAGCCCGACTTGACTCCCTCCTGTTCGTTCTCTCCCTGTTCCCTTCCCCCAACCCTAACACGGACTGCCGCCATGGGGATGAAGCTTGAGGTGGCGGGGCGGCGGCCTGGGTAGCGCGCGCGGCCTGGAGGTAGAGGCGCGCGCGGTAGGAGGGGAGACTGGGCACGTGCGCATCTGGAAGAAAGGGGAGGCCGGCGTGCGCGGCTAGAAGGGAAGGAGAAAGGAGGGGGTGCGGCCAAGAGAAAGAAAGGGGAGCGACCTGAGGAGGAAGGGGGCGCGGCCAGGAGGAAGAAGGAGCGCGGTCTCGAGCGCCCCCTACTGGCCACCGAACCATGGAGCTTTTCAGTCTGTTCGTTTCGCTACAGCTAGGGATGGCAATTTCACCTGCGGGTGCGGGTCACCCGCGGGTCCCGCACCCGTCGGGTGCGGGTGCGGGTCCACCCACAGTGACTCGGGTGCGGGTGCAGGTGTGCTCTTCCACCCGCGGGTGACCCGACGGGGCCCGTGAAAATTGAAAACCAATTTTCTAGCACTCCGGCCCAGCCCAACTCTCACCTAGCAGCCCAGCCTGCCTAGCCCACGCACACCACACAGGCACACTGCAACCGCACACCCCCTGCACATCCCTAACCCAATCGATCGATTCGATCCCATTCCCCTAGCTCTCGCTTGCCTCTCTCCCAGTCTCACAACACAGCGCCGCCACCCGCCAGACCCGCCACCTACGCCCCCACGCCGGACGCTGCACAGGCACCCGGCAAGCAAGTCCAGCGCGTCGCGATGCCAGCACGCGAGGAAGACCAGCGTGCGTCGCGAGGAGGCCTGCGCTGAATGCAACAGACTGCAGACCAGGACGATGCGGCCAACTGAAGTTGGGCTATTTAGATACATAGCACTACTAAAGGGCTACATCCAAGCAATGCCCTTAGTAAACTGGACATCCAACCAAAGCCACTACTTCCTTCCTTTGTCTCCAATGTGTAGCATTATGATTTTTTTTATTTATTTTCTTCCCTAAATCAAACATTCATGGACCCTTTTGCCCCTTACCCAAACGAACAGAACCGGACTGGATCGAATCAATCGAACCCGACGAACAACCACTCTCCCGACGAACAACCGGACTAGGGTTAGGGTTCGTCGGGGCGGCGAGTGGGCGGCGGCTGGAGGGCGTGGGCGCGGGCGCGGGCGGCGGGCGCAGGCTGGCGGGCGCAGGCGCGGGCGGCGGCTGGCGGGCGCAGGCGCTGTGGCGGCTGGGCGGCTGGGTGTTGTTGATTATAATAGTTGAGGCAGATCCTGGTGTTTTTGATTATATGAAGCTTCATCACCCTAATAGGTGGAGCAGGTCCATGTTCTCTAATGACAGCAAGTGTGACTATGTCAATAACAACATTTCTGAGAGCTTCAACAATTGGATAAAGAAGATAAAAGACTTGCCTCCTGTTGATTTGCTTGATAAGTTAAGACAAATGACAATGGACTTGTGGGACAAGAGGAGGATTGGGGACAAGCTATCAGGAAACATTCTTCCTATTATAATCAAACAACTCAATGCAAAAACAAGAGGTTTGGGTCATATGAGGGTTCACAAAGGGGCTCATACCGCTGAAGTATTTGGGACAAACTATGACTTGACACCATGGAGGCATGTAGTAGAACTGAACATTCATACATGCAGTTGTGGGGAGTGGCAGATGACTGGGAAGCCATGTCTTCATGCATTAGCTTTTCTCCAGATGATTCCTGATGTGGACATGAGTTCCTATGTCCACGAGTACTACTCCGTGGAAAGGTTTAGGGCAGCCTACAATGGCACCATTCCACCTATGACAGATAAGTCACAATGGCCTCAAGTGGACATGGGTTTCAAACTGCTCCCGCCCCCTTTGAAAAGAGCCCCAGGTCGACAAAGGAAGAATAGATATAAAGCTAGCCATGAACCGGGTGCAACAAAGCAAAAAAGATGCAACGCATGTGGAGAGTTTGGACATCGGGAGAATGGAAACTGTCCTTTAAATGAACCAAAAAAGAGGCAAGTGAAGTCCTTTTCTTTTTACTTATCACCTCATATTCATGCACAAATCATTGTTCTCTAATAAAGGATTAATTTTCATGCAGGAAGCGAGTGTCTAAACCAAAGAGAAAGCCACAAAGGCCAAAAATAGTGGCAGGTGAAACCATTTCGCCGGGTTCCATTACAAGAAGGCTTTCGGATTTGGTTGAAGAGGGGCAGGTCCATGAAGTTGGTACAACTTCCACCTCTACCAATTCAGCTAGGCGCTCTCTCAACATCTCTCAAGAAGATGGCAGCACAAGCAACAACTAAATTTCTCTATTTGCATGTCTTTTATTTGATTGTCATGAACTGTAATGTTGTTGTTGAGCCATGTATGAACCCATAAACCTTTACTGTTGGACAATTGTGTTTAGAAGGCTCTATTTGTGTGGCTGGATAAATTTCTTTTCATGTGAGATAATTGTGATGTTGCAGTTATAAATATGTGAAGAGAGGTCATGTCGAATTTTCTTGGCTGATTTAGTTTGGCTCAATTTTCTGATTTTCGTTTGATTTATTTTGTAATTTTTGAACCAAAAGTATTGTCCTAAAACATTAATATGATCATTTCTGTAATTTAAATGATTAAATAAATATTTACGAATTTTTTCAGCCGAAATTGCTTTTTTTATGCGGCTGTACATGCCTGGGAATGTTCAGGGGCAAAATCGTCCAGGAAAGTCTGTTTTGGGGGGTGGTGCTACATATGGGAGACAAGAGAAGGAAGTAGTGGCTTTGGTTGGATGTGCTGTTTACTAAGGGCATTGCTTGGATGTAGCCCTTTAGTAGTGCTATGAATCTAAATAGCCCACTGAAGTTTGCGTCTTTACGTTCTGATTTGTTTTTTTCTTTGAAAGTGCGTTCTGATTTGATGTCAGGGAACCGTGAATTGGATTTCGTGTGGTTGATTGGATTGGATTTTGTCAACATGTCTATCTGTTTATAAACTCAAATATCATGTATTTTCTTGGGGTGACGCTACTTGCTGGGTGAGAGCTTGCAAAAAATTGAGATTATTTGTGGAATTAAATTCTGGATTTGTGTTTACTGTGTGCTGTGTGAGGGCTGAAAAATGAGATTATTTGCTCAATCTGGGTTCTGTTGTGTGTTTGCTGAGATGCACCCGACGGGCACCCGAGACCCACCCGCCACCCGACGGGTGCGGGTGCGGGTGAAAGAATTCACCCGCGGGTGCGGGTGCGGGGATATATTTCACCCGAGGCATTTTTCTTCGCGGGCGGGCGAAGGCCTCACCCGACCCGAACCCGACCCGTTGCCATCCCTAGCTGCAGCTGCGGTTGCGGCTGCAGAAAAATAACTGCGAATACTGTAACTGCTGCTGAAAACACTGTAGCTGCTGCTGAAGAAATAACTGCGAACATTGTAGCTGCTGCAAAGCAGCGAGACGAACACGCTGTTTCTGTCATGGGAGAGAGCTCGCAAGGCTGGAGGTTGAAGACAACCAGCTAATGGGCTGCTGCGTGAGTAGTTGGGCTGCAACGGTGTAACCTTTTTTTTTTTTTCCGATGACAATGGTGTAACAAGGTGTACAAGTCTGAACTCCATAATTTACCTTTTTAGCATGTCCTTTATTTTTGTGTGTAAAATAGCCTTGAGGAATGAGTATATATATTTAAATTGTTTCAAATATTTGCTATCTAAGATACACTTATTCTTTCAAAACAGGGGTAAAATCACAAACTGTTATCAAAAGTAGGGGTAAATATGCAAGGGCATTTGGGTCTTTTTACACGAGATTTAATACTGTCAAGTCCCTCTAACGAACCAGGGGTAAACTGATGTTCATTTTCAAAAAGCAGAGGTAAAATCGCAATCTGTCAAAAATAGAGGTAAAAATGCAATTGGCTTCCAAAGCAAGGGTAAAAACACCGAAACCCCATGGAACATTAACTCAATGTTAGGACTACTCCAGAACATAAGAAATCTTGAACTTCGTGTTAATTTCGTTTTGTATCCCAAGAAAATTTTAGTTTAGAAATTCAAACAAAGTTCGCCTAACTATTCTTATGATCCATGCCATATGAATAATTCTGAACATCCATTTTAAAAATTCTAGGACCCCACTGCTCTAATACATTATACACTCTTGATCGTAACTAGGCCAGCACGTCAGCAATCTCGATAGCAGTCTTTATCTGTCCACAATCCACCTGATAACTAGGCTCGCGCGTTTGCAAGCTCAATAACTACCAATCTACCATTATCCATCCTGCTGTTATAAACATCAGTTCAACATTCAGTGACATGCTATAGTGATACGCTGTCCCATGGCCAAATTAAAAGGCTTCATAATGTGCCCTCTCTTATCAGTTTGCAGATGCGATGACCAAATTAAAAGGCTTGCTGTCGCCACTTTTCACTGGCTATATTCTAGTCTTTTGATCGGAGCCTCGTGGTGGGTTTCTGGTAGAGATAAGGGCAGTTCACGATGGCTGAGATACCGCTCACCCATCTGTCTTTGTTCACTCGTACCACGACAACAGAAAAAACTAGTTAACAGTGGCTTTGTTCAGCTAGAGTTTGGTGCTGGTGAGTTTGCCGAGCTCGCTTTCGGTTAGAAGAAACGGTATTAAGTTGCTTGGTTGCAGTTTTCCATGAACTGCTCCGGTTAGAACTAATATACTATTTCTCCAAGGTATGATGGTGACGAAAGTGGCGCTCGTGTGTTCAACTTTTACCTACTCCACCAATCTGAATGCATTATATCTTCGTCGAACTAATTCCATAGCATCAATGCTTCCTTTTGCGTGGATCTAGATGATATATCCTGAGACTGATACCATGCTTCCACTTGGTTATAGATAAGTATTTTAAAAATCTGACAGCTCATTCTCTAATCAACAAAGGCAAGCTACATTATTAAAGAACTTTCAACAAATTTTCCCTTTCAAAAACAATACGGGGCTCCTTTGGAATGTAGGAATTTCGGCCCCCTTTGGAACGCAGGATTTTCACAGGAATTGTACAGGAATTTCACAGGAATCAGTTGACTGTTCACAGGAAAAATGCAGGAATAGGAAAAAATCCCGCAATCCAAAGGGGGCCTTCACAGGAATCGCACAGGAATTTCACAGGAAACAGTTCAATTTCACAGAAAAAACGCAGGAAAAGAAAATTTTTCCTCCAATCCAAACGAGCCCTACAAGTTACAAAGAAAAGTTTTTGTCAGATCATATACATGAAGAGTGATGCTATGTGACTGGTTGTTATCGTCGATCGGTACCAATCAGAGTGTCGATCGTCAGTTCATGTGGGCCCGGGCAAGGAAAAAAGACAACAGGCTAACTGTTGAGTTGTACAAAGGATTGATAATGGAGTCGTATGCATGTGAGCATATATCTTTTCCATGCATTTTTTTAAACAGAGGGAATATTAAACTAGTTTGTGTTTATTAAAGAGTTGCATCTCCAATGTGGAGTCATTACCGTACTTCCCAAGACATGCATTGTCACACTAACCCGATCCCAGCCCTAACAGAAGGTCAGAGGTACATATATATATCGATTGCGTTTTTCTTTGGTGTCACAGTCCGAAACCGTTGACCCTAGGATAGTATATCTTAGCAAAATACTTTTCACCTTTTTAAAAAAAATGGAACACTGCCTCCCATGTCTACTTATAAGGAGTAGGCTATCTCCTCTCGGCTTCTTCCATGGCTATCTCCATTGTTGTCTTTGAGAGCAGTGAGCTAGAAGAAGGTTCTTGGAATCCCCCCTCCATTTGCTGGAGAGAAGTTTGACAAACTTTTGTTGTTCTGCTTTTGCTGTTGAGCAGCTTTTAGGAAATTTTGTTGTGTGCAGGAGCTTCAGTATTGGCTGCTGCTGCCGGTGATGGACTGTATGGCGAGGTGAGTTCAATTGTGTGGGTAATGGACGAATTCTTAAAAAGCTTGAGTTGTTCGCTACTCAAGTTTTACTGCGTGTAATTAACAAGTTAGTTACAAATCTGTATTAAGTTTCCTGTCCTAAAGACAAGTAAATAAGAGGTCTAAAAACAAGACAAGTAAATAAGAAGGGGTACGCTTTTATAAAAGTTACATAAAAAGGTTTTCCTAGTGCAAACTAGTGCAAATATTTACATGAGACTAAATTGACCACATGTTTATTTCATTTAAATTCTCCAGAGTACACAGTAAATATTAGAGTTTTCTTTTAACTAGGAGTCTGAATGTCTAAACATATTGGAAGCCCAAAGAACGGCTCAGTAATTATGTTCTGTTTTCGTGGATGAATAATCGTTCAAGTTTTCAAGATAGAGGACAAAAGAGATAGTACAAAACAAATTTGTATCATCAGATCATCACCCAGGTATAAGTATTGATTCTTTGTCAATGAGACAATGAGATGCAAATAAGGGATAAACACAAATGGAAATTAGTCGTGGTAAATCCAGTAAATTCTGTTGCTGATAATTGATAAGAATAAATGTCGTAGCATTTCAACTGGCAATAAAATTGAGCATAAAAAACATGTACTATCCATAACTAACACTGCCTTCAAGAACATGATTTTCCATGAATTTTGAACTCTGCAGGTCACAACCTAGTAAGAACAAAGCAAAAGACGAACAACACAAAGTAGCGAAAGTTACAACTAAGAAAGAAGGCTGTAAGACAGCAGGCAAGTTAAATGGCTGCTCCAAAAAATGGACAGACTGGCAAAAGTGGATTATGGACCCTGAAGGCAACATTGTACTGACATGGAATCGTATCTTCCTTGTCTCTTGCGTGGCTTCTCACTGTGTCGATCCTCTCTTCTTCTTCTTGCTAACCATTGAGAGCACATACTCCCAATTGTGCATGAGATTGGACCACAGTTTGGCCATTGTGCTCACTTGTCTCCGGTCTCTTATTGACATGTTCTTCATGGCTCATATTGCCATAAGATTTTGCACTGCATATGTTGATCCACTCTCGAAAGTGCTTGGCAAGGGTGAGCTTGTCACAGATCCTAAACAAATTGCACAAAGATACATCAGAAGGGACTTCTTCATCGACCTAGCTGCCGCATTGCCTGTTCCACAAGTATGTCTTTGTTAGAAATTGCAAAGTTGCAGTATAAAACAGATTGACACATGATTCCCAGTT
The DNA here is from genome assembly GCA_007726485.1 of Eragrostis curvula. Lineage (NCBI taxonomy): Eukaryota > Viridiplantae > Streptophyta > Magnoliopsida > Poales > Poaceae > Eragrostis > Eragrostis curvula. The sequence goes on from RWGY01000005.1 coordinate 2,455,400, forward strand.
AGTACTAACACACCTTCTTCACATGTGCAGATTCTTATGTTGGCAGTTATGCCATCTCTGAGCTTCAAAAAGATCCATGCCCCTTTATTCCTGATAATTTTGGTCCAATCTGCAGTCAGATCATACACCATAATCCAGCTCAGCATAAACATTATTAAAACAGTGGGCTTTATCACCAAAAATGGCTGGGATGGAGCTATCTATAACCTATTTCTGTACTTGGTCGCAAGTCATGTGAGTCTTTGTTTCTTTCTTTATTGAATTATACTAATATATATCATACTAAACCGTAAAGCTAACTTTAATGAGATCCCATGAAACAGGCTCTGTTTTAAAAAGTTGTCACCTAGGCTGCACTAGGCAGAGCTCCACTTCCTCGCTTACACCTAGGCCTTTGAGTCGTTAATCCCTACTTTTCCAATATTTAGGTGATAATATGCAATGTTTTTCTTATTTTCTCTACTTTTTCTGTTTGCCAAAAGTGCACAAGGCTTTTACATTTTTTAACACTGGTAATAGATAAAGTAAAAAAAAACATTGCTTCTGACCATGTAAACCATTTCAAATTTATTAGCTTCATTCGACTGGACATGATTAGTTCTAATGATGTCAAGTTTGATAAGCATTTCAGGCACTTCATGTAAAAAATATTGCTCTCGCATATAACGTCCTGGGATATAATTTGTGCTTTGTGTCCTACGAAAAAAAAAACTAAGGACTCATGACACATTCCGATCAGGTTGTTGGAGCAATATACTATCTACTTGCAGTGGGTCGGCAGAAGACATGCTGGGAAACACAATGCTCTATTGAGGACAGGGTTAGCAAATTACCATGTGATCCCAAGTTTCTTGATTGTCAATATGCCATATCAATGGAGAGTCAGAATTGGGCAAATAGCACAAATGTCTTCACAAACTGCAATGCTGAGAGTGGTAGTGTCAGTATCAATTATGGCATATTCATTCAAGCGATGCAAAATGGAGTGCTCACAGCATCCTTTTCTGAGAAATATTTCTACTCCCTGTGGTGGGGACTCCAACAGCTGACGTTCGTATATCTCAAAACCAACCTTTTGCATGTTAACAAGTCCAGTTCTACATTATCTTATATAAATATTCTATTATAGTAGTACCATGCAATCGCTTCCTGTAATCATTGAATTCATATTACTTCATGTGGCAAGGCAAGAGTTCACAAATTTCCAGAAAATGATTTTTTTTTAATGTTTTGTTATCAGCACGTTTGGGAATCCAATGGTGACAAGTTCTTTCATTGGTGAAAACTTATTTGCCATAGGGCTAACCCTTCTCAGCATTGGTTTGTTTGCCCAGCTGATTGGCAGCATGATGGTAAGTTATCTTAACAAAACTAATGAGACATCTTACTTGTGATATGTAGTTAATTTAATAATGGAAAAAATCCTCAACAGATATACATGAGATCTCTTTCTACAAATGCTGAAGATTGGAGAGTACAGGAAACAGAAATGGAGTATTGGATGACAGATCAACATATACCTGAGGATTTACGGAATCGTATTCGCCACTTCTTGGAATACAAGTGGATGTCAACACAGGGTGTCGACGAGGATTCAATCCTGAGACAGCTACCTGTGGATCTTCGCCGAGACATAAAACGGCACCTGTGCCTTGATCTTGTTCAACGCGTAAGTGGCTTCATAAATATGCTAATATCTTAATCAATAACAGCAACCATATCTTAAACAATAAGCGCAAATCATAAATATTGATGAATCAAATCATGCTCCTCCGATTGAATTTGCAGGTGCCACTCGTCTCTGCAATGGACCACAAACTACTTGATGCCATCTGTGACCGTATGACCTATTTACTTGGTACTGAGGGCACCTACATTATCCGTGAAGGAGACCCTGTCAAAGCGATGCTCTTCATAATCCGCGGAAAGCTAGAGAGCTCCACGACAGATGGTGGCAGGGTAGATTTCTTCAACTCTGTCATCCTAAAACCGGGTGATTTCTGTGGTGAGGAGTTGCTTACATGGGCATTGCTTCCCAGTTCTAGTAACAGCTACCCCTCATCAACAAGAACTATCAGAACAATCAGTGAGTTTGAGGCGTTCTCCCTGCAAGCAGATGACCTGAAGTTTGTGGCTAGCGCATTCAGGATGATACATTCCAAGCACCTGCAGCACATGTTCAGGTTCCACTCGCAACAGTGGAGAACATGGGCAGCCTGCCTTATCCAAACAGCATGGCGGAGGCACAGGAATCGACAGAAGATGGCAGAAGGAGGCCTGAGTAATAGGTGGAAGTCATTTTTCTCACTGATTGATGACCACGAGATGCATTGTCAGAATGTCGATGCTGCTTCCAGCTCTAAGTCACACAAAGCAGAATGTCCTTTCTCAAAAATAGCCAAAATCTTCACAAAAGCAGAGAAGGAGCGGCCTGAGGAGCCTGACTTCTCCCTGGATGATCGCTCAGATTAGCATATCATATGCAATGATGCAAATAAATTGTCAAAAATAGCAAACTCTTTAATTATAATAATTTGAGCCCTCGCTTTTGTTAGTTTCCTTGTTTTTATCACTTGGGCACAAGATTCTGGGACTGTAGCTGAATGACAGAAGTTCAGCATATGTTACTTTTTTACATTACAAAATAAGATCAAGATACATTGTTCTAGTTTGATGCTATTGAAGTCCAATTGCAACATATGTCAATGGATATTACCAGATCTGCATGGTGCTATTTTGGCTGCGATTTTTAAATATCTCATTAAATATAGCATAAAATGTGTATTATGCCAGTATAACTTCATGATGAATCTAATAGTATAGGTTTCCTGTAAAAGTTAGCTGTTAGCACTTATCATGTAAGCTAAAAATAAATTCATCAAATGTCCCTAGAGTATAGAATAGTGTTTCCTTTTCCGGAGCAAATGAGCAACGTTAGTAAGGAGAAAGTACAGACTAGAACTATAAGATAAAGGATTTGAACAACTATTAAGCCTTATTTTCTGTCACACTTCCTCCCAAGTCCCCAACCACTCAACAAGTTGTTTGGGTGTCCAAACTCCGAATTCTTATACATTTTCATCTTCATTGAAAATGTGTAATAAAACTCAAGGATTTTTCAAGTTCATGCTAAAATGAATAACCAAACCCCATGTATATTCAAAATAAACATCATAAAAAATGGCACATCGTAAAAAATAAAATTCTTTCTTGGTTCGATGTTCCTTTAACTTGACACTAGTCCAATTTGATGAAACTGCAAACACAAACAATATTACCAACTGTGATTTCACCCCTAGGTGTAAGACGAAAGAAAACTAATGATCCAATAAAGTTTGCATGAGGGAAACATAGATTTGAAGAAAAGAATTGCATACTAGTAAAATTGCACGATAAAGAAACCTATAAATATTAAAAGAAAGTTGCAGATGCTGAAAGCATTCCAGCTAAAGTGTTAATAACGAAAGGTATAAGTGAAAAAAATTGTCAAAGCTAAAGTGTTAATAACGAAAGGTATAAGTGAAAAAAATTGTCAAACAGCCAAGTTTCATCACGCTCTATTCCATGTGTCTATACCATCCTCCCATATGAAGTTGTTATGATCAAAAGGCAGCTGCCCCATTGCAGCCATGGAGGAGGAGGGGTGCGGCCAGGGTTGAAGGAGAGGGAGGCGCAGGCGCAAGAGAGAGGGAGAGAGGCGGCGGCGGCTTGAGAGAGAGAGAGAGAGCTGTAGGGTTAAACCCTTACTATTCCTTTCCTGTCCCAATCTGATTACAATCCTCTCATTATATAGAGAGGGCTAACTTGACCCCTAAGTAACTTAACTTGACCCCTAAGTAACTTATTCTCCAAGCAATCCTAGCGGCGGCGGCTGCCCAAACCCTAGCCGCCACTAATGGGCCTTGCGGCTGGGCCTAGGCGCTGGCCCATGCCCATTAACATCTCCTCCGCCTTTGAAATCCAGCGCGTCCTCGCGCTGGGAAGCTTGCCACCCTTGTCCGAAGTGAGGAGTCGATGAAGATGATGAAGCGCGAAGTCCAATGTTGATGATCACCATGCCAAGCACCATGTCGTCGAGCAAAGTACGCCGAGTGCGGTCGATATGAAACCCAAAGGAGTAGCGGAGGTTGCCGATGTAGCCCACGTTGATGAAGATGTGTGATGGAGAGCGGGGGTCACATCCTCTCACAGCCGGCGTCGTAGGCGCCATAGGCAATAATGTCCTAGGTGCCCCCATCTCGATGGAGAATTCCGAACCAGGAGGAGGAGGCATGGAGAACTGATGGTGAGCAAACTCCTCCTTGGTAGGCAGCAGAAATCCATCCAAAAGCACCCTGAAAGTGCTAACTGGACGGGGTCGTCGGGCCGTCAAGTCCAATCCATGGCCGTATAGGATGCGATAATCTGTGACAGCAAGAGAAGCAGCCACCAGGCCTGGCGGAATACCAAAAGAAACTCCATTGACAAAGAGAAACTTGCAGCCAAACATATCCACGAACCTGACGTTCACATTGTCCACCGTAGCTTGAGTAAGCTCCCGAAGTAGCAGCACCGAAGCGAGGAAGTAGCGTGAAACGCCCACGGTGTCTGGCATATGCAACCCCATGGCTTGCTGCCGCAAATAGCCCTCCTTGCCTTGATGCATGACGGTGGTGATGAAGCGAAGTAGCATCAGCGAAGAGACGGGGAGGTAGAGGCGCTCGTCGAAGAAGATGAGCCCCTCGTGCAACGTCCAAGCGCGGGGCGCAACTCCTGCCGCAACAGAAGCAAAGAGATCGCCAAGCTCCTTGTCTCGGCTCATGTCGCGACGATGGTCGGTGTAGAGGGAACTCGTGATGTCGATGACGTCGAAGATGGAGCGAACATGCTGAGGTCCTCCCATGATTGCCAAGGCCAAGCCATGCTCCACTTGTCGAAGAGGAAGATGCAGAGAATTTGCAAGCGGGAGATCAATAAAACTCAGAGAAACACTCGAATCATCATGTATGTGCACCTGGCAATTGGAGAGAAATACGCGGATTTGCATATCGCGTCCCCCGTTGCTAGGGGACTTGGCCCTCGTAGTTGACGGAGTGAAATACGTCGAGGCAGTAATGCTCCTATAGATGAAATCCTCGTCTCCGACGAAGATGGTGGAGAGATGAGTCCCACCCATGACACCATGTTTTGTGGTACCATAAGCATCAAAATCCGACGTCCTGAGAGATGCATCCAAGCTAGAGCCGCCTGCTCTAAGCCAAATGTGGGAGGTAGTCCATAGGAGTCTAGGAGACCAGATAATCTCCGAGTTGATTGGATCCTTGGTATGGACGAAGGAAGCTGGCAAGAGTGATAGTGCAAGCAAAATAACACTGAACAACAATGGGATAGACATATTTTGCTTACTATTCATGTTGTTCTTGTAGTTGACCACCTTGGCGCTTTTCAGAGTTGTCGCGTCATCCTCAAGATGGAGTATATGGTTGTTGGAGATGTCATGTTGATCCAAATCCATCGATGGTGGGAGATCCAATATGAACTCTATAGCATCAAAGAAATCCTCTTGACAGATATTGATGGCGTCGAATGAGTTGTTGTCCTGAGTGGTGTCGAGCGTGATGTTGTTGGTGTCGATAATGTTGTTGGTGAAGTTCGGGGGTATAGAGACGCCCATCCTCATGAAGATTAGGAGGAACGCGGCTAGATAGCGCGTGAACTCCTCAGATCCAAATCTGTTTTCCGAGTCGTTGATGATGAACATCGGAAGATTCTGAACATGGCGCGTAGGCGACGACAGGAGGCGAGTTGTCGATGTCGAGCCCCTTGTCGTGATCACCGAAACCTCCTGGAATTCCTGCTCCCCAAAGATTTGAGAAAAGGACTTGATATAGTGCAGCTCCTCCGCGGTGGTCTCCTTGGCGCCGTCAAATTCCGCAGGTGCAGCCAAGGTAATAGTAATATTCTCCATCTTTCGGCAGAGATAAATTTGAAGGGATATCTGTCCAAAATTCACATTTCCAAAAGCAATACTCCACCCCATAGGATTGAGTTCCGACAACCAAGAAATCCCCAATAGATCTTTATAGAAATTAGCAACGAAAATTATACGTTGATGAAGCGTAACTTGATGGAACCTCCGTAAATTCAGAACTCCAAGTAAAAACGTCAGGCAATTCACATCCATTAGGATGAACCATGAAACCATCAATAAAAAATCCAGGAAGTCCTTTGGTGGATGAATTGAATGGCTCCATTCAGATATGGCTTTCTGACTTGTAGCACCAAGAAACTCCAATTGAGACTTATCAATTACGTTGCGGAAAAATCCCAAATTCAAAGTGTGGAATCCAATCAAATTCTCTCCGAGTTTCATAATAGATCCATCAGGTTGTGATCCAGAGGAATTCCGAGAATCAGAAGAGGCAACGAAAAAATTTTGCGAGATCCAATTTGTTGATTCAAAGGCAATAGGTAAGAGAGGAGCAAACCCATCTAATCTCTTATAAACATTGCAAACCTGATTAGCAGTTGTCTCCTTAGTAGATAGATCTACTATGATTGTAGGATCCGCGGCGGTATGTGGCTCCTCTATTGCAATCTCCATGTCGCCGAAGAAGGCTGGGGCGAGTTTCAGGGCGGTCGGGGCATCCATGCAGGTGGAGACGACCAAGGCGGTCTTCTCCATGGCGCCCAGATCAGGCGCAAAGACGAGATCAGCCGCGTGAACAGTTCCGCGGCTACTGTTCATCGCGTGAACAGTAGCAGCGCCGCTGTTTGTGGAGGTGACGATGATGGCCGGTGCAGTAGTAGAGGTTGAGTCGTCGTCCGAGAAGGTGTGCAGTGCCGAACGAGCCGCCAAAGGTGTAGAATTGCCCGTCGATGCAAGAATATCGGCCGACGACACCGGAATGACGTTCGCAATTGTGGGAACATCCAGATCTGATCCGTGAACAGTAGCGAGGGTACTGTTCATTGGATGAACAGTACCGCTGTTGTTGTTGGAGGCGAGGTTGATGGCTGGACGGCGATCGGGTTGTAGCTGTGTCGTCTCCTCATCCATTAAAGACGAGAATAAATCCTCCGCGTCACGTGTCGATTCCTCCATTGAAGGTGGCAGTGATGGAGTTGAAGGGACCGAGGACAAAAAAATCTGGATTCAATATTTCTCTGATGTCACGCAAGGAATCCTCCATCCACTTGATTGCATCTGCTATCAATTCACTTTGCGAAGCGGTGTCTGGATCCAGAGTCGGTGCTGATGCGTAGAAAAAAAATTTTGGTGGTGGTGGAGCGATCGAAACCTTAGCTCTGGATACCAAGTTGTTATGATCAAAAGGCAGCTGCCCCATTGCAGCCATGGAGGAGGAGGGGTGCGGCCAGGGTTGAAGGAGAGGGAGGCGCAGGCGCAAGAGAGAGGGAGAGAGGCGGCGGCGGCTTGAGAGAGAGAGAGAGAGCTGTAGGGTTAAACCCTTACTATTCCTTTCCTGTCCCAATCTGATTACAATCCTCTCATTATATAGAGAGGGCTAACTTGACCCCTAAGTAACTTAACTTGACCCCTAAGTAACTTATTCTCCAAGCAATCCTAGCGGCGGCGGCTGCCCAAACCCTAGCCGCCACTAATGGGCCTTGCGGCTGGGCCTAGGCGCTGGCCCATGCCCATAACAGAAGTCTTGACCACTCAGCCATTTCTTCTACTGGTCCAATAAAGTAAAATGGGAGAATGTGGAATTCCAACGACCGTAGCCTCTGAGGAGGTCAAGGCCGGGATGATCGCTTTTCATTATCTAAAATAAGAAGAAGAAGCTTTTCCAAGGAACATAAATTCATGTCAGATCAATCAGAAACATAAATGTTGCATACTAATGCGTATTATAAAGACGTATGATTTCTGCACCTCCGGTACAAGCCTCAATGCTATAGACGGTGGAACAAATTAAAACCCAAGTCAGAAATTAATAATAATAAGGTTCCATTCTGTTCTTACCCCTCCTTAGCAGTGCAATTGTGATTTTGCACCCGCTTTTTCAAACTAAAGATTGTGTTAACCCCTATTCCGTTAAGAGCATTTAACAGGGTCAATTACTCAATTCTTCAGCAGCAAAGGAATGTATTCTCTTGCATATTTGCCCAACTTTACTTAGGACCTTGTGATTTTACCCTGTTTTGACATCAAGTTTTTGACAGATTTCAAAAGAATTTTGATACCAAAACTTGATTAAATTTCTGCATGTTTTAAATCAGACTAAATTTGTCCATATGCTCAGTCGATTGCCATTTTATTCAAATTAAAACGAAAGCCAACGTAATCATAACAGGTACAATAAGAATTAAAGTAACATGTGTCTATTTTCAGAAACTGCTAACCAAATATAACTTCAATCTTTTAACAAAAAAGTAGGGGCAGGGGGATAACAAAGATAAAAAAAAAGGAGGGCAAAATCACAGTTGCACTCTAACTTAGGGTAAGAACACAATTGGCTAATAATTAATTGCTTAGTAAAAGACCCAATGCTTGATTATACAATGAAAAAAATTAAGTACAGATTGAAAAGAATGACCAGTGAGATCTTCATTGGTCAAAACGGTTGACATCGTAGAACTCAATATTCTTATATTTCTGAGATATTATTTCTGCTTGAACTTTCCTAGCAGTGTCAGTTGCACATCCAACAAGGATAAGCACTGATGTACCAGCAAATCCCCGAAATGCTGTCAAGTGACTTATTTGCTCAACTACAGATGGTCCAGCAGCTAGCACAGCAAGAAAGGCAGATCCCAGGACAGATATGCGACTAAGAACCTGCAATGAGGATATAATTATTTTAGTATGGATTTGTTGGCAATTCACAGATAAAGCTTTTTTTTTTGCGACCAGATAAAGCTTTTTCTTATTGTTCAAAACAGGTTCACTATTTTTTGGCTTATTGTTCTTCTACATTAAATGTAGCCAAGTTTGTTGACGGGTTTTCTTACCGAAATTGATGCTCACTAGTACTTTCTCCCTAAATATGCACTGTTAAAAATTACGAGAAAAAAGGGTGTGCTATAGCCATCATACTGTTTAATCAAGAAAGAGAACAGTTACAACAAAAACAATAAGGACCATCAACCTAATAGCAATAGGTACTTATTACAAAAAATGTAATTCTCACACATACGTTTCATAAAATAAATTAGCCTTAAACCATTAAGATGCTACGATAATGGACATGAAATTTTGATGCATCCCATTTGATATCTTCGCACCTGAGAACTGACAAAATCCTTCCTCCATCTTTGGCAAAGAAATTGTCTTCCTTTTCAGTTATACTAACTCTAATTTCTAAAAGCACACATGCATTTTTAGTTCACTGGTATAATGAAAAATAGGTATGAATTGGGACCCCATCAAGCAACTGATGACTTCCCTAGTCTCCACTAGGTAGGATTTACAATCCCAGGAGTTTAATTGTTGAGGGGAACACTTGTTGCACATCACAGGCTGTACAGGGAAAGCTTCCACATCACAAAAATTAGGTAATGAGTTGGAATATGTCAAAAATAATTGAAGAATCAAAACTCACTGTTTTAATATAAGCAGCTGTACTTTTTCCTGGCCTCACAAGCGGTATTGAAGCACCTTGCCGCTTCAATTGCTCACTAAGATCATCAGGATCCAATTGGAGAAATGTATAATAGTAATTGAAAAAGGCTATTAGTAACACATTGGTTGGAAGATACAGAGCACCTGAGCAGAGAAATGATGTAACCTCATTAAACCATGAACATGAACTTCATGGGCATGGCATTCGTGGAAAAGGAAAACAGTTTCCAATGCATTAGAAATCTAGACAGATTACCTCCAGGGTTAAGGGCAATGGCAGCCTTCTTGAGAATTTCCAAGCCAGTAAACCGTGCCAAAGTACCAGGTAAAGCCAGTGAAGATGTAGAAAATATGATAGGCATGACACCAGAACTGTTGACCTGTTATAATGGCATGGGAGTAAGTATTACATTATAGCTTGTTTAGCACAGCTTATTTCTCAACATCTTCACAAAAATAAGCAGAAGCTGCAATAGCTTATTAGTTAAGCAGATTCTGATAACAAACTTGAAAGCAGGAATAAGCAGAAGCTGCTTTTCCAAAGAAGCTTCAACAACCAGAAGCTGTGGCAAACTTCCACTGGTAGTTCACAAGATTGCATGAACACAGAAGTTCAAATCAGGTCAATTATCAGTTTGCAAGATAGAACAAAGGAAAGCAGCGGAAGTCTTGTGAGGCCAACATCATTCATCTACTGAAGAGAATAGGTAAATTATGTACAGCATAACATCTTCAAGAAAAGTTGAGTGAATTGCTCTATTCCTGTATCATATGTGAATCAATTTAGAATTTCTATCTCCTCTCAGACATCAGAGGCCCAGAACACTCTATGTGTTGAAATGCAGGCTACTAAATTAATGATTTAGATACTTTGAAACAAAATACAGAATTTTGTGTATCAACTTCATGACTACACTTGTTCAGCACAGTACCAAACCACCAAATGAATATAAAAGGAAGTCATTATTTCTGCATCATATAATGCAAATTGACAAGAGAAAATTCACAATGTATCACAAAGTTAATCCCCTCCAAGTTGACAGTAGCTTTTAGATACCAAGAATTTCAAATCACAAGATACAAAAGTGTCAAATCAAACTCAAATCCCACATGCAAAAATATCAAAAACTTCACGAAATGAGTAATATTTTATAAGGTATCAAACCTTAAATGGCAGATATGCAGATCGCTGAAGCCCTCCAGTTCGACTGCTGTATCGAGAAGCATAGTTGAGTGGTATTTTCCGCTCAGCTTCCTGAAATCATCCAAATAATCTGAATTAGATAGTTAGCACACTGAAATACATCCTGCCAATATATCTTACAATCAAAGTCGCTTACTTGGACATAGACAATTCCAAGAACTAAAGAAAAGAATGACAATACGATTGTGAGAAGTCCAACATAATTCCCATCTTGAAATGCCTGTGCAACAGTCCTCCCAAATGATGCAGGCAAATATGATATTATACTTGTAAATATAAGAAGAGAAGTTCCATTCCCGAGCTTCAGATCAGTTATTCTTTCACCAATGAAAGTAGTGAAAACAGATCCAAGTGTCAATAATGTCACTGATGTCAGAACCCATTCTGTGCTGAAGTCATTGACATACGGACGGAGATAAAGAACTTGTCCAATAGCCTGAAAAGAAATAAGGATATTTAATTTTGATACACCACAAAACATAATAACACGACAAACTTGCATTCAAGATAAAATAATAACATGAAAAAAAGATAATACAATACGACAGCAAACAGGTACTGAGTACTGACAAGATACAGTTGTACAACATACTAAAGTAATTCTACTATTGTACAGGGACCACGAAAAAATATAGACACAGAAGTACAACAGTCTAATAAAACTAACGATGCAAGCTTAAAGTTAACTGTGCAAGACACAATTTTATTCATTCCTTTTATTGTACTTCAACAAGACAGGTAGTTTACCAAAGCACATTAGCATCTGTAAACAAGGTCTTACTACTTTCTCACAAGAGTAGTAGTGTTTCACTAATTGAAAAAACATTTAGTGTGAGTTTAGTTTTGTATGAAAAAATGCATGTTAGTGGGTTTTAGACAGATGACATCTTTTACGTCAACGGTTCTCTTGGATTGACTGCTCATTCACTTACTCAGACATTAAACAAAAACAAGGAATGCTCAAGATAATTTACACTATCAACCAATATTGTAACATGAAAATTCCAAGAAAACACACGAAAATGTAATATCTTAGCACTTGAAATTCCACAGCTCAAATATTCCGAGCAACCTAACCTGAACAATTGCAAAACCAACAGAAGCATATCTTGTATATTGAAGAACCTTCTTTCTTCCTGCTTCCCCTTCTTTCCTCTGAAGGTCTTGCAATTTCGGGTAAAGTTGCGTGAGAAGCTGGAACACAATCGACGCATTGATAAATGGAACAATGCCGAGGGAGCATATTCCAAGCCGACCAATACCACCACCAGAGAAAGAATCTAAAGTGCCTAGAAGGCTGTTCTGGTCAAGATTTCCAGCAAAAGCTTCCCGGTTCACTCCGCCCAAGGGTATATACACACCAAGCCGTGACAGGGCCAAATAACCAAGGAGCTTAAGGAACTTCCCGGGCAGAGGGCCCTTGAAGAAGTCACCAATGTCAATCGAACTATCCTCAATTGCAGCTGCTCAAATTATGGATACTTGGATTAAGACGCATTTCAAGTACCAGAACCTAATTAGCAATAGTATGTACATTGAAGCGAACCATCACAAATAGGTCATGTGAGTTCAATGGTTGAACAACGTCAGTCTAAGATGCTATATCAAATACATTTTCAAGATAGTGGGAAGGTGTGAGCATGTTTTGAGATAACTGACAGGAAAAATGATACACTGAGTTCATACAAATTGTCATAAACAATATCCTGTCCTAGTTTTAATGATGGAATATGGGTCTTGCCTCACTCATTATGACAAAGAACCCATTTATTTTCATAAGTATGAAGGTTCTTGAGGGAGGCCAATTAAATGCAAACGAGCTCCAAACATTAGTCCAAACCTCACTAAATTTTCTTCAATTCATCACAAGCAACATTGTTTTTCTCTGTAACAAGATACACAAAATCAACCCAACGAGGCACTGCTCTAACAGCTCAACCCACTTCTGCAACTCTAAAGGATTATCCACTCCACACAAGCTAATGTAAAACGACCTTCAATCAAAAACTTAATAACAGATATAAATGGATGAATTGTACAGGAATCGGCAACCTGCTACTCCTCGGCCATAGGACGACTTCTCCCGCCTGGCGCCGCCACCAGAGCTCCCAAACACCGGAGACAGGATGCTGAAGAAGTTAGACAGGGGGGATTGCGTCGAATCAGACCCCGACGGGCCCTCCTTGTACAGCCCTAGCGGGTCGAAGCCAGTGCCGGCCGTCTCCAGCGTGCATCTGTAGGAACTAAGCACATCAAGCCAAATCGAATACCCCCGCAACTCGATTAAGCAAGAGAACACTGTTGCAAGACAGCACACGAGAGCCGTGAATTCGGTACCTGCGCGAGCAGGCGAGGCGAGCTCCCCTCCCTCTCGCGGCCGCGCCAGTGCGGCACCTCGGAAGCCAGGAGGGGGCGGCAGACGCGAAGAAGGGTTGCGGACGAAGGGGAAGGGAGCGAGGATGAGGTAGGGGGCGCGCGGGGGCGGGGAGCCAGCATTGCCGCAGCGTCGCCGTGGTGGTGGCCATGGAGACGATGAGTGGTTTTGGGAGGTGATAAGCGCGAGGAAATGAGGAGAGGAACGCGGCGGAGAAGGCTCTGGCCCTATGGGCTGTGGTGGGCTCGCAAATTGTCTAATCTTGATGATTTTTGAGCTGCTCTCACCCAAAATGGGTTTTCAGTTCAGAGGCCCAGAAGGCAATTTCTGAAGGGCGCGCGCAACATTTGTGGGGGCCCTATGCGGGGAAACATTGCCTCCGCCCACCTCAACCGGAAACCACTCTCCCCGCCCACCCCAGCGGCCAGCGCGGCGTGAATTCGGCCCAATCAGCCCACTTCGGCCTCTTCCTTCGTCTTCTTCGATGCGCCGCCGCACCCGCCCCACCACGCCCGCGCCTGCTCCGCCGCCCTCGCGACTATTGCTCTGCCGCGCTCGTGTCGACCTCGACGGATGGCTCTGCGCTGCTCCCCTGCTCGCCGTCTCGCCCCTCTCTCTTCCCTCCCCGCCGTCGCGTGCCCGCGCACAACTCCGGTGTCGCCTCGGCTGGAACAATTGTTCCCACAATTGCTGGAACATTTGTTCCAATTTACTGGAACAATGGTTTCCCATTGATGGAACATTTGTTCTAATATGCTGGAACAATTGTTTTCAATTGCTGGAACAATTTGTTCCGTGTATTGGAACAATTGTGCTCAATCCATGGAACAATGGTTCTCCTGCAAGCAAGTCGTGTCGACGTGAAGGCGCGCGGCGGCGAGGAGCGGAGCTTGGCTGCTGCGGCGAGCGCGAGCCAGCCAGGGGCGCTGGGAGGCGAGGAAGCGCACACGGGGCGAGCGGCTGCTTGAGGTTGACGAAGAGCTGGTGCAGGCCACAATCTTGATGGGCCGGATGCTGCAGCAGGTGGGGGTGGATGGAGGAGAGCGTCTGGTTGAACAGGGCGGAGGGGAGAGCGACCTCCCTATGCGTACCACGCGCTATTTGTAGCTAGCGTGTAGCACGGCCCACGGCGGCCCATTACGCCGGTGCCGTCTTCTTCCTCCAGCTGCTGCCATGCTTCGACTCCCGCCCGGATCCGGCGACGGCATTGCCGCCTCCAAAATCTAATTGTTCTAACCCAAAAACAAATTGTTCCAATCAAGAAACAAAATGTTCCAACTAAGAAACAAATTGTTCCGGCCAACGGATAAAGCGGGGAAGCTGGGCGACTGCGGCGCGAGGAGGCGGGGCGAGGGCGGCGCACCGCAAGGTGGAGGAGGCTCGGGGTGCGACAAAGGAAGAAGAAATGCTCACTGTTGGATTTGTTTTGATGCACGAATCTTCAAACACGCTATCTGTGGGCTACGGGTAACGCGCGTTACATATAGGAAATGTGCTTTGGGGGGAGGGGGGGCTTGGGCCCCAACCAGTCTCGTTTCATCCATCCTCCAACTACAAATTTCATGTGTAAAATGTGTAGAACGAAAAGGTTGTTATGTTTTGCATGTGTCAGTAAGTTTTGTATGTACGTCGCACAAGAGGTATACCATTTGGATGTCGCCTGTAGGTCATCACACTAGGGTGGTTTACATGACTCTTTTAATTTACCCATTGTCAAAAAATTTGTTCCAAAGTCGTGAAGAAGGTAAACTTATACAGAGGTTTACAACTTGTCGTCACCCGATTGAACGGGGTGTTCAGCAGATATTTGGATCGGTGGGAGCAATGTGGGTAGCGAGATCGATCTAAGAACACGCAGAGGGTTTTATACTGGTTCAGGCCTCCCGAAGGATAAAAACCCTACGTCCGATCTTGTATAATGTGGCAGTCTTTGCGCTAGGGTTTCGCAAGGTGCCAGATAGATTTCCCCGGAGGGGTTACATGAGTATTTATATGCTAGTTACCGCCTATCAGAGTCCTTCCTAATTACAATACTCATTCTCCGTATCCAACAGAGAGATCGTATCCTTCCCGTAAACTATACCGTGCAAGGCAAGTCTTCGAAAAAAGTCTTAAAATAATATTCGGAATATCCGGGACCTAGAGCTACGACATAAGCCCCTGAACATGTCACTTGGCATATCCACTTTATATGAGAATATGACAGGGGATATGTTCTGCAGTCAACCTAGGATTCCGAGATACCGAACAGCCTTCTTCGGACCATTAACCTTTAACCTCTTCTGAATCTATCATTTTTGGAATCTGATACTTCGGAACCATATGTCTTCGGAATTCCGAACACCAAAGTTTCAATTTGTCTTCTTGTGATCCTTCAGAGAATCTCTTCAAAATACAAAATGACCTTGACATGACAAGTCAAACTTTGTCTTCTCTTGCCTGACGAATCTGATGGCATCTCCAGTGACGAGTCGCCTCGTCTTCGTGTACTCCTGGAAACGCGTAAACAAATCCTTTTCCCACTTGACCTCTCGAGTAACCGAAACGCCGCATTCAAGGCTATAAATACAGGGTTCCAGATACTCCAATCTTCATCCATCTCTCCAGTTTTACCAATTCCACCATGGGCCGCAAGAGATGCGTTAACCCTAGGCTTTCGCAATGGCTCAACACCAATTTCACTGGTGCATCCGGTTCTTCTTCCTCTGCCCCATCTGATGATAGCCCGGCGACTACCCTTCCTGAGCCTGTTAATCCAGCAATCCCTTCTCCTCCACCTCCAACACAGGTGACGGATTACAGGCTTCCTCCTCCAAGCCCTCTTCCAAATCCTTCAAGCATCATCGATCTGGAGGAGGACATCGACGACGAAGAATATGCCAGGTGCCTCCATGTGACCTCGAACAAAGGTCCGCGTGGTGTTCCCGCCGACGCCGACGTCATCTCCATCGACGACTCCAGCGACGACGAGTCCGCAGGCGAAGACACCATGGACATGGACGTCCCTGTTGGGTTTTTACCTAGGTAAACTCCCCAAACACCGGGTTAGCGTCGAGATGCTTCGCGTAACAAGTATGGCACGAAGTGTTTCATTCCGACAGCATGTCTCTTGCGAGCTTACAAAAACAGCCCCCCTGCACAAGGGAGGTGAGGGGGTATTTATACCCAGATCAGGGTTACATGAGATGGTCTAAACTACCCCTGATCTGGGCTTATTGATCTTGGAATATTCTGTACATTATTGTCCGAAGGGCATTATGGTCATTACATCTCTGCCCCCTTGGTGGCCTTCAAACCCTAATGCCATGATGACGTCATGCTTCGCTGTCGATGGCCCACCAACGTAGGCTTCGGGTGGCGATGCCGCCGCGCCCCCAATGATCCCGAAGCCTTCCTTCGCAGCAAGCTTGGCCCGTGGCTTCGCCTCCCGATCCCTGTTGACGGTCCTTACGACCCTTTTTTACCGTCAACTTTATGCACCTTTTTGGAACCTAACACCATCACCAAGGGTAGACATAGGGCTTATTTCTAACAAATTCCACTAGTCTTGGTGAAATTATGAGTGCAGGTGCATTTCATATGAATACGAGGGAAAACACATCAAGAAGCCCACAATTTATCACTCCGAGAAATCAGCATCGGCAGCCGAGGAAGACATGCACCAAAAAGGATACAAAACCTATTCAACTTGGGCCAAACCACCAAGACACATCATTAGGACCCAAAGGGGGACTCCTTGGTCCAAGCCCATGCATGATATCCCTCCGGCAACTCCACAGTCATCGCAGAATCACACACGATGGAGAAAAGGCCATAATTCAGCCACCTGGACTCTCCCTGGGCTATTGCACCAAGGTCAAACATCATAAGGGACCAAAGGAACATTAGCAAAAGGCCCAAGACCTGAGGAAACAAGAGGGGGTCGGCCGACCTGCCCTCCCAGGTCGCCCGACCTGCTATGAAGCCCAACAGGGCCCATCTTTGGCCTGCTGGCAGCCACCGACGTCCTGAAGTCGGTTCCACCTGCAATCAATGCATTAAGGCGGTGGTTAAGGCGGTGGAGGCCTCCCAAACCGACCTACCAAGGCTATAAATAAAGGGGTACCCCCCCTCCTATCAAACCACAAGACAACACACATTGACACCAAGAGGAATCCATTCTCTAGCATTAGACTAGTCTCTAGGCTGTAGAGGAGTAGAGGGGAGAGTTTGGTAGAGGAGAGGGCTGTCCTCCCTTTGTAAGGACTTAGCCCAATCTTGTATCTTGAGGATACTTGCTAATAATATATTGTTCGTCGTTCGTTCTTCGTTCGATTGTCGTTCGTTCATCGTTCGTCGTTCGTTCATCGCTCGTTCGTCGTTCATCGTATATCAAGTAAGTATCAAGGTCCACCTCAATAGAATTATCTTCTTTATTCCTTATGACTTATGATTGTACTAGTATGATAGCCATGTGCTTTCTATGTGGTTGTTATCTAGTCATGATTGGTTGCTTCATGCTTGACATGCCTTTATTCATTCGTTTATGTCCTTACACTCGATTCATGCATGAAGTGGTGAGACATGCTCGGGCCCATAACTTGTTAATCCGTAGGGTTAGAGTTATGTGCGATATAGATCGTAGCTTGTTAATCCGCAGGGTTAGAGTTACGCATGTCTCACCCATTGACTTGATGATCCGTAGGGTCAGAGTCATGCATGATCTAGCACTTGATCTGTTGATCCGTCGGGTCAGGATTAGGTGTGCTCTTATTCCCGACTTGATGATCCGAAGGGTCAAAGTCCCGTGGGAACTGAGAGTACTGTTTAGCAATGTGAGCGTGGTGCTTAGGTTGATAAACAGCTTTGGGTGTTTGGTTGCCTGCTTGAACAAGAGAAGGTCTGGCAGTGAGGACTTAATTGCCTTATTGTCACGTGACCCTAGGACTGGCATAGGGACTTAATAGCCCTAGTGTCACGTGTCCTCGTAGAGGGTTGCCGGTAGGTGGTGACAGCCCTGCTGTGCTTAATCCTCTTTGTTCTACGGTAGATAGCCTTGATTGCCTGGTAGAAAGAATACCGGTAGGTGGTGACAGCCCTGCTGGTTACCCCCCTTGTTCCAGGTTGACATAGAGCTTAGACTTGTATGTGTTGCATGAGCAGGAATATAAGAAGTATATAAGGACCCATCTCGGCTCTCTTCTTAACCCCGCTTAGCCTAGGCTTAGTTCTAGTGTTAGATTGGATTGCTCTGGTTGTGTTGTCACTACTACCCCTTATTATTATCCTTACCCCTGTTTAGACCTTGGTATATTATTAGTTATGTGATTATGAACTTTGCTATCTCGTAAACCACCGCCTTGCCTGTGGAAAATACGATATCCTTGAATACTCACGGGTGAAGTGCTACAACGGTATTCTCCGTGCGCTTGCGGATTTATTTGTGACCGTAAGAAATACCAACAAGCATTTCTGGCGCCGTTGCCGGGGAAGGCACTGGTTGAAGAGTCACTAGCATTGTTTATAATTATATTTCTTTTAATTACCACTGTCTAGATAGGTCTACCTTTGCTTTGTTTTCTCTTTATGTGAAAACAGGGTAGTGTACCTCTGGCGTTGACCTATCGAGGCAATACACAGAAAATCAAGAAGTAATCTTGAGACGAACAGAACTGCGAGTCACCCATCCTCAAGAATACTCTCGATAGTCAAGCCAGCTACATCCACACCATCAAGCTCAACGCCAATGGCTGAAAAGTTGTTCCAAGAATACTCTGCTGCCGTTGTTGACCGTATGGCACTTGGGCCACACGTCAGCACTGGAGACGGAAACTTCAGACTTAGAGCCAGCCAAAGCTACATGGTGCAGGCCAATCCATTCCATGGAACGGCCAACGAGGACGCAAGCACCCATCTTCGAAAATTCCTGAAGGTTTGCAAAACTTTGTCCATCAAGGGAGTCAACCAAGATGTCATCCGACTTCGTCTATTTCCCTATTCTCTTGTGGGGGAAGTAAGACAATGGTTCTATGCCAACCCAAGTGTTGCGACTACTTGGGATGATTGCTCTGAAGCGTTCCTCGAGAAATACTCTCCAAGAGGCAAAGCCTATGCCCTTCATGTACAGACTCCAAACTTTTGGAGAGCACAAGAAGAATCCATTCCTAAAGCATGGGAGAAACTTCAAGATTATTTGACAACATGCCCTGATCGTGGAATGGATGATTGGACAATATTGATCAACTTCTACCACGGGTTGACACAACCAGCTCGTGATTATCTTGATTCTCGTGCCGAGGGGAGCATCTTCTCATTTACCGCCGTGGAAGCAACAAAATTAGTTGAGAAGGTAGCTATTGGTGAAGGGTGAAGACCACACCCTCAACAGAAAGAGAAGCCTTCCAACATCACCCTAGAAGGGAAGCATAAAGGGAGAAGGCTTCGCACAAGTGCTTTGAAAAGACGGCTACAACCCCAACACGAGAAGTTGTTTGCATCCTCATCTCCGGGATCAAGCACCAAGTCGCCAAGCTAAACGCAATGGAGAGAAGTCTTGCTCATTGGACTTAAAACGATGATGCCCTTGCCAAAGGTAAATTGGTAGTTATCTCATATTTGATCTCCATTTCCACATGCATATTTGAATTTCCACAATTGCATTCATGCATTTCACTTGCATATTGGATTCTTACCCATCATTTTGCATATTTGAATTCTCTCTCGACATGCATTTCCATTGTTTGCATGTTTGAATCTTTCCGACTTTTGTTTGGGATTTTTCAAACCACATTGCATTTAAAAAAAAATCTTTATTTTTGAAAATGAGTTTGAGGCAATCTTTTTATGGAAAATGTTTTGAGCAAAATTTTGGAGGAATTTTTGCACAACTCCCTCTGGCTCTCCAACACATAGCCATCATGGGGTTGTCAACAAAAAATTGGACTTCATTTCAATATATTTGTTTCCAGAGTGCTTGGTGCCTTCACTTTTATTCTACTCAAGCACTCTTTTCCAAAATTTTCACTCTTGCATTTCCCGATAATTTTTATTGTTTGCCCCAAGTTCAAGAAAAAGATTTTTTTTTTCTTTCTCCTTTTTGGTTTTCCCATTTGAATAATTGGAGTTTCTCCAAAAAAATAAATAAATTACCTCCTTGTTGGAATCATTCTCCAACTCTTATTTTGTTCTTTTTTCTCCTTGAAAAAAAAAATATATATCTGAGAGAATAAGTTGGTAAAATTTAACTTGAGCCAACCTTTTGGAAAATGCTTTGAGCAAAAGTTTTGATGGAATCTGGCACAGCCCCCTTGACTTTAAAGCATATAGCCATTGTAGGGCTGTTGACCAAGTTGAACTTCATTTCTTTTTATTTGGATGCAAGGGTGTTTGGATTCTTCAAGTTCATCCCTTCCGCACTCAAGCACCCTTAAAACAAAAATTCTTGCTCTCGCATTTCCCCAATTTTCCACGATGTTTTGTCTCAAGTTTAAGAAAAAGATTTCCCTTTCTCTTCTTTTCTATTAATTCAATAAATTGAGGCTCCCCGGTCTTTAACCCCGGTAGAGTCCTTTTTGTCTTCGCTTTGTTTTTGTTCGTTTTGAATAAATAAAGCAGGTACAAGAACAAGTGTGGGGGGAGATCTCTCGAGTTCTTCATCACGCACACATTCGAGATCTCCCCCACCAACACGATGCACAACCTCGCACTGATGGACCCATAAAAGAGTGGAGCCACCGGGACAAGAAAACAAATTTGGGTCGAACCTTTGTTTCGATCAAACATCCCATGGTCCACTTGGCCTCCACTTTACGAAGCCTGTCAGTTAATTAACGAAGGACCCCTTCGGGCTTCGCCCGTTGGGGCTCTTCCGGGTTTGGCTATCTTCCCGCCAATCCCCAACACCAGCCCCTCATGGGCGAGGTTCAACTCCGATGAGACGAACCCTCGAAGAAAAAGAAGGTGGCGGGAGCCAAACCCGGTAACGCTGAGCGAAGGTTCGCGTAATTTTCCCGAAGCCTTGCTTTGATTGCTTTTATTTTTACCGGTTTTTAAATTGGTTTTACCAGTTTCGTGGGAAACGAGGGCGCATTAACTGCTCTGGTTTTCACCCCCCTATATAAGGAGGGGAGGGGTCGGGTCATTCCGCGCGCTCTCGCTCTCATTTCTGTTTCGTCTTCGACTTTTCGCTTTCGGTTTGGTTGTGAGCTTGTGCTGGTGCGCTTGGTTCTTTTGCTTCGGGTAGCCTTGAGGTATGTCTGTTTTTTTGCTTCGTTTTCGTTTAATATTTCCGGGGCTTCGTTTTTACTGCTCTTTTTCGCTTTGTTCAACCCTAGCTTTTTAATGCCTAGGATTATGTTTACTGCCAGGCCGATCGAAGAGGAACCCGCGATGTCTGGCGAGGAGCAGCTTGTTAGCCAGGACGAAGGGGTAATGTCCCTCGGGAGTGAGGGGTCCGAGTAGCTGCTGGACTCTTCGACGAGAAAGAACTCCGACGGCCAAGACGTCGGTGAGAGTTCGAAGGCTAAGGCGGTCGACGCTGAGGCCTTCGCTGAGGAGGGGAGCCGCGCTCCGGCCGCGCTGGTGGTTAACCCGGTTGATCCCCCGTCGAAGGATGCTGCCGCGCCTTCGGCTCCGGCTCCAGGTGAGTCTGATGATTATGATAAGTATATAGAGAGTGCGCTTCGCTGTGATTTTTTGCGTAAGCGTAGCTCGTCTCGCGGTGAAGCAAGCTCTTCTACCGCTGGAGGGGGAGTTGGCTCTAGCCGAGGAAGGCCCCCGCAGGTTGTTGACCCTCGGCTCCGTATGCCTGCAGTGTATGAGAAAACCTATCGGTTGAAGCCTTCGCTCGTGAACGCCGCTGAGATCGCTAAGTATGTGGAGAGGGGCTACTTCGAGGCTGGCAAGGCCCGACCGCCCGGTGATGAGGTTATTCCACAGCCGAGGCCGAACGAAGCTGTCGTTTTTCATGATTACTATGTGTTGACGGTCCTTAAGTACCACTTTTGACCGTCAAGTACCTGCACAAAAGAAATAAAATAAACACCAAACATAGTGGTAGGAGTTTATTACTAACGATTTCCACGAGTGTTGGTGAATTTGTGAGTGCAGGTACATTTCATATCAAAAGGAGGGAATTCACATCAAGAAGGCCACAACACATCACTCCGAGAAAATCAGCACAGGCAGCCCAACAAGATATGGATCAAAAGTCATACAAAACACAACCAACTTGGGCCAATGCACGAAGATCATTAAACAAGACATCAAGGAGGACCCCTCGGCCAAAGCCCAAGGCCAAATGGGCCAAGGGGGGGTCGGCCGACCTGCTACAGTGGCCAATCTGGCCCATCTTTCTCTGGTTGGTCGCCACCGCCTTCCTGATGTCGGTTCTGCCTGCATTTAATGCGTTGAGGCGGTGCATTGAGGCGGTGGAGGCCCCCAAACCGACCTACTCAAGACTATAAATAGAGGGGTACCCCCTCCCCTCAAGAACACACAAGAAGGAGAGCCTCATTCCACTCCCAAGGGCCTAGAGCCATTTGTACACTAGTAGAGTAGGGAGAGAGTAGGGTATGAGAGAAGGGTAGTCCTCCTCTTGTGAGGACATAGCCAAATCTTGTATCTTGGAGGATACTTATTCATAGTGAAGTGTTCTTCGTTCGTTCATCGTTCGTTCGTCGTTCGTTCTTCGTTCATCGTTCGTTCGTCGTTCGTTCATCGTTCGTTCGTCGTTCATCTTCATTACAAGTAAGTACTCTCGATCCCCTTTTGGATTGTATGTTTCTATTCTCGTATAGGTTCTTCCTTTACTTGCTTGCCTGATCATCTTTCTATTCAAGTAAGCATTTAGAGGCAGAATTTATCTTTGGTTCTTGTGAACTAGAATAGGTCTGGCAGTGAGGACTTGATTGCCTTGTTGTCACGTGACCTTGGGACTGGCATAGGGATTTGATAGCCCTCTTGTCACGTGTCCTAGTAGAGGGTTGCCTGTAGGTGGTGACAGCCCTGCTGTGCTTAATCCTCTCTGTTCTAGGGAATTGACCTCTTGGAATCGGTCTGGCAGTGAGGACTTAATTGCCTTATTGTCACGTGACCCTAGGACTGGCATTGGGGACTTAATAGCCCTAGCGCCACGTGTCCTAGTAGGGGGGTTTGCCGGTAGGTGGTGACAGCCCTGCTGTGTTTGCTCTTCCTTGTTCCAGATAGAACTTCATCCATAGGAATCCTCTCTACCCATACCTACCATCCTTCTTTGTGTCCTTGGACCAGCTGGTCTAGTAGATAATTTCACTCCGTTCCCTTGGGATAATATAAATAACGATACCCTTGAATACTCACGGGTGAAGTGCTACAACGGTATTCTCCGTACACTTGCGGATTTATCTGTGACGTTAAGAAATACCAACAAGCATTTCTGGCGCCGTTGCCGGGGAACGGTAGTTGCTTTTTATCTTCGAACCTAGTTGGTCCTCGTATTGTATCCTTTTATCCTTTTTCTTTTATTTCTTATCCATCATCAATCTTTCACCATCCATCATTGCTATCCCTTCCTTGAAAAATACCAAAAATATTTATCATGGAGCCAGAACCTACAATCCAATCCTTCTCTGCTCCAAGGGGAATGTCATTTGAGCCACCACCATCCTCCAAACCCATTTCCACATCCGGCTATATGATCCACCCCACTTTTATAACCATGGTCAGAAACCGACCATTCTCTGGAACTGACCAAGAAAATCCATATCACCATCTGCGAGAGTTTGAGCAAGTGTGTTCATGCGTCGTGATCCAAGGCATGGCACAAGAAACCGTGAAATGGAAGTTGTTTCCTTTCTCCCTTCGTGAGAGAGCGGAACAATGGTACACGATTGTCGTCAGAAACATGAATGGGGACTGGGAAAAATCCGAGATAAATTTTGCTCAGTCTTCTTTCCCTTATCCCGAATCGTTGCTCTCCGGCTAGAAATCATGAATTTCTCGCAGAATGAGAAGGAGTCCATAGGTGCAGCCTGGGTTAGGTTTTCCTTGCTAACTCTTACTGGCCCAGACTTGTCTATCCCCGATCCCATGCTATTGCAATATTTCTATATGGGTTTAGACAAGAAATCCGCCCTATATCTTGACATCGCCGCTGGAGGCTCCTTTGCTTCTAAAACACCGACCGAAGGAAGAAACATCTTGGATCAGATCACAGAAAATAATTCCTTCGTCAGTCTTCTTAGTGAATCCCTTCAAGAGAAAGTCGTGTCAAGCATCGAGGAACCCTCAACATCCGAATCCATCCCCTCTTTGTCCACATCCCATGTTACGCCTGTTGAGTTCCCATATGAGTTTGAGGAAGAAATTATTGAAGACTATGGAAAAACCTCGAACGACATATGGGATAAGATGCCTCCTACTCCTCCCAATCCTCTAAAAGAACCATTTCTCAAGGAGGACATGAAGGAAATTCTTGAGAATGCCCCTTTCACCAGCACGAGCTATCAAAATCCTTCGGCAAAACCTCATCTTGATCATGAACCATTTGAGCAAGTGATGTTTGTATCCCCATTCGCATCTTTGGATCTTGCTCTACATAAGGATGAGAGGTTTTCCACCCAAGATGAGGATAGAAAAGAAGAAACATTCCTAGCCCAACAATCCTCATCACCATCGCTCTATCTTGAGCCTCTTCCCTCTAGCCCTCCGTGCACCATTCTTATTGGTGATCAAGAACCTCTTAAGAAGGAAAACTCTTGGGCTGTGGACTTCCTCGAGGCATCAACTCTAGAGGAACTTGATCCTTTGCATGAGCTTGAGAACTTCTTTCTTGAACACCCACAAGAAACATGCTCATGCCATGAGTCTCTAAAGTCATCACCCGTTAGAGCCAAGACCACGTTTGATGCCTACAACCACCTTGATCCTTTGTTTTGTTACTTTTTCTTCAGGATGGTTGTAGATGCTTTCATTTATCATAAATATTACAAATATCGTTGTGGTATATTGGCACTAACCATGCAGATCATTCTTCCGGAGCCACATCATTAAGCTAAACATGACGGAGAAAAGTCTTGCTCATCGGACTTAAAATGATGATGCCCTTGCCGACAGGATAATCGGTAGTTATCTCATATTTGCTTCTTTCATATTTGCATTATTTTGCATATTTGATTTTCTCCATCAACATGCATATTTGATTTTCCCACTTGCATTCTTGCATGTTTGAATCGTCCCAACATTTGTTTGGGATTGTTCAAACCACCTGCCATTTGCATTTTGTGAAAATGAATTTGAGACAATCTTCTGTTGGAAAATGTTTTGAGCAAAATTTTGGAGGGGTTTTGGCACAACTCCCATTGACTTCTTATCACATAGCCATTGGGGAGTTGTGTGCCAAGTTGGACTTCATCTTTTTGAAGGAAGAGTGCTTGAATTTTCAGCTCCATTTCTCGTTTTACTTAAGCACCTTCCCAACAAAATTTTTGCTCACATTTCTCCATGTTTTCATTGCATTTGTCTCAAGTTCAAGAAAATGATTTTCCTTTTTTTTTCTTTTGATTTTATTTGCATTCTTTTGTTGCGATCAAGAAGCTTTGCAGCAACCGACGGGTGATCCACATTGTTTACACTAACATAACCCATTCTCGAGTTTGCTCTTGTGTTTTCGCTCTTATGTGCAGCCATGAAAAGGGCCGACAAGCGACTTAACAATGCGTTGAAGAAAGACGACATACCAACATCATGCCACGCTGCACAAAGCCCGATCAATATCATGGGGATCGACACCAATCAAGGACTACGGGCAAAGAACAAGTGTGGGGGAGGATCCCTCCTCCACTAAGGTAACTTTTATCGCAACTTGTATCCTTTTGCTTTCGCCTTACATGATAAAAACATAAACTTGAAAAAAAAATAGTTTGAATAAACTAGGCATTTTTATTTCCCTTTCCAACATATCATGCGCCTTGAGTTATTTTACTAAATTCAATAAATTTAGGCTCCCCGGTCTTTTACCCCGGTAGAGTCTTTTTGTTTCCACATATATTTTGAATAAATAAGCCAGGTATAAGAACAAGTGTGGGGGAGATCTCTTGGTCCTTCATCAAGCACACATTAGAGATCTCCCACCAACATGATGCACAACGTCGCACCAATCAAAAGGCAAAGGAGTGGAGCCATCGGGCACAAGAAGACAAAGTTCAATCCTATGAACCCTCTTGGTCTCCACTTCATCTAATGCGACGGTTTGCGCATCCTATACCCTACTCTCCAATTCTTGAGTTAAAATAAATTTCTTGCTTCAATCACTGAAATTTAACTCAATGACAAAACAAATTTTTTATCCCTCAACAAACATGCATGCTTCTGTTTGGTTGGCCTGCATATTCTTTATTCCTCGATTTGCACACCTGTTACTTGTGAACACCATTATCATAGGAACCCATGTTTATCTAAGTTGTTGGCGAGTGTGATATGGTTGGATGATAGGAATCTTGCTTCTTCTGCAAAGAGTGCTTGGGATTTTTATCTTGAAAAAAATTAAAATCAATAGCTTTGCACTCCTCAATGGTCTTATATTCCTACCAGAGCCAAATAATGATCACATTGAAAACCCCTACAAAATACTGCTTGCTATTGCTTTGAGCTTTGTCAAATTGTGTGACCCTTGTGAGATGCTTGTCATACTTTCTTGATCAAGATTGTGCACATACACCACCACCATAAAACATGATAAACTTCTACACTGGAAGTTAGCAACACCATTTCCATCCATCCACCCACCAAATAAATACTCCATCACTTGTTGTTGATGTCTCTCTCCAAATATTCTGGCAAAAGTGACATGGCTATCGAAAAAAAAGAGAGAAGTGAAAAAAAAAGAGAAAAAGAAGAGAAAAAAAAAGAAAAAAAAAAGAAGTGATAGCCATGTTCTCAAATAAAAGTCAATCAAGAGAGAGACATCATCGCATCAAGGAGTATCCATCTTACTCCACCTCATTCGATTCACCATACACATATCCACACACATGCACATTCTTGATCAGATTGTATGGCTTGCTTTCTCTTTTGGATCCACTCTTTGACTTAGCAATATAAGTAATGCAAGTATGCTCCTTTTCATCCCTACCAAGCTCCACATAAAGTCTTTTGTAGAAGTAGGATGAAAAGAGGCAAACCCATTGCCTTGGTGAGGAATCATACACATTGAGTGATCTGAGAGTTATCATTTGAGGAGTACAAGCTATATTTTTCTTTTGAAAATCTATCAAAAACCCAAGTTACTCAACAGAGGAGTATGAATGACTTGAATCAAGACCGTTCCATTCCTCAACCGCCCAAGATAGCATGTTAGCCACTTCAAAGTTCACAGGTGCAGGTATGGCTTGGAATAACTTGTATGCTAGCATCATACCATAGGAAGTCATGCTTTATCTTAATCTTCCACCTTCACTCGAGGACGAGCAAAGGCTCAAGTGTGGGGGTGTTGTTGACGGTCCTTAAGTACCACTTCTGACCGTCAAGTACCTGCATAAAAGAAATAAAATAAACACCAAACATAGTGGTAGGAGTTTATTACTAACGATTTCCACGAGTGTTGGTGAATTTGTGAGTGCAGGTACATTTCATATCAAAAGGAGGGAATTCACATCAAGAAGGCCACAACACATCACTCCGAGAAAATCAGCACAGGCAGCCCAACAAGATATGGATCAAAAGTCATACAAAACACAACCAACTTGGGCCAATGCACGAAGATCATTGAACAAGACATCAAGGAGGACCCCTCGGCCAAAGCCCAAGGCCAAATGGGCCAAGGGGGGGGTCGGCCGACCTGCTACAGTGAGGTCGGCCGACCTGCTACAGTGGCCAATCTGGCCCATCTTTCTCTGGTTGGTCGCCACCGCCTTCCTGATGTCGGTTCTGCCTGCATTTAATGCGTTGAGGCGGTGGAGGCCCCCAAACCGACCTACTCAAGACTATAAATAGAGGGGTACCCCCTCCCCTCAAGAACACACAAGAAGGAGAGCCTCATTCCACTCCCAAGGGCCTAGAGCCATTTGTACACTAGTAGAGTAGGGAGAGAGTAGGGTAGGAGAGAAGGGTAGTCCTCCTCTTGTGAGGACATAGCCAAATCTTGTATCTTGGAGGATACTTATTCATAGTGAAGTGTTCTTCGTTCGTTCATCGTTCGTTCGTCGTTCGTTCTTCGTTCATCGTTCGTTCGTCGTTCGTTCGTCGTTCATCTTCATTACAAGTAAGTACTCTCGATCCCCTTTTGGATTGTATGTTTCTATTCTCGTATAGGTTCTTCCTTTACTTGCTTGCCTGATCATCTTTCTATTCAAGTAAGCATTTAGAGGCAGAATTTATCTTTGGTTCTTGTGAACTAGAATAGGTCTGGCAGTGAGGACTTGATTGCCTTGTTGTCACGTGACCTTGGGACTGGCATAGGGATTTGATAGCCCTCTTGTCACGTGTCCTAGTAGAGGGTTGCCTGTAGGTGGTGACAGCCCTGCTGTGCTTAATCCTCTCCGTTCTAGGGAATTGACCTCTTGGAATCGGTCTGGCAGTGAGGACTTAATTGCCTTATTGTCACGTGACCCTAGGACTGGCATTGGGGACTTAATAGCCCTAGCGCCACGTGTCCTAGTAGGGGGGTTTGCCGGTAGGTGGTGACAGCCCTGCTGTGTTTGCTCTTCCTTGTTCCAGATAGAACTTCATCCATAGGAATCCTCTCTACCCATACCTACCATCCTTCTTTGTGTCCTTGGACCAGCTGGTCTAGTAGATAATTCCACTCCGTTCCCTTGGGATAATATAAATAACGATACCCTTGAATACTCACGGGTGAAGTGCTACAACGGTATTCTCCGTACGCTTGCGGATTTATCTGTGACGTTAAGAAATACCAACACTATGAGGCAGGACTTCGCCTGCCTGCTTGGGGCTTTCTGAAGCGTGTCTTGGAGCGCTATAGCATTCAAATCCATCATTTGACTCCGAACGCCTTCGTTCAACTATCGATGTTCATTTGGGCTGTTCGCTCTCAAAATGCGAAGCTCAACTCAGACGCTTTCATCCGCTTCTACAGCTGCCACCTACACAACAAGAAGGTTCCTTTTGACAATGACGTTTTTCATTCTCAGTATGGTCTCTGCACGTTTCAGCCGAGGTACTTCGGCCGCAGGTCGAGAGTGAAGAAGGTTGCCCTTATCCCCGCACAAAAGAACAGGTGGGGTGAGTGGATGGATTACCGGTTTTATGCTGAGGTGCCTTCGGAAGTGAATGAGGACAGCGCGGAGTGTTTTCCGCTTGCCAGTCAACTTGTGGCTGCGGAGCCCATCTTTTCTCTGGACTACGAGTCTACCTCAATGTTTCAGCTTTGCTGCAAGGCGTTTAGGTCATCTTGCAAGGTGATCAGCGGCCGCACAGCCGTCGAGGAATTCATCGCTGCTGGTATATGGCCGATGGGTAGAGGTTGGAAGGCTGATGGCTTCGATGAACGGAGGGTTGGAGGCAGAAGTTTCGGTATCTTTGCCCTCGTTTCAATGGGCTGAAGAAACCCGAAGAGTTGCGTCCCAAGCAGTTTGTTGAGATGGTGAAGGACGTGGCCAACCTATTGTGCGATTCATTCACTGCTGTGGAGGCGCAGGATGTTGAGGAGGGGCTGTTGCCGAAGTGTCGCGTGAATCGGATCTTCGACAGCTTGAAGATCACATACCCCGATCATGAAGTGCCCATGGGTCGGAGAAGGTTGAAAAAGGGCAAAGAGCCTGAAATATCCACCACCAGCTACATTCAGATGAGGGGGTGGGAGAAGAAAGCCGAAGCCGCCGCCGAGGCTAGTCCTTCGGTTACTGTTAGCAGCCGCTCTGGATCGCGTACTGCTATACGTAAGATGAAGGCGAGTGTGGCTGCTGGTCTGAGCACCGTCAAGGCAGAGCGTTCGAAGCGCAAGCGAACTGTGCGCAGAGGCGTTCGCGGTGCTGTCGATCCAGATTCCACTGGGACGGAGCCTGCCTCTGGGTCCCATGCTGAAGAGGATTCTGTTGCCGGAGGGAACGCTGATCTTGTTGACGAGATGCCTCCGGCGTTCGAAGTTTCTGACTCGGAGGTTCTTCTTGAGGTTCTGGAGCTGAAGGGTTTTGTTAAGGACGCTGTAATTGATCTGTCCGACTCCGAAGAGTTCTTGGATGGATCTAACGATCAGGTTGATGTGATGACTGTTGATGATGCTGGCTTAGCTCGCACTGTGCACGAAATGGTGAATGATACTCAGTCG
Source organism: Eragrostis curvula (assembly GCA_007726485.1). Lineage (NCBI taxonomy): Eukaryota > Viridiplantae > Streptophyta > Magnoliopsida > Poales > Poaceae > Eragrostis > Eragrostis curvula. Next base: position 2,485,788 of record RWGY01000005.1, read on the forward strand.
AGTTCTGGGCGTACCGCGGGGACTTCGGATTCCGAAGCCTCCAGTGAGTCGAGCTCTAGCGCGGAGAGCTCTTCTGGCGCTGTTAACTATGATGAGATTTCTTCTGTTGCTACCGCTATGATGAGTGGTTTGAGGGAGTACGATCTCGAAGGTCGTGGCGACGTAGCCTTTTCTTGTTGATTTATTATTATGTCAACGCTGTTTCTCACTCTTTTTTTGTGTACAGAGCTCCGGATTAACCTGGAGTCCAACTCAGCTCCGGATCTCGCTGAGTTGTTGGAGCGGCAGGGTCGTGTGGTACACTTCTGCTTCGCCTTTAGCCTTTCTTTTTTTATTATCTTTCTTTTCTTTTGATTGCATGATTAAGCTCTTTTTACTTCATTCGTTTCAGATTTCGTAGACCTCTAGGGTTCTCCGTACCAAGATAAGCTCCGGTGAGGGAGTCGAGGGTGCCCCGGCTGAACTCATTGCTCTTCGCAAGGAGAAATCTCAGTGGGAGGCCACGAAGGCGAGCTTTGAGAACGAAATTCTCCGTCTGAAGTCCGAAGCCAAGAAAAGCGTAGACGATCTCGCGGCTTACAAGACGGAGGCAGAGAAAAAGCAAGCCGAGGCTATTTCTAAGGCCGACGAAGATAGGGCTGCTCTCTCTGGGGCGTTGCAAGAGCATTCCGATAAGGTCAAAATCGGGGCTGTGACTCTTCACAAGTCATTCTCCGACTTTCTGGCTCGCTATGGCCGCTCGGCCCAGGACCTTTCTGCGGGCGAAGAGGTCACCCTGGACGCGCTGCTCTCTTGGCTCGAGATGGAGTTGAAGCTCCTTCCCGGGCTGGTGAACATGATGTGTGATCACGGCGCGAGGACCTGCCTCTTCGCTATGCTGGACTTGATGAAGAAGAAACAACCAACTAGCTATCGCGACATTGGGACTTCGAGCTTTACTCCTGCCGACTTCGCCGCCGCCGACGCACACACCAAGGATACTGAGGTGGATATCGTCGCGAAGCGTTTTTGGAGGAACTATTGGATGAAGTTAGGAGCTGCCGCTGCCCGCGAGAGTGCTTTACTTCGGGCTAAGGAGGTTGGTCCTTTCGGCGCTGGTCCGCTTACTTTTTATTGCTCTTTTAATATTTCTTACGCCTCTGATTTCTTGCCTTTGCTTTTTGTTTCAGGTTGGAGAGAAGAAAAGGAAAGGCTCGTCCTCTGGCAACCCTTCGTCGACTGACGAGGAGATGAAGGCCAAGAAGGCGAAGGCTGGCGCCGAAGCCGGCGCCTCCAAAGCTACTCCTTCGAAGTCGAGCACTCTGCAATCTTCGGATCCGAAGGCCCCTGCTGCCCCGGAGGTTTAGGGCTCTCTAGATGATCATTGAGCCCTTCGGGCGAAAACTTGAATGTTTTGTAATATTTTGCGATGTACTGCTGCAGGTCTCCGCAGAGGAGCCTGGTCCCGAACCTTTGTGCTATCAGAACGGTAGAATCCGAGTGACGCGGTCTTGTTATTCTCGGGTTACTGATTCGCTCAGTGACAAGGCTCTTGGTCATTTCTGGAGCTTTGTTTTTAACGAATATTTTCGTGCACGCTCCGAAGTTTCTGCATTGTTTCGTTCTGCTCCGCGCCGCGCTCGGGAAACTCCGTTGATTGTTCCGAAGGAAGAACCCATGGAGGCGAAGGAGCTGTATGATTTTCCTTGGGTTTACGATGTTAACTCCGGTGATGGCCTTCCCGGTTTATTCATCGAAATGTGACTTGCTATGATTTGCTTATGTAATGGACTCGATTATACTTCAAGATTAGACTTTCGTCCTTTAGTTAAGTTTAAGATGTATAGCTCATGTGCTGCTTTACCATTGTTTTGCGAGCGAGAGCGAGTTTTTCTTCGAAAAAAGCGTCCCCCCCTGGCAAACGAGGGTAAGGTTAACGTGAAACCTTTTACTTCGGAAAAAGCGTCCCCCCCTGGCAAACGAGGGCGAGGTTGACGCGAAGCCTTTTACTTCGGAAAAAGCGTCCCCCCCTGGCAAACGAGGGCGAGGTTGATGCGAAGCCTTTTACTTCGGAAAAAGCGTCCCCCCCCCTGGCTAACGAGGGCGAGGTTGACGCGAAGCCTTTTTCTTCGGAAAAAGCGTCCCCCCCCCCCTGGCAAACGAGGGCGAGGTTGACGCGAAACCTTTTACTTCAGAAAAAGCGCCCCCCCTGGCAAACGAGGGCGAGGTTGACGCGAAGCCTTTTACTTCGGAAAAAGCGTCCCCCCCCCCCCCCCATGGCAAACGAGGGTGAGGTTGACGCGAAGCCTTTTACTTCGGAAAAAGCGTCCCCCTGGCAAATGAGGGCGAGGTTTATGCGAAGCCTTTTACTTCGGAAAAAGCGTTCCCCCCCTGGCAAACGAGGGCGAGGTTGACGCGAAGCCTTTTTCTTCGGAAAAAACATCCCCCCCCTGGCAAACGAGGGCGAGGTTGACGTGAAACCATTTACTTCGGAAAAAGCGTCCCCCCCCCTGGCAAACAAGGGCGAGGTTGACGCGAAGCCTTTTACTTCGGAAAAAACGTCCCCCCCCCCCCCCCCCCCCCCGGCAAACGAGGGCGAGGTTGACGCGAAGCCTTTTACTTCGGAAAGCCTTTTACTTCGGAAAGCACACTTCTACGGTCATGGTTTCTTGTTCTGCTCGCTATTTCTCTACTTTTGGTAGTCCATGGCTCGTTATTGTTTGGTAAGTACCTTCTCCTGGTTTGCTCCGGGCCTTCCTCTCCTGAAGATATGTCGATGAACTCTGGTAGCGCCGGGTTGTCTGGTGGTACTACTTCTAATGGCTCGGGTTGCTCCGGAAGTGGTACCACCGCGAAGTTCTGGTTTTGGTTCAGGGCTGGCTGCTGTTGTATTGGTGGTTGTTGGGGATTCCATTGGTGTGGTGGATTTGGTGGCTGTCGAGAGGAGCCTTCTTGTCCTGCTGCTACTCTAAGGTTTTGCATTGCCTGCGTGTACTTCTCTGCCTGCTTTCTGGCTGAGCTATTGTTCGCCATTTTGGTTCTTGGTTACTGGGTTGCCCCGGCTCCGTTTTATAGTCGTAGCCCATGGCTCTTCCTGTCAGCGAAGGGTTGCTTGACCCTTGCTGTTGCTGCCGTTATCTTTCGGGTGGTGATTAGTGTTTGCCCTGTTCTTTTGTTTCTTTATGCTGGGATTCTTCGCTCCTCTGATTGCTCGACTGTTTGTCCATGATGCTGTTGTTCCCCTTAGGGTTTCGCTTTTGGCTAGTTTTTACTCTTGAAAAACTTAGCTGCGCTTGGTTTTATCGTCTTTTTTGCCCTCTTGGGGGTTTGCTACGATATCTTTTATCAGATAAGCCGCAGCGACACGCACTTGTGCGAGGAGCGCAGGTTTAATTTTGAACCTTTTAGCTTCGCGAGATGTGGCAAGCTCTCGATGGAGTTTGCATCGAGATTGACGATATTCATTTTTCTGGGGAAAGGATTACATTGACTTCGCAAGGGTTACAATGGGTCTCACCTCGTTAAAAACCTCACCCCCGAAGTGGGGTTCCCCTGTGAGGAAAAGAGTATGAGCCCTATGTTGGGGGATCGAAGGTCTTCATGGTCGTGGGTTCGCCCCGCATGACGGCGCCAAATGTTGGGGGATCGAAGATCTCCGTGTGACGTATCGAAGCCCTCCAACGGTGTATAGAAGCGTTCTGGTTCTGGCGAAGCCCTCGAAGGTTGACGATGCCTTCGGATCACCTCACGAAGCCCTCCTTGTTCGTCATCGCCGTCTACTGGTTGGAGCGAAGCCCTCCTTCCTGGTCCGCGGTGCCGGACGAAGGTGTTCTCACTCAGGTTCCCTGCAGTTTGTTGCGCGAAGCTCTCCTTCACCCGCGATGCTGCGCGAAGGGGTTGAATGACTAGAGAGGTCTGAGTGTGGGGCAAATGATTCCGTCTTTGGCTCGAGGCCCGAAAACTAGATCTCATTACAGGATCATCTCCCTCCATATTTATAGGGGGCGAGATGATTATATTTACATGTATGCAATTGGCTACTTTAGCATGGCTCTTAGTTTGGTAGCTTCGGACTCCTGCGCCGTCCGTTTCTTTCATTCTTCGTCCGCTGGTGGCTGTTGACCTTCGCGTGGGTCAGAGGGGCTTCGGTGTAGTTCCCAACATTAGCCCTCAATTGGTGATGTGTTATTCGTGTAACTAAAACCAGAGGCAATTTTATTTATCAATTTATGATTGCACCATGTGCCTTTCTGACCCATACACGTGTCTTGTCGTTTTAGTTCCGTACTTCTTTTCCGTTCCCGATAGTCGCTTCCCTTCTATATATCTTCATCGTGGGCACGCTGTTTCTTCAATCGTATGTTTTGCGCGTCTTCTTTCCTTTGGTTATTCCAATCTCTTTCGCAATAGGAGATCATTTTCCTTCGTCCTTTTTCAAGATGTCTGGTAGCCGAAGGTCTAGCGAAGAGCAAGCCAAGAAGAAGCTGAAAACTCACAAGACCTCGTCGAAGGACAGCTCCGATAAAGCTGTCAGCGAAGCTAATGCGGCGGCTTTGGGTGCTGCTGTTCCTTCGGCAAATCAGCCGAAGACTTCACATCCAGCGAAACCATCTTTTGCTTTTAAGCCTCCGGTGATTCGCTCCGCATTGGATTTGTTCTCCATTCCGGAGGATGGGGGTAGCCATTCTTCTGGGTCTAAAGTTCAATCTATCCCTAAGAAAGTCATTTCGAAGGGTTCTTCTTTTGTTGCAAAGGATATTTCTGCTTCTACAGTTGACATTGATGATGCCAGTGCTGCTGAGAAGGCTAAGATTCAGGACAAGGCTTCGAAGGGTGCTGATTCTGTTCTTGCTAAATCCGGATCGAAGGCTAAGATCCAGGACAAGACCTGTGTTTCGGGTCCTGATATTCCTCCTGTTGCCCCTGTTCATGGTGAAGGAGTAGCCAAAGCTTCTGTTCAAGGTTGTCTCTCATCTCTTAGTATGGCTGAGCTTCGTCAAATTGCTGATAACTTGGGACCTCTTACAGATCGTTCCCAGGTTCAACTTCTTTCGGAACCGGGTGTTGGGCTTCGTGAGCCCCTTAGCCCTTCAGCAGGTGGTGTCCTTTTTCTACACTCAGTCATTGAAGCAATGGTTGGAGAGTTTCTCCCTTTTGACATGACTTTTGATTCAGTCGAAGCTGTTAGGGGTTCTTTAGCTCTGTGTGACGAGGTGTCTTCGAACACCTTCGTTATGAGTGCCAGGGCCGCTGCGCCCTTTGTTGCTGCTGCAGAGAGGGTTCGTTTTCCCCAAGTGGAGAATGAACTCGTACTTCATTGTGGTGATGCTCTATACAAGTCTTTACTATCTTCGCAAATGAAGGTAAGTAGTTTGTTATTTTTGTATTTACTCAGCTGCTTGTCTTTCTAACTTCGCTCCTGTTTTCGTCAGTCGCTTGCTATTACCCAAGCCTCCCTTCGCCAGTTTAATGAGCTGACTCTGGCGAGGGCTGATCGAGACCGTCTTCGCAATGATCTTTCGGCTCTTGAAGCAAAGATCAAGGAGAAAGAGGATGCACTTGCTCTTAACGAAAAACGTGTGATTGATCTCTCTGTTGAGAAAGAGACCCTCGTCAAGTCCATTGAGGATTTTAAGGCGAAGGTGGCTTCTCTAGAGAAACAGCTGGAGGATCTCGATTCGTCCCTTGCGGAGGCTTTGGAGGCCAACAGGGTCCTTCGCGGAAAAGTTGAAAGCGCGGATCAGGAGGCGGCCTCTTTTGTTGAGGCTGAGGAGCTTCGCCTGTCTTCTCTTTGCAGCCACATTCAGGACGCTCTTATCTCAGTTGGGACGACTCCTGATCAGATCCCTGAGAACGCTTCGACTGGGCAACGTCAGTCTTGGCGCTCTGTCAATATTCCTTACGTGGTGAAAGCTTGTAGGGCCTTCTCCAACAATGTCGTTCATTTGGCTGTTCGGGATCTCCTCCATTCTCTTGATGTCGAAGGGAGTAATGCTTTGGCGAAGGTTGCTTCTGATGACTTTAAATTTTCTGCCGTTGATTCTACTCCCCGTCCTGTGGTTGAAGCTCTCATGAAGGTCGCCGGTCATTTTGACGAATCCTTCTGGAACCGGGTGCAGTCAGTCGGTCGTCTACCTCAGAGTGAGGTATAAACAATTTATTTTTGCTTTGAGAGAGGGGTTACATCATCCCTTCGAACTTGTATCTTGTTGAGAATTGTTGTAATCGTTGTAAACTTTATGTTGTTTTGATTAATTTTTGCTTGATTTTTGGACTTTAGGCTTCGTCTGATATTTCTTTGAGCGAGTTTGCTACTCCGGAGCCTTCGTCAAAGGTTTCGTTGAGCGAATTTGCTTCTGCTGCCCCTTCTTCTCCTCGGAAGGCTCGTGTTGAAGATGCTATCGAGATTTTGAGCTCGTCTTCTTCGGAATTTGTTTTGTCTACTGACTCTGATCCTCTGTCCCCTGTCGAAGGGGTCGAAGGTTATGTTTTCCCTCCTGGTAGCCTTGTTGGTGTCATCAGACTTGGTCTTCCTGTTTCTGAGGTTTCTGGGGGTCGTAAGTCTCGTGATGCTTCTTCTCTTAGTCGAGGGATTTCTAGGAAAAGGGGGAGAGGTCGCGGTCGTTGCGGTCGCTCGACTGGCCGCGAAAGTTCATCTTATGGATTCGATGCAGCTTCGCATGTTGCGCGGATGTCTTCGTCTGGAGTGGTCGACCCTGTTTTTCAGAGGCCTTACTCGCCTTCAAGTGGGTTTGATTTTGATGAGTATAGCATTATTTATGAGATGCTGTTAGAACTAGGGCTTATTGTAAAGCAGGAACCTGACGATGGTTCCCTTTAAACAATGATTTTTGCTTAATAAAGCTTTTCTTTTGGAGCAATCTTTCGAAGGTCTTTGCCAGAGAAGATTTCTTCAATATCATTCGAAGCTTTTAATGCTTTTTGCACGATGACCTTGTGTTTCCTTTAAGGAACGCAAGTTTTCGTGTTTTCGTTCTTTGATATTTGAACATTTTCATGCGAAGGATCGCGCTTTTTTCCTTTTGCGAAGGTTTCTGTTTGCCGATACTTGGGTAGATTAGGCTTTCTTTGCTTATCTTTCCCTTCGGCTCTTGTCTGGAGTCTTTGTATCATCCCTCGTGATACATCGATCCAAACTAAGATTACACCAAATACTTAATTGGTGTAACCTTCGGATTCTCTAGGCTTTTGCCTGATATCGTTTTTGAGCTCGAAGCTTCATTTCTTGAGCCTTGGCTCTTCTGCGCCCCCCAGGAAATTGCTCTGGAATTTTTTGAGGGTAAAAAAGTAATTATAAAACTGTGTTACAGTCTTGGAGGGTGCCTCGTTAAAAAACCTCACACCCTTCGCAGGGCTACCCTCGTGAGAAAAAGAGTGCACCCCTGCGAGTTTTGTGCTTTTACATATGGCCTTTGCGCGTGCTACCGAAGAAATGTTCTTGGTAGACACGGCTCATGTATCTCTGATATATCATGGACAAATTTTTTAGTCCGAAGGTCTTGGGCAATGGGGCCTTTTGCTTTATTCGGATGAAATGGACATTCTTCCTTCCAGGGGTTTCGCCATCTTCAATACTTCTTGCTTGGAGTTGGTCTCCGAGGACGCTGATCACAGAGATGGGACCAGGAATCTTCATGCATAGATAGCCCTCATGTATGGCCGATTCGAACTTGTTAATGGACCCCCTTCCGAAGATTGCATTGTAAGGATAAACAATGTCAACCACATCGAAGGTCACATCTTCAGTTCTTGCGTTGTCTCCTTCGCTGAAGGTTACTGGTAGGTTAATTTTTCCCAACGCTTGGATAACCTTTCCAGTGAAGCCGATTAATGGTATTCCTGCTGGTTGTAGTGTTTTGTTTTCCAGCTTCATCTTTCTATATGTAGAGGCGAAGAGGATATCAGCTGAACTTCCTCCATCGACAAGTATTCTGAGTACATCGAACCCTTTCATATTTGCCTTGATGACCAGTGGGTCTGAGTGAGGTTGATCAAGGTCCCTTGCGTCTTCTTTTCCGAAGGTGATGTGGACATGGGACCACTTGGTTTTCACAAACGGAGCCCTTGACGACACGTTATGTACCCTTCGTATGTATTCTTTTCTTGCCCTTCTTGAATCTAGTTGCTGGGTCGACCCTCCAGAGATAGCGTTAATGATTTGTCTTTGAGACGTGTAGCTTGTTTCTGTGTTTCTTCCATTGTTTTGCTGATTAATTTCTGGAGGCGGTGGCAATGCTGCCAGGCTTTGAGGTTGGGAGTAGGCATATTGCTGTGCCTGATGCGAAGCTTCTCTTGGGTAGTTGACAACATGATTGACAGAGTGCGAAGGGTATATTGACATTGGGTTCCCTTGAGACCAATTTTCATGATAGTTACTTGTATGTCTGATGGCCTTCATCGCCTCTCTTTCTGCAGTCCATTCCTGTTTGAATTGTTGCAGATTTTGGCACTGCTTTGTTGTATGGCCTTTTCCTTCGCCATGCAACTCACAGTATGGAGTGCGAGAACTGCTTCTCTGATTATTTTCTCTGTTTTTGTCTTCGCCATCTCTATCATGGTTGCTTCGCTCTTTCCCTCTTTCGTCATCTTTGGTTCTCTTTTCATCGCCCCTTTCTTCTCTGTTTTCGAGGTTGTGCACCCTTCGACTGTTATGATCTCTCGAACTGTCTCTGTTATTGTCGTGCCTCCTGCTTCGACTCGCTTCTTTTTCTTCTTTATACTTCTTTTCATCTTTGATTAGCTGGGATTGTTTCTTTTCGTCTTCTTTTTTCCTTCGGAACTCATCATCCGATCTCGCGTACTTCTCGAAGGTGTCCAATAGTGCGAAGATAGTCTTGGGTCTCTTCCTTGTTAGTGCAGAGTGGAAAGGGCCAGCCCTCAAGCCTTCCATCAGTGCATCAATAACTGTCGAAGCTCCTACGTCCTTTGCTCTTGACTTTATTTCCATGAACCTATGCATGTATTCCCTTAAGCCTTCGTCTGGTTTCTACTTGCAAGAAAATAGTCTTCCCTGATGAATTTCTGATGCTTGGAAGCCTTGGAAATCGTTTATGAACTCTCTTCTTAATTCGGACCAAGAATTAATTGATCCTGGTTCAAGAGTGGAAAACCATGTCTTTGCTACTCCTTCGACTGCCATCACCAAAGCTTTCGCATATGTTGAGTTTGATCCTTCGCCTGATTCTACTGCGGCTTCGAAAGACATGAGGAACTCTCTCGGACATGTTTTTCCTTGGTATGCCTTTATCTTCGGCATTTTGAAATTGACCGGCCAAGGTTCACTCTGTAGCTCTTCGCTCAAAGGCGAGTTCTCGTTGTAGATGATGCATGGCTGGTTGTCCTAGCCAGAGTTGCTTACTTCGTACACCATCTTGTGCTCGGTTTGTTTGCGAGTCTTGTGGTGCATGTCTTGTTCTTGTTTCTTCAGGTTCTCCATTTCCTCATTGTATTTGTTTAGCTTGTTGTCCATTACGATGATCTCTTGTTGGGCTTGCGTTATCTTTTCGAGCATGTCTTTTCTTAGCTTCGCTGTCTTTTCGATGATGGCCAACTTCTTTTCTCTTTCGATTCTCTCTTGTTCTATGATGCGAAGCCTTTCAATTATGTTACGTGTTTCGTCGTCCTCTTGCTGAAAACTTCCTGCTTGAGATGTTTCAGCGTTGTTTACTTGCATAGCTCTTAAGGTTTCTTCTTTTCTTGCCACCTCTTCGGCTTTTGCTACCTCTTTTGCTCGTGCGGCTTTGTCCTACTCTTCTTGTTCTCTTGCAGTTCTGGCTTCCGCTTCCTTCGCGAGCCTTTCATTTTCAGCTTCGATCTCTGCGCGTTGTGTGTCGCTGACGTTTGTTCTTGACTTTGCTTTCGCCATGTTGATCGTGGTTGTGGGTTCGCCCCGCATGACGGCGCCAAATGTTGGGGGATTGAAGATCTCCGTGTGACGTATCGAAGCCCTCCAACGGTGTATAGAAGCGTTCTGGTTCTGGCGAAGCCCTCGAAGGTTGACGATGCCTTCGGATCACCTCGCGAAGCCCTCCTTGTTCGTCGTCGCCGTCTACTGGTTGGAGCGAAGCCCTCCTTCCTGGTCCGCGGTGCCGGACGAAGGTGTTCTCACTCAGGTTCCCTGCAGTTTGTTGCGCGAAGCTCTCCTTCACCCGCGATGCTGGGCGAAGGGGTTGAATGACTAGAGAGGTCTGAGTGTGGGGCAAATGATTCCGTCCTTGGCTCGAGGCCCGAAAACCAGATCTCATTACAGGATCATCTCCCTCCATATTTATAGGGGGCGAGATGATTATATTTACATGTATGCCATTGGCTACTTTAGCATGGCTCTTAGTTTGGTAGCTTCGGACTCCTGCGCCGTCCGCTTCTTTCATTCTTGCTCCGCTGGTGGCTGTTGATCTTCGAGTGGGTCAGAGGGGCTTCGGTGTAGTTCCCAATACCCTAGGAAAAACAAAAAACTAAAAGGAAAGCTGGGGCTCCGCTTATATTTCCGCGAAGCCCCTTACATTTCAAGCGTAGTACTTCTTCAAATTGTCTACATTCCACGGGTGCGGTAGATCGTTGCCCTCTTCATCGCGAAGGTGATATGCTCCGGGAATGTTGGTGCTTGTTACTATATAAGGGCCCTGCCACTTTGGTTCTAATTTTCCCTGTTTCTCAGTTCTTGGGCTTCGGAGTACACTAGGTCTCCTGGGACGAAGTTTCTCTGCTTGACCTTGAGGTCTCTCCACCTCCTTGTTTCTTGCTGATATTTTTCTAAGTTTTGGACTGCTTTCATTCTGTCCATTTCCATCATGTCCTTGGACATAATGTGCTGTTCCGCAGTATCTGCGATTGCTTTGACCCTTGGGCCGTTGAACTTTATTTCTTTCGGAGTCATTGCTTCTTCTCCGAAGAGCAATTTGAAAGGGGTGAATTTGGTTGCTCTTGTTTCCGAAGTGTTGTGTGACCAGATGATTTTGGGCATTTCGTATGCCTATTTTCCTTTCTTTTGGTCTCGGAGGCATTTCTTGACGCCCTTGAAGATTTGCATGTTGGCGTTTTCTACTGCTCCATTGGACTCTGGGTGATAAACCGAAGCGAAGTGAACTTTTGTTCCGATGCTCTTGCAGTATTCCACGAATTCGTAGCTCTCGAATTGTTTTCCATTGTCCACTGTTATTTCTTGCGGGACTCCGAAGCGGCACACAATGTTTTGCCAGAAGAACTTTCGTATTGCTTGCGCAGTGATATTTACTAAGGGTTTGGCTTCGATCCGCTTGGTGAAGTATTCGAGAGCTACTACTGCGAAGGTGTAGTTGCCTTGTGCAGCTGGTAGAGGTCCTACTTTGTCGATTCCCCACCTCTGCAGTGGCCATGTTGGTTTGATCTGCTTGCGCAATGCCTGATTGCCTGTTTCCAAACTTTTGACAGGCTCCGAAGCTGAGATAGCTACGGTATGTACTTCTTGACCAGTTCTTGTGCGTCGTTCTTTGCAGTTGGCCAAAAGAATCCTTGGCGAATTGCTTTTTCGCAAGTTGATCTTGCTCCTGAGTGAGATCCGCAGATTCCTTCATGTATGTCTTGGAGAAGGTCCATGCCATCTTGTTGAGTTATTGTTGGCAGTCCTAAGGCGTACGGATACCGATGTAGCTTTCACCCAGGAGTATTCCTAAGGTATCAAATCCACAGGGAACGAACAGTGCACTAATACTCAAAATCTATGCAGAATATCCGTAACCAGGGGCACACTAAGCAGAGAAGTAATGCAGTAAAGTGATAGTCCTCTGGCCAGGAAATCTAATGCAAGGTATTAAATAACTGAGCAATTCGATAAGGTTCTTGCTATGTCATCTACTTCGGGGCACGGCCTCCACCAAAACACGCAACCTCATAATTAGGTGCAACGTGTCCTGACAGCGGACCGAGTCTAGGCCCTACACACTCAACCCGAACGTGGTGGACTACAGAGACCGGTGCATCTGTCACATACACTCGCGGCTACCACATCATCCTGTGGGGTTAAGGGCAATTCAGGATAAATCAAAGTATAAACACCACGTTTACACCTATCATTAATACTAGCGACTAGCATGTTCCAAGAGCTAGCACATGCAGTAAATAAGAAATACTTCCTACACACCTAAATCCCATAAATGATAAAGAAGAATACCTTACTTAATTGCTCAATAAATAATATCCTTACATGTTACCCGGCCTGGAAGACTAGGGGGACTACTCCCAGGCAGAGTACATACCCGAGGATCCGAAGAAGAAGAGCTCCGGCATCTCCGGAGCTTCCGCCCTTCCTCCGCCCTCACTCACTCACTACTCCTAACCGCTCGACAGAGCTTCGCTACACTGGAATGAATCTAAACTTGTTTATCTCGAGGTGCGAGGTTTTCTAGAGGCGAGCAGGGGTATTTATAGGACCATCAGGACCGGGGGTTTCTTATAGCCGAAGATGGAGTGCCGGGCCCGCCACGTCAGGCCGGCCAGCCCTCCATCATGGCGGTTGGCCACCGCCTTCCGCGTGGATGCTCCAGATGCGCTCCTGGTGTCGGTTTGGAGGTTGGTTACTTGCTGGGGGCGGCAGAAGTGGAGTAACCGGAGTAACCGTCAAGTTTAGGCCCAAAAGCACACTTTCTGTATGTCGATTGTTCATCCACCTAATTGGCACTTGGGCTTGATGTTTTGGGATGTTTGTAGCCCACTAGAGGAAGCTCGGACCCAAAGGAGACAGAAGTAGGCCGGCCGGCCTAGTGGTGGGGCCGGCCGGCCAGGAAATTTTTGCATTTTCTCAAATTCTTCTGCGGACCATAACTTCTGCTCCTGAACTCCAAATTGGGCAAACCAAAAGTCCATTTTGGCTATCTCGGAGAGGGCTTTTACATGGTGAGGTCAAATGTAATATTTGGATAATTTATCTTCATGACCAAATCACTCCCTTTTTATAGTTTTGTGGTGATTTCCTTCGTAATATGTTCCTGCAAGCAAAATATCTCCAAAACTCGTGGAAATCCATTAGTCCATAAAAATATTCATTTTATTCTTGTTTTATGGCTTTCATAAGCTGGTGTTGGCGGTAAAAAGTGGTCATTAAGCACCGTCAACAACCCTCCCAGACTTAGATCTTTGCTCGTCCCGAGCAAAAAGATTGAACCAAAGAAAAGGTATAATCAAGGAGTTATGGCAAAGTTATTTCAACAATTACTTCAGGCTCACTATTGGAAGTGGCTAAAGCTCATTGTCTTCAAGAGTTGAGAGACTGAATAGCAATAATCAAAGATTCTTTCATACTCAAAATCCCTCGGGTTTCAAAAACTTCCCCCTTTCTTGTATCACAAAATTCATAACATGAGTCACTCAATGTGGTGAACAGCCTTTCTTCACTCAAAAGATATCTTCCCTGTCTCTAATAGGCTTGTATTTGGAGCTAGATAGGGAGAGCACAATCTTTTGCAGAATTTTGTAAGGCTAAGAAAGAATTCTAAAGAGAATATTGCACATCCTCATTGTTCAGTCGAGTAGAATTGATGCATCTGGTGGGGGTGAAAATAAACTTTACACATCGAGAGAATTTTGATCTATGTCATGCCCACTTTAAATTTTGAAGTCGGCCATAGTGCCTCTTTTTTTTCATTTCTTTTTCAATGACAACGTGGAACCCTCTCTCTCTCTCTGTTTTTTTTGAGAGAGAGAGAGTTCCCAGATGTATGAGGCAACTTTTGTGGCTCCTTCGACTTTTCTTTCATGCTTCTGGGGACAAGGACATAGGGACAAAAACTCTTTAAAGATGTGACTTCGCTTGAATTTTGAGTCAAGCAAACTATCTAGTGGAAGAATTCGAGAACCCACGCGAATGATACTGACCAAACTTTGAGGAGTGCATTTTTCTCGAGAGAATTAAATCTTAACCGAACTCATGGCAAAAAGATTGGAGTTTGAGGAGTTCAAACCTATATTTGTTTTTGGCTCTAATAGGCTTTTGCAAAAGAACTTTGTGACAACATGTCCAGAGGAAAATCTCGATTCCCAAAAAGATCAAAAGAAGAAAGCAATCAAGACTTATGGATATATCGAGTCTCACAACAAAATAGACAAGAGCATCCTTAATTTTATTTTTGTGAGCAAGGAGTAATAATGAAACAATAATGGCACAAAACCGATGATATGAAAGAATTTATTTGGTTTATCTCCGGAGAAAATTTTGTTTTGTTTTCCAAGGTATGTGAAACAGAGCAAGGGGTTAAAGTAATAATGTCAGAAAACCTGGACCTGATTGGAGCTTGATCAAAGCCGGCCGGCCTGGGGTGTGAGCCGGCCGGTGGGGTCCCTCCCTTGTTCCCTCTCTGTTTCCTCACGACAGTGCGCCATTATATGTCGACTGCTTTGTTCCTGCACACTTGGGCAAACATGAGTGTATAAAGGTTGGTTTATGTGGTTGCCCACATAAACCAACACACAATTTATTAAGGCACTCACATCAACATGTAGGTATTTTTATTTTATTTTTATTATTAAAAATAAAAAAATGAAAAGGTAGGATAAAAGGAAATAATGCTGGTTTAAGGTCGGAGCTAGACCGTAGATGAAGATATTTTTAACCTTGAGTAAATTCGAGGACATCTACTTCCTCGAGAGCAGGCATGGAGGGTTCTAGGAACATTTTTAACCGCTGGCCATTTACCTTAAAAAGGCTTCCATCATCGCTCTGTAGAGTGATGGCCCCATGTGTGGAAGTTTCCACAATAGTGTAAGGGCCGTCCCATCGACTCCGAAGTTTACCATGGCCAAATATTTTAATGCGGGAGGTAAAAAGAAGTACCTTATCTCCTGGCACGAAATGCTTCTCTAGGATGCCCTTGTCGTGCCATTTCTTAGTTCTTTCCTTGTATAGCTTGGAGCTATGGTACGCCTTCTCCCTCCATTCTTCAAGCTCGGCAATTTGAATTTGCCGCTTGACTTGGGCTCGATCTAAATCCATGTTCCATTTACGTATTGCCCAATATGCCTTGAGCTCCAGTTCGACAGGTAAATGGCATGTTTTCCCATATACCATGTGGTATGGGCTCATGCCAATGGGTGTCTTATAAGCTGTCCTGTAAGCCCATAATGCTTCATGCAATTTGTTTTTCCAGGACCTTCCCATCTTATTAATGGTCTTTTGGAAGATATTCTTGATTTGTTTATTCGAAGTCTCCGCTTGACCGTTGGTTTGTTGGTGATAGGCGGTTGCTACTCTATGCTCAATTCCATATTTGTGTAGCATTTCCTTGAAGGTTTTATCAATCAAGTGTGAACCCCCATCGCTAATAATCACCCTTGGTGTGCCGAACCTTGGGAAGATGTGTTCTTGGAGCATTCTCTTTGAGTGGGTGGAATCTGCATTGCGGCATGGCATTGCTTCTACCCACTTTGAGACATAGTCCACTGCCACTAAGATATATTCATAGTTATCAGACTTCGGAAAGGGTCCCAGGAGGTCAATGCTCCATATATCAAAGATGTCGATTTGGTGATTATGTGTAAGGGGCATTGCATCTCGGGCATTGATTCCTCCGTGTATCTGGCAGCGAGGACATCTCCGTACATATTCTTTTGTGTCTTTATACATGGTTGGCCAGTAGAATCCACTCTGCCAGACTTTAGCATTGGTACGGAATGCTCCATAGTGCCCCCCATGTGGCGAAGAGTGACATCTGTCAATGATCTGTATACCTTCGCATATGGGCACACATCTTCTAAGTAGGCCATCAGAGCAGACTTTATATAGATAAGGATCATCCCATAGATGGTGTCTGCTATCCCTGATGAGCTTCTTCTTGTCCTCCCCTGGTGATATGTATCCGGAAACAATATAGTTAACGATATTTGCATACCACGGGTCGATGCTTGTTATCTTGAGTAACATATCATCTCTCAAGTAGTCGTTGATGGGTAGTCCATTGGGATCTTCAACTTGTAGACGAGAGAGATGATCGGCCACTGTGTTTTCTACTCCTTTTCTGTCCTTGATTTCTATGTCAAATTCTTGGAGTAGTAAAATCCATCGGATAAGTCGTGGCTTTGCATCCTTCTTAGTCAACAGGTACTTTAGGGCTGCGTGGTCAGAATACACTATCACTTTTACGCCCACCAAGTATGACCTGAACTTGTCAATGGCATAGACTACTGCTAGCAATTCCTTCTCTGTGGTGGCATAATTGAGTTGTGGCCCTGTGAGAGTCTTGCTTGCATAGGCTATGGCATGATGCCTCTTATCCTTGGTCTGTCCCAACACTGCCCCAATGGCATAATCACTTGCATCACACATTATCTCAAATAGGAGCTTCCAATCTGGAGGTTGGATAATGGGGGCTGAGATTAATGCTTGCTTGAGCTCATTAAATGCCTCCATACACCTCATATCAGAGATGAAAGGTGCGTCCTTAGCTAGCAGACTGGTGAGAGGTCTGGCTTTCTTGGAGAAATCTTTTATAAATCTCCTGTAGAACCCAGCATGCCCCAGGAAACTTTGGATCCCTTTAATGTTCCTCGGGGGTGGAAGTGACTCAATGACTTCAATTTTAGCCTTATCAACTTCTATCCCTCTGGCAGAGACCTTGTGTCCTAAGACAATCCCCTCAGTTACCATGAAATGGCATTTCTCCCAGTTCAAGACTAGATCGGCTTCCTTGCATCTTTGTAGCACCTTCTCTAAGTTTCGCAGGCACCCATCGAATGTCTGTCCATAGACAGAGAAATAATCCATGAATACCTCCATTACTTTCTCGACAAGATCTGAGAAGATAGCCATCATGCATCTTTGGAAGGATGCTGGTGCATTGCATAATCCGAATGACATCCTGCGATAAGCGAATGTGCCATAGGGACATGTGAAGGTTGTCTTGTCTTGGTCATCAGGATGGATAGGAATTTGATGATATCCTGAATAACCGTCGAGGAAGCAGAAGAATGAGTGCTTGGCCAACCGTTCGAGCATTTCATCGATGAAGGGAACAGGATAATGGTCTTTTCTTGTTGCCTTATTCAACTTCCTATAATCGATGCACATTCACCGCCCTGTCACTGTGCGCTGAGGGATTAATTCATTCTTCTCATTCTGCACAACAGTCATCCCTCCTTTCTTTGGCACAACCTGAACTGGACTGACCCATTGACTGTCTTGTACTGGATAAATAATCCCTGCCTTGAGTAGTTTCAAGATCTCTTTCTTTACTATTTCTCTCATGGCATTGTTCAGACGTCGTTGGTGCTCGCGAACAGGCTTGTGATCAGGTTCCATTGGGATTCTGTGTGTACAAAACTGTGGACTAATCCCCTTGAGGTCTGCCAGTGAGTAACCTATTACCGATCGATATTTCTCCAGCAAGGCTACTAGCTTCTTCTCTTGTGTTGTGGAGATCTTATCACTGATGATGACTGGGGTACATTGATCTCCAAAGAGAAAGCTATACTTGAGACCTGGTGGTAGTGGCTTTGACTCGACGGGTGTTGGTGTAGCCTCTTCCTGTTTATTTAACTCAACATAGGGTGAATGATCTTCATCTTCAGTGAAGAATTGAGCTTCTTCTTCAATGTTGAGTTGTGATGCTTCCAAGAATTTGACAGCTGCTGCTTCCTCAATGGCTGCGAATTCCTTCATATATTCAGACGATGCTTCACTCTTGGTATTGAGCGTGCGTCTGAGGTCAATGGGGAAGCTTTGTTTCCCAATTGGCACATCCAATCTCTCCTCATGATCCATTAGTTTGGAGAGTGCAAGGATTGGAGTTCCAATTAGAAGGAAATCCAGGGCGGGGATGTCAAAAATGTGGAAGTTCAAGGTCATGGTCTGCCCATTTATTTTCATCTCCACATCTCGCAAGACTCCTTCTGTTGGGTAGAATTTTCTTCCAAAGGTCAACCTTTTTCCAGATGGTGATAGGTTGCCTAAGGTAGGCGCATGAAGGTTGGCTAGATATCTTGACATGATATTGACTTTAGCCTTCAGATCGTATCTAGCATTCCTTCTTGACATGTAGTGAGATTCTACAAAAATGGCATGAGGTTCTGGATCTAGCTTGATAATTTCCCCTGTGCATTCCACTTCTTGAAGCCAATCCTCACCAAGAACAGCAGATAATTGTTGCAATCTCTCTTCCTGTTCTTCTTTATCTTCTCGATCTAGCTCTTCAGGGTCATCATTGTCGGGGTGACAATTCCTCTCTATTGGATAAGATCTTGTGTCCCTAAATTTGGTGAGATCAATCTCCTTCTCGTATAGTACGAGAGGAAGGATTGGTTCCACAATCTGATGGCTTTGATCTTCGGCAAGAGAATGACCACCTTGGAAAAACTTAGGATTCATCGGGCAGGCAGAGAACGAGTCTTGTACTGCCTCTGGAGCTGACGGTGGTTGAGGAAGTTCTGGTTGGGGTTTCACCACACATGCTTCTTCTTGTTGTCTTTCTGGTTGCATGGCTGAAGGTACCTCTACGATAGCATGAGTTTCTTCTTTCCGAGGTTCAGGTGCACATGCTTCATAGGAGTCCAGATTGCTAAGGATTTTTCTAAGAACCTCAAATCCTTCGTTAGTTGTCTTGTATAGGAAAGACCCTCCTGAGGCTATATCCAGAAAGTCACGGCCTTTTGGAGTGAGTCCCGCGGCAAAATGTTGAAGGATTATTGGTGATGAAATTCCCAAATCTGGCCCTTCATGAGTGTAGGATAGGAAGCGGTCCCAGGCAGCTCCTAGTGGCTCATCACTGCCCTGCTCGGAGGCAAAGATCTTCTTACGAAGAGCAATGACCTTCCAGAGAGGGAAGTACTTGAGGCAGAAGAGCTTTCTGAGAGTGACCCAGTCTCCTTTTGCTTCACCTACATGCCTAGCATACCAGAGTTTTGCTTTGCTGGTGATCGAGAATGGGAACAACATCCATTTAAAGGTGTCCTGCGGGATGCCTGATCTCGACACAGTGGAGCAGAGTCTTTCGAAGTAACGCATATGTGTGTATGGATTTTCATTGTCCTCCCCACAGAATACAGATTCCCGGACCAGTGATATCAACTCAGGACGGATCTCATAGCTTTGAGCTGTTATTGGTTCAGATGCTGGTGGAGGCTCCAGTAGTGCTCCATTCGGAGCAATGGCGTCGAAGATTAAAGGTGTTTCCATTGTATAGCAATAATAGAAAAAACAAAAACAAAAATACAACAAAATAAACCTATTCACGGATGACTCTAGATTCGAGTTCTAATACAGCTACCGTTCCCCGGCAACGGCGCCAAAAAGCTTGTTGGCAGTCCTAAGGCCTAACAGAAATTAATACGCAAGCGTACGGATACCGATGTAGCTTTCACCCAGGAGTATTCCTAAGGTATCGAATCCACAGGGAAAAAACAGTGCACTAATACTCAAAATCAATGCAGAATATCCGTAAATAGGGGCACACTAAGCAGAGAAGTAATGCAGTAAAGTGATAGTCCTCTGGCCAGGTAATCTAATGCAAGGTATTAAATAACTGAGCAATTCGATAAGGTTCTTGCTATGTCATCTACTTCGGGGCACGGCCTCCACCAAAACACGCAACCCAATAATTAGGTTCATCGTGTCCTGACAGCGGACCGAGTCTAGGCCCTACACACTCAACCCGAATGTGGTGGACTACAGAGACCGGTGCATCTGTCACATACACTCGCGGCTACCACATCATCCCGTGGGGTTAAGGGCAATTCAGGATCAATCAAAGTATAAACACCACGTTTACACCTATCATTAATACTAGCGACTAGCATATTCCTAGAGCTAGCACATGCAGTAAATAAGAAATACTTACTACACACCTAAATCCCATAAATGATAAAGAAGAATACCTTACTAATTGCTCAATAAATAATATCCTTACATGTTACCCGGCCTGGAAGACTAGGGGGACTACTCCCAGGCGGAGTACATACCCGAGGAGCCGAAGAAGAAGAGCTCCGGCATCTCCGGAGCTTCCGCCCTTCCTCCGCCCTCACTCACTCACTACTCCTAACCGCTCGACAGAGCTTCCCTACACTGGAATGAATCTAAACTTGTGTATCTCGAGGTGCGAGTTGTTCTAGAGCCGAGCAGGGGTATTTATAGGACCATCAGGACCGGGGGGTTCTTATAGCCGAAGATGGAGTGCCGGGCCCGCCAAGTCAGGCCGGCCGGCCCTCCATCATGGCGGTTGGCCACCGCCTTTCGCGTGGATGCTCCAGGTGCACTCCTGGTGTCGGTTTGGAGGTCGGTTACTTGCTGGGGGCGGCAGAAGTGGAGTAACCGTCAGGATTAGACCCAAAAGCCCACTTTCTGTATGTCGGTTGTTCATCCACCTAATTGGCACTTGGGCTTGATGTTTTGGGATGTTTGTAGCCCATTGGAGGAAGCTCGGACCCAAAGGAGACAGAAGTAGGCCGGCCGGCCTAGTGGTGGGGCCGACCGGCCAGGAAATTTCTGCATTTCCCCAAATTCTTCAGCGGACCATAACTTCTGCTCCTGAACTCCAAATTGGGCAAACCAAAAGTCCATTTTGGCTATTTTGGAAAAGGGTTTTACATGGTGAGGTCAAATGTAATATTTCGATAATTTATCTTCATGACCAAATCACTCCCTTTTTATACTTTTGTGGTGATTTCCTTCGTAATATGTTCCTGCAAGCAAAATATCACCAAAACTCGTGGAAAGCCATTAGTCCATAAAAGTATTCATTTTATTCTTGTTTTATGGCTTTTATAAGCTGGTGTTGGCGGTAAAAAGTGGTCATTAAGCACCGTCAACAGTTATGCACTTCAGTAGTGGTTTTGATATCCCACTTCTGTACAACTGATTGTCGATGATTGTGTAATTCCTTGACCTTGCTTTCATTCTTTTTTCTTCGCATTCATCGATTGGCTCGTGATAGCCCCGAAGATATGCCATGATGGGAGCTCGCCAGTCTTCACTGTGTATGGCATTTATGTATTTGATTTCCTTTTCTGCTGCCTCGATTGATGGAGAGGTGAGGGTTTCGAAGAAGACGTCAGGCGGTAGAGGTTCTTTTTTCGCTGCGGCCTTCGCCAAATCGTCTGCTTCGCTATTGTCGCTTCTCTCGAAATGTATGCAGGAAAAACCCCTAAAATGTTTCTCTGTGCTTCGGACTTGCTCGAGGTACTTGATTAACTCAGGTTCCCTAGCTGTATATGTCTTGTCCACATGCCCTTGGATTATCTTCGAGTCAGTTTTGATGATGAAGTTTAGAACTCCCAGGGCT
This sequence comes from Eragrostis curvula, assembly GCA_007726485.1. NCBI lineage: Eukaryota > Viridiplantae > Streptophyta > Magnoliopsida > Poales > Poaceae > Eragrostis > Eragrostis curvula. The sequence continues at coordinate 2,507,024 of RWGY01000005.1, forward strand.
CGTAGCTTTCTTAGCGCAAGGAACAGGGCTTCGTATTCTTCAATGTTATTTGTGCATCTATCTTCTTCTTTGTTAAAGTCGAGTCTGACAGCATATCTTAGTTTGATTCCTGGTGGAGATGATAGTATGGCCGCAGCCCCTGCACCGAGATGGCACCATGCGCTGTCGCAGGTAATTTCCCACGGTTTTTCGAACACTGGACCTTCGGTGTATGAGCTCGGCTCCGTCCAATCTGCAACGAAGTCAGCTAAAACTTGAGCGTTGATTGCATTTCTGCTTTCGAAGTCCACTACGTGCTCTGACAACTCAGCTGCCCATTTTGATATTCTGCCTGAAGCTTCTCTGTTCCCGAAAATATCTGCCAATGGCTGGTTCGTGAGTACCTTTATGGTATGTGCTTCGAAGTAATGCCTTAGCTTTCTCGAAGCCATCACTACCGCATAGGCTATTTTCTCCAATTCTGAATAAAATAGCTTGGATCCTGATAATGCCTCAAATACGTAGTATACTGGTACTTGAAATTTCACTTCTTTTCCTTTTGCATTTTGCTTCGTTTGGGCTTGTACTAACGCCGCACTGACTGCCCTGTGCGAAGCTGCTATGTACAAATATAGAGTCTCGTTTGCCTTTGGGCTCGCGAAAGCTGTCATTTTTCTGAGGTAATCTTTAAGCTCCGCGAAGGCCTTCTTCTGGCTTGGACCCCATTCAAACTTCACGGTGCCTTTTAGAATTTGGAAGAATGGTAGGCTTCGCTCAGCTGATTTGGAGATGAATCTGTTTAAAGCCGCTATTCTCCCGTTTAACTTCTGCACCTCCTTGACTGAGGTGGGTTCCCTCATTTCTAGAGTTGCTTTTATTTTGTCTGGGTTTGCTTCGATGCCCTTTATTGACACTATGCAGCCGAGTACCTGTCCCTTCGATACTCCGAACACACATTTCTCCGGGTTGAGTTTCAAATTTGCATGCCTGAATTTTGCGAAAACTTGCGCCAAGTCATTCCTGTGATCTCCACGTTTGTCGCTCTTGACCACGATATCGTCCACGTAAGCCAGTACTATTTTACCCACCAGTTCTTTGAGCACGGTCTTTGTCATTCTGCAGAAAGTAGGCCCTGCGTTCTTTAATCCTTCTGGCATTCTGACGAAGCAAAAGGCCCCGAAGGGTGTGATAAAGCTTGTTTTTTCTTCATCTTCTTTTCTCATGAAAACTTGATGATATCCGGAGAAACAATCCAATAAGGACAACAGCTCCGCATTTGCGGCTGCGTCCACTATTTTGTCTATTCTTGGTAAAGGGAAGTCATCTTTTGGACATGCTTTGTTCAAATCTGTGAAGTCTACGCACATTCTCCACTTTCCATTCTTCTTTTTGACTGGTACTGTGTTGGATAGCCAAGTAGGGTATTTCACTTCTCTCATAACGTTTGCGTCTAACAAACGCTGGACTTTGGCTCGTACTGCTTCCACCCTATCGTCAGACATTTTCCTTAGCTTTTGCTTCTTGGGTTTTGTCTTTTCATCTATGTCCAGCTTATGCTCTATCATGCTTCTACTTACTCCCTGGAGATCTTTAGAAGACCACGCGAAGACATCTTTGTTTTTGCGAAGCAGTTGGATCAAGGCTTCTTCCTCCTCCTTCGGGAGGTGCCTGCTGATAAACACACTTTGGTCTATGTTGACGGTCCTTACGACCCATTTTTACCGTCAACTTTATGCACCTTTTTGAACCTAACACCATCACCAAGTGTAGACATAGGGTTTATTTCTAACAAATTCCACTAGTCTTGGTGAATTATGAAGTACAGGTGCAATCCATACAAAAACAGGGGAAAACATGCACTAAACGTGGACTTTGCAATCGACGGATTTTCCCCGGACTGAAGAACTTAGTCCAAAAGCCCAAAACCACAGAATCAGGCTTCAAGATCAAGCAATGCACGTGGTTTAGGCAAGTACACAGGCCAAGGAAGCAGCCAGAGGAGGACCAGGCCCAGAGGGGCCCAGGCCAGGTCGGCCGACCCCCTCTGGCCAGGTCGGCCGACCTGCCAGGGAGGCCCCACTGGCCCATCTTTTTATGGCGGTTCATCACCGACTTCTGGAGGTCGGTTCCCCCTGCATTAAATGTCACCGACCTCGGGAACCGCCTCAAAGTTGCCGACCTTCCAAGGCTATAAATAAAGGGGCACCTCTCCCTCTCAACACACACCACAAGACGCAAGACTCTCCAATAGAGCTCCACTCCAATCCTTAGGCTGAGAGCCTTTTGTACACTAGTAGAATAGGAGAGAGGGCAAGGGAGAGAAAGGAATACTCCTTCCATTTTGGTGGAGGTTTAGTTCTATTTCTTTACCTTGGCGTGTAAACACTCTTTGTGATTTATACGTGGTGATTATTTATCTAGCGAGCAATATTACTTTTCTAGGCGTAATTCCTGTTATACTTGTTTACGGGATCATCGCTCCGCAAGGGGTGCTCTAGCCTTCTAAATTCAGCTTTGGGCCGAGGTTAGAGTAGTAATCAACGGCATAGACGTGGTGTCTAGGCTAGAGGTTACCTTTGTTTGCTATGTGCTCCACGGTTTGTAGAGGTAGGCGGCAGGAAGTGACAGCCCTGTCCGTCCAAAGGAACCCTCCACGTTCGGGTACATAGTAGAGCTACAGGTCGGAGTGGCTTGGCAGACCAGGCCTAAGCCGGCGCCCGAAGTAGACAAGTAGAGCTTGAGTTCGTCTATCCTCTAGGATAACTAGATATAATCACCCTCTCGATCCTAATTTGCTAGTTGTCTTGGTTGTCCTTGGGTAAAACTTGCCCTGCGGTAGAATAACTCCATTCCTTGGGGAAAACAAATACGATACCTTGGAATACTCCCGGGTGAAGTGCTACAACGGTATTCCGTGCGCTTGCGGATTTATCTGTGACGTAAGAAATACCAACAAGCATTTCTGGCGCCGTTGCCGGGGAACGGTTGATATCTCTATTGCAAATTAAGTTTGCCCTCGTAATCTATCTTACTTACCGTTCTGTTTTTATTTCCCTTAATTTCAAAAACTCACAAAAACATTTCATGGAGTCACAACCCACCATCCAATCATTCTCTACTCCACGGGGCGAGCTCTTAGAGCCACCATCATCGTCACAACCCATTTCTTCATCTGGCTATGAGTTTTCCCCCGATTACATTTCGATGATAAGAGGTTTATCCTTTTCGGGTTTTAAACATGAAAATCCTTATGAACACTTGCGAGAGTTTGAGCATTTATGTTCATGCCGATCGATCCATGGCATGACACAAGAAACGTTGAAGTGGAAATTGTTTCCCTTCTCTCTCAATGAGAGGGCGAAGCAATGGTACACTTACACCGCTAAGAGAGTGAACGGTGATTGGAAAGAATTGCGAGACAAATTTTGTCTAGCGTTCTTCCCCGTATCCCGTATCACTTCTCTACGAGCGGAAATAATTAACTTTCGGCAAGAAAAAGAGGAAACCTTGAGTGCATCATGGATTCGGTTCTGTTCATTAACAGACTCCGGACCTGAATTGTTGCTCCCCGAACCCGTTTTATTACAACATTTTTATTCGGGATTGAGCAGCGATACCGCACTTTATCTTGACACGGCCGCTGGTGGATCTTTTACTCATAAGACCATAGCGGAAGCACACAAACTTTTGGATCGCATTGTGGAAAACACTCCTTTTTCCGCTGATTTACTAGTTGAGCCGGAGTCAAAAGATGAGGAACTCGTTGTGCAAGAAACACAACAATTGGTGCCTACAATGGTAGACCCAACAATCGAGTCCCCACCTAACACAAAAACAATGATAGAGGATGATGAACCTCTTGAGTTCCCGTTTGAGTTCGAGGAAGAAATTTTTGAAAATTTTGGAGACTCCTCGAACTACTCTTGTCAAAAGAGGCCAAAACTCCCTGCACCAACCCCCGAACCTTTAGAAAAAGATTTTCTTTTGAAAACCATTCGGGAGTTGACATCGATCATAAGCGGTGAATGGTTGAGAGAAAATGAGCTTTCTTCCGATACTATTCGTTTTGAACATCCCACCTCAACCATCCAAAGCTCAATTCGGGGATCAAAGGTAGATGTTCTCTATAATCCTTTAGTGGGTGCCAACATCATGTCCGAATCTTTTGCTTTAACTATGTTTGGGAGCGAAGTTTGGGCACCCACTAGCAAACTCCTTAGAACCTCTCCGGGGCACTTCTTTGAGGGTTTGGGGATCGTTAGAGACATCTGCATTAAGCACGATGATGCCGAAGTATCGCTGGATTTTCACGTCTTCGGGGTTTTGGATTTTGATGTTCTTGTAGGCCATCCCATAGAAAAGCTTTTCTTAAAAATTTCGCCTTCTGGAACCCTTGACTTCACCCTCGGCAAGGAACATTTTTCTATCCCTATCGTTCATACGCTAAATACTTTTGCCGAGGAGTCCCCCGAAGTAGACGATTGCATAGAGGAAGTTATGGCAGTTTTTCTTCATGAAACCCCCGAATCGTCCTTGGAAGAAGATGCTCTCAATTTTGTTTTAGAAGAAGACGGTTCGGAAGAAACCTTTGAGCTGCCCGAAACCTTAGCCTCGCCGCCACCGCCCATAGAGCTCAAAGCACTCCCACCAGGCTTACGCTACGCTTTTCTTCACGGAAACCCCGAAACGCCTGTCATCATAAGTGACAAGCTTTCGGAGGAAGAAACCGCTAAACTCTTAGCCGTGTTAGAGAAACGTCGCTCCGTTCTTGGCTACTCGCTAGGAGACCTCAAGGGAATCAGCCCTGCTCTTTGCACCCATCGCATTCCCATAGATCCCGATAGCACACCTTCTAGGGAACCTCAACGGAGGTTGAACAATGCAATGAGGGAAGTCGTTAAGAAAGAGGTCTTGAAACTTTTGCATGCTGGTATTATCTATCCTGTTCCACACAGCGAGTGGGTGAGCCCAGTGCAGGTTGTGCCCAAGAAAGGAGGAATGACGGTCGTTCATAACGACAAGGATGAATTGATCCCTCAACGAACCGTCACGGGGTGGAGAATGTGCATCGATTACCGAAAACTTAACAAGGCTACAAAGAAAGATCATTTTCCACTGCCCTTCATCGATGAGATGTTGGAACGGCTGGCAAATCATTCTTTCTTTTGTTTCCTTGATGGGTATTCGGGATATCATCAAATTCCCATCCATCCCGATGATCAGAGTAAGACGACTTTCACATGCCCTTACGGAACTTATGCTTATCGTCGAATGTCTTTTGGGCTATGTAATGCGCCTGCTTCTTTTCAACGATGCATGATGTCTATCTTTTCTGACATGATCGAAGAGATTATGGAGGTTTTTATGGATGATTTCTCTGTCTATGGGAAAACCTTCGATCATTGTTTAGAAAATTTAGACAAAGTCTTGCAACGTTGTCAAGAAAAGGACTTAGTGCTCAATTGGGAGAAATGCCACTTTATGGTTAGAGAAGGCATAGTCCTTGGGCACTTGATTTCTGAAAGAGGGATAGAGGTGGACAAGGCGAAATTAGAAGTTATAGAAAAGCTTCCACCTCCCGTTAATATTAAGGGTGTTCGCAGTTTTCTTGGACATGCGGGGTTCTATCGCCGTTTTATCAAAGATTTCTCTCAAATTGCTAGACCCCTTACAAATTTGCTTGCAAAAGATGCACCCTTTAATTTCACTGATGAATGCATGAATGCTTTCAATACTCTCAAAAATGCACTCATCTCCGCTCCAATCATCCAACCCCCTGATTGGACGCTTCCGTTTGAAATTATGTGTGATGCTAGCGACTTTGCTGTGGGGGCTGTTCTTGGTCAAACTAGAGATAAGAAGCATCATGCAATTTCTTATGCTAGCAAAACTCTGTCTGGAGCTCAGTTGAATTATACTACCACTGAAAAAGAGCTCCTTGCTGTTGTTTTTGCTTTTGATAAGTTTAGATCTTACTAGCTGGAGCAAAAGTTATCGTTTACACCGATCACGCTGCTTTGAAATTTTTGCTCTCTAAGAAAGATGCTAAACCCCGTTTGATAAGATGGATTCTTCTGCTCCAAGAGTTTGATTTAGAAATTCGTGATAAGAAAGGAGTAGAAAATTCTGTAGCGGCTCATTTGTTGCGCATGCAATTCACTAACCCGCAGGAATTACCCATCAATGACTTCTTGCCCGACGACATGCTACTCCACGTCAAGGACTCACATCCGTGGTACGCCGACATTGTGAACTTCATAGTGACGGGGTACGTACCACCGGGAGAAAACAAGAAACGACTCATCTATGAGAGTCGTCGTCACCTTTGGAGTGAGCCCTTCCTTTACCGTGTCTGCGCCGATGGACTGCTCAGAAGATGTGTGCCGACACCCGAGAGCGCACAAATCATCGAGAAATGTCATGCAGCTCCATACGGGGGACACCATGGAGTGTTTCGTACTCAGGCCAAGATATGGCAAAGTGGTTTCTTTTGGCCGACAATGTACGAAGACACAAAAGAATTCGTCAGACGATGCCCACAATGTCAAAGATTTGGAGGCATCACGGCAAGGGATGCAATGCCCCTCAACTTCAATTTACAAGTCGAACTCTTCGACGTATGGGGCATCGACTTCATGGGGCCATTCCCCAAGTCACAAGATTGTGAATACATCTTGGTGGCAGTCGACTACGTGTCCAAATGGGTAGAGGCAATGCCGTGCCGAGCTGCCGACTCCAAGCACGCTCGCCGGATGTTCCACGAGATTATCTTCCCAAGATTTGGAACACCGAGACTAGTGATAAGCGACGGAGGGTCTCATTTCATTGATAAGACCTTCCGAAGCTTCCTTAGAGAACTTGGAGCACGACACAACATAGCCACTCCATACCATCCTCAAACAAGTGGGCAGGCCGAGACTTCAAACAAGCAAATCAAACGGATCCTGCAAAAGACCGTGTTAGAAATGGGGAAGTCATGGAAAAGCAAGCTACCCGATGCACTATGGGCATACCGGACAGCATACAAGACACCCATAGGCATGTCACCATACCAACTCGTATATGGAAAAACATGCCATTTACCCATCGAGATGGAACATCGAGCATATTGGGCCATTAGAAAATGGAATATGGACCTTCGAGGTGCCGGATGGAAGAGAAAAATGGAGATAGCTGAGTTGGAAGAATGGAGAGACAAAGCTTACCACAACTCAGCCATTTATAAGGAGAGGACTAAACGGTGGCACGATAAAAGAATAAGAGTAAAAGAATTCAAAGTTGGAGACAAAGTCTTGCTATTCAACTCACGGGTGAAACTATTCGGGCACGGAAAATTGAGAAGCAAATGGGACGGGCCATACACGGTTATTGAAACTTCGCCACACGGAGCAATCACACTCCAAGACGACGAAGGTAAAGTATTCAAGGTAAATGGCCAGCGTCTAAAAATTTATTTTGACCCCATACGAATAAAGAGTTTGATGTCATGCACTTGATTAATTTAGAATCTTTATCATGATATCCTCTGATTTATGTTATCACCCGTAGCAGCACTTTCCTTAAAATAAATATAGCAAGAAAATTCAATCAAATTAGTGCTCCCCGGGCTTGCATACCGGTAGAGCAATTTGTGTTTCCAAAATATCTTTGTCTATTTTGAAGGAAACAGGCAAAAAGGCAAGTGTGGGGGGGGGGGGGGGGGGGGGATACATCGCGAAAACAGAAACAAACACGTGCAAATCACTCAGAACCATCACGGGAAGGACAACACCAACAAATGAGCGAAAATTGGGAACCAGTGGAGGCCACACCAGGTCGGCCGACCCCTGGTGGGTCCCACTGGGCCTCTGCTTTCCCGTGCTACTTAAGTTTGTTTCCCACACTCCCTTTTTGCCTACCATACCTGTCAAGTTCATTCTGAGATACGGA